>JANRMT010062836.1:3155642-3177593 GCA_026402145.1 Polypterus bichir lapradei
TTTTTTTTTTTTTTTTTTTTTTTTTTTTTTTTCTTGTACCTTTTACCTATAGCATTAACACTAGAATTACCAGAGCCTACGAAAAAACTCGTAGATACGTCCCACCTTAAATCGCTTCTTAAATCCCTTCACACCTCTCCGCCGGCGTCCTTTGTCCTCTAAATGTGCTGATAAAGAGCAGCCGGCTATTCCATCCCCCACCAATTTAGAATGTGCACGAACTTCTCCCAGCTCATGCCTTGATTGAGTATCTGGGAGTGAAGTGGAGTTTTAGAGTGGAAATAATAGATCGTTGTTTGGAACACACGCATTTCATGTCTGTTCCGTTTCTACAGTAATCTGTGTAAACACATTGTTAAAACAGAAACGTTTTTTATATTCTAGTAGTAGATGACAAAATGTAGGCATAAACTATATAATGTATGACGCCTGAAGTCCAAATATCAAAGAAATATTTTCACAAAAGGTACAAATATAACACAACAATTGCGCTTTTATTCAAAAATATAGCTGCAGAAAAAAAAAAGCCGCCTTAACATGTGACATTGACACCTGCTTACTACGACTGCCTCCGTGGTGCAATACAATGAGCTACTGACTGGGAATCAAAAGGTTGTGAGTTCGATCCTGCACCTCTCCGTTTTGAGAAGTAAACTGCTCTTATTCTTACTATTTTAGAATAAAAGCATACATTTGATTTCAGTCTGTAACAGCCGGTGTAATTTATGATCCTTGTAAAGGTTAGCTTTGTTTTTTTTTTGTTTTTTTTCTTTTTTAAATTCGCTTTTCATTCTCTCAGTCGCGTTCAGAATCAATCCATACAACCCCATCTGACACGGCAGTTTTCACATAAAGACGCGCTATAGTTTATGCCTACATTTTGTCATTTACTACTAGTATATGAAAAATGTTTCTGTTTTAAAAATGTGTTTACTCAGATTACTGTAGAAACGGAACTCGCATGAAATGCGTGTGTTCCAAATAACAATCTATTATTTCCACTCTAAAAATCCACTTCACTCCCAGATACTCAATCAAGGCATGAGCTGGGAGAAGTTCGTGCACTTTCTAAATTGGTAGGAGGATGGAATAGCCGGCTGCTTCTAGCTTCTCTTTATCGGCACATTTAGAGGACAAAGGACACTGGCGGAGAGGTGTGAAGGGATTTAAGAAGCGATTTAAGGTGGGATGCATCTACGAGTTTTTTCGTAGGCTCTGGTAATTCTAGTGTTAACCCTACCACAAAATATTTCAGATTGAAGCAATACATGGTAGCAAGATATGCTATTAAACAAATTAAGGCTGCAATGTCTGCTGAACGAGCATTATTTAAAAATTCTCTTTGCTGGTTATTTCCATCATCACATGTAAACAATTATTATTTATAAAAAATATCCATAGGGCGTTCATTGGAAATTTTTCACTCTTTCAAAAGCAGCCTATTAAGTAATCGTATTCAGTAGGTTACAAAATGTGTGCATTAATGATCCATCAAAAAAAAAATCTTAAGTTTTGTGCAACAAACACACAAATGAGTTCACTCAGAACATTTATTCTGCTAAAAAATACTCCTCTAATTGTTTCAGGCATTGGAGGTAAAGTATGAGAAAACCTTTACTCCAAGCTCAATTCACAGGTGGCACTCTTCCTATTGTGCTGCTTTCTGGCAAGTGGAGCAGTCATCAGGCAGTGTGCGCTTATTTAACACAGAAAGAGGGAAGAGTCCAAAACCAATATATTTAAGATGTGCGTGCCCTTTTTAACATTAAAACTAGGATTTTGCTAAGCTGCATGGCCTGCGCATTTGGCAATCTTAACTACAGTAAAATTTCTTTTTTCTTCTGAAAACCCACCTTCTTAACAGCAGGCTCTGCTTAAGCATATTACTGACCAAAACAAGAAAACAAATACACCAGTGAACAACATAAACAAATCAAAATCATAACTATCAAATAATAATACTATTGGACACAGTTTCTCTGCAATCCTATATGAACATACCACTGGCAATATATGCCCATTAACAAATTCTAGTAAAATTTCACAACTGAAGCTGAGTTTAGTTCAGTTGGTTTACAGGGGAAATTACATTTATACAAAGAAAAAACATTATTCCTACAAATTGCTAATTTTAAATTCAAAATAATAGTTTCCTTTAAAATTGTGTTTTACAATGATGACAAACAAAACCCAATGTCAGTCAGTAGGAAAGGCAAGAATTGATGTACCTCATACAGCAGTAATGTTTTATTCATGATCAACTGTATGCATCATAACCTTGGTTTAAAAAAATTATATTGTTCATTAAATGTTTTCCATGTAAATAAACGGTTTAAATCACAAACTGAGAGTTTTAACGTTTTTTTTTTTTTTTTCTTTTTTCTTTAAGTGTTTGTTTTCTTTGTCAGGCTATAGAAGTAATTTGCATAAAGCAAGGATGATAAAGCACACTAAAATTTTTTTTATTATATTCCATGTTAACCTTGTATGTATTAACTGTATCTAATGAATGCTTATTGAACAAAGACTCTAATGTAAAATATGTAATGCACATGTCATTTTATGTCCAACTTGTAATAACCAAAAAATTTAGAGAATTTGGATTGATTGATTGAATAATTCATTCATTCGTTTATTTAAGGTCTTGGAGGAGACTGGCTTTGACATTAAAGACCGTATATGCAAGGATACTTACATTGAATTAAAGATCAATGATCAGTTAGCACGTTTATATATAATCCCAGGGGTTCCAAAGGATACAAGATTTAACCCTAAAACAAGAAGAGAAATAAGGGTATGTGAGTCTAACAGATAATGTTTTTGTTTTCATTGTGCACATGGGTGTGTTCTATTTTTAATTCATTTTTATTTATTATTAGAATATAGAATGGTTCTCAATAGAGAAGCTTCCTTGTCATCGGAATGACATGACTCCAAAATCCAAACTTGGGCTTGCGCCAAACAAGTTTTTCATGGCAATTCCTTTTATTAGGTAGGTTGATCTGTGCCATGTGCATTTTTCTCAACAAACAACAAAATAACCTTTTTTTGCTAAATTTTTATTTGCCTAGACATAACAGCTCCATATCAAAACATAATATTCCACCTCCTAAGCTTTTATATTTAATGTCGGTTCTATTTTAAAAGTCCTAATAGATTTGGCAAAGTGAAAGCTTCCTTAAACATCATCTTGCTTATTAATGCCTGCTGTGCAGTTGTATCTTAGGAGAGATCCTTTTCTCTGCTCTGAAATACAAGGCGAATTTGGTAATTTCTGTTGTTAGCCTCTGCTGTCCTGATACTACTGGAAGACATTTAAGTATGTTGTAGCTTTTAATATAAAGCACAGGATGTCTGTTTTCTACAGATTTATCACTGTAAATATTACTGCCTTTTTGCTCATTTACAGAACATAGAAAGCTGTAATTAGTTACATTTTAGACATTCTTACAATTTGCTTAAAATCTCTAGATAACTACAAGAACTTCTTGATTTGTTTTTTGTTTAATTTTATATAGCAGACTTTTAGTTTTTAAATCATTCTGTAAGGGGAAATATTTGGTCATCATTGACAAAGTAAATCCAGTAAATAAAGTACTCAAAGAGTCTATGGATACTTTTTTCTTTTATTCCATGTGCTTTGTACAAATATGTAAAATCTTACTTTGCCGTCTTTTTTCTTTTTCTTTTTTTTTTTTTTTTTGCGGCTTTTATTTTTGCAAGACCCTTAAGAGAGTGGATATCAAAGAACTATGGAGAGTCCTCTGACAGTGATAATGGTCTGAATTCCTTGATCAGTACCCCATCAAAACCTCACATGGACAAAAGTCGGTAAGATATTTTTTTGAATCATTAATTTGTGAATATTGTTACAAGCTAAACTTAATTTTGGTACATTTTAATCATTTAGTTTGTTTTTAAAATTAAACCTACAGATATTTTTCTCTATCTGGCATTTCTTTTTTTAACACTGAGTAGTAGAATTACTTGTCTCAAACTACTTTTTGTTTATAATTAGGTGGTTGCTCAGTTATCTCTACTGATGTTTAAATCTGGTACTAGACATGTGTTTCTTGAGCCTTAAGAAGTTTTGCCCACAATTCCTTAAGGTCATTATAACAACATTGTAACACAAACATCCAGCCATCCATTTTCTGGATTGGCTTAGGCCAATTTAAAGGTGTTTTTGCACCCAGTTCATTTGGATTAATTGCTTTGAACTTCCCGTAAACTAGTTTGTTGAAGTAGATATAAACATGCCAGTAGAACTCTAGCAAGGAGCAAAACAACCTGACCAATACCTTTTTAGAAACTATTGTCTCGCTGTGGTATCAAGCAACTCAAGGAGTGATTTTATCTGTGGCATGATTTTGTTCTGACAGTGAACCGATCTAACAACAGGAAATATTGTGAATTAGGGGAAGAATTGTGCATGCAGTGCTGCTGGCATAAAAATAAATATAAATGTATAAATGCAACCCAAATCGCATACAACCACTCACACAAGTACCAATTAATCAGAGCAGACCTAGCACTTACTCAATCTCTGAACCTCTTGTGTGAGAACAGAATGGTATTTTTTTTATTTCTACAAACAAGATTTTGTTCTTTTGCATCTGTTTTCAGGTATCTGCAGGTTTCTTATGTTAGATGCACAGTTTGAAGTTAATTTGGTTGAACATAAATGTTTTCTTAAAACAAAAGAAACAGACTGTATCATATTCACCGGTGCAGTCAATTTGACATTGACAGGTGCTGAATTTAGGTTAACAAAGTACATACATTTCTGGAAATATCCACAATGAAAGTAAATAATTCACTTAAATCTTGCCACTTCAAATTCAGAATCAGTGCTTTAAAATTTACAGCAAAATAATTAAATAACCACTCCACTTTTGCCACTTTGAATTTAAAGTCAGTGATTAGAGGCAGCATGACCGGTGGGAGCTCTCCTTCAAAAACAAGTCACAAAATGACTCAGTCAACACCTCAATCAAATTGGGCAGGTACTTGGGCACTGTTCGAGACCAGACAAACCTATAAAAGCTCAAATAAAATACCTCTGATGCACTCTTGTAATACCGGAACATTAGTGATTGATTTATTGTGCTTAGTAAAGTATTCTTCTATAATAACATCTGTTTTATGGCAGAACAGACAGATCCACTGACCATTTTGTTTTTGGAAAGGTAGCACTATAAATACCTACTTTTCAGTCAATTGTATATTGAAGTACTAATTCACCTTACCAATGTTTCTATGAAGATATTTTGACAGAGACATTTTTAAAAGCTAACACATTTTTGGTAGCATACTTGCAAGAAGAATTTTGGTGGTAATCAGTAAAAGTTATGTGCTTAGATACAACCACTGTGGATTTCATTAGAAAAAATACCAGTTTAAGTGATTTGAGCTTGCTCATATGGAATGACAACACCACCAAACTGAATTCATATGCTTGAAGATTCCTTATCTTCAGTAGAATTTTTTTTTTTTTTAGTTTTGAACAGACTCAATATGCAATTGATATGAATGAGTTGGTGAATAATTGTGTTCCAAGGAGTAAGTAAGAGAGAGTGTGTATGTGTGTGTGTGAGTGTGTGTGTGTGTGTGTGTGTGTGTGTGTTTGTTTGTGAGACTGTAAATTATAGCCTGGCCCAAGGAGTATTTGCTGTGAGAATTTGGATCCAGGTCAAATCTATTTATGACCTTTGCTATATATGTTGCCTCTTAAGTCACATAAGACCTACAGTAAAAACTATTTTAAGATTGCTAATGGTCTTTTAATTGCCTTTAAACTCAGTTGTCTACTTTTGTTTAGTGGGTATATGCTTATTTTAGTGTGGGAGGTTTGGTTAGCTATTGTCTGAAGGAATGACTTCCCTTTTTTATTACTGTAATGAAACTATTTGAACAAAACAACAAAGATGTGTCTGTCTTTCTTACTTTTCTGTTTACCTCTCCAGACCAGAAAATGAGTAACCACAAAATAATGAAAATACTGCTTTGTTGTGAGAGTATAATTGTCCAAATAATAAAATAATGGGAGCCTGCACCTGAGCAATTCAGCTGGCAAAGTACATCTGCAGGGGATTGGGTCCAGGGCCCCCTTCAGATACCATATGCCATGGATTCTCGAGTTGCTTATGTGAAATGGTATAGTATTTGCATATAACCTACGCACATCCTCCCATATACTTAAAATCATCTCCAGATTAGTTATAGCACATAATACAATTTAAATTGTGTTTTTTTTATACTGTATTGTTTAGGGAATGATGACTTCATTAAATGAAGATGTCATTTGAAAATGCAGTCATTCATGAAAATTTGATTATTTTGGCACACAGTGACATAATCAAAGAGAAGAGCAAATGGATAGAGTTCACACTGTATCCCTGTAATGCACTTGAAAAACACATACATTCTCTGGTAATTATGTGAACATTTTAAACTACATTTTTATTAGTTAAATTCTTTCTTTATAGCTATTAAAATAAATGCAAATGATGGATTACTGTAGGTATGTAGGAGCCAATTTGGTTGTATAACAACTGCAACAGCAAGAACAGAAGATAGCCAGTCTAAGCTAGAAAAATCATAGCAGTGTTTGTATTCAGGCAGTTGTTCTGTAAATATAAGATCCATCAAAAGCTTGTGCAGGTATACCCTATAAAAGGGAAGCATTTCCAAAGCTGTCTTCTGTTCAATCCACTACTGACAGCTGGCTGAGCAAGTCCTTCTGAGTAGCAAGCCACAAGAACCAGCCAGGAAAAGGCTAAACTCAGTTTAATTCTCTCTCTCTCTCTCTCCCCCCACCTTTTAAAGTGACCTTAATATTTATTTTATTGCAACTTATTGTTGTAGGCATTGTGTGTCAAATTACCAAATGGATGGCTATATGCATAGAAAACATTACGTGATTAAAAACAAATAAGAAAACTAAAGGAGTTTCTAGGCAGTAGTCCTTTTTGCAAGCCCAGAATGTGATGAAGCTGACAACTGTATTTTTTGACTCTGATGACAATACAGAGTTTTGTAGCAATTCTAAGTCACCTTTGAATATTTTTAATGATCTAGTTGTATGTAATGCACTTTTTAAAAAGCTATATGTGTTAAGTTGCCCACATAATTTTTTTTAAACTTCGGTCATGAGCAACGTGCAGCATATCTGCTCACTTTCATGAATTAATGGATAGATTGATTACACATGAATAATTTAAATATATGTCACTTAACACACCTGAACATGTGTTTTATTAGATCCATCCGTCCACCCACCTTGTAAATCCTCTTATTCAGAGTGGGATCATGGGTATAAAAATAAATTGCATATGAATAGGTAGTTGTGTTTTTGCATAGTATTATTGTAAGTAGTGCTCACAGGGTAATAACCCTGTCCTGCGAATAATGTTAAACGTCATCCAGTCCAAGTGGTCCTCTAACCTGCTGGGAAAACATGGGGGTTGGTGGCAGGATTGGCACACCAGCCACTGTAAAAACTTCTGTTTTGTTTCTGAAGCTCTGTTTCAGCAGCCCTAAGGAAGGCTACTTGCATTATGAAGGGGATGGTGGAAAGCCCTCGGGAGCCTCATCCCTGGAAGAGGTGGAACCGCCAGAGAGCCAGTGAGGTCAGGCTTGTTGGGGATCGGAACTGGTGTGGTGCTGAGGTGTCACCTACTGAACGGTAACACTTGGATGCCAATTTGAGGTGGCCCATCCGGATATGCACATGAAACATTTTGTCTCCGGCATGTTAATCATCTTCCTGTACTGTTCCAGCACCCTGAGCCTCATTGTTGGATTTGGTACTTCAGTAGTGGTGGTGCAGTGAAGGAGACTGATCACATCCTTGTTGGCAAATGCTGGAGGTTCCTGCAGGGTCTACAGAAGTGCTCAGTTTAGAAATTCTGACCACAGACTTTTTGCTACAGTGACGATTCAGCTTAGGACTAATAGGCTTGCACCTACTAGGAGAATGAGGCTGAACCTGGCCAGACTCCAAGATCAGGCTGTTTCTAATGCGTTTGCACACATTGTATGTAGGAACTTGCAGACTTGGGGGTGACCGATCCTAATGTGATATGATTCTCTGTCTGCGGAGAGGGGTTCAACCTCGTTGAGAGTTTAACTTACCTCAGCAGCAACATTCATGTCTCTGGTGCCTCCTCCTATGAAGTCGGTAGATGGATTGGAAGAACATGGGGGTCATGAGGTCACTGGAAAAGGATGTGTGATGCTCCTGATATCTGTGAAAAAGGACGAAGGTCCCAGTCTTTGGATGCCTGGTGCTTCCTGTTTTCTTGTATTGCTTAGAGACGTGAAAACTATGCAGAGACCTGAGATAAATACTGGACTCCTTTGATACTGTGTTTTTTGGAGAATCCTTGGGTACTGCTGGTTTGACTTTGAGTTGAATGAGCAGTTGCTCTCGGAGTCCAGAATGAGGCACTTTACCTGCATTGTGAGGCAGTGGCAGTTACAGCACTACGGCCATGTGGCACAATTCCCCGAGGTTGATCTGGGTCGCATAAGGACCCGAGCAGCTGGGCCAGGCCAAGTGGACGCCCATGTAACAACTGGCTGTGACAGATAGATGGTCTTTTCCGGAGGGTAGGACTGAACTGCTTCTTTGCCTGGGGGGGTTGCCAACCGGGATCCCGAGCTGTTTCATTGTGTGGTGGGTATGGCAGCGCACTGTACCATTGCATGCTTCCCTACTTGATCTGACCTGACCTGACAGGGTAGTATATTTTAAATTTTTTGTTTACAAAGAAGTTTTTCTGAAGCCAGCCTGGTTCTTTCAAGGGTGGAATGCTTACCTTTCTCTGTAGGTGGGGTTCCTGACAATTAGGTGGATATCAGTATCTCTGAAGCACACTGTTTTTAAGAAATAAAATAGTACAATTATTAATAAACACAGATATTATAGAAATATGACAACTGCTTATATTCTCAGCTTAAAAGAACACATGACAAATGATACAGACAAACATAACATTCAGGAGACTATTCTTAATTTTACCAAGTTTTGTGTGTGGCATCTTAGTCCACTTACCCATCCTCTATTGCAGAGCTTTTGATGAAAGTGGGTGAAGCTGTTAAGCTCTGACATGAGGTTCTGTCTCATAATTAACAGCTTTACCTGACATACATGGGAGATATATTCTGCAAAAACAAAAATGAAATTGCAGATGGGGTTATTTCATTTTCATTTTTGCATGTAGACTTTAAAATTGCAAAAGAGAGATTGCATTTTCAGTTTAAATTTTGCAGAAAATACCTCCCATAGACATAGCTGTTGAGCTTGTTATAGTAACAATTGTACACAATAAAACCCTACACAGCTAAGGACCCGTGTTCATTTATCTTGGCATAGACACACAGTTGTTAAGCTTTAAAGGATGCTGTATGCTGTTTTGTGTCAGTGCCCCAGGTATGAATAGAAAACTTTTTGTGCTGCAGTGTACTGTTTACCTTTGCCAAGTGGTCTATTATTGTCTATTGGGTGGTGGTGTGTTACTGTGGTCGGAGATAGGCTCATAAGTGTTTCTGCTAGGTGCTGAGGCTTCCATCTTGAAGTAATGTTGTCTTTCATTCGCCTAACACTAATCTCAGCCACTGGCATAGAACTTAAGAATGGAAGATGAAGCTGGATACACTGAACTTGCTCTTAGATCCAAGGTTCCATGGAGATTAGATTCCAGTCACAAAAAAGTACTTTCTTGGTTAAATAGCAATAGGTCAGCTTGATGCACCAAATAAATAGAGAAGATATATGTACCTAGTTTGTAAGGGATTTTGTAGTCTCTGGTGATCAGTCTTTTTCCATTTGCACCTATAAGCAGAGACTGGATTTGTGTTATTGTGCCTATTACAGTGAGTCAGAATTCAACATGCATGTACATATCTAAAATTCATGTCCTTTTGGTCTGAAAAAAATCTGCAGACCAATCAGTTCATCCTTGATTAATACCTCATTTTATCAGATGAAATTCAAAGCACATTTATGAAATGTTTGTAAAACTGCAGTTTAGTCATTCTTTTCTAGGTGCACTTGAATATAATGTGAATAAGCACTACTGCGATAGCCATGTTTGCCTGTCTGTTTGCCTGTCCTCTATGGACCAGTTTTGTTAGAAATGTGGCACACTTATTCTTCAAAAAGGATTCAAGTCATAACAGGCAAGTTAAATGCCCTTTCTAACTGTAAAAATACAAAATACAATGAAAGAAAACAAAAGGTTAGATATGAATGAAATAACCTGCCTATCTAATATAGTTTGTCAGTGCATAAAATATTGTTCTGCAGAAACCATTATTGCAGCATATTTACAACAATGAACACACAACTCCAACTGGGACAGCTGTCTACATTAATAACAAGTTGGACTGGTTTCGGAACACAGAGGAACTATGTAAGAAACAGCAGAGCAGCTCTTTTTCCTTAGGAGAATATGTTCCTTTAATTTGGGAAGTGATATCTTTCACATCTTCATCTACATTTGGTATGAAAATACAAGCACATCCCTTATATAGAGAAGCCCTGACTGACATGCACTGCAGGTTTGGGTGGAGTCTTATTTTTAACCCCATTCCGAAGTGTCACTCATGTTCACCTATTTTTGATAATCTTGCCCTTAATGTTGGGATCATCCAATCACTTTCCCTGTGTGGTATAAGGCAGGTATCTATACATTAGATGATATTTATTATTCCAGTGGCCTTAAACCCTTTTGGTTATTATGCAATTAATTTTCAATTCCAAATTCTTCCTTTTTCTTCGAAGTCCAGGTAAGATCAGCTATTAAAGCACAGGGCGTTGTTCTCTCTGCTCCCTTGCCTGTACACCCACTGATAAATTTGCCTTTGTACTTAGTAGTGATTCCAGACCTGTCTCTGAATTTTATGCTACGCTGCATAATCCATTAGCTATTCAAAATGTTTGCAGATTGTTTTGTTGTCTGATGCTGAGATTTGTTGGGATACCCTTTTTGACAGCATAAAGGCCTCCTCCAGAAATCCAGATTATCAGTATGTGCAATTTAGATTTATTCACCGTACATATATCACACAACATAAGCCTTTTTTATGTGTAGGGCTGATTTCCCCAGACTGTAATTTCTGCCCATCTAAGGTGCCTGGCACCTTTATGCATGACTTTTGGGAATGGTCTAGGGTGGCTGAAATGTGGAATCTTGTTGTGAGTGCCTGTACCTCCTTTCTGGATATTCAGATACCTGTATCCCGACAATTACTGATCTTACTGGATTGCTCTATTTATCTTTTGTCAATATTTCCACTACACAAATGGGTTATTTTCGTCGCTTCTATTGCTTTAAAACTTCTACTGGTGTGTCATTGGAGAGATCCAGATAGTGTATCCTTTAGTCACTGGAAGTTTTCATTTTCTAATTTGATACTTTAAGAAGGCTCAACTTTGAGAATTGATGGGGCATCAGACAATGACATTAGAAAGTGGGAGGCGATCACGAAGGATATCAAAAGCCAACTGTGCTGTGTTTGTTTGTTTTTTTTGTTTTTTTTGGTCCCCACTTTTCTCTATCATGTTTTGCATAATATGGATAATTGGTGGTTTGCTGTCACGGGTGAGTGGACATTTTTTTTGGCTTAGGGAGGATTGGGGGGTCTGATGTTTACGACCTCTCTTGCGTTTCTAACATTCTTAAGTTAATGATTTTTTTCTAACATCATTTGTAATTTAAATTTCTTTGACTTATTTGTAATTTTATATAGCATATGTTTTCCATTTTTCATGTTACTATATATCATATCTTGACTTTATTGAACTCTAGTTGTTAAAACTATTTCTGAAATCTTGTGATGCAACTGTTTTGTAAATCACCTTAGAATGAAAATAGAGATGATGCACCAAATTCAGTTACCAGTGACTGGCACGTGTGGCAAAAGAAATCTTTTCTAAAGTCTGTGCTGTTGTTGTTTTTGTGTATACATCATCAGCTTTTAAAATATATATTTTTTTTATTTTCTTTGATAGAACAAGAGCAAGGCAAATCCATGCATTTACCAATGGATCTCCAGTAGACCTATGGGGAAAACCAAAACACTCTCAAGTGAAGACGTTTCATCAGACCAATCATGAGTCACCATCTTTAAGACATGTAACAGACAGGCTGAATTTGTGCTTGGATAAGGTAATTATAATTTTTGTATTTAATAACCAGTCTAATGGCTTTGACATTTACCACAAAAAATGACTGATATTGATGTGTGGTTTTGAACAAATAAAATGTTTAGAAACAGAAATTTATCAATATGTACTAGAGCATGTGATTTAATTTTTATTTTACTTTGTGATTTTTGTTTATTTGCTTAGTTATTTGCATCTTTTCATCATCATTAATGGTTTTTATGCTTCTTGAAAAAAGCACTATGTGCTTTAACGATTCATTTTTCTTTTTTTAAAAACTCTTGGACAGGTTTACGGGTGTGGCCTGTGTATAATGAGGTTAGCTTTGTGTACAAGCCTGAAATGTAGTCAAGGAAAGCAGGCATACTAGGGGCATACACAGTCCTGCTGCTGTGAATAACGTTTAGTATAATCTCTCATGGTCTATAAACCTTCTTTTTTTTTTTTTTTTTAACACAGTATTAGAAAGGGTTGCTTTCATGTTCAGAAATATACAGAATGCTTGTATTGTGCATACAGAGCACAAAATTACCATATTAGTACACCAAAAGCACTAATTCTATAGACCCACCAGCTCTTCCTAGTTAGGTCACTGGCCCAACTATCCAGAGGGATAGTACTGCTCTAGTACTACAAAGAGCTTCCTTCCTTGCCTTATATGCTTGTTTCTTTCTATTTACTCAAGCTGTACATCCTTCCAAATTACCTTTAATCTAGCACACCTAAACACTTGCAAAGAACTGCTGAAATTGTTCATACAACTACAGCACCATTAGCATTCCTGAGTTGTGCTTTGTTTTAAAATGGCAGCATTATATGTTCCAGAGGAGACTACAACCTCCAAATGTGTCTTACTGTCTTTCAGTGGACACATTGGGTATGGATTTGCCATAACTATGTTAAGTTTTTGTATATTTTATTTATATGTGTTGTATTAATTGGAAGACTAATGCTGTATCTCTCTAATGTACATTGAGTACTTCAATAAAATTATTTTCTTGTCAGCTTTGTGTGGATTGTATTTCTTCATCAGTAATATAGTATCAATGAAATTTTATTGTTTTTTTACAATTTATACCACTACCCTTTGATATTTTTTTTCCCTTAAACATTGTCATGAATTTGGAGTTTCTAACCACCAGGGGCCTCATGTATAAACGGTGCGTACGCACAGAAATGTTGCGTAAGAACATTTTCACATTCAAATCGCGATGTATAAAATCTATACTTGGCGTAAAGCCACGCACATTTCCACGGTACCTCATACCCTGCTGTATGCAAGTTCTCCGCTCGGTTTTGCAGACTGGTGGCACCCAGTGTCAAAGCAGGGCTACTATTCCTGTGTGGTTATCCTTTCTTTTTCCTGACGCGGCTTTATAAATACACTGAAATTGTTGTCGCATATTGTTTATTAGTGTAATGCATCTGATTGTAAATTACCTGTAACAATATAATGGTCCAGGGAATAGCCATAGTATTACCATACAAATACCATAACTGCTTTAGCGTTGTTACTCTCACGCCACCTTCTTCTTCTTCTTCTTCTTTTTTCAGCTGCTCCCATTAGGAGTTGCCACAGCGGATCATCTTTTTCCATATTACTCTCACTGTACTACTCGGAGCATTTATATCACTGTATCTGAGTGGGGAATCACAGCAGCAGCTGATCGGAAAGAGAATTATCGGTATACAGCATCAAGCACACGCTGCCTCAGCCACGGCAAAACGTTTTAAAGCCTTTCCTTTACGGACCTCGCGGTTCAGAAACAGTCTCATCCCAAGAACTATAAACACACTCAATCAATTGCTACTTGTAGAACTGTTTGTACTTATAAGTACAATTACCCAACTGTAAACTTGCACTACAGTTATAATATTGCACAACCTACGCCACTTTATAAAGCATGTATTTACATATGATGACGATATCATTTTTAAGATGAAATACAGCAAAATATGTTGATTATATTATACAGATAAAACTTTAACTTCATTTAAATAATCTGTGTTGTTAATAATTAAAGATGTGAAGACAAGGTGCCACAGCGCTAGCAAGTTCACGTATTGTTCCTGCCTCACGCTGTATATTTACTGAGGCTGGCGCGACACTGGAAGGATAGACGGATAGAATAATTAAACACGTACTATGAAGATATTTCAATGTTCCTTAAAAGTTTTGAAGAATCGTCGTCGTAAGCTTACAGATGGCTTAACGTCTATTATAGAGCTGATTGTGTGGCGATTGGGTATTTGAGGAAAGAAAAGTAAGGACAGGAATTGGAGGTTTGTAATTTTGAAAGAGACAGTACTGCTACAACAAAATTATTTCATTGAAGGTCGTGCATGGCGCAGCAGCATCTTGTGTGAGACATGAACAATCACTGCCATTGTGTTCCCATGTTTAATAACATGCTTTCATTCCAATCATCATGAAAATATCATTTATACTTCTCAGTATTTTAATTATTCAGAGAGCTGTAATATCACGAATGTAATGGATTCTGCGTCCTGTCGGAGGTAGACGGTTTAAGAAGCACTAGTGATTCACACACACAGAGCACATAGAAGAACACATACAAAACAAAGCATTTAACTTGCTTCTTATGATGTGATTTGAGAAACTAGTTAATTAAAAGTTTTTAAGATGAAGTTTTATGATGTTCTACTTTAATGACAAAATAAACTACATGATTAAAGTGGACATTTCGAGATTAAAGTTGACATTTCGTGCTTTTTCCCCACTGTGTGCCTTTTTTTTTTTTTTTTTTTTTTCTCTGTGCCCTAATAAGCTTTCATATGAAACCCTGATGGTGGGCTACGACTCGCCTTTTCACGGCGACTTTGATATCTGACAACTTCTTTTTTTATTTCAGGCACTGTGCGACTTTGTGAACTAGAGCTTTCGAGTTTCTCCAACACACTATGTCAGTCAATCAACTTCCTTTTGTTGTTTATACCACTGTTTAAACCAACAAATAGTACGTTTTTTTTCCTTGCCTCCACTTGGTATTCGCTGAAATTCTTCCATTTTCCCTCTTGCTTTTGTCATTGTCTTTTCACAGAACGTTGAGCTTAAGGACTATTTATATTGATTTGCATATTCAAAGAGGCGTAATTCTGGGAGGAGTTGGGGAGGGACAGCACGCGCGTGAACGAGCGTTACTTTTCACGCTGACCGGGATTTATGTAGCGGAAGAACGCGGAAGTTGGTGAACGCACAGATTCCTGCATCTGGATTTTTCTGTGCGTAAGCACATTTCGGCTTTTGTGCTTGCGTCACGTTATAGTGTGAGTTCTACTCACGGCATTATGCATGAGGCCCCAGGTCTCAAACTGCAGCAATGAAAAAATCATAGGTTAAAAGATCCGTCAACCAGCTCATAAAATATATAAAAGAATTAAAAGTGAGCAAGTAAAAGACATTAAATAAGAATTTGAATATTAGTCAGACAGAGGAGGCTGAACCATAAAGGCTGGGATATACTTGACACTATGCAACACATGCATTTGTGGATGCTGCTGCTACGCAAAATGTGTACTGACTATACTTGCGCATGTACTTTATGTAAATCTGAAGGATTCCACCATGTGGCAGTTTGAGAAATCATGGTGAGAAAACAATGTCCAGTTTCAGGGAAAGAAATGTTGAAGATAAAGTCCTTTACATTCTGATGCTGTTGTGAAGGTGCAAAAAAAGAAAAAGGAAATAAGTCGGCAACAGAGACACAGAAGATCAAATGTGAGACCTTTAAGTGTATAGCATCATTACGACGGGGAACATGCAATGTTTGTATTGCTAATGTGAGAAATGGGTGAAGGAAAGCACCACGAATTCTTTCATATGTCAGCGTTTAAGTTTGTTGATTTGCTTCACTGCATTGAACCATTCATCAAACACCAAATCATGCACAATACAATACAGTTTATTTTTGTATAGCCCAAAATCACACAGGAAGTGCCGCAATGGGCTTTAACAGGCCCTGCCTCTTGACAGCCCCATAGCCTTGACTCTGTAAGAAGACAAGGAAAAACTCCCAAAAAAAAAACCTTGTAGGGCAAAATGGAAGCAACCTTGGGAGAGGTTCAAAGAGAGACCCCTTTTCAGGTAGGTTGGGCGTGCAGTGGGTGTCAAAAGAAGGGGGTCAATACAATACAATACACAGAACAGAACAAATCCTCAATACAGCATAAAAATAAAAAATTTAGAAGTACGGAGCAAAATTTAACAGTAGATGATATCACATAATAAGATTTGGATATTTTTAGAGTCCTGGAGACCTCATCCATCAAGCTGCCTCCCCCATTTGGCCATTCCATGGCTGAAACAGTGCTGGGCCAGCCAATCCGATGAAAGGACCCCTCTTTCCCATGATTCCTGCGATACTCCATCAGGGATGACTTTACCATAGGCAGGCAAACAACTTGGCAGGTGGGCCATGGCACCAATTGCCACATTTGAGTACCGAGAACAGAAACAGAATAGGTGAGGGTTAGTATTCAATTATAACTATGATGTTACTTATGTTTTAGTGCTAATGACTAACAACAGAGATGCAGTATGTAAAGTTAATCAGCAGCTCTAGTCAGGATATGCTAAACTGAAGTAGTGAGTCTTCAGCCGAGATTTAAAGGCTGAGACCGAAGGGGCATCTCTTATAGAAGCAGGCAGACCATTCCACAGTTTAGGGGCCCTATAACTAAAAGTTCGACCTCCCACTGTTATTTTATTAATCCTTGAAATCATAAGCAGACCGGCATCTTGATATCTTAATGTGCGCTCAGGTTTGTAAGTCATGATAAGTTCAGACAAGTAAGCCGGACCTTGGCCATTTAATGCTTTATATGTTAAAAGGAGGATTTTGAAATCTGCCCTAAACTTAACCGGGAGCCAGTGTAAGGATTTAAGAACTGCAGCTATGTGTTCATATTTTATTGTTCTTGTAATATTTCTTGCAGCCGCATTTTTGGATTAACTGGAGGCTGTATAGGGAACAGTTTGAGCAGCCAGTGAACCCCGCATTGCAGTAGTCAATCCTACTAGAGATAAATGCATGAATTAATTTCTCAGAATCCTGTTTGTTTAGAAAGCGTCTTCATTTCCTAACATTTTTAACATGGAAGAAACATGTTTTGGACATCTTTTGTAATATGCACTTTAAATGACATGCTAGAGTCAAAGATAACTCCTAGATTGCGGGCTGATTCATTAAAATTAATTCGGATTCCAACTGAGTTAAATGATGACAAAATAATGCTGTGATCAGCGTCATTCCCTCCAACAATTAACATCCCTGTTTTATCTGTATTTAAAGACAAGTAGTTCTTATTCATCCACTCCGTTAATTCACTAACACAACTCATTAAAGACAACATCTGAGAAACTTAAATGAAAGGTATAACTGGGTGTCATCTGCATACGAGTGAAAATTAACATTGTTTCCTAATGAGAGATCCCAGTGGAAGCATGTAAAATGAAAACAGTAAAGGTCCCAGTACTGAGCCCTGCGGGACACCATATTGAACTTTGTGTATAATGATGGAGTACTGTCAGCACATTTCTGTACATATTGGAATCAATTTGATAAATAAGAACAAAACCAAGCGAGCACAGGGCCTGTAAGCCCAACATCATTTTCTAGCCTGTCCAGTAAAATAGAATGGTCAATGGTGCCAAATGCTGCACTTAAGTCTAACAACATAATTACAGTGGAGTTTCCTTCATCAGAGGATATCAGAATGTCATTTACAACCCTTGTTAGTGCCGTTTCTGTACTATGACCACTTTTTCCTGTATTTTAGAGAGAAACGGTAAATTTGAAATAGGCCTATAATTATTTAGTATGTGTGGGTCTAGGTCTGACTTTTTAAGTAATGGTTTAATGACTGACACTTTTAGTGCATCAGGTACTGTGCCTTGCAATAATGAATTATTGATAATGTTTAGAATAGGCGCTGCAAGAACATCCATTGCACTTTTTACTAGTTTTGTTGGCACTGGATCTAGGCAACAAGTAGTGGGCATCATTTTAGAAATTAAAGTGAAGACTTCCTGCTCAGTTACAGGATTAAAATTATTAAAGTGCTAAATGCAATGTGAGACAGGGCCTGCTAAGCTAGTATTTGGTTTGTACTTTGATGCAGAGATCTGGGATCTTATTTTTAATTTTCTCATTGAAGAAGTTCATAAAGTCTGTACTGCTAATATCTGTTGGTATTTTGCACTGTTGGTCTGAATTCCCAGTTGTTAATTTAGCCACTGTTCTAAACAGTACCCGAGGATTTTTATTATTGCTATCTATTAATATAGAATAGTATTCTGAGCGAGCTTTAAAGAGGGCTTTTTTATATTTATTAACACTCTGTCCATGCAATTTGAAGATAAAAGATAATTTTAGTAATCCTGCTGGACCTGCAATGCCGCTTGCCGTCACACTGCTTCTTGCAACGACCGAATTCCCCCTTCTTTTCTTGGACATTTCAAATTTGCACAGTTGTACCTGTCTTGAATTTGCTTCCATTTTGTCTTGCACATTTCCATGTCCACTTTCAAAGAGCTAGAGACTTAATGCCAGCTATTCTGACAGGCATTTTTGTCAATATGGAGATGTTAGTAAACAACGATGCTGACGTCATGTACAAAAACTTGAACCCACTGTGCCACCCAGATTTTTGCGGGTACTGCAACTTATGCAGTTGTCTCGTTAATTTCTGACAATATGCTCAGAGGACACATCAAAACAGTGCTGGGAACGTGTGGCACCCATGATGTGTGCAGTAGTTAGCTATAGCTCACATGGTACAATTGGGCATATTTTTGTATAATTATTCAAAGGTCTGATTCCTCTGAAGCCATTATGTCCTCTTTATAAGAACTTAATGTCTGGAGGAAAATTTTAATTTTCAGTGGCACAATTTACTTGGTATAAGCTTTACTGGTTTGTGTGCTAGTCTAATGTACTGTGTGTGATTATTTCTGATCTGTAGTATTTAAGCTGTTGGCATGCAGCATGAGCTTCCTGTGTGAAGTTTACTCGAAAAATACCAAAGTGTGCTTGCTGCAGACATTTTTCTAGCTTTCCAGCACAAACAATAGAATAAAGTAAAAACGATTTAATAAAATATTAAAATGTGGATGATGTCTTTATTCTTTGTATAGTTTGGTAGGGATGCAGTTGCAGAGTTGACGATCCCAAATAAACTAAACAGTACGTTTATGCTGAGTAGCAATTTGTAGTACCTGAATGGATTGTTTGCAAACTAGGGGAAAAAAAGAAACTAAATAGTTAGAAGCTATACCTTTTGGCATATAGATAACTTGTCCAGTGTGTGATAATTTCTTCAAAAAATGAAAGCAAAACCTCTCAAAATTTCATGATCATTTTCCTAGCAGAACCTTTTTACTTTGTTTAAAATAATCATTTTTAGAAGTGATAGGGATGTGAATTTCAAGTGATTGTTCTTATTAAAGAACTAACAATCGAAATATAAAATGCTGCTTTGGACTGCACAATATTTAAAAGTAAATATTTAAATGTTGCAGTAAACCCACAAGTCAAACAGAAGCAATAATGGTATTTTTACATAACCAAGGTTGCCTTCTTTCAGTTTAATCATAGGTTTACATGTTGTCTTCTCCCTTTCTTTAGTAAAATATGTGATTTGCACTTGTTTAAGCTGAGGTGAGCAAAGTGTCACAGCTGAGTGAATCTGCTTTTATCAAATAAAAATCTCCTTACCATTGGATTGCTGAGGTTCAGAACATTCCAATGATAATGTATAGTTATCTATGAATGATCATTCATACTACATGTCACAGCTGTGCATAAAAGACAGGAAATAAATTGTGTATGTAACATCTCATTTACACACTAAGCTTCTGTGCATGGGTATTGTTCTGTTAATGCACAATAAGAGTTTGTACCGTTTTTTCTTCAAACCAAAAAAAAAAAAAACGTAAATGTACGGTTAGGAAAGCCCTAGAAATGTTACAAAATGCTAGTTACAGTATGTGGAATATGAAGACTTTGAGTTGCAGTTCTGATTCTATTGAGAAGGATGCGTTTGCTGAAAGACTTGATGCTACACTTGATTTGTAAATACTGCTTATAGTATAACTTTGAAGCGTCTTACAGTCCAAGCCCTTTGAGTTTAATTACTATATTCCGATGTTGTCTGTTGCACATTCTTGCTATATTTGTTTTCTAACCACTGCTCTTCCAGTTTAAACTTCTTAATGTACTGATTAAGTACTATTAAACTGCACCTGCTTCCATTGATCAAATGTCAATGAATCACATTGTACAAACTTTAACAGGGAACCACTCTTCAATGGAATGTATTTGTATGGCACCATGTCATGCCTCCACTTGCAGTTTCATGTGGATAACCCCCAAATCAAATGTGTCTGAATTGTACCGCATAAACATTCATGGAGAACTGGGGGTATTTTTCGTACGTGGATTACTCATTTAGCCGGATGTAATTGTTGACGATTTGGCATGATCCTGGATCTGTCAGTTTTTCATAACTCTTGCTGGATGTGTTGTCATAGCAGCACATCCAAATCCTCAGACCTGCTCGGAGCAGGTTTGCTCTATGTAAACAAGGATTAGCTCACACACTTAATCAGTGTCCGTGCATGGAATTCATTCAGTCATGGCTTTGCTGTTCATGAATGAGCAACCAATTAATATTGGTGCGCAAATTATAAGAAGAGAATTTCATATTGAGAGGGTTTTCCGCGATCGGCAAGATCCTTTATTGCTCCCGGAGGAAATTCTTTTCGAAAGATACCGTTTTAGCCGAGGGGGAATATTGTACCTCAAAGATTTATTAGCACCTTATATTTGAAGTCAAACTAGGCAAAGTCGGGCTGTCACAACCACACAGACAGTATGCATTGCTTTGAGTTTTTTTGCAAGCAGCACTTTTTTTATATACTGTAGGTGATGCGGAAAACCTATCTAAAAGTGCAGTTTGCCAGGCAATTTTCGTAAAATCTGTTTGGCTCTGAAATATTTCCTTCGGGTTTTCATAGTGTTTTCTGGACACCTGCCTGTGCAGACAATAAAAGAAGCGTTTCATGCCATTGCAGGTACACAGGCAAAAACACCCACAGTTCCATACTGACTGATCAGAGTGGAGTTTGATCAAACATTATTTGGAAAATGTACCTCTCCTCCTGATGAATAATCAGATACAGTGTCTTCATCAAATATTTGACCTTCGTCAATATCTCGTTGGTCAGACACAAGTTCTAGGGATATGACATTCCCTGCAACTGACCCAACAAAAAAAAAATGCCCTCGGAAACAGGGCGATGGGCATTTTGCTGGAGAGCCAACTCTTCTGCAGGGATTAGGTCTGGAACGTGTGGACCTCCACCTGTTTTTTGCTTGGTCTGCCGCCCTATTAGCTTTAAAGTTAATGTTTTTTATCTATACTAATAAAAGGCAAAGCCCTCACTCACTCACTGACTGACTGACTGACTGACTGACTCATCACTAATTCTCCAACTTCCCGTGTAGGTAGAAGGCTGAAATTTGGCAGGCTCATTCCATACAGCTTCCTTACAAAAGTTGGGCAGGTTTCATTTCGAAATTCTACGCGTAATGGTCATAACTGGAAGGTATTTTTTTCCATTTACTGTAATGGAGTTGAGCTTGACCGCCGTGGGGGGCGGAGTTTCGTGTGACATCATTACGCCGCCCACGTAATCACGTGAACTGACTGTCAACGCACTATGTAGAAAACCAGGAAGAGCTCCAAAATACGCTGAA
>JANRMT010062836.1:3187593-3208146 GCA_026402145.1 Polypterus bichir lapradei
GAACTTGAAAAGAAATATTTTTTGGAATGTGATCGCGCAAGTCAGTACATCGAGCCCGCGTGCTATTGTGGTTTTGCTTGTGTGCTTCAGTAAGTTACCGTCCCCTCGCTCTTACTTTTTTACCGTTCATCTAATGAATACACTGAGTATGGCTTTACCAAAACAATCATTGATCGCGAATAAAGTATCCATTATTCATGAAGCTTCAATAGGTGAATAGGTGATCTGTCTTTCTGCGTTAACCGCATGCGTTTTCATACGTCTCAAACTAAGGGGATGCGAGGTTAAAATAAATCGAGAAGCGCGCGTACATACTTAGTGCATCCCCTCTCAGGAATCGAACCTCGGACGTGGGCGCTACAGGCGAATGCTTTACCATCGCGCCACTGAGTGTGGTTTATCTATTCGAGCGTAGCAGTGTAATTAGGTTTTTGTTCAGCACTCTTTGGAACTGTTACTTTTTGTCTGCGCACTGCGTCAGTTCACGTGAGCCGCTGAATATGGTTTTATATGTCAGTCGCTCGCTTCTAATTGTTTCGCTGCCTTCTTAATAAGGCATGTTTTCTAAAGCGCGTTTTGTAGCTCTTCCTGGCTTTCTACGTAATGCGTGATTACGTGAGAGGCGTGATTATGTCATACGAAACTCCGCCCCTCCAGCTCAACTCCATTACTGTAAATGGAGAAAATCAACTTCCAGTTATGACCATTACGCGTAGAATTTCGAAATGAAACCTGCCCAACTTTTGTAAGGAAGCTGTAAGGAATGACCCTGCCAAATTTCAGCCTTCTACCTACACGGGAAGTTGGAGAATTAGTGATGAGTCAGTCAGTCAGTCAGTCAGTGAGTGAGTGAGTGAGTGAGTGAGTGAGTGAGTGAGTTAGTGAGTGAGTGAGTGAAGGCTTTGCCGTTTATTAGTATATATATATATATATATATATATATATATATAATATATTGTGGAGCCGACCCGGACACAGACAGGCGGACATGTTGTAAAATACCACCACGCGTTTATTATACAATTATTATTTACATTAATGGTCACCAAGACCCAATCATGTGCACAATACCCCAAACACAGTCCTGGCCACACAATGCCTTGTCTTCGGGCCGCCTCCACACTCTCCTCTTGCCTCGTCCTGCTTCCACCCGACTCCAGCCTCGAATGAATGGAGACGGCCCCTTTTATATGGTTCCCGGATGAGCACCAGGTGTTCCCAGCATTCCTCCTCTGGCCACGCCCCAGCATGGCGGAAGTGCCGGCTGTCCTCCCGGCTGCTCTCCGGGCGCCGTCGTAAATCTTCCCCCCAGCACTTCCTGGTGTGGCGGAAGTGCTGGGGTAACAGGTCCCCAAGGCATTGGGGCGCCTCCTGGCGGTGACCACGGGCCCCTACAGGGTGTAGCTTCCATGCCCTGTACCCGTGGCCCCCAAGGCAACCCGGAAGGCAACCCCCACGTGATCCAGGGATCCATGTGGATGTATCTACATATACACACATACATATACATACACACACATATATAAACATATATATACATACTGTACATATCTACATATATACATACACACACACACACACAACTATCGTATATGTTGAAGTTCTATTTAAATTTTAAATAGAATGAATTTTTATTTAGTCGACAGAATATTATTCCGGAATAAATCAACTGAAACCTTAAATAAGTTATAATATTTTGCTCTCCATAAAAAATATATCCTGTCTAAATTAAACAAGTTAGAAATAAAGTAAATGTTAAAAGAACAAACATTCAAATTTCTTTACTCTTATGTAATTTTATATAAAAAATAAACTTAAATTTTAAATATCCCAAAAGATTTTGCTCTCCATAAAAATATATCCTGTCAAAATTATACAAATTCAAATATGAACATGGTGCATAACAAAACCTGGAAACATAAATAAAATTTGTTATTTTCAGCAATAACAAATCAAATCATTCAGTTTATGAACAAAGTGCGTATTTGGGAACACCGTAGTGTCGACTTGGTTCAACATTACTTGGCAACAGGGAAAGTGGGGCAAGTTGCACTGGTGCATTTGTGTCTCCCATAAAAGTAGCTTCACTTGAAATCACGTTGTGATTTTGCACGGGTAAAAACGTCTGCTGAAGTGTCAGATTCTTCTTTAACTCTTCTGCTTTCTGTATCTTGTGCATTGCATTCAGGTCTTTCAGGTTATCTTGATGTTTTGTCTCATTGTGCCGTCTTAGATTAAATTCTGTAATTACACCCACATTTGCTCCAGAAATTAGACACGTGGGTTTACCGGCAATGTCAGTAAACATATACAAAGCCTCCCATCAGTTTTTAAAGGCTCTATGTTCAGAATCACCTTTTCTCTTCGGCATCGTGTGGGCTAGCTTCGCAATAACTTGCAGCATCATAAGCTAGACTTGATTAACGCGGTAAGTGTTCGGCAAGGCAGCTGAAGCGCTGCATTATGGGATCTGTAGTTTATTGTGTTACCAGCGCTTCATATACCCGGGCCATTAATAACAATAATACAGTATATAAAATGATCTCGCGGGCCGGATATAATTACACGCTGGGCCGGATGTGGCCCGTGGCCCTTGAGTTTGACACATATGGACTAAATGGAACTTGAAAAGATATATTTTTTCGTACATCGAGCCCGCGTGCTATTGTGGTTTTGCCTGCATGCCTCAATAAGTCACCCTCCCCTCGCTCTTACTTTTTTACCGTTCATCTAATGAATACACTGAGTATGGCTTTGCCAAAACAATCATTGATTGCGAATAAAGTATCCATTATTCGAGTATGTAGATCGGGGTATATATATACATATATATATATATATACCCGCGTATCGCAGCGGAGACGTAGTGTGTTAAAGAAGCTATGAAAAAGAAAAGGGAACATTTTAAAAATAACGTAACATGACTGTCAATATACAGTAATTGTTTTGTGAGTTTTACAGAGTGTTGCTGTCATCAAGGATTTGATTATCATTATTTCTTTCAATCAGGTTCGTATTTGTAGGATGTGTTGTGTTCAAGTTACATTCCGTGTTTGTCAATCGTTGTAAAGATGACAGGTTTCATTCATCGATTCGTTTCTTACTGCATCAATAAACAGCTCGTCTTCTTTATCTGAGGCCTGACACACTGCATGCACGGGTTTTTTTTTTTTAACACTGTCTTCCTTTAGCGGGACATTCACTTTTTCCACCGTGTGCTTTGTTTCTGCAGTAGCTGCAGTTATGAATAATATGCTTGTATGTATCAGACGCTTCATATTTTTTTGCTGCCTTTTCAATTGTGTAATTCGGTTTTTGTTCAGTGCTCTTTGGAACTGTTGCTTTTTGTCTGTGCACTGCGTCAGTTCACGTGAGCCGCTCGGTGTACATGCATCGAAGTTTCCCAGCTGTGCTGGTGCCATGCCGTGCTATGTCCATGGCTGTATCTAATGTTACCTAAGTCCCGGCACTTAAAACTTTCTCTCGCAGTTTCGCTGACTTTGTGCCAAACACCACCCTGACCGTCTCATCTTCCTCTGCATAAGCACAGTCCTTCACCTGTGAATATTTACCATTGGCAGTGTTTCTATTGGATTGCCGCTGACGGACGGCCTTATATGGGCAGGCACTAAATTACAAATGCTAGCGGCAGCCTGTCTATGAACTTAATTTAAAGTTTAGGTTTACATCGTGCTTTGTTTCCGAAGTAGCAGAACTCATGAATATGGTTGTATATGTCACTCGCTCGCTTCTTATTGTTTCGCTGCCTTCTCAATTATATAATGCATGTTTTCTTCAGCGCTTTTTGGGCCTCTTCCTGGTTTTCTACCTACTGCGTGATTACGTGGGAGGCGTGATGATGTCACACGAAACTCCGCCCCCACGGGTTTCACGCTCATCTCCATTACAGTAAATGGAGAAAAACAGCTTCCAGTTATGACCATTACGCGTAGAATTTCGAAATGAAACCTGCCCAACTTTTGTAAGGAAGTTGTAAGGAATAAGCCTGCCAAATTTCAGCCTTCTACCTACACGGGAAGTTGGAGAATTAGTGATGAGTCAGTCAGTCAGTCAGTGAGGGCTTTGCCTTTTATTAGTATAGATGACTGGGACAGGTTCAAGGTGTGGACTGATGATGGTACAGGAGATAATTATACTACACAGGAGCACTAGAAGAGTGAAATGCTTAAGCCCTTCACCTATGGTTCTGCATGTGAGTTGATGGCTTCCGCTGAATTGTTCGGTTGGTGCTTTCAAGTGTACCGAAATGGCCAAATATTTTACACCTTTCGACAACCGCCAATGCCTCTTAAACATCTTACATTCACAGGTGACGATTTCAGTAGTGGACACTTTGATGTTTATGAATGTTTACACTCTCAAAAGCTGGATGTGAAGTTATCGATGAAACCGGTTGTATACTTACAACGCTTGACAGATGCCGAATGTCACTTCAACACAAGTCCTGCAAATACTGTCGTAATTGAAACAAACCATGAACCTCAAACTGATTATGACAGCAGCAATCCAAGCTGTGAGATTTGAGACAAGATTACTGTTCACATGGCCAACTGTAAGTTGCATGCTCAAGAGTAAGCTCAGCGCACAGCTTGGTCATGTTACAACCGGAGGGCCGAACTGACAACGTGGTATACAAAGAGATCCTTAACAAATAATTATTGGCATATTTTCCCCCAGTTTAAAAAGGTTAAATTGTCTTCTTAATTAAAATTTTAATGCAGTACTTTGCCGCTGCGAAGCGCGGGTATTTTGCTAGTACTCTAATATAATAAAAACATACATTTGATTTGAGTCTGTAATACCCGGTGTAAATTTTGGCTGCTTGCATGTATTTTTTTTTTTTTTTGTTCAGTTTTATTCTCTCATTGACATTCATGTGGTACAATGAACTTGCCTCTCCCTCTCTGAGTTGATGGTATTTATGTCCATTCTTTTCACAAGAGCAGCGATGACCACAGTGAGTGCTGTGGCTAACCCCTGCTCAGAACTATTTGTTGTACCAGCATTCAAAGATCTGATGTCCCGTGATCGCTATTAGACTACCATACGGCATTTGCGCTTTGACAACAAAGTCATCCGTGCTGAATGTGTAAAAAATGACAGATTTGCTGCAATTTCGGACATCTGGCAATGTTTTGTTGAGAACTGAGTTTTGAGTTACAACCCAAGGCAAAGCCTTTCGAGTCTGTGGTCATAAAGCTTATGGAGCCGTTTCTGGATATACAGTAATCCCTCCTCGATCGCGGGGGTTGCGTTCCGGAACCCCCCGCGATAGATGAAAATCTGCGAAGTAGAAACCATATGTTTGTATGGTTATTTTTATATATTTTAAGCCCTTATAAACTCTCCCACACTGTTAACATTATTAGAGCCCTCTAGACATGAAATAACACCCTTTAGTCAAAAGTTTAAAATGTGCTCCATGACAAGACAGAGATCTTCTTTCTTCTTTCTCACAATTAAAAGAATGCAAATATATCTTCTCTTCAAAGGAGTGCCCGCATCAGGAGCAGAGAATTTCAGAGTGAGAGAGAGAGAGAGAGAGCTCGCAAAGAAAAGCAAACAATCAAAAAATCAATACGTGTGCTTTTAAGTATTCCGAAGCAACGCAATAAAGCGGCATTTTTTAGAGGAGCGTCAGTATCTTCTAAGCAAACAGCCTCTGTGCAAACAGCCCCTCTGCTCACATCTCCTCCGTCAGGTGCAGAGAACGTCAGAGAGAGAGAGAGAGCGCGAGATTAAAGCAAGCAATCAAAAAATCAATATGTGTGCTTTTGTGCTTTTAAATATGCCGAAGCACCACGATAAAGCGGCATTTCTTGGAGGAGCGTCCGTATCCACTAGGCAAACAGTCTTTGTGCAAACAGCCCCTCTGCTCACACCCCCTCCGTCAGGCGCAGAGAATGTCATAGAGGGTGAGATAGAGGCAGAGACAAGCAAACAATCAAGCACCGCGCGGGATGCATATCTTATATCATTGAGTAGTTTTGTAATACATGCTCTGATTGGGTAGCTTCTAAGCCATCCGCCAATAGCGTCCCTTGTATGAAATCAACTGGGCAAACAAACTGAGGAAGCATGTAGCATAAATTAAAAGACCCATTGTCCGCAAAAATCCGTGAACCAGCGAAAAATCCGTGATATATATTTAGATATGCTTACATTTAAAATCTGCGATAGAGTGAATCCGCGAAAGTCGAAGCGCAATATAGCGAGGGATTACTGTAGACAGAACCGTAACAACAGACAGTTTCTTCACAGAGCAGCACCGCACTGATAAGGCCATACAAGTATCCTTGCTTGTGTTGGGAAAACAAAATTTTGTTGCTGATTCTAGTTTTAAAAGGTGAATGTGTCCCCCGTCTAATGCAGCTTATCAGTGACGTTAAAATATTTGTCATTCACCATCAGTTTTCCTAACCCATTATCGGAGGCAGGGTCAAAAGGCAGCCACAACTTATCCTTTTAAATAATTATCCATTCAGTATTAT
Source organism: Polypterus bichir lapradei (assembly GCA_026402145.1). Lineage (NCBI taxonomy): Eukaryota > Metazoa > Chordata > Cladistia > Polypteriformes > Polypteridae > Polypterus > Polypterus bichir. The sequence goes on from JANRMT010062836.1 coordinate 3,194,106, forward strand.
ATATAGCCTAAGCAGTGAGATTCGAGCAGCATACAAGGAAAATGGCGGTGTAATGGTTCTTATATGCTCTTGTGGATAGTGCTTGAAGTCTGCTGCTGCTAGCAGTGTTCAAAACCTCAGGGGAACCCCCACCCTTAGATCAAATGACAGTTTATTGCGGCACTTGTAGATAGGAGGACCCCCACCCCCACTTCAGTATCATATACTAATATACTACAACTCCAACCTCCATGGGGGTACCACCCCCCAGCCATATTTTGCAAAAATAGTAAGGAATTGGGAGGAGAAACAAGACACTGACTAGAGTACTGCCTGTAATTTGTTTCAGGTTCAAGCACTGCTTGCAGGCAAATAAGAATATTATTGCACTGTGTACACGAGGTAGAAAATCTGGAATAAACTGGTTATACTAATTATCAAAGTAGAGACTTGTACTTAAAAAAAAAAAAAAAAAAAAAAAAAAAAAAAGCCAGTCCTATTGTCCTACTTATATGCATATTATTCAAGCTTGCAATACCAATCAACTCCCTGCATTATGTGCTTTTTGCAGCTTTTCTTTTGCACGCATGATAAGAAATTTGCACTACTGCCAAGGCATGATAAAAACGCATAATTTTTTAATAACAGAAAAGTTTTTTTTTTTTTTTCTTCTCAGAATATGGTTCAAAGAAAACAACTGAAAACACTGTGTTCAAGTAGCATTTGTTCAAATCCATTTTATGATGAGGCATATTTAATTACAGAGTTTTGTGCCAGTACAACATTGTGATTTGTAGCAATTTTAAATAAACTTGGAATTAATCACCTTTGAGTCAATATAATAACATTACTGATTACTGCTAAGTGTGCTGAGAGGCAGCAATCTGTGCGACAACAAATCTAACTCCTGTGTCCCAAGCCAAAACACCCGCGCACCGTTTCCCCACCACCACGTGTAGACGCTTTCTGCATAACAGCCAGTTATTCGTAATCCACAGGCATCTGTCCATCTCTTGAACAATGGAGGCGATGGTATCGTCTGTGTTTTGAAATGGTGAAGTGATCCTATTTTTTTTTTTTTTTTTTTAAGGCTAAAATGAATCCCTGTTCGTTTTTTTTTTTTTTTTTTTCATTTTCAGGTAAAGTAGGAGTAAAAATCAGACAACCACATTACTGGTAAAGGTAGAATAATTAGGAAATGTAATTCAGGACAGAAGAATAAAAACAACCTGAAAGATCTCCTGCTTTGTACATTTGGTTTTATTGGTAGTAACGCTTTAAAGAGGAAGAGAACTGATTTAATTATTTCAGTTTTAGATTTTAGCAAAGATGAATTGTCATAATTCCTTCCTTTGAATGTTATTTAAAAATACTGTTTCAGAAGCATGATCATTTGAATATTAATAGTGGTACATTATACAGGAACATTTGAAAAATGCTTAGATTATTCAAAGACTGTGACACTGACCAGAATATATACATGGTAGATAGGAGGGAGTGTTATTAAATGCTTAAATCTATGCTTGCAACCTTTTGTAATTTTAGTAGTCTTTTTTTTCCCCAATTAATCAATTTAAATAGCAATTTAATAAGTTTGGTTTTTTTTTTATTCTTTTTCTTCAACAAATGATTTTAGACATATATTCAACTTCCCAGAGTTAAATTAACTTGGTTATTAATGTTCTTTTATCTTTATTTAATGTATTTAATTGTCCATGACAACCAAAAATACTTACAAATAAAAACTAAGTGGCAGCAGAAAAAATGCCTCTAAAATGGGGAATTTTTTTTTTTGATTATGCATTCTGCCTTAATTTTTTGCTTGCAGAAATAAATTTAGCATTATAATGCAGGACTTTAACTTTATCCATATGCTTTGAATGAGTACTACCTCCTGTAACTTGTATTGCAGGATGTTGCTATCATAGCAAAAGTGTAAAAACAACTCATTTAATTTACACCATTGGGTAAATACCAATTATGTTAATTATTTATATATAAAATATGAATTTGACTTTAAAGAGCATTACAATACAAAATGAAGCAATTGAAATTACAGTGGTCTGTGGTCTGATTGATAATTTTCTTTAGGAGTGCAGCCTTAGCTGTATTAATAGTGTATACTAGCCAACCCGCGGCATAGCATACGCCGCATAATTATGTATTGATGGGTGAACACTTCCTGAAAGACACAGGTGTCCAAATGGGGTTGGTTTTGAGGATACAACTGTAGGTGAATGAAAATATGTAACTCTGGAGAGGGCAACATACAATACAGCGTTTTACACGCTGCATACAGCGATTCACATTCGCGACAAACTGTTTTACACGCCGCATACAGCGATCTACATCCATGAGAAACATGCCTGTTCTTAGATAGTCCTGCCGCGTCCACCCTCGTTCTCGAAGCATACACACAGCCTGGTCATGTGCCTGCTTGCAAGAGAAACTCACGGAGACCCGCCCACCAGCTGCCTGTGTGTGTGCCTCTGTCTGTCTGTGGCGCTGCATGTGTGTGTGCGCAGCTTTCTCTTGCGCTGCCTCTGTGTGAACCGGTCAGGCACAGAGAAGGTCAGCTGCTGAGAGAGCGTCTCGACTGTTGCAGGGCCTGCATTGGTGAAGCAGGTGAGACAGTAATGAAACAGAGGCCAGGGCTTATTGGTTTTTAAAGACTGCTTCCTTCATTGTGTTTTAACCTCAGTTTTAAAGGATTGTTTTAAGGATCCCATGGGATACCCCTCTCAAACTCTTTTACACGCTGCATATAGCGATTCACTTCCGCGAGAAACATGCATCTATGAACAGTGAACGTGGCTCAGAGGTGCATGTGGACTCTACAACAGACGAACATAAATGACACCGTTTTTCCTGTGTCATCGCGTCCGAGTTGGTGGGCGTGGTTCTGCGAGTTGTCGTCGTATCCAATGGTCTTAGAGTTGGTGGGCATGGCTCCTTCCTGCTTGCGCCATGGCCGTCTTACTTGTTGGCGTGCTTTCCATGGGTGTCTTGCCTTAGTGAATTATATATATATATATATATATATATATATATATATATATATATAGTGGTGTGAAAAACTATTTGCCCCCTTCCTTATTGCTTATTCTTTTGCATGTTTGTCACACAAAATGTTTCTGATCATCAAACAAATGTAACCATTAGTCAAATATAACACAAGTAAACACAAAATGCAATTTTTAAATGATGGTTTTTATTATTTAGGGAGAAAAAAAATCCAAACCTACATAGCCCTGTGTGAAAAAGTAATTGCCCCCTTGTTAAAAAATAACCTAACTGTGGTGTATCACACCTGATAATTTCCGTAGCCACCCCTAGGCCTGATTACTGCCACACCTGTTTCAATCAAGAAATCACTTAAATAGGAGCTGCCTGCCGCAGAGAAGTAGACCAAAAGCACCTCAAAAGCTAGACATCATGCCAAGATCCAAAGAAATTCAGGAACAATTGAGAACAGAAGTAATTGAGATCTATCAGTCTGGTAAAGGTTATAAAGCCATTTCTAAAGCTTTGGGACTCCAGCGAACCACAGTGAGAGCCATTATCCACAAATGGCAAAAACATGGAACAGTGGTGAACCTTCCCAGGAGTGGCCGGCCGACCAAAATTACCCCAAGAGCGCAGAGACGACTCATCCGAGAGGTCACAAAAGACCCCAGGACAACGTCTAAAGAACTGCAGGCCTCACTTGCCTCAATTAAGGTCAGTGTTCACGACTCCACCATAATAAAGAGACTGGGCAAAAACGGCCTGCATGGCAGATTTCCAAGACGCAAACCACTGTTAAGCAAAAAGAACATTAGGGCTCGTCTCAATTTTGCTAAGAAACATCTCAATGATTGCCAAGACTTTTGGGAAAATACCTTGTGGACTGATGAGACAAAAGTTGAACTTTTTGGAAGGCAAATGTCCCGTTACATCTGGCGTAAAAGGAACACAGCATTTCAGAAAAAGAACATCATACCAACAGTAAAATATGATGGTGGTAGTGTGATGGTCTGGGGTTGTTTTGCTGCTTCAGGGCCTGGAAGGCATGCTGTGATAGATGGAACCATGAGTTCTACTGTCTACCAAAAAATCCTGAAGGAGAATGTCCAGCCATCTGTTCGTCAACTCAAGCTGAAGCGATCTTGGGTGCTGCAACAGGACAATGACCCAAAACACACCAGCAAATCCACCTCTGAATGGCTGAAGAAAAACAAAATGAAGACTTTGGAGTGGCCTAGTCAAAGTCCTGACCTGAATTCAATTGAGATGCTATGGCATGACCTTAAAAAGGCGGTTCATGCTAGAAAACCCTCAAATAAAGCTGAATTACAACAATTCTGCAAAGATGAGTGGGCCAAAATTCCTCCAGAGCGCTGTAAAAGACTCACTGCAAGTTATCGCAAACGCTTGATTGCAGTTATTGCTGCTAAGGGTGGCCCAACCAGTTCTTAGGTTCTGGGGGCAATTACTTTTTCACACAGGGCCATGTAGGTTTGGATTTTTTTTTCTCTCTAAATAATAAAAACCATCATTTAAAAACTGCATTTTGTGTTTACTTGTGTTATATTTGACTAATGGTTACATGTGTTTGATGATCAGAAACATTTTGTGTGACAAACATGCAAAAGAATAAGAAATCAGGAAGAGGGCAAATAGTTTTTCACACCACTATATATATATCTCTATCTCTATCTCGATCTCGATCTCGAGATATAGATTCTAAGTGTTAGTGGTAATGCACAAAATGCTGAAAATAATTGTTAGTCTTTACAACATATAGTAAATAATGCTTTACATACAGTACGCTTGAAAAGGTACTAGCGTAGCTTGAATTCTATTTAAATAAACAAATAGAATGTAAAAAGCAAGTGTCCTAATATTAATATGCTTAAATATGTATTATAAGCAGAGTTTATCTATTACATGTGAAACCTAGCAATAAAGAGCCATCATTTAGGAGCACAATTTATATTTGGAACAAAACTTGGTTTACTTCACCACTATAATTTCTAGGCTGTTTTTTTTTTCCTCTCTCTCTCTAAGGTGATTCATTATTTTTGCCATTTTCAGCCAACATAGCAGCCAATCAGGACCATGCAGAAAACTTTGCTGTCCTGAAACTGCCTGTTGTCAAAACAACTAAAAAGTCCATTACAGTAATGACATAAGGTAATTTTTCATTGCCTTTGATAAAAAAAAAAAACACATACTCATTGCTTACTATGATATTTGTTTAATTATTTCAGCATAACATAGCCAGCCATACGTTGGACTCATCTGATCTAAGGTGTCTCTCATGCACCATTGTCAATGAACAAAATAAGCAGACATTATCAATAAACACAAAAGTGACAACTGACCTAAAAAAACATTATATATATTTGGATATCTAACCTTATTACAGTATATGGTGTCTTACATCTTACTAGACTTGTGTGACCCAACTTAATACTTTATAGAGAGGGACATCAATTTAGTACAGAGAGTGGGTTTGTGAATTTAGTTTTATGTTTAAGCGGCCAGTATTGGGATAAAAAAAATCACCTATGCATAGCTATCTAGACTGTCAGTTGCCAAAATACTTTTTCAAAAATGACATACCAAACAGTTGTTGTTATCAGGGAGTCTAAAACATTAAATAATTATCAATATTTTGACTGTAGACTGAACTTGCACCAGACCATTATCCTTCCCCTTGCAGGTGGTGACTGCACACATGTTAAGGTTCAAGAGGACCACTCCCAGGCCACTTCCTAAGAGTTGTTTCCATGGCCCTGTTCCAGACAAAGACCTCTTAGAATCAAGTTGTCTTTCCCTGTTGCCGTTTGGTGCTACCGCTAAAGTGTCTCGTCTCCCCTGCCCTGTTTATGATTATCCTGAATAGGATATCAAGTTATAGCCATAGTTTGGAGAGAATTCAGCTGGAGAATTTACATTTTTTTACATTTAATTATTCAAACAAAAGATTTAAATTAAATCTGTTAATGATAAAGACACAAGTTTCAATATAAAATAGTCATTTAAGGTAAGAAAAACAAAGGCTTTGAAGTAGTTCTTCTTGCTAATCATGCTGCAGGAGACCAGCAGGAACACTGTAGGGATTTTATATTTTGACTTGCCTGAAAGTATTTACGAATTTCGTGCAAGTCAACTGGAGCAGGCTGCTAGGTATAAATTGCTCTGACACATCTAGCTCCCTTTGTTGTTGCCAATGCCCTTCCTAGGATGAGTGAATTGATAAAAACACAGCATTTGACTCATGACAAATAAAAGGTAGAGATCTTACAAGAAACTCTGAACCAATTATAATCATTTTTGTATGCAGAGTGTTCTGAGAGGTTCTTTAAAAGTATTAAAGATTACAGCTTTCTATGGTATGCTTTTGAAGAGTACTTTGAAAAGGAATATGTATTTCTTTGTGGTATTAATGAAAAAATGCCTCTTTATTATAAAAATGCTATGTAATTTAATGAGTGCTGTTTTATTTAGAAATCTGAGAAAAAATTTCAGCCAAGAAAACTGCAGGACACTTTTGAAGGCAAGTGATTTTATTATTGTTTGCTACACCTTCTCATACTCACAGTATGTCGATTTTAACTTATGATGTGTGTTGCATCAGATTTATTTTTACATTATCATCATTTGCTATTTGCTTGTTGTTTCATGTATCACATAGTTTCCATCCATTATCCAACCCGCTATATCCTAACTACAGGGTCACAGGGGTCTGCTGGAGCCAATCCCAGCCAACACAGGGTGCAAGGCAGGAAACAAACCCCGGGCAGGGTGCCAGCCCACTGCAGATCACATAGTTTCATGTTTCACATATGAAACTTCACCGTGTTTTTTTTAATGACCCTTCTATAGTAGATGTGTGTTAAGCATGCAGCAAAATTTATCCAATTTGGTATAATATTTAAAAAAATATTTCCTGGTTTAAATAAAAAGGCATTGCAATAGCAAAAAGTGAATAACTTGCTCTGCTATAACTAAAATAGTAAATCTTTTAATGAAAAATTGAATATAAGTACTCCATTTCATGAAGCTACCAATGCACAGTTCTTGTTCTGGTATTACTTTCAGAGGCAGTTTGGGATTCTGTTTTGCGAGTGACGCAGCAGGGGGATATGTGATTTTTATGTGCTGTACACTTTAGCATTCAGAATTTGCATGGTCTACCACTAAGTAGCTGAGCTGTTGTTGCTCATAGATGGTTCCACTTCACAATAATAGTACATACAGTTGACTAGGACAGATCTAGCAGAGCAGATACAGTGAAGATACAGTACTTGTATATCCAAGTTGTACACAATTCAAGAAAAAATATGAAAAATTCATTATTATTATTATAGTTATTGTGAAAACTTTGTAAATTGAGGTCATTAACACCATAAATTTGAAAGCATCAGTGTTTGTTTTTAATTATTATCTTAATAAACCAAGTAATATTTACATTTGTTTTTTATTTTATTTACAAATTGCTTTAAATACATTGGAGAAAATAAGGTAGCAGTGTAGCTATTTTAACTACATAGGGCAACCTTTTAGGAAAAAATGGGTGCAAATATTTTTTTTATATTAGTTCATTTTGACATTCATTAAACGGTTTAGATATATTTTTACAATTGGAGTACAGTCAGGTTAAGTGAATTGCTGAGGGTCATATTATGATTTAGGGGTGAAAAGTAAAACCAACAACTGTTTACATTAAAGGTTAAAGCCTTAGTCAATATTCAGCACTGCCTAGAGTTTAAATAATAATCTGCAGGAGCTCAGGTTAAATTCTGAGGTTAGCTACTGTCTTTGTGAAGTCTACATGTTCCACTCCTCTCTGTATGACCTTTTCCTAGGTGCTCAAAGATGTGCTTAGGCTTAGCAGCATCTAGAAATTGACCCTTTAAGCATTATTGTGCACATGATTGTGTCCTGTGATTGATAGGTCACCCAAATAGAAGCAATCCTGCACTAAATTAAGTAGATTATGAACCTGGATAGATGAATTATTACATGTACTTGTATGCATTTTGATTAAATATTTTTTTTTATGCAGCTGCTTCTGAATTAATACATATATCTCTATCTGTATTTTTATAAAACATTTAGTTAACAACAAATATTCTGTTCTACTTGCAGAAGCAGCGTTAGATGTTTGCAGCTCCAATGATGAACAGCTATCTGACCATGCTAATGGAAAATCCAACACCTGTAATGGGGACTATGAAGCCATTCTTTCCTCCAAATCTTTTCTGAGCTTCAAGTTTGACCATGATGCTATAATGAAATGCTTTGACCTTTGACATACTGAATGGCAGACAACGAGAAAGATTGTTGACACCAAGACTTTCTTTTGCAAAAATGCAAGCCTTTGTCTCTCAGGTGTTTAATGATACGCAGGGATAACTCAAGAATAATAATTGGAAGATACCGTTCTGCCAGAAGGGCGTTGGACAACTCTGATGCATTAGCACTGTAAATGCAATTCAACTTTATGTATGTAATACCTTTTCAGTATTTGTAGTTTTTGTTTGGTTCCTCATGCTTCCAGTAAACAATACCACAGGCTATTTTAACTATTTTCATTTGAATATATGGAGTAAATACAATATACATTTGTTTAAAAATGTTGCTGTTCAAAGAAATTAGTGGCTGTGTTCATAATTGTTAGATTAACTCTCATGAATCAGCAATAGCAGTGGCAGTTACTACCTTTATGCTGCAGTACTTGTTTTAGTTTACTTTGGTTTAAGAAAAGAGATTACATGCATTTGTTAAGTCATTAATATTTTTGTACTGGCCATATAAAAAGGTACCATCTTATATTTATATTCTTTAATATCATTGAAAAGTAATGTCTCTTTAATGGCCTTTAATAAACCTAAAAACAAAAAGGGTGTGGGAAGCATATCATTGAATGTTATTAGCATGTCATAACAAGCTGAATTTTCTTGGGGTGATCAAGTTTATATTAGGCTTTAGTAATAACGAATATAAGTACATGTTTTGCTACATGTACAGGGCCATATCATTTGATATCTTGTATGTTTTGCGGAAACGCAATCAATTTTTAAAATTTTTTTGTCAGTTTAAACAGGAGGTAATTATTTGATTAGAACTACAGTGTGGAACAGTTGGGAAACAAAAAGAAAATCGGAAGAGCCTAGTTAATGAAAACTAGGTGCATTTTATTTAAAGCAGGAAGTGAAATCCACACCATATTAAAGAGTTACCTTGGTACTGTTTAATGAGAATATTCAGGCTTATCAACAACAAAGCCTTGGAATATACTAAATAATTTGTGTTGTTTTATTGTTTCACACATACGATTTATACAATTTTGCCAACTAAAGACATCACATATTGATGTATTTATAATGTTATTCCTCAAATGTGATAAAGTAAATTGGTTTGTTTGCTTCCAGTTTAAAACAGTGCATATCGTGCATACATCAATATCACTTGCATTTGTCTTCATTAATGCATGATATAGACTGGAAAAATAAGTTTAGACTTTTATATTTTTATTTAAACAATATCCAAAGCTTACCAGCAGCACCAAAGAGAGGAGATCTTTTGAAATATTAGCTCAAAGGCACATATTAGTACTTTTCTATCATTGATTGTAATGTTGTAAATTTAAAACATGTAATCATTTGTATTGTTAAATAACATAGCATGGGTTGTTAAATTTTAATTTGTAGTTCTGAAAAGACCATCTTAAAGATGTGGAGATAGAGGTGTCTTAAGCTGTGTTCACATGATTTTGGAAAGATATTAAATAAGGGTTTCTGAAAGAGTAATTCCACGTAAATTCCCTATGAACTGGGAGCTTCATGTGAGACAATTTGGAGAAAATGAAGCCACCAGAATTCTCCGAGTTGTGAAGCAACTCTGCCCTTAGTCACTTGTATAAAATTAAAAAAATATAATCTGGTCAGCCTGAAATTACATTTTTCTGATTAAATTGCGTTTGGAGCACTTGACATACATTTAATATGGTTATTTGTTTTTTATTTACAATTTTTCTTTTATTGTCTTTTTCTAGAGACTAAGTATCAAGTCAATTGTGACTTTGGCATTACTTTAAATCTTTCAACCAGAAATTCACGTGAACATGACAACTCAAAGCTCTGAATACACCAATAACATGTGAATGCAGCATTAATCTATTTGTTATATTGAAATCGCTTTGTCCAATAAACAGACTGGATTCACTCACTGATGGAAAGGATTGATCCGGTAGTCAAAATATAGGCTTCAGACCTATGTTTTCAAACTGCTAACAACAGTGTTTTTAAGATAAAATAAGGTGCAGTCATGACCAAAGGTTTTGAGAATAACACAGGTATTGGTTTTCACAAAGTTTGCTGGTTCAGTGTTTTTAGATCTTTTTGTCAAATGTTTCTGTGGTATACTGAAGCATAATTACAAGCATTTTATAAGTTTATGCAAAGAAGTCAATATTTGCAGTGTTGGCCCTTCTTTTTCAAGACATCTGCAATTCGCCCTGGCATGCTGTCAGTCAACTTCTGGGCCAAATCTTGACTGATGGAAGCCCATTCTTGCATAATCAATGCTTGGAGTTTGTCGGAATTTGTGGGTTTTTGTTTGTCAGTATACCATAGAAACATCTGACAAAAATATCTAAAAACACTGAATCAGCAAACTTTGTGAAAACCAATACTTGTGTCATTCTCAAAACATTTGGCCATGACTGTATGCTTTTATCTGTCAGACACCATTTCAGCATGTAAGAGATTATTAAAGCTGGGGACTATTCTAATATGTTTATTGAAATTGTTGATCAAATACTCATATGCTGTGCCTAACTAGCAAATGCGCATATTAAGAGTTCATTACTCAATAAAAATTGCTAGGTATACTATACAGTGGAACCTCAGGTCATGACTTTAATTCGTTCCAAAACTCTGGTCGCAACCCGAAGTGATTTTCCCCCATAGGATTGTATGTAAATACAATTAATCCGTTCCGGACCGTACGAGCTGTATGTAAATATATATATTTTTTAAAGATTTTTAAGCACAAAAAGTGGTTAATTATACCATAGAATACACAGTGTAATAGTAAACTAAATGTAAAAACATTGAATAACACTGAAAAAACCTTGAACAGAGAAAACTAACATTTCAAGAGTTCACACTATAGCCTTACGAACCGCACTCTGTAAGCACTTTTTTTTAATGAGTTTTAAGCACGGGGAAAAAAATGAACATTTGAAAAATCCGTAATTTATGCAAAGACGAACCATAAACAACCAAGAAAACTAACCTTGCATGAGTCCAGTTCTGGCATGAAGAAAGTGAGGAGGAACTGGGTGGAGAGGAGATTACAGTTTTGAGGTAAAGTCTTTGAAGATTCGGGTTCGCTACATGCTCCCATCTCGCTTCCGGGAGCCCTTAAACCCGTCACCGTCGGTAATGTTGCCGATGAGCACGACAGTGAGGCACTACAATGGAGCAATTGGATGGTGCAAAAAGTGCCAAGTGCTTTTATTAAAATCAACAAAACAACAATCAAAAACAAAGTCCAAATTAAAGTGCGGTGCTTTCAGAATCCTTCAATAAATAAATGATCCCATAAAAACAGAAGTGGAGGTTAAAATCCAATAGAAAAAAGTCTTCATTAAATACGAGATTAAAACAATGCTCGAAGCAGTCTCTTTAAAAACAAGCCCGGTGCATTCTTTAACTGCCTTCTTGGACTTACTGCCTTCTTTAACTGCCTTCTTGCACTCTCTCGCTTGCTTGCTGCACAGGGAATGCACAGGGAGAGACTGAACACATGCGGAAATCATCGGCACGTGTGAACCGGAAGGGAAACTGGTGTGGTCATGAACAGATGCAAAAGTTTGGCAAACTTTTTGGTCGTAACCCGATTTGTACATGGTCCAAGACATTCGTGACCCGAGGTTCCACTGTATATGGTTTAGGAATCATTTGGGCTGTAAAACGTTAAGTAGTTAGGTATAATAATACACTTCACGGGAGTAGGAGGGAATAGGTCAGTTTCATAGTTAATTTTATTGTGGAAGCATTTTGATTTTCCTAACTATTTTTCCTATTGCACTGGACTCAAAAGTGAGATGTAGCTGATTTAAACTGGATAGATCAGAATCTGAGTAGCCCACAAATATTAATTTTAGAATTAACTTTTTGATATTGAATTACGGGTTACGGATGGTTTTTGTTGTATGTGATATTAACAAAAACACACACCTTGTACATATAGAACTGAGTGAATTTCCTAGACTGTCATTATTTTAGTCAGCTACGAGCCTGTTTGTCATTTTATTTTGTATTTAATCTAAAATTGTTTTTATAGGTTGCTTATTTTAGTAGATGCTGCTAAGATGAATTATAAGTTGAAGACTTTTAAAGTCACCTTTCTCAAAAGAAGTGGATGCACTTGTGTGTCAGATCTTAGGTAAAACTGGATGTTTTAAACTAAGATGTAACATGAAAGAGTCTGTGACACTTCTGTTCATGTGGTACTTAGAAATATTATATTGGCCTTTTTACAGTAGCGTACTGTTTATCTTCATATAGTGTTCCAAATTAACTGTGTGTGTAGATAGATGTGTGTACACTGTGTATGTTTGTGTATGTATATATGTATATATACACACATATACATACAGGGGTGGGCAAAAGTAGGGTTACAATTGATTGTATGGAAAAAGATGCAGAATATGATTATTACAATAGGTTTAATTAACTCATAAAAATGGCACAGTGCACTTAAGTATAATGTCATATGTGCTCATGTTACCCAAAAGATGTATATATTTTGCTTACAACTGTAAACCTATTTTTGCCCACCTCTCTGTGTGTGTGTGTGTGTGTGTGTGTATATATATATATATATATATATATATATATATATATATATAATATATATATATATATACACATACATACATACATACAGTGATACCTTGAGATGCGAGTTTAATTCATTCCGTGACCGAGCTCTTAAGTCAAAATGCTCTTATCTCAAATCAATTTTCCCCATTGAATGAATTGAAATGGCATTAATCCATTCCGGACCCCCAAAAAACACTGCAATTTTTTGTTACATGTTTTTAAATAAGAAAAATGTACTTATAAATAATGAATAATGTATAAAAACACAATACAATAGAATGTACTACAATAAACTGGTTTTATTAAGTACAGTATAATGTACAGCATTTACCTTGGAGATCAGACAAGCTGAAGATGCTGATGGAGGTGGTGGAGAAAGGCTGAACTGAATAACTGAATGTTATTCACTGATTTTTGCCCTTTTCGCCGCACCTTCCTCATTTTCATCTGCAGGGGTTTTCGATAAAAACCTGTCCAATAAGGTCTGTTTCATCCTCTCTTTCAGAATGTTTCTAAAATGCGTTAGGCAAGTGTCATTAAATAGCATGGCTGCACTATCTGTTGCAATTTTTTTCAGGGTTATCTTTTAAATAAACTCAAGCGTTAGGCAAGTGTCATTAAATAGAGCCGCTGCGCGATCAGTTGTAACTTTTTCAGGATGTTTCTGTTCAGTAAAGTCAATTGTTAGGCAATTGTCATTAAATAGAGCCGCTGTGCGATCAGTTGTAATTTTTTCAGGGTGTTTCTTTTCTTTAAAACTCGAAACTTTTTTTTTCCCAAATTGCAAACACTTCCTTTATCTCACTTTATGAGGTAACCTCCTCCACCTCTGCCTTCTCCGCGATACCGATCTCCTGCATGCGTATGTTGCTGCGTCTGTAGTTCCGTCAACTCCTCCGTTGTCGGTTCCTCTGAATGTGCGGTGACATGCTCTTTGATGGCTAGTATTTCAAATTTTGGCTCGTAACTCAAGGCAAAAAATCAACTTAGTGAGGGCTCGTATCTCAAAAAACTCGTACATTGGGACACTTGTATCTCAAGGTACTACTGTGTGTATATGTATGTATGTATGTATGTATATATGTGTATATATATATGTGTGTGTGTATGTATGTATGTGTGTGTGTGTATATATATATATATATATATATATATATATATATATATATATATAT
>JANRMT010062836.1:3208156-3235337 GCA_026402145.1 Polypterus bichir lapradei
ATATATATATATATATATATATATATATATATATATATATATATATAATGTATATGTGTAAAATTCCATCACAACGAAATTTTCATTACAACAAAGTATTTTTATGGTCCCGACAGTTTCCCCATATGATGCAAGTTTATAAAAATCTCATTACTATGAAGTACATTCAGCAGATACAACGAAGTGCCCAAAAGACCTTGAAATGCCTGAATGAATCATCCACAGAACAGCTAGTTCTGTGGTCGCAGCTCAGTTGTGCACAACGATCCCCTAAACAGAAACATTGTCATTTTTTTTTTTTTCTTCGAACTTTCCTCGTACTGTTTTTTTTGTTTGTTTTTTTTTTTTCCTGTGGTTTTCATGATATTTTTTGGTTGTTGCTCGTCAACATTTGAAAAGCATCCATTGAAATTTAATTTGTCATTTATTGCCTCCTATAGAAACGGCAGACACGAAAAACGATAACAGTTCATATTAGAAAAAGAAAAAAAACTTGACATTTTTGCAGCTCTCAATTGCAGCAAAAAGAAAAAAGATGTTGCCAGTGAATTCAGAATTTCGCCATCAACGCTGTCAACTTTCTTGAAAGACCGAGCAAAAAAAGAAGAAAAATCTCGGGTTGCAAACGTATATGAACTTCTGCATTTGAAGATGTTGAAAAAGCAGTTTTTATGTGGTTCAGTGATGCTCCTATTAATTCCTGTTCCTATTAATGCGGCACTCATTCAAGAAAACTCTCTTGGGACCTACTCCAAGTAGACAGCACGCCTGAAGAGCGTCCCAAAGTCCGATCTCCGAGTCTATGGAAGAGTGTTTATCTGTTGCTGGGGCAACAGCAGGCTCACAGCTGCATCTCTCTGCAAAAGATATCTGTGGGTGATGCAAGGTACATTGTAAATGCAGATAACAGGTTTACTTGGTCACTGATCTGGCCACGACCCTGCCTGGCTGCTGTGTCTGTGTATAGCAGAGTGGCAGATCACGTTACAATAAATAAGTGTGCCGTTCCTGTTTCAAGCTGAGTAAAGCTGGTTTTGCTAAAGAACTGAGACTAAGCCTCGTGTTTTGGGGTGCTAGACAGGGAATTATAGTGCAACCCCAATCTTTTATGATTTGCTTCTGTGTCTCTTCACTGCAGCGCTATAAGCCTGATGTTGCCCTGCCCCGGCAACAGACAAACAATCTTCCACAGACACTGCATTCGCGCTTCGACATGCACTTCAGCGTGTCATTCCTGTTGGGTGGGGAGTTAGGGGGGTGGGGGTCTCAAAAGAGTTCAGAAACCACGCAATACAAAGAAGAAAAGGATGATTCAGCTCCTGATTGATAACTGTGCTGCCCACAACATGCTTTTACATCTAGATAATTTTGCCGTTGAATTCCTCCCACCCAATTGCACAGCAGTGCTTCATCCATTGGATTTGGGCATCATTCACAACCTGAAAGTGTATTATGGCAAGGAAATGGTGAGAAAAATTCTCATCAGCATAACTTGTAGGCAGGAGGAGATTAAAATTAACGTGAAAGAAGCTATTGAAATGATTGCAAACACCTGGACACAAGTTAAAGAAGGCACTATAGTAACAAATACAGAATCTCATTAGAACAAAATTTTCATTACAACAAAATATTTTTTAGGTCCCTGGGAGTTCGTTGTAACGGAATTTTGTGTGTATGTATGCATGCATGCTATTTGTTTAAAATTGGGTTTTGGCTTCTCCCTACCTTTTTGAAGTACTGCAGAATGAAAGCTTGTGAATGTAATTTTTATAACAGGACTTTAAGCATAGTTTTGGTATTTTTTTTTCTTTTTAATATTAAACATCTCAGATTGGCTAAAGAAATTGATATTATACTTCTGTTTTCTAATTTTTTTTAACAATACTCTTAAAAACAGTAATTTGGCAGTTTTGTAAGTTGTAAAAGGAGTAAGTGCTGTTGCACTTAACAAAGTGCAAAAATCCATTAACTGGCATTGCACTTTTGAGAACAGTCAGTCATTATCTAACTCGCTATATCCTAACACAGGGTCACGGGGGGGTCTGCTGGAGCCAATCCTAGCCAGCACAGGGCGCAAGACAGGAACAAACCCCGGGCAGGGCGCCAGCCCACCTCAGCTTTTGAGAACAAAGCACTGATTTTTATGTTAAACATTTTTGCAGTTACAATTGCAAAGTGTTTGATTTGTTTCAAAATAACCCTACAGTTACAAGAATAGCATTTCTATATCGGTTTTGCTAGCTAACTTTTCCCCCCTTTAACGGTAAATTACACCAAGTAAAAATGTACATTTGAGATGTTATAGTTCCCTTTCAAATGATTGCTGTAGTAGGTTCTGAGCCCAGATCCCAGTGCATCAGTCAGCTATAATATTGCTGTTCAGTATATGGCTTTGTGCCCCTACAAATTTGTGAAGTTTACTTTATTCTCTTTCTGAAGTAATTAGTAATTCTTAAATTACGTCTTTCTTGTGGCTTAAGGCAAAGGGGAAAAATATGCATTATATCATGCATCATATCAGACAATAGTCTGTATCATATTTCTATGCCATGGCAAATGTGCATAAACTGTAATTTATTGGAATTGTATTGTTTAAGAGTAATGGTGAACAATGGCAAAAATATAACATTCAAATTTTGTGAATGTATTTTTTGCTTTCACTGGATGCATTACTTTATATGTTCTTGTAGTTGAAATTCATACTCGCACTTGTTGCAACAGTTGTTGCATTTTACAAGTGAAATCTTCTACATGAAGTCTATATTAGAAGTACATTTCAGAAATGTCAATTATTGGCCTTTTTTGGTGCTAGAAATGTACACATCAGATTTGGGTCCCTCCTATAACTGCTGACATCCATTTACACTTTAAGAGAATTTTACAGGGTTCATTATAGAGACCTGAGACACAGCCAAGGTTTACAGCAAGAACTGAAGAATACTGGGCAGGATAGGATAATAAATATTTTAATAAGCTTAATTCTATCATTTGTGTGCTTTCCACCAAATTGTAATTCCTTAGTAGGTTTCAAGGCTATGAATATTTTTCCTTCTTAGCTTTTGTTATATTTTGAATTTCTGCAAGTACTCTCAATCCCTTGAATTAGAGTAGAACAATCAAGGCTGCTTGTAGTTATTTTGATTTTGTGATACATCCTCTGCTTTTGGTTCCATAGTTTCAACAGCATGTTATTGTCAGTATGTCAGTGATATGTCATTTCATAGATTTTCTGTTGGATACAGTTGTGAATTTTCATTATTGAATGAGTTTTAAAAATTTTAATTTTTATTTTCTAAGGGAGTCAGTCAAGTAAAATAAGTACATAATAAGTGCATAATACCGTTTGTGCATTCTTCTTATGTTTAAATGAGGTATTTCTTTTTTAACTGATATTTGCTTAACATTTACCTCTTAAGTATTGACTACTCACAACATTCTAGCAATGGGCTAGCAAATTATAAATGTTTTAAAGGAGAACACGTTATACATTTTCCATGTGGCCATAGCATTCAAAGAACAGAGTAAAAACCTTCACAAGTGGAATATTGCATAAGTTACATTCCAAGAAACAAAGCAGCTGATAAAGGACTTTGTGATGTTAAATATCCATCTTTATAATGCAAGTATGGTCGGACACCAGCAACAACATCATTTATTTCTATAGCACAATAGAAGAATAATAAAAATTAAGACATTATGAGCAGTAATTCAGTCATCAGCTTAATCTTAGGTGTTCTGTCACATTAAAAGAAGAGTAGAAACAAAGAAATGACTCAAACCTTACCAACTCTTCTATAACTAACAGAAAGTTATAGGCATGAGCTGTCTCACAGCTCAAAATCGTGTTGTCTTTCAACTCGCCCCTGATTGCACCTTCAGATGTTATGAATCATGGTTTTGTACTTTTGAACTATGCAATCTCCACTTTGAAGTAGATTTGTTATTAGATTGCTTGTTTTGCTGAATTAAAAGAATTATTAACCGCCTTATATTACATACTGACTTAAGAATGTACTATGCTATCTCTAAAATTGGGGAAGAGTCAAGCTAGCAAGTTTAAAAATGTGTCGTGCTGTCTTGGATATAGTTATTGTTTATGCATCACCCTGCTTTTTGATGTTTAGGCTTTCCTTCATTAATTATTTTCTTTCTCTCCCTTTATCACAAAGTTTGTAATTGTAATTGCCTGTAATATTGAAGGGGAAAAAAAGTATTGTGTAAATAGTATAATAGAGACCTAGCACAGAGGAGGGATTAAATTCCTCCTGGGAATGCCTGGGATTCCCCAACAAGAGCTAGTATCTGTAGCTGGTGACAGGGGAGTTTGGGCTAACCTGCTTGACCAGCCACCACAATCCTCACGAGGAAAACTGGTCTGAGGTGAAATAAAAAGATTATGTATATATAAAATTTAAACCTAACGTTTTAATTAAAAAGCAATGCTAAATTTACTAGTAAAACAGAGAGAAGAAATCTATATTCCATGCCCTCTGTGCATACTGAAGTGCCAGAAAGTAGACAAGGAGTGACATTGACAGTTATGCTTTTTTATGCAGCCACTTGCTGTTTTGGAAGTTACGGATGGTGTGCGGATATATCATTGTATGTCTTCATAAAGCAAAATTATATTTTGGAGTAGATTGATTGTTTGTTTTGTTGCTGAATTTAATCAAATAAAAGTAATCTTCTATGAAGATTCTATTCCATGCATCTCATCAGTGTGATGCATTATCACAGCAATAGGCTGCTTAAACATAACGTACTTTTGCACATTTGTCAGCATTAAACCAAACCAAATGAGGGTTGGGTATGGCACAGATGGCAATTGTAAAAGTGGCATTTCTGTTGGGATGGAAAAAAAATGAGTTTTCAACAAATAGCTGCTGAAAGATTTGTACTTTTTATCCATTCATTTGCCTAACCCATTTATTCAGTTCAGTATCATGGGGAGCCAGAGCCAATCTTATGTGCAAAGGGGAACTGGTCATGGATAGGACACAACTCAGCTTCATTATTCCTTTTTTTCAGTGGGCACATTAGTTTTATTTCTTCTTATACATACTCTTATAAATCAGAAACGTTCATTTCTGTTCATGTTATGGCATAATAGCTTCAGCCAATCTGTTAATCAGAAGTTAATTCTATTGTAAGTATTCTCAGGAAGTTGACATGTTTTAGTGTTTATGTACTCTGTATGTATATTAAGATTTTATTGCGAAGTTTACCAGAGTTGTGTGGTTACTCCTTGTAGACAAATTTACTTTAACTGGTCACTAATATTTTTTCTGTTTTTAAGTGACAGGCACTGAAAAAATTCAGGTCCAGGTAACGATGACCTTCTACTCTGTATACTTTACTTGCACATTTGTTTTTTGGAATTGAACACCCCATGTTTAACAACTATTGATATGCAAAGCCTGTAATGAGCATTTGAGAGACTGCTGATTTGTTCACTATATCTTTGATTTTTCTAAATACCTATAAAAGCAAAATTGAGATAATTCAGGACTCACAGTCTTGACCAGATAAGAGTTGGGTGTTTACCTCTGATTAAGGGATTGGATAAAATTAATCTGACACTGATGTGATACTCTGTAAAGAATTAAGCCATCCTGTTCAGAGAGAGAGTATTTTGAGATCATTTCACAAAGAACAAGGATGTTTTGAGAACTCACTTCACCTGCATAAAAAATGTTGTATAATGTACTGAACTTTAAGGATAATATTTGTTAATATGCCTTCATAGTATCAAGGTAGTTGTAGGTGTTACATCTCTATTCACACTCAAATTGTAAAACATTAAGTTTGTCATAAACAAAACCATCATGACCAAGCACCTTATTTACAGAAACGTAAAACTCTGCTTCTAGTGCAGTGTATTGAGTGTGAACCTTTGGCGATTTTTGAAATCACCTACTTTTATGTTTAAGGCATACATTTTTATTTATTTTTTATCATTCAAGAGAGAAACAATCATTAACATTCCGCAGTAACATCATGTTTTAAGGATATATAGAGCAAATAAAGCATACATTCTGGTTTGGTGGTTCAGTCTGCAAGAACAGGTTCAAAAGTTATTACGAACTTCCTCTGTCTTTTTTTTTGAGAAAATTTGCATAATGACACAAATGTAATTGTGAAGTTGAATTAACAAATATAACAAACTTTCCCAAGTATAGTATAAATAGTATAAATGAAACTTTAATGTTTCATAATTGCTTGTTACCTAATTTCATAACTGGTAGTGATAAATTGTTGCAAAATAATTTGTTCAGGCAGTTAACTTTAGGAGACAAAATTCTTAAGAACACTAGTATGTCTGTTTATTAAGTAATATACTGAAAAGATTTGCCTCTTATGTTTCATGTTATGGAACATATGCATCTTTCATTTAGCTAAAATATCAAAAGAAAGCCATATAGATTTTTTTTGTCCATGTTGAGAACTTGTTTTTCATCATTATGTTTGTGATATCTCTTAAGGAAGCAGGTTATCGTTATTTCAGCTGTAATGACCTTTGTGTGTGTTTGTTTAGTTGAATCTCTTCTGTCATCTGACAGAGAAATGTGTCTGTCGTTATTAGAGTGCCAAGTTACCTGCTTGCAATAAGGATAAACATGGTGTATAGCATGGACCACTTTAATTTGTTTGATTTTTTTTTTAAGTGCATTTTTCTTTTACTTAATGTGTTTTTTTCTACTTGTATTTGAGCCACTTCTTAATTGTTTTAATAATTAGTTTATATTACATTAATGTTCACTTCAGTTAAACATGCATAAAAATAGTAAAATGGGGCTGTGATGAACCTTGGTAACAATTGGTTTTATCAGTATATTGAATAGCAATATGCATTTCAAGTATGTTGCCTTAAAGTGTAAATATAAACGCAGTCTTTTAAATGTTGTATAGCTTGTTTTGGGTAGGTATTGCTAATTGTTACTGTAGAGTAGGATGTAGAATGCCTGTCTGTGTGTAAAAGTTTTTCAAAGTACCTTAGATTATTATTTACCTGAGAACTTCCAACATAAATAGCACTTCTCAGTAAAGATAAGCATTTGAAAACAAGTAATTGATAGGCTGCCTTCAGATTTAAACCTATAAAAGCCTTCTTATATTCATTTTTTAAATGTATTGAGTGAATATTTGTAATTAATTTCTTTGGGTGGTTAAACTTTACCTAGTGGTGAGTTCTAATAAGCTACTAGCCGAGAGAGATGGCATGGGAGTTCCATTTTTAAGTAACAAGATTGTTGCACTGGGTCTACAATCACCAGCTTAACAAATGACATTTATCATTTTACGGCTTGTACACCACTACAAACAGTTGATTAGTAAAACATGTTTATTCTCATTGTGATAACATAGGCAATAGACTTATTTACATTAAAAGTGTTTAATGAAGAATTACTTGTTTATTGTTTATAATGTTGAATTTGGAGCACCCTTATCATTGTAGCAAGCATTACATAAATACATTTTTTGTTTGTTTTTTTTTACAATTTGAAGATATGTTTACATGCTGGTGGGATATCCAGGTAATGGATACCACTAAATGTAAAAAAGCAAGTATTGTTAGATTTTTTTGTTTTTTTTCTAAGATGGGCATGAAATATAACTATGCTTGCTGCCTTCTACGGTATCTTAAAACTTCAGTTTGGAGATGGAAAAAATTTCATTTGTCTAGTAGCCGAAAGCTAGCTTGTTGAGACAGGCTAACAAAATTTTATTTCTTTGAAGGACTAACATCCCAAAGTACCGTTATTTGGGTTTAATTACACTTATGATAACAGTCTGTCAGTAACTCAGACAGCAAGAATGGGATGGGTTTTGATCTGAGCTATATTCTAATAAGGTAATTTGAATGAAAATAAAAATACTGTTCACAAAGAAAGTGCTTATTCTCAGTCTTTCGCATGCATTTTTGTCCATTGGTTGTTGGTAATAAATGGTATTAGAACAAAATATTTAATTGTGGTTTAGTGACTTAAGTATTTTCAGAGTCACAACAATGAATGAATGATTGATTGTTTTTCTTGCTTTCAGAGTGACTACTATAACTGTTGCATGTTCCTGGAATTTCCTTTGGCTTCCGTTTTTTGTTCCAGCACGTTATACAGGTCCTTGCCTTCCAAGATGTGCTTTTTGGCATGATTATTAAAGATTTTTATTTTAGTGCACATTGTTCTAACAATTGTAAACAAGTTTTTTAAGGTTACAAGTCATCACTAGAGATAAGTAGAACTGTGGCATTCACTTTGCTGTGAGTTTGTCAAAATCACAGAAATGTTTACGAACTTTGCTGACCTCCGCAAAATGCATAGAACTCATTTGGGAAGGAGGAACTCAACTAATTTTAAGTGGCTTATAATGGTGCAGTGGTGTTGTAAGTGCCCCTGAGGGGTAGGGACGTATCTGCTAACTTTGTTGAACTGATTATTGTGGTAAAAAAAAAAAAATGTGATTTGAGCTGTGATGCAGTGCAGTGTTAACCACTATGCCACCATGGCTCAAACAAGAAAACTTGGAAATGGAACAAAATACAACAAATGGTCACAAACTAGCAATAAGTAAATATATATTTTATATAATATAGTGCTCACAGAATTCCATTCTTTGGGCATACATTAGCTGTGTGATAAGCAGCAAAAGAAGTTGCAGCTCAGCGTGTTAGAATGTCTTTTTTGTTTCTGATATCTTTGCAGATGCTTTGCAATTTTTTCTTCCATGAAGAAGATAGAAACACCATGTAAACAGTAAATCTTTAATTATTATTTCAAGGAGTTGTGTGTGTTTTCTTTTGCAGGGAGAGGGAGGGCTCCTTTAAGGCTCTTTTTTTTGATTGTAGCTCCGGCATGTGGCTAAATATGCATGCAGATTAGTCATGCACAGGGATCAGTGTTATATATGTGGTGGCAGTACTCATAATATTCTCCGTTTGGTCGGCAAGGGTGTTTGTTTGGTTTTCATTATTATGTATAAACACATGCTGAGTCCAAGACTTAGAGTACTGATCAGGTTGTGACATCACTCATTCCCAGCAGATCAGCAACAATCTTACAGTACACATGTGGTTATAGTTTAGGCATGGCTGCTACAGCTCAGTGATGTCACAGTAGCCTCTCAAATCACCTGGAGGTGCTTTGAAACAATATCTAAAATAAGTTGGCTGCACAGTGAATTTTACAGGGAGAATATTCAGCGAACAAGGTCACCGCTGAATACAGCATATTCACTGTGAAAAATGCTTTGGCAAATTTTGCCAAACATTTCTAGTCATGGGGCACATTATAGAAGTGCAAATAATGTGTCTTGAATAAGAACAAAATACTTTTGACATTTGCAGCACATTTATTGATTTCAGTGTGAATGTGGTACATTCATCACTTGGCAGGCTTATTGGAACAAAGATAATGTCTATCATAGTATGTAGATTAGGTAAAACATTTGATACTTGGGTAAATTCCTTCGTGCCTGAAATACAAACAGCTGGATGTTTCTTGTTAAAGTAGAAAAATGGAAGTTGTTTTAAGATCAGATTAATTAATTAGCTCTGAAAGACACTTTGGATTGAAACCAGCAGCCGTAGGGATCCCTGGTATCAAATTTGTGACTGTGCTTCTTAAGAATCTTGGACCAAATTACATGCGTTGGTAGTGATGACTTGAGAAATGATAGTGGTGACACTCACAAAATGCTCATTACATTACATTACTGAGGACTATAATACAAGTTAGTTTATTTAAGAGATGCATTTTAGAACAATTGCAGCATACTTTCCTGTTCAGCTTATTTTGTATTTTTACATGTTAAAGTAAATGACATTTATTTGTATTTCTGTATTGTTTCAGTTATGCTTGGTAAAACATTGTGAAAGTTTTAATATACTGTAGAGGTTAATGTTGATATTCAGAACTCAAGCAAATAGCTATACAAGCCCTTCAGTTCAGGTGGTAAAGGGATCCTGTGGCATTTTGACCCTTCGATATTCCTTAACCTTTTGATTAGCATTATGAGAATATCAAATTGAAATGGGATCTAGAATGTATCTCTCTAAAGTGTTTGGTTTTGTTATTAGCAAGCATCTTTTTTATGTATTACTTTTATTCAGTTTTGAAGCTTGAACACAATGCCTTTTCATTACTGTCAATGACCTATCAATCTGCTGAAAAGTTTGCTATTACTGTAAATTCAACCCAAGTCCCCGTAGCATTTTTTATTTTTTTTTTTTATTTTAAGCACTCATGATAAAAATGAGGCTTTTAATGAAACTAAATTAAAAAAAATAAAGCTGTTCTTATAAAAGGTGTTCTTTTAAATGTAGTACAACTCCTCCTTAAATCAGTTATACATGTTACTCAAGAAAGTTTGAAATGAATACAGCAATATTCAAGCAAGAGTACAGTATGTGAATTAGGTGCTGCTTCTTCCTATGGGTAGTGTGGCCTTTGTAGCGGTGCCCCTTTCTGCATTTACTCCACATAATGCCCACAAGGCAGCTGTGTAGGTAGCTCCTGATTATGTTCTCAAATGATTGGAAACAGGCACACCTTACATTGTCATCTACAAAGCAACCCCAGCAGATCATTGCAGGTCTTGAAAACTCTGACAGTGAGTTTGCTTAGCTGGTCCAGGGGTGGTATTGCTCATTGTTCTAGGCTCTCTTTTGGAAGCCCTACTTTTCTGTAGTGTGGGTTGCTCTGTAGATTTATGAAGGGTTAGCCTGTGCCATTGTAGAGTTTATCTTGCTTTGTATGATGACCTTTTAAAACTGTAGTGGTAATTGTTTTTATTTTACTTGTTTTTCAGTTTCAGGCTTACTGGAAAGCATTTATGTTTTCTTAGGGTAATGCCGCCAGCTATTCATTATAAAATGCAAAGTACAAAGTGCTTGAGTTTATTGCTGGGTTTCCAACATGTAGGGTTCAAATATTGGACTGTTTGGTTGAGCCTTAATAAATAATGGAGTAAACATTGGAAAAAAAACCTGTGTGTTTGCCTTTTTTAATAGTACGGTCAGCTTTAAAAGAAAAACTCCAGGTAATCGGGTTCTTTTCCCCCTTACAGGAAGCAGCTCCAGAAAATGAGATCTTGCATAGTATATCACACTGTATCCATCCATATATCCATCCATTTTCCAACCCGCTGAATCCGAACACAGGGTCACGGGGGGTCTGCTGGAGCCAATCCCAGCCAACACAGGGCATAAGGCAGGATCCAATCCCGGGCAGGGTGCCAACCCACCGCAGGACACACACAAACACACCCACACACTAGGGACAATTTAGAATCGCCAAAAATCACACTGTATGAATAAACAAAATAAAGTGATACTAAAATCGTCCATTGTAATATTTTTCCTAAAGTCTGTTTTAGACAGTATGCTCCAAAAATTGATAAGTATCCAAATAGAAGAAAAATTCACTGTCTCTGAAAAACAAAGTGATGGACAATTTTTCATCGCCACAGCCATCTTGATGAACTCCCTGCTGTCTGTCTGGAATTGATGGTGATACCAGTGGTGCCCAGTTCTCTGGATGCTTTGTACAGGGATGCTCCAACAAATCCCCTGCAGCCCTGCCTTCAAAAGATAATGACCACTTCATCATTCTTGGTTAGATAAGGGGTCTCCTTCAGACCCTGTTGTTGACACTGAGGCCAGGATGACAACGGGGCTTAAAAGTGCAGAACATTCGAGCAATTGTGACCATTTAACACAACAAACTCATCCATCCTCTTCACTTAAATTTTCCAGATATCATCCAAGTTGAGCTTTGGAGGTCCCACACTACTTGTTAATTTATTCATGCATGGTTCTTTGCGGATCTGTGAAAAAAATCTTCCCTTAATACATTTCTAATTGTGTCCTCCTATTCTTGTTGAAGGATTTATTTTAAATTAACAGCCTGGATCTACTACACCCAATTCCTTTCATAATTTTAAACACTTTGATCTTGTGTCCACTTACTCTGTTTACTGAAACGGAAAAGATTCGATTTCTTCAGTCTCTGCTCATAGCTCAAACCTCTTAGCCCTGGACTCGGCCTTGTCACCCTTTTGTGGACTTCTTCTAGTGTTGATATGTCTTTATTGTAGTATGGGGACCAAAACTGTGCAGAGGACTTGAAATGAGACCTCAGTGGTGTGTTATATACACTGCCATAATGTTTAGAACAAAGACCCATTTTTCCTTGATTTACTCCTGTGCTCCACCTTTTTAAATTACAAATCAACCAATTCAGATATGATTAAAGCATACATTGCAGACTTTAATTGCATACATTTTGGTTACACCATGTAGAAATGACAACCAAATGGTCCCCCCATTTTAAGACACCATAATGATTGGGACATGGCAATGGTAGGTTTATTCAAACAGATTTAGAGATTTTTGAGCCAGTTAGTACCATTTTTTTCCTACTCTGAGATGTTCATAAATACGGAAGAACTGAAAGCTTCATAAATACAGGTCAAGTCTGAAGCTTTGCAGATAAATTATGGGGGACGGAGAAATAATGAACCATTCTATTGTGCTGTTAATTTAGCTCCTCTTACGTTCATTTCTACCTCAAGCAGCAGGGGAAGTGAGCGGACGTCCAAGCAGATTGTGTGCCTTCCCTGGCGTGTGACCATCGTCGTTGTCGTCTTCTTCTTTCAGCTGCTCCCGTTAGGGGTTTCCACAGCGGATCATCTTCTTCCATATATTTCTGTCCTCTGCATCTTGTTGTTTTACACCCATTACCTGCATGTCCTCTCTCACCACATCCAGGAGTGATTTGTGAGTGACAGGTATCAGCAAGAGTGAAAGGGAAGGTCTACAGGACAGTAGTGAGACCAGCTATGTTATATGGGTTGGAGACGGTGGCACTGATCAAAGAGCAGGAGACAGAGCTGGAGGTAGCAGAGTTAAAGATGCTAAGATTTACACTGGATGTGACAAGGATGAATAGGATTAGAAATGAGTACATTAGAGAGTCGGCTCAAGTTGGACGGTTGGGAGACAAAGTCAGGCCGCCTTTTCCTCTTACCTGGCAGCTCTATCCTTAACATCCTTTTCCCAATATACTCAGCATCTCTCCTCTGCACATGTCCAAACCAACGCAATCTCGCCTCTCTAACTTTGTACAAGTACAAGGTAATAACCTAAGTATGCATGTACAGTTAGGTCCATACATATTTGGATGGTGACACAATTTTCATAATTTTGGATCTATAAGCCAACACAATAGATATAAAGAAAAACTTATGTGATTGAAGTGTAGGCTTTCAACATTAATTCAAAGGGTTTAACAGAAATATTATTTGAGCCATTTAGGAATGACAGCCATTTTTATACATGGTCCCCCCATTTTCAGAGGCTTAAAAGTATTTGGACAATTGACCGACAAGATGTTCCATAGCTAAGTGTGAGCAGGTCCGTCATTATTTCATTAACTATACTCAGCAAAAAAAGAAACGTCCCCTGACTTTCAACTGTTTTTACTTTCAGTAGACTTAATGTGTAAATATTTGTATGAACACTAAAAGAGTCAACACCATAAGACATAAACTAAAAATGTTTCACAGTGTGTCCCTGAATGAAGGGAGGCTCAAAATCAAAAGTACCAGTCAGTATCTGGTGTGGCCACCAGCTGCTTGAAGTACTGCAGTGCATCTCCTCCTCATGGACTGGACCAGATTTGTCAGTTCTTGCTGTGAGATGTTACCCCACTCTTCCACCAAGGCACCTGCAAGTTCCTGGACATTTCTGGGGGGAATGGCCCTAGCCCTCACCCTGCGATCCAACAGGTCCCAGACGTACTCAATGGGATTGAGATCTGGGCTCTTCGCTGGCCATGGCAGAACACTGACATTGCTGTCATGCAGAAATTCACGCACTTTTTGCCACTCCTGTCTGGTCCAGCGAAGGTGGGTTTGTGCCCATAGGCGGCGTTGTTGCTGGTGATGTCTGGTAAGGACCTGCCTTACAACAGGCCTGCAAGCCCTCAGTCCAGCCTCTCTCAGCCTATTGCGGACAGTCTGAGCACTGATAGAGGGATTGTGTGTTCCTGGTGTGACTCGGGCAGTTGTTGTGGCCATCCTGTACCTGTCACGCAGGTGTGATATTCGGATGTACCGATCCTGTGCAGGTGTTGTTACACGTGGTCTTCCACTGCGAGGATGATCAGCTGTCCTTCCTGTCTCCCTGTAGCGCTGTCTTAGGCGTCTCACAGTGTGGACATGGCAATTTATTGCCCTAGCCACATCAGCAGTCCTCATGCCTCCCTGCAGCATGCCTAATGCACGTTCACGCAGATGAGCAGGGACCCTGGGCATCTTTCTTTGGGTGTTTTTCACAGTCGGTAGACAAGTCTCTTTAGTGTCCTGCGTTTTTAGACCTGTGACCTTAAATGCTTACTTTCTGTAAGCTGTTAAGGTCTTAACGACCATTCCACAGGTGCATGTTAATTAATTGATTATGGTTAATTGAACATGCATGGAAAACATTGTTTAAACAATTTACAATGAAGATCTGTAAAGTTATTTGGATTTTTAAAACATTATTGTTGAAATACACAGTCCTGAAAAAGGGACGTTTCTTTTTTTGCTGAGTATATTAAGTAGATAGAAGGTCTGGAGTTGATTCCAAGTGTGGAGTTTGCATTTGGAAGCTGTCACTGTTAACTATCAATATGAGGCCCAAAGAGCTGTCCATGTAAGTAAAAACAGACCATCATTAGTCAGAGAAAACACAACAAACCCATCCGTGAGAAAGCAGGAACACCAGGGGCCTCATGTATAAACGGTGCGTACACACAAAGATGTTGCGTATGAATGTTTCCACGTTCAAATTGCGATGTATAAAATCTAAACTTGGCGTAAAGCCACGCACATTTCCACAGTAGCTCATACCCTGTCGTACGCAACTTCTGCACTCGGTTTTGCAGACTGGCAGCACCCGGCATCAAAGCAGTGCTACTGTTCCTGTGTGGTTATCCTTTCTTTTTTAGATCCACATCCCTGACTCAGCTTTATAAATGCACTGAAATTAACCGCATATTGTTTATTAGTTTAAGGTAACTGATTGTAATTAACCTGTATAACAATATAATGGTCCACAGAATGGTCAAACTATTCCAAATACCATAGCTGCTTTAGCGTTGTTACTCTCACTGCACCTTCTTCTTCTTTCAGCTGTTCCCTTTAGGGGTTGCCACAGCAGATCATCTTTTTCCATATTACTCTCACTGCACCACTCGGAGTATTTATTATCACTGTATCTGAGTGGGGAATCACAGCACTACAGCAGCTGATTGGAAAGAGAATTATTGGTATACAGCATCAAGCACACGCTGCCTCAACCATGCTGTCTTTTGAACTGCTCTCATACGGCAAACGCTTCAGAGCCTTTCCTGTATTGACCTCGTGGTTCAGAAAGAGTTTCATCCCAAGAGCTCTAAACACACTTAATGAGTCCATCAAGTGCTCCTTGTAGAACTTTTTGTACTTATAAGTACAATTACCTCACTGTAAACTTGCACTACAGTTATAATATTGCACAACCTGAGCCACTTTATAAAGCACATATTTACATATAATGACAATATCATTTTTAAGATGAAATGCAGCAAAATATGTTTATTATACAGATTAAACTTCAACTTCATTTAAATAATCTGTAATGTTAATAATTAAACATGTGAGGACACAATGTCGCAGCACTCTGTTCACCGATTGTTCCTGCCTCGCGCTGTATTCTTGCAGGTGCTGACGCGACACTGGAAGGATAGATGGATAGAATAATTAAACATGTACTACGAAGATATTTCAATGTTTCTTAAAAGTTTTGAAGAACTGGCGTTCTAAGCTTACAGATGGCTTAACGTCTGTTACAGAGCTGATTGTGTGGCGATTGGGTACTTGGAGAAAGAAAAGGAAGGACAGGAATTGGAGGTTAGTACGTTTGAAAGAGACAGCACTGCTACAATAAAGTATTTCATCGAAGGTCACGCATGGCGCAGCAAGCATCTTGCCTGAGACATAAACAATCACTGCTCCACCGTGTTCCCATGTTTAATAACATGCTTTAACTCCTATCATCATAAAAATTATATCACATATACATCTCAGTATTTTAATTATTCTGAGAGCTGTAATGGATTCTGTGCCCTGTCGGAGGAAGAGAAAGCCCGTTTAAGAAGCACGTAGTGATTCACACACACAGAGCACATAGATCAAATACAAAATAAAGCATTTAACGTGCTACTTTAGTTACAATGGGATTTGAGAAAGTAGTAAATTAAACAATTTTAAGATGACATTTATGATGTTCTACTTTAATGACAAGATAAACTGCGTGATTAAAGTGGAAATTTCGAGATTAAAGTTGACATTTTGTGCTTTTTTCCCCACTGTGTGTCTATTTTTTTTTCCTCTGTACCCTAATAAGCTTTCATATGACACTCAGGCGGTGGGCTACGACTCCCCTTTTCACGGCGACTTTGATATCTGACAACTTTTTTTTTTTATTTCGGGCACTGTGCGACTTTGTGAACCTGTGAAGCTTTCGAGTTTCTCCGACACTCTATGTCACTCAATCAAATTCCTTTTGTTGTTTATACGACTCTTTAAACCAACAAATAGTACATTTTTCTTTGCCTCCACTCATTGTGTCTACCCCCACCCTCCCGGGCTTATGTCATTGCGTTTTCACAGAACACTGAACTTAAGGGCTATTTATATTAATTTGCATATTCAAAGAGGTGTAATTCTGGGAAGAGACGGGGTGGGACAGCAGGCGCGTGCACGTGTGGTAATTTTCATGCTGACCGGGATTTATGTAGCAGAAGAACATGGAAGCTGGCGTTCGCACAGATTTATGCATCTGGATTTTTTTGTGCGTAAGCACATTTCCGCTTTTGTGCTTACGTCATGTTATAGTGCAAATTCTACACACGGCGTTATGCATGAGGCCCCAAACATTTGATACATTCTTAAAGAGAAGGAACTCACTGGTGAGCTCAGCAACACCATAGGGCCTGGACAACCATGGAAGACAAGTGTACTGGATGACTGCAGAATTATGTGCTTGGTGAAGAAAAATTAATTCATGACATTAAGCCAAACCAAAATTCTCTCTGGGAGGTAGACCTGTCTGCCAAAATTCTACAATCAAGTGAACACTTCATGAAAGTAAATACAGAGGGTTTACCACAAGGTGCAAATGCACTGGTGAACCTCAAGCATT
Source organism: Polypterus bichir lapradei (assembly GCA_026402145.1). NCBI lineage: Eukaryota > Metazoa > Chordata > Cladistia > Polypteriformes > Polypteridae > Polypterus > Polypterus bichir. The sequence continues at coordinate 3,225,381 of JANRMT010062836.1, forward strand.
GGAAGGACAGATTAGACTTTGCCAGAAAATATTAAAAAAAAAAAAGTTCAATTTTGAAACAGTTTTCTTTGGACAAATGGAATTAACATCAACATGTACCAGAATGATGGATATAGAAGAGTATGGAGTAGACAAGTAGCATAGCACATCATCTGTGAAACATGGTGGAGGCAGTATTATGTCATGGGCATGTGTGGCTGCCAATGGAAGTGGTTCACTGGGGTTTATTGATGATATGACTGCTGACAAAAGTTGCAGAATTCTTCTGTAGTGTACAGGGCTCTACTGTCTGCTCAGATTCACACAAATGCTGTAAAGCTGATAGGGCGACGCTTCCCAGTACAGTACAGATGGACAACGAGTCAAGACATACAAGTGCTTTCAAGGCAAAGAAGTAATATGATGTAAAGAGTGATATGAAGAAGGCTTTAAAGAAAAAAAGAACCTAAACAAGAAGAATGAGAAACAACATCAGGATAGAAAAGACTTAGAGAAACATTTAAGAACTAAATTTACTACAGCCTTTACAGAACTTCATGAAAAAATTGATAAAAAAAAAACAAGAAAATACAAGTAAGTTAGAGAGTAAAATCAGAGTACTCGCTGTTCAGCTTGAAGATGTTATCCTATTGAAATAGTTGAACAATCGGCATCTGCTGCTGACGAAAAGGCAACGGCTACAAAATCAGAATGCAAAGTGCTCGCTGACAAACTGGCAGTGCTGGAAGACAGCTATAGAAGAAACAACATCAGAATCGAGTACCTCAAAACTGAGAAGCCTTATTGTCTGTTTTCAACAAACTACAGGCCAAACGAAAATTCATTTCCCTTCTATGATAGAAAAAAGAGATTATATTTGCAAATAACCGCATTCGGATTTTCTCCTCTTCAACAGCTGCTAAATGCGCCACATACTGCAGTATTAAACAGCGTCTATGCAGTGCTGATATCGGATACAGTCTCTTGTACCCTGCAATATTAAAAGTGAATATTGAACGTCAGTTTTAACATTTTTAGCTGTCCCAATAAAGGAGATAAAGAGCTAAGCAGACTGATCTCGACATCCTTTTGAAACACGATCATGACAAAGAGGATTCTTTTTGCAACTTATTACTTGGAACATTTGAAATATGACATTTCATAGCTATACATTCTATTTTTTTTCTATTTCCTTTTCGGCTATATTTCCACTTTTTTAACTTTAAATTATTATATTGTATCGGAATTTCTTTCAACGAATATATGTACTTTTAGGCAACCACAGAGTAAGTAGCTATTTACAGTGTGTGTGTGTTTTTCATAGCGCTTGAAGTTTAAGGTTTTTTTATTTAGTCATGTTTACACAAGAAAACATGAAATTTGCCTTCTCAGTTGCATCTAATAACAGACAGAATGAGATAAAACAGACAAATAGAAACAAGAAAGGTTAAGGTAAGGCAGTTAGATAATACATAATTACACAAAAAAAAGGTTACAGGATATATATCAAAACCTTAATCATTATGTCCAATATTTCTTATTGAAAAGTCGTATGGCACTAGGAAGAAACGAGTTTCTGGTGCGATTTGTGTGGGTTTTCAAAGCGACTATCCTTCCTGATTTACTGGAGTTTAGTTCTACATGTAATGGATGTCTGTCATCAGTTGAGATGATTTCCAGTTTCTTTAACATTGCCCTCTGACACACACTAGTCAAATCATCTACATCAGCCCCAATAACTTTAGCTGCATACTCCGTAATCTGCTGGAGCTTTTTTGAGTTTTGGTTTGTCAGACTATTAAACCGGGCAATGAAACTGAAAGTGATCACAGACTGGATCAAACTGTGATAAAAGGACAACATGAGGTCCTTGTCTACTTTAAATAGTTTGAGTTTATGGAGGAGAAATAAGCGCTGGTTGCATTTAGAGAATAATTTTTTTGCATTTGTATTCCAGTTAAGATTGTTATCCAGGTAAGTTCCTAAGTATTTCAATTCAGCCACTATTTCTACCTCCTCTCCCAGAACTACAATAGGTGGGTGAACATACAGATTTCTGTCTCTTAAAATCAAATATAATTTCTTTGGTCTTTTTTACTTTTAGAGTGAGAGAGTTTTTATTGCACCAGTTTACCATCCAGTCCACTTGATTTAGATCACGGGTGTCGAACTCCAGGCCTGGAGGGCCGCAGTGGCTACAGGTTTTCATTCTAACCCTTTTCCTAATCAGTAACCAGTTTTCACTGCTAGTTCACTTTTTTCCCTTCATTTTAATAGCCCTGTTAGAAGGATTCAGTCCTCTGAATTGATTTGTTTTACTCATTAAGTGACAGCCAAACAGAAATGAGAAGTGAAACGAGCCAACAGATGACCAGCTCAACCTGGGGCTTCAAACTCCAACCAGTTTCTTAATGAGAAGCCAATGCTTGCTGTTAATTAAACCCGTTATTTAATTATTCATTCTGCCACAGCAGACATTTCCAAAACTGATGATTTTTTTTTTTTTTTTCTAAGAACACCATCAAGATGTTTTGATGACCTGAGAGATCAGCCTTACTGAGACCTCCAACTTTCTCTATTTTCAGATTCTGTGTGATGGGCACAGGTGAGCTGGTCATGTGGCCGCTTTTTTTGTGTCTCATTGTTGTTTGGCCGCTAATTAGGGAAAAAGAAATAACTAAGGGGTCTGAGTCAAGCTAATTAAACTAAATAATTAGCAGGAAAAACTGGTCACTAATTAAGAAGATGACTAGAATGAAAACCTGCAGCCACTGCGGCCCTCCAGGACTGGAGTTCGACACCCCTGATTTAGATAGTGGCTTTCATTCTCCCCAGATATGCGTCCTGTTTTTTTTCCTGACATGTGTTATGAATAGCGGGGTTCTTACAGAGACAGATATGTACCTTTCTAAACAGATAATTATAATAATCTAGATGAGAACAGGCCATTTGGCCCAACAAAGCTCACCAGTCCTAACTACTGAATTCTAGCAAAACATCAAGTTGAGTTTTGAAAGTCCTTAAAGTCTTACTGTCCCCCGCGTTACTTGGTAGCTTATTCCAATTGTCTATGGTTCTCTGTGGAAAGAAAAACTTCCTAATGCTTATGCAAAATTACCCTTAACACGTTCCTAACTGTGTCCCATGTTCTTAATGAACTCATTTTAAAATAACAGTCTCGATCCACTGTACTTAATTTTAAACACTTAAATCACGTCTTCTCTTAAGCTTGTATGATGTCCAGGTCCCTTTGTAATATTTTAACGGATTCCAGATTATCTGTTAATCCACCTATCTTGGTATAATCTGCAATCTTAACCATTTTATATATATATTAAAAATAGCAGATGTTAAGAGTGGTGTCCCACAAGGGCAGTGCCAGGGCCGCTGATAATTCTGAGAAGGTTCCTTGCATCATCACCATCAAACGATGTCCAATTAATTCCGTTCACCAATGGTGGACTCCAATCAAGTTGTCAAAACATCTCAAGGAGAGCTAAAGCAAACAGGAGGCACATGTCCATGATTTGGACTGCCACAGCAAAGGCTCTGAAGACTTATATGGATGAGAGATTCCAGTTTTTGATTTTTAATAAATTTGTAAACCTTTCTGAACACACGTTTTCTCGTTGTCATTATGGGTTGACTGTAGATTGATGGGTAAACGTGGCAAATGTATCCATTTAAAGTTAAATCTACAACACAATAAATTGTGCAGAAAGTGAGGGCGACTGAAGACTTCCTGAATCCACTGCAGATGTTTATTCACAATTCCTCTAGGCACCCAGGCTTGATCCTGCTCAAGGAGGAGGTGTTTGGCTGCCCTGGAGGGCCATCTTGCTGGGATCAGCTCTGACTCTGCCAGACCGTCCAGTTACGTTGACTAAGATGCTGTCCATGTAAGTGTAATTTATAGCAGCTAATATTTTTTTGGATTGTTCACAAATATACGCCATTCATTTCCCAAATTTTATTGAACACAATTATTTTATTTAGATTTTTAAATGCCTATACATATTTATATATATATATATATGAAATACTAAATGTATAAAAATATAAACAATGAAACTTTTTTCACTTAATTATACATTTGGGCAGATGATAAACATGATAACACTGAGTCAGATATCATTTGAGATTTTATATTTGCAATTCGATTAAAGCTACCAGTCAAACTGTCCTTCATTGGTACTTTCTTTATTCCGGCACATTCTCGATCAAAGGTCCGCTGGTGGACAAGTGGCTGGAAGAAAGTCACATATCAAAGATAACTCCTGACTGTTAGAGGAGTTAGATGAAGAAAGGAAAACAGGAACATACGGGGGACATACCGTAGAATACGGCATCGGGTGCGGGGTCTTTACGTTGATATGCTGTGTTTTTAGAAAATGGATACATTCATTTCAAATGAGCTAGAAAAATAAAAAACAGCTGATGCATCTTGTAGCTTAAGTGAATTCTCAAAAATAGAAATAACAAATATATTTACCACCAGTAAAGCAGTCCTATATTCTGATGTTAAGAAGGTTAAAAACAAAGAATGCATTACAGTTTTTCCAGGATATGCGATATTTTGCTTTGCTCAAGTTCTGCTTTGCCTGTGCCGTATCTTTTCATTTTCACATTGTGACAACATGGAGGACAGGTCTCACTCATTAAGGCTGCACTCCTAGCGGTTAAACAATTAAACAGACAACCAAAATTTCGAAACAAGCAAACGTCTTAACATTTTAACAAACACAGAAAATGGAAACAAGCCGGCCATCAGCAACATGAATGTTATACAAATGGAGTTTAGGAAGCCAAGATGAGTGCAATACCCCAAGTCCGATTTAAGAATTATTTGTACCGATAATTTGGACACAATAAAGGAGACATTTTTAAAGGAGGATAGCAGCTTTAAAGAAAGTTATGCAAACAACATTCTGAAAAATATACAAAAATACCTTGTACAGGTCTGAAAAATGGCAATTAAATATCAAATAGTAACAAAAAACTACACATTCCATGTATTAAGATTAGAGCGCCAGCTATGGCAGTTTGGGTGGCTGTTCACAGAACCATCATTTTCTCGTAGAAAAGATCCAAAGAAGCTTGTTGCTAGTTTGCAAAGAGCAGTGACAAATTAAAGAGGAGAAGACATTGAGATAGTCCACCCAAAGTACGTTATTTGTTTCCAGTCGACGTTGTTATGCGGCTGATAAAATATTTTGACCGATAGCGGGCCAGGAGTTCTCCGACACGGAGATATGTGCCCTCAAGGACTTGAAGGAGGTTGTTCTGCAAAAAGCCAGAAAAAAATACAAAAAAAAAAGTACAACTAAATACAATCAAGCTGATACCATGTGACCTTCCTCTTCACATGACCATGCTGGTGACAACGTGTTTCTACCCAAGAACAAATCATGGGGGAAGGTGCGCAAACAAGAAGACGATATCCCACGATATTCAAGGTCACTTTGAGCTCTACAAAGTGCTGCATCTGTGCGCCGGAGCCAACGCAATGCGGCTTGTTGGTCCCAGGTGCACGTGTGCGGTTTGGTTTTGTCCGTTTTTACAGAGAGGTTTCATTGGTGTGAGGCCGAGAGTTCTCCTCCTCCAGCAGGGCTATTCTCTGCTTCAGCATCCTCACTTGAGTTTCATGCCTCTCCACCATGGCCATCATCTGCCCTTCTAGTTTTTTCAGTTTATTTTGGTGTTTCTTCTTTGCCTTCTCATAGGCCGCCACCAGGTTGCTGCAAATTCAAGGAATAATGACAGAAGATTAGATAATTGGGCGGATGCACTGTTCAGCTACTCCTTTTCTCCTTGACAGATTTTCCCAATTGCTTAAACACATTTCACTGAAAGTGCCCTCAGTTCCCTCAAAAGTTTAAACACAATATCAGAACGTCTCACTCATCTGTTCGAATCCCAGACTTCCAGCCCAACAGTCAACACAAAGTCATTCACTCTGCCACTTGAAGCAAACATTTCACTCAGATGGCACACACACAACGACCACAAGACACAACAGGCAACTATTCAGGACACCACTCCCAAGACTTGAGTCTGCCAGGAGCCATACCTGTATATGACATGCTTTTCAAGGTTTTGATTGATAGCACTCAACATCAGAGGTGGGTAGTAACGAGTTACATTTACTCTGTTACATTTACTTGAATAACTTTTTTAAAAAAATTGTACTTCTAAGAGTAGTTTTACTGCACCATACTTTTTACTTTTACTTGAGTACATTTGTGAAGAAGAAATGCTACACTTACTCTGCTACATTGGGCAACACTCGACTCATTATTTTTTTCCATTTATACATTAAACTATATTCTTGCAAGAGAGAAGTTGCCAGTGGATCTACTGCATGACTGTTTCACCAATCAGACGTAGCCATGCAGTCACATGGCCACACACAAACGTCCTGCGTCTTGCAGCCTGTGAGAGACTTTTTAGTCATGCGGGGCTCCTGTTCACTGCTAAACGGTCACAGCTTCACTGCAAGAAACAGATCGTCATTCCCAAGCCTGCCTTTCATGTCTTTTCTTTGATTCCCCCTTCTTTTTTGTGCTGACCCGTACATATACACTCCCTTCTCCGTGGGCCTTAATCACACGCCGCAGGAAGCCAATGAATCAAATGAGAATAATCGGACCCGCACGTGCAGGTGCGACTCGCTCCAACTACCTCATTAACTCCCCGCAGTCGTGCAATTGCGCCCACGGAGAGTGACACGGCTTTATGGATTTGAAACTGGCCTTTTTTTTTTTTTTGAAGCCGCGGACCCGCTACACCACAAAGTGCATATGCAGTATTATACTGTCAGTGTACAGGATATCTCGTCACTGTAAGTAGTTTGCACTGTTCAAACATACATGTTACCTACTGTAGGTATCGGCTTATTGTGAAAAACTGAGATTTGGAACTTTGTGTTATTTGTGCATCTTTATTTTGTAAAGATGATTTATTTTTACTATTTTTTTTATTTTATTATTTGGAAATAGCAGAATTTGCACATTATTTTATATTTTTGTCTGTCTTATTACAACATTTCTAAAAAAATAAATCATTTATTATGATCGAACAGTTACTCAGTACTTGAGTAGTCTTTTCACCAAGTACTTTTTTACTCTTACTTGAGTAAGTTTTTGGTGAACTACTTTTTACTTCTACTCGAGTAATATTATTTTGAAGTAACACTACTTTTACTTTAGTACAATTTTTGGCTATTCTACCCACCTCTGCTCAACATGCAATAATGCAAGCATACAGGTACACCATATGCAACATAAACACTCTAGATGTGTATTTTGTGTGGTAAGTTTTAATGCCCTAATTACAGACCAGGGATCCAAACAATACTAAACAACTCCAAAAATGCAAGTCTTATCGCATTCAGTGTCTTATTACAAATTTGCTAATCTATATATTGTGATCATTAATGAATACTAATGTAGAGGAAAGTATAGCACAGATATTAAACATCAATTTAAATATTCATTATGTTTAAAATGACAACTCATAATAATTGTATGATGCAATAAACCAACTGTAAATCAACTTTTGACTTCCCGATAACGACAACTTGGATAAGCAGGCTCTCCTTTCCGGTTTTGACGTAATTCTTACCTGTTGGCTCTTTTTAAATCGTTGACAAACTCTGCAGATTGCTGATGCCGGACTTCGCTACTTTTAGTGAGTCTTTCTAAGGCAGCCACTAACTCTTGGACTCTGCTTTTGAGTTTCTTTTCTCTGGGGAAAAAAACACAAGATAAATAAATAAATAAATAAATAAAAAGATAATTCTCCTAAAAGTAAAACTTGTATAACAAATCACAAAGCATTAAGCCAGCTGTACAAAAAGGGGAAGCAACTGTGTAGAGATCTGTAGAAATGCACTCCTCAAACTGGCATGACGTGTCCTGGAAAACCTACAGCCCTGGTCAGACGTGAACATCATTCATTTACAGAATCTTAGTGAGTGGTGGACAGTCATGGCGCATACCTGTGATCGCAGTTTGTGCAGTATGACATTCCTGGTAACTCGGTCATAACACTCAGCCTTAACTCTGTTTAATTTTGGTAGAAGTCATAAGAGCAGAAATCTGTGTGTACAAGCTGGAAGTACAATACATATGGTGGGCACAAACAGAGAAGAGCCCAATCAAATCTTTAGGAAAAAAAACAAGAAGAAAAAGGAGTAATAATGGTCTCAAATAACAAGGAAAATGGGTATTCTCGGCAAGCACAGACAGTGGAGAGACCTGTGGAACTTTCGATCCAGCGCAAATGTCTATGTGCCATCTCATCTTTGCTGTAGCACAACAAAATGAAGAAAGAATAAAGATGCTCCACATTCATTGGCTGCCAAAACGTGTCCACCTTGTCATATATTCATAGAGCTACAGGAATTCTGAAACAGTGCTCAAAGTCGTGTGACCTTTCATCCCCAATTCCTCATTTTACATCTTGCAAGTGCACCTCTTGAGTCGAGAAATCGTGTAGTGCAACTAAGGCCTAAGGACATGGATTCGGGGTGTGGGATGAAACCTCCTGTAGTCAGAGAAAACCCACAAAGCTACAGGGAACTTCACAGAATCAGTGAGTGGGCTGGTACAGTCTGAAGTAGCAGCTGTCACACATGTGCGCATGGGAGGTAGCCAAAGGGCCTAACTGAGAGTAAGATGTCAGCTCGAGGGTTGATAAAGTACACTAACCTTTCTTCTCCCTTTTCCACAGATCAGCAGAAGGGAAAACCAATTAAACCAGCACCACACCCTCCTACTGACCTCACTTCCTGCATTCCTGGCATGGAACCGCCTCTTCCTGCACGGCCAGTCTATAAACCCACACGCTTTATTCCTCAGCTAGTCGATTGGGACTCAGTCTTCTGTGACTACTCTTTGCATTTATTCGTGTTGCCTGTCAATATATGGCGTGGATCCCCCAAACCTTTTTCTTTGTTTTGTCTTTTCATTGCACAGCATTAGCCAATGCACCACCATGCCACCCTATGTGAAACGGTGCAGTATAAAACAGGGCTCTTGCAATTCTCCTGATGTTTCCTTTAAGGGTACAGTTGCAAGAAAAAGTAAGCAAACCCTCTGGAATTACCTGGACTGAATACTAATAAAATGTAGTCTGATCTTCATCTAAGTCATAAATCTGGACAAACACAATCTGGCCAGACTAATAACACACACAGTTGTACTTGTCACATCTTTTTTTGAACACTCTGTGTTATCATTCACAGAGTAGGGCGGAAAGAGTAAGTGGAGCCTTGATTTTAATAATTTGAAGACCCTTCTTTAGCCATGTCACATATGTGCATCTCTAGATCTCCTTCCTGGCTCATCCTTGGTAAGCATCACCACCCCGGGATGAGAGGGGGTGCTGTTGCTAATAAATTTAGGACCCTTCCTCTCTAAAAATCTGTTTCAGTTCATTAATATTTCTGGGTTGTCTTGTTTGAGCAGCCCTCTTCAGGTTATGCCACACAATAGTTAAGGTTAGGTCTCTGACTTGGCCGTACCAAAACAGAAAAGTTCTTCTTTTTGAGTCTGCCTTTAGTCTATTTAATTGTGTGCTTTGGGTTGTTGTGTTGTTGCATCACCAAACCTCTGTTAAACCTGAGGTGGTCTGCTGCCCTTACATTCCCTAAAAAAATATCTTGATACACCTTTGAGTTCATTGTTACTTGTGATGAGCGAACCCTGTGGAGTTTGCTTCAACTTGAGTTTAGTGAAATCACACAAATATTTGGATTTTGTTAAATTCTCCAGCTTAACTGGAGTTTTTTTTTGTTTGTTTAGTTTTTCTGTCCACCCTGGCCATCTAACCTTATCATCGGACTCAACATTGAGAGAAATTAAAAAACAATTCTATGTATAAGGACTAAGCTTCTCTTAATTATATATCCATATTACGTAGGTGTGCATTATTTATTTGTTTATGCTGTTTATTCATTATTATTTTTATCTACTT
>JANRMT010062836.1:3240337-3254636 GCA_026402145.1 Polypterus bichir lapradei
TATTACGATACGATCAGAAGAGCATCAGGCAGGAGTACTGTCTATTAATTTATCAGTTCCCTGATAACATAAAGTAAATTCACTGAACATAACAAAAAGAAGTGCTTAATAAGCACCTCACATACAAATGAATAAGTGCGAATATAAAAATCAAAAGGCCCATACTAAGAGATCACCGCTTTATAGGTCACATTGAATGTGTGCTCAGCATATGATAAAGGGGTCTGCATATCACTTATACTTAAAACAGCATTTGATATTTTAAAGGTTTTAAATCTGTGCAATACATAAAACAAAAAAAGGAAAATGCTTTCTAATTATTTAATCAGCCGCTTACCGTCTGAGAGCACTAGTAAGCTCCGCTGCTAAATCGCTGTCACTGAGGGTTCTTAATTCACCCAACTTCATGGCAGGTGATCCTCCATCCACAGCATCCTAAAAAAGAAGGCAGGGTGAAGATGATACAATTTTATATTCACAGAGAAATCTGAATGGCAGTAAACTAGAGACATTTCTCTTATTATGTTCATTCACTGCAGTCTGGGAGAGCAGGATCTCCACTGGACCACAGCACACATTTGGACTGGGATAGAACGGTGAACCTCATGCATGAGACAGCTGTTAAAGTGCCCTTAGCCTAACTTAATAAATAATTAATTTACCAAGGGATCAACTATAAAAATATACAAATGTAGGAAGGGGTTAAGAATTAGCACTGATGATCAAGCTTTCATTGTTAGCTAATTTACAAGCAAATCCAAAGTTTTGGCCAAGAGGTTATCCCAATATAATATATTAGTGACTTTCTACAGTGGGTGTATGATACTTCCATTTGGTATTAATTTCCATCCATCTATTATCCAACCCGCTATATCCTAACTACTGGGTCTGCTGGAGCTAATCCCAGCCAACACAGGGTGCAAGGCAGGGAACAAACCCCGGGCAGGGCGTCAGCCCACCGCAGGGCACGCACACACACACACACACCCAGCACACACTAGGGACAATTTAGAATCTCCAATGCACCTAACCTGCATGTCTTTGGACTATGGGAGGAAACCCACACAGACACGGGGAGAACATGCAAACTCCACGCAGAGAGGACCCGGGAAGCGACCCTGGGTCTCCTAACTGCGAGGCAGCAGCGCTACCCACTGCGCCACCATGCCGGCCTGGTATTAATTTGTATATCCTAAAACGATCAAATACATATAAAGTTTAACTGAAATGTATTGTATAGCAAAGGTGAAAAACATCAACTAAAAAAAGCACACGCCTGAATCTAAAGAGCTTTGCAAATGATTGTCAGTTCCTTTCCATTAACTATTTGCCTTTCACTGATCTATTTAGTAATTAAAAAAAAAACACAAATGCCTTCAGCACACATTTTAAAAAATGAAAAGGCCTGGTTGCTATTTTTCCACTGCAATTATACAGAGATGCAGTCTGTTAATTTGGCTAATGGACTGATGGGGCTTTCGCAGCAGTTGGTGTTATAAAACCTGCCGGCCTTTCTTCCCTTTGCTTGTTGGAATAAACCACCATCTGCCCATTTATCCATTTTTATTTCTGCTTCTTTGCCATTATTTGTTAAGTAACCAATGTCCTTCAAAGGTGCGAAGAGTAGGAAATGTAACAGATTTTGACTACAGAACCCCCTTTTATGTTTCTGACTTGGAAAGATTCTAAACAGGCATGCACTACTATCTAGTAAAACACAACCAATCACAATCTACTTTTTTTTTAATACTGTGAATTCCCACAGTCAAAACAGTCTCCATATTATGAGGTTTACTAGAAATATATGGACCTCTGGTCCTACCAAAATCAAAGTTCCAAGTCCAGTAGTTGCCTTGCCGCATTTGCTTGATGCTTAGTAGATGCTGGCGTTGTCATTCTTCTTCCTATCATCTAATTGGATTCTGATGTTTGCTTCACACTCATGAGATGTTTCTGCTCTTCTTTCTCTTTCTGCCAGGTTACCTTCTTGATCAGTTTGTCTACGCAATTTGCCATAGGTAACACGAGAGAACCCTGATAAATTTGTAAGGGTTGACGCTAGGTACATTTTTTTTTGCATCACAGGACTAAGGTCAAAGCCCCAGTGGTTTGAGAGTAATCACATGACAGACAGACATACACAACCCATGTGCACTGGAGAGGCAACAGCAAGGCAACCCTCCAAAAGGGAATGGTTTTACAGGGGTGGCCACAGAAATTGCTCTCTCCTTATTCTTCCTGGCTGATACATCTCTAGTTTTGTGTTTTGCCAGTGTGTCCTTGTCACTACTGGTAGTGTGAGGCGGTACCTGCAGCTGATTCAGGTCACACCGGTGGTCCAGCTCGTCCAGGATAGCACATCCATATATATCATTGGCAAGAAGGTCTCCCAACACAGTCTCAAGAGCATGGAGAAGATACCAGGAGACTGGCCATTACATGAGGAGAGCTGGACAGGGCTGTAGAAGGGCATCAACCCAGCGACAGGACCAGGAGACATTTCTTGTTGCAAAAAGAGCTTGAAGTGCAACCCACTTAAAGTAATGCACAAAATTATAACCATCCCGGTCGATCACAGTCTGTGCACAGTTTGTATATTATACCCAATCGTGTGCATTTATTTTCTGTACTGTATACCCAGGTTTTCAATCCAAAAGTTTGTTTACAGGTGTCTCTAAACTTATTCTCTATGACAGAGCGTGACTGAAGTATCTGCTTTTAATTTAAAGTATGACACTTCTGATTAATGTTCATCACCATGTGTATTTTTGTGTGTGACTTTGTTGGCAGATTTGCTTCAATGCTGCATTATGTTCACAGGTATCTGCTTGCAGATGAATTAGCTCAACCTTCATATATTTGAGTTGTGGAAGGACAATGAAGATAACACTTGTGTAAAAGAAAAACGCCAGACTGTGGACAGGGGAGAATGTAGTTTAACAGAGGTGTAATATATAATGCCCGCCATTATATACCCCACCAGGCAGATTTTGAAATTAATACTGTATATACTTGCGTTTAAGTTCTCCCACGGATAAGTTGGGGCTTGATTTTACTGTATAATTTCTGGTATTTTATAATGTCGGTCGTATAGGTCGAATGCGGAAAACTCATGCTATTGGTCCAAGAGATTATGGTATGCTAACACCCACCTGAGCACGGAAGCGTATTAGGGCCACGGAGAAGAAAAGAAAAAATACGGGCACAGTGAGGAAAAAAAAAGTTTATGTTGAGATTAAAGTCGACATGTTGACCTTATTCTCAACATTTCCACTTAAATCTCGAAATTTATGTTGAGATTAAAGTCGACATGTTGACTTTATTCTCATAATTTATTTTGTCATTAAAGTACAACATCGTAAACATCATTTTAAAATCAAAGTTTAATTTATTAGATTTTCTCACACCCCATCATAAGTAATGTAGCACATTAAATGCTTTATGTTAAGTGTTCCCTGTCCCATGTTACTTGGCACATGCTTCTTAAACTGACATCCTCTCTTCCTTTCCTCGACTTTATTCTTGACATATACTTTTTTTCTCTTTACTGTGTCCATATTTTTTTTCTTCTCTGAGGCCCTAATACGCTTCTGTACCTGAGAGAATAACCATGGAGCACACTGCCTTTTTTTTCTATATATTCTTCCTACGTGACCACACAGTAATACCCAAACTATTCTGAAGAGACGTTTGCACTGTTTTGTGTTTTTTGTATCTCACACCCTCATACACCTTTATTGTAAAAGCTTCCCTTATGTACGATGGAGTGTTCGATCACCAGAAAATATGAAAGCAGTTTTAAATTAAAAGTCGTTGAAGTGGCGAAAGAAATTGGTAACTGCGCTGCTGCAACAAAACTTCGATGCGTCTGAGAAACTGATGCGAGATTGGAGGAGGCAAGAAGATGTAAAAAAAAACAAAACAATGTAATTGTTGCATTTTTGAATGGGCGTATAACTCGGGTCTGATTTTATGATCGATTTTTCGGGTTTCAAGACCCGAATTATACGCGAGTATATACGGTAAGTAACGGATATGTCAGTAAAGGTACTGATCTTCAAACGCTTCATGTCTTGAAGATCTCTTTGCTCCAAGGCCACCAGACCTTAACTCACTTGCGTTTCCCAGGATAAAAGAAAATTAATTATTCAGACTTTTTTATATCACTACACCAAGAGGAGTTTCAAGCCTTTTTTTGGAAACATTAATACATAGATTAAAAATTCCAACTTTTTAACGTTGCCTGAGGATCTCTTGTAACCTTACAACTTCAACACATACACACATATATATTTATGTATTTTAAGACTTTGGGGACTTTCAAAACTAGCTAATGTTTTTTAGAAGAATTAAGTGCATAGGGCTGGCAAGTGTGGGCTAAATGGCTTGTTCTCGTCTAGATTGTCCTAATATTCTAATGTTCTAATGTGTGTGGAGGGTTAATTTACCTTCTATAATATATAATCAACCTGACATTCATACCAAGAAACGTGCTTTTATGTAATTATGGCTGTATTCCAACCTCCCAACAGTTACATTCATGGTTGAAAAATAATGATCTTAGTAATAATGCACATGCACTCCACCAAAGACAATTTTGCCAACGAATGAATCCCTAAATAGGACTAGTTCCAGACTACTGAACAAGCACTTGGCTTCTTTAAAACATTCAGCTTTATTACCAGTAGTTCATGGCTGCATTTCCACGGCACTTGTACACTTGAATGCATTAGTGATGGGATTTGTCTCTCTCTGCTGCAGCCGCCATGCCTCTTAAACACTGGGCAGTCAAGGCTTTCTAATGAGAAATTTATTTGCATATTCAGTTAAAGCCTTTGCTGACACACCATATATTTTGTTGTATTTTTTGATTGCTTGCATTACAGACTGAAACAAGAAAATAAAATTATAGTGCTGGCCAAATGTGGTATTTTATTCTGTTTTTTGCAATTGTAGTGCCTAAATGCAGAACTCATGTTAGCAGATGTTTAGCAGGAGGCACATTTTAAAAAGTGATTAACTTGCAACTACACCGCCCTTCAGTTCCTACTACATTTTATTATTTTGCGAATCTAATGTATTGAATTTTTTGGGATTTATCTAGACAAACCCCCCTGTATTTACAAAGTCAACTAAACATTTTACTTTTTTTTTTTCTACAGGTAATGCTAAAAACACTCATTCACCTCCTAAACTTGCTCTTTCCAGCTTAAGGTCATGGGAAGCTCAAAGGGTTTAATTGTTGAAAAGATGGCAGCCCATGACGTGCAGATGTGCTTGAAAGTTTGTGAACCCTTTAGAATTTTTTATATTTCTGCATAAATATGTCCTAAAACATCATCCGATTTTCACTCAAGTCCTAAAAGTAGATAAAGAGAAACCAGTTAAACAAATGAGACAAACATATTACACTTGGTAATTTATTTATTAAGGAAAATGATCGAATATGACATATTTGTGAGTGGCAAAAGTATGTGAACCTCTAGGATTAGCAGTTAGTTTGAAGGTAAAATTAGAGTCAGGTGTTTTCAATCAATGGGATGACAATCAGTGGGCACCCTGTGTTATTTAAAGAACAGGGATCTATTAAAGTCTGCCCTTCACAACACATGTTTGTGGAAGTGTATCATGGCACGATCAAAGGAGATTTCTGAGGACCTCAGAACAAGAGTTGTTGATGCTCATCAGCCTGGAAAAGGTTACAAAACCATCTCTAAAGAGTTTGTACTCCAAGATTGTGTACAAATGGAGGAAATTTAAGACCATTGTTACCCTCCCCAGGAGTGGTCGACCAACAAAGATCACTCCAAGAGCAAGGCGTGTAATAGTCGGCGAGGTCACAAAGGACCCCAGGGTAACTTCTAAGCAACTGAAGGCCTCTCTCACATTGGCTAATGTTCATGTTCATGAGTCCACCATCAGGAGAACACTGAACAACAATGGTGTGCATGGCAGGGTTGCAAGGAGAAAGCCACTGCTTTCCAAAAAAAATGTTGCTGCTTGTCTGCAGTTTGCTAAAGATCACGTGAACAAACCAGAAGGCTATTGGAGGAATGTTTTGTGGACAGATGAGACCAAAATAGAACTTTTTGGTTTAAATGAAAAACGTTATGTTTGGAGAAAGGAAAACACTGCATTCCAGCATAAGAACCTTATCACATCTGTGAAACACGGTGGTAGTATCATGGTTTGGGCCCGTCTTGCTGCATCTGGGCCAGGACGGCTTGCCTTCATTGATGGAACAATGAATTCTGAATTCTTATATCAGAGAATTCTAAAGGAAAATGTCAGGATATTTGTCCATGAACTGAATTGCAAGAGAAGGTGGGTCATGCAGCAAGACAACGACCCTAAGCACACAAGTCGTTCTACCAAAGAATGGTTAAAGAAGAATAAAGTTAA
Organism: Polypterus bichir lapradei; assembly: GCA_026402145.1. Taxonomy (NCBI): domain Eukaryota; kingdom Metazoa; phylum Chordata; class Cladistia; order Polypteriformes; family Polypteridae; genus Polypterus; species Polypterus bichir. The sequence continues at coordinate 3,246,740 of JANRMT010062836.1, forward strand.
TGTTTTGGAATGGCCAAGTCAAAGTCCTGACCTTAATCCAATCGAAATGTTGTGGAAGGACCTGAAGCGAGCAGGTAATATGAGGAAACCCACCAACATCTCAGAGTTGAAGCTGTTCTGTACTGAGGAATGGGTTAAAATTCCTCCAAACCGATGTGCAGGAATGATCAAAAGTTACCGGAAATGTTTAGTTTTAGTTATTGCTGCAAAGGGGGGATCACACCAGATACTGAAAGCAAAGGTTCACATACTTTTGCCACTCGCAAATATGTTAAATTTGATAATTTTCCTTAATAAATAAATGACCAAGTATAATATTTTTGTCTCATTTGTTTAACTGGTTTCTCTTTATCTACTTTTAGGACTTGAGTGAAAATCTGATGATGTTTTAGGTCATAGAAATATAGAAGATTCTAAACGGTTCACAAACTTTCAATCACAACTGTATGTAAAAATAAACAGGTGCAGTGCTTCATGGAACACTCCAATTAAAATTAATAAAAAAAATCTAGAATTATTTAAAAAATAAACATTTAAAATTAAAAAGATTGTAGTGTGAGCTCACCCTACAACATACATGTGATCACGTCACTTCAGTTGCTGCTCAGGATGTCTGAGTGTGAATTTGACTGACATTCAGAGATTTCATTGTGCAGTGGTGAAATTCTTTTTTTTCTCTTTTTACATTTATTAAAAGAATGTAGCATTCCATACAATGAAGTCATTCGGTTCACCCCCCCCCCCCCCGCCCCATGAGAAAGAGAAGAAGGCCAACAGCCAGAGTAAAACTTTGACAGTAGCAAAGATGGAAACTCCTTCTCCCCTGCTCTAAAATGTTATTGATTAGATCCTGCCAGGTTTTAAAAAAGCTTTGAACATATCCTCTAGACATCTGAATCTGGAAGACTTCCAGGTAAAAGTTAGCTCCACACTGAAAAATTAAAGGTACGTCTGGCCTTCCAAGACTACGGTCAAGTGAAAGTTAGCTGAATGCTAAAAAATGAAAAGTTAGATTGAAAGTTAAGTTGTTTTTTATTTTTAGTATGGATTGAGCTTTTACCTGTTATTTTATATGGCTCCTTTCAAAGTGAGCAGTCTCAATTAGCATTATAAAAATGAAGCAGCCATGGATGAAGCAGTTACCTTACGCTATTCTCAGGAACAGAGTACAAAGTGTCAAATGGTTTGCTGCAGAGAGCCCGGCCAGCTTTATGATTGACAACATGAATTCATTCAGTGCTGCATGTCAGTAGAGAACCCCTTCAAGCAGCAGTGTATATAACTCCTTCATCTAAAGGGGTTTAATGTTCTCTGGACCACCTCAGTGGGAAATAGAAGGAATAAGGTAGACTGCCAGACAACATAACAGAGTGTGAAGAAAATCCCCCAAGTATAACCCTGGCTGAACTTCAGTTCTAATGCTGAGAAGACAGAAAATGTGCATCTACAGAAGTCAGTGCGAGAAAAGGCCTCAAAAGGCAGACCTGCAAGAGGTGTCCTCGGTCTAACAAAATAATAATTCCTGGTATGAACAGAATCTCATTACCCATGTATGACCAATAAGGGTGTACAATGGCACCGTGGTGTGCACTGCTGGCTCATGGCTTCACACAGCTGGGTTTGAATCCCTGCCTGGTCACTGCCTGTGTGCAGTTTGCATTTTTTCCTAATGCCTGTCTACATGGATTTTTCTGTAGCTTTCCTTCCACATATGCAAAAAAATGATTATCAGGCTGGTTGATCTGTTGTAGGTGTGCATGAGCGTGCTCTAGGCTGAACTAGCATCTCATTGTAGTAAAGTGAGGCCCGTGATTGCCGTCTTTTAAATAAATAATCTCCACACTCGCGTGTTTGTGTTGGAAGGGGGGCATGTCAGTGTGGCAAGAACGGTTCCCGTGTGCGATGCAGGAGTGGATGGCCCTGAACTTAGTGCACAGTTGCAGGAACGTCTACAACCCTATTTGGCACTGGGAGTTGCTGATTGCCGTAGCTGTCCTCGCTTTTAAAAAGTGAAGCATGATTATGAGAGGAAAAAAAGGAACGAAGAAAAAAAAGGCAGAATGGAGGAAAACAGACTGGCCAATGACTGAGAGAAGAAGAAGAAGAAGAAGGCGGAGGTTGAAAAGGAAATGCAAGACAGAGAGGCACAGATGGAGAGAGAGCGCCCGAGCTTATAGAGTGAGGCAGATGGTCGGGAGTGAGCCACAGGGCCATGGTAACCAGAGGCGATGATAGGGGTGCTCCTACTGAGCACTTTCCTGAGTGACGCAGTCTCACTGCAAGGGCCGAAGGTGAGTGGTGGGAGAGACGTCTAGGGCTCTTCGGGTTTCCTTGCAGACGCCAAAGGAAGGGCGTCAGGGAACTGAGCCCAGTTAGGAAAGTTGACTGCACCTGTCGGTGGGCATCTCCTTAGACAGCAAGATACAAATGGGATAAGTGGAGGATATGCCAGTTTGGAAAGGGAAGCATTGGGGCTCGCTGTTTTTATAGTCTGTCTCTGGCTTTTAACATCATTGCTTTAATTGATTTATTTATTTGAATTTTAATCTCCACCTCACCTTTGATTTTATGGATTATTTATTTACTGAATGTTTTCAAAGCGCAGAACTTTATGGACACTTGTTTTGTTGGATTGTTTTTAATAAAAACACTGAACACTTTGCACCTTGTCCTTGCTTCATACTGTATGGTGTCCTCATTTGCCAAGCTCATCCATCAGAAATGCTATCCGCGGTGGCAGGTTCAAGAGGATCCTAAGAACGAAGTGGGAGTATGGAGCCAACCCGCACTGTCACACTCCTCTACCATCCATGACCTTTTACTTAACACCTCTGACTTCTATAGATCCTTGAATGCATTAATGATTATTTTTTGTGTACTTTGCTCAACTGTTGGCATTCCAAGCCTTGTGGAGTTGAGGTTCACGTACATTTTTCAAAAGTACTGGATGCTGATGTGGTCAGTGCAAAGCAGGAGCTAATCCCTTTATATGTTTTATTTGTAAGTCCTCCAGCATAAACGTAAATGTAATTTAAATCATGGAAACAGTGTGAGAGAAATGACAGATATTGTGGGCACATACCTTAGCAGACTTTTCCTTGCCTCCGCTGCTGCCCGTGGAGCTGAGAGATCTCATTCGTTGCTCTCTGTGCTCCTCTACCTCTGATTTAAGGTGCTCAATGTGTACCAAGTAGGCCTGCTCTTGTGCCTCACGAGTGCTCAGTTTCAGTTCCAGCGCCTTCTTCTCCTTCTCTAACAGGTACAACTGAGCCTTTAATTCTGCCATCTCCTCCTGTCAACAGCAAAGTAAAAAGTTTATTGAGAAGAGCCAGAAATGTAAAGACATGAGTTAAAGCAATGGATAATAAATCATTAAATTGTCATATAGTAGCTTTCTGGTTCACCATTGTAAAACAAATTATGGAAACAGTTAAGTGTTCAATTTGTTCAAAATTTTCCAAGCCGAGTGGAGGTAGAGGCAGAGGCAGGACTTGAATCTGCGACCTTAAGGCTGACTATTCACACCTTCACACTGCGCAAGCGGTAGACTGCATAGCCTTATATCGAATGATGTGAGGCAGCATGCAGCAAAATTTAATTTAATGAGATAGAATTATTAGTTATCATACACAACATAAGACCTAAGCACAGAAATTAATAATACGGCATCTGATTAAGAAATAAAGGCAGCTAAAATGTGTAAAATTATTCAAACCCAAAACAATAAATAGCACAGAAAAATATTTTAGCACAATGTAAGTCAGTTTTCTATGTATCATTCTATTTTACCAGAAAATTTCAGATCACTTGGTTACAACTAAAATGCTAACATGCTATCCAACACAGAATCCCAGATTCGCCTCATGCATTTTTTGTTTCAGATTTGGAAGGAAATTCATATAGAAACAGGGAAAATGTGACAACTTCACCAAGGTGATGTCCAGGATTCAGGTTTCAAAACCAGGCCACTGCATCCAAAAGAAAGCAGTACAAAGAAACTGCACCCCTTTGCTGCCAGAGGACTTTGTTAATCAGGTGATTGAAAATGGCTTCATATACAGTATTAGCACTAATCATGAAAAGTTGAGATACTGGCTGGCAACTCTGGAATTAAAACAGTTTATTACATTGACTTTATAAGCAAGGTATGGATTGTTTTTGGTAATCCATAGCAGCTATTGACTGCGAAAAGGATTCATGTTTTGAGAAAGCACTGGACAAGTTTACACACTCCACTAACGTCAGGCCTGAAGAAGGGGCCTGTGTTGCCTTGAAAGCTTGGAATCTTTTTAGTTAGTCAATAAAAGGTGTCATTTTGCTTGACTTCTCACCACATTCATAATGGCTAATATGGTACAACACCCTTATACTGCACACACTCCACTAACAAAAGCGAAAAAAAATCACTGAATTATACTAAGATCTGGAAAAAAACATAAAAGTAAAAAAGATAATGCTAGAAAACGAATAATTACAGGTTTTGAGTATCTAATGATAGCAACCAGACATGAACTATAAATGTTTTCGTCAAGCTGTCTTGTTAATTCCTAAATGTAAGCTCCTTGTGTCAAACATCTCCATTGCAATGTCTTATTAAACTCTGATTTCACGTCCTTAGTTTCACTAAAGTTACTTTAACGTCCTACCTGCCCAGAACTTTACATCTTCCGTTCACTCAAACTAGCGTGTACGGTAGCACTTTGATGCTCTTTGAGATCTTCTGCTGCGACATGGGCCATGCCAAGGACTCATTAAATAAAACATTAAATATCTTCCTATGCTGTAGAGCAGATTGGTTTCCATTTTGAATAACTGGGAACAGATTCTGGACCTGGTTTCAAAGAAATTCACAGGCCCCACTCATTTTATGGAATACTTATAACAATAGGAAAAAATATATTCTTGTCATAGCCAACAGACTTACACGTTTTGTGTAAATAACCTGAAGATTTAAGAAAAAAGGTAAGGTTTTAGCTGCACAACTAGGGAATCCATTCCTGGACAGGTTTATCCATTCCCGGGAATTCGGGAATCCCGCATGTCATTTCCGGGAATCCCAGGCGCCCGGGGATGATACAGTGCACGGGCATCTCACATGTGAACGGTTTAGAACGACCGACACTTATTTTTTAATAAAACTACTGCAATATGTTGACGCCAATAAAAGACTAACCTTAGCTACAAGCAGTTCATGCTGTCATATAAGTACATGTATCTAGTTAGTTGCTGTAATAAGAGCTTAGAAAGCACAACGTGTCCAGCGTGCAGTCGTCCAGGCGAGAGTGCACATTCGTGCAGAGTAAGCCAGCCGCTGAGAAAGCACGCTCTGCCTCCACTGAAGTAGACGGCACAGTCATCAGATACTGATACACTTGTTCTAAACAAAGCCCGCGCTTGCCGCTGCTCTGAAACCCCGCCATTTCAGCTTTTACTGATGCATCCAGTTTCTTGTCATCATTCTGTGATGGCAAGTTTCTTTGCACAGATAATGCAACGCATGACGCATTGGAATTTCAAGTTGCTGTTCAAAGCTGTTGTCTAACAGATGTCAATGAAGTCTGCACCGCCCCGGTATTCGTGAGCTGCAGAGTGCAGACTCTTCCCAGTCCACTGTGCTCAGTCTTAGTGGGAGCCGGGAGAATGACTGCTGCTGGTCTGTTGTTGACTGAATTAATCGGCAACACACTATACCGTGGGCCCAAAAACCGTGCCACTTAATTATTTTTAACTATAACTCTGTTATTTGTTGATCGATTTTTACACTTTTACACGCTATATATGCAAGCTTGGCCGTTCCTGGTTTCCCGGGAATTACAGCAGTTTCTTTTCTGGTAATTACAGCAGTTTCATTCCCGGGAATGCAGATTCCCTATGCACAACATAAAGCTAATAGTTTGGAATAATAGGACACAAACAATTCAAGATTTTTTTTTTTAATACATACCCCAAACAGACAACATAATAATCATAATTTTTACACAAGAACGAACTTTAATAATTTAAAATAAATTAACAACTACCGTTTATTGCTTCTTCTTTGATATATTTAGTGTATCATAAACATATAATAGAATCATAGAATTACACTGAACTTTAGTGAGTAAACACACTACGACAAATACCTGCCATATGATTTGAAAATGCACTGTCTGTAATCTCCACCACAGTCGTTTGACTATCTATGCGATTACACTAAAGTTTAGAAATTCTGTGCTGAAAATTAATTTGCACATAAACAAACAATAATGCAGAGATTTTTCATTCAAAATGGAATATCGTTTGTTTAGCAAAAAGGCCTAGTTAACCAATAAACTTCAGTTTTAAAAAGATTAATTTAATAAAACTGATTACTAAGGATTGATCAACTGTGTTCAGTGATTCTTTGTTCTATTTGTTTCCTTTTAGTCATTCTGAAGTGTGTTCAGGCTAAAGTGTGTGTGTATAGTTATTTATTTGTTTATTTACTTACTTATCTACCTATTTATGTATTTATTTATTTACAGAGCTTCTGTAAAAAGCCAAATTTCCCACTGGGGATAAATAAAGTTCTACAGACCGACCTACCTATCTACCTATCTATCTATCTAAATTACATAAATGACTTTAGTCAGTCTGCTTCTTTGAAAGCCCGTAACATTTTTTAATATTTTATAATATGCAGGGTACAGAAATGCATGAAAACTTACCAGAAATGCACAGTCTTTACCGTCTACAGATCTGGGCCTGTTTGCTCACAGCACCTCCTGCACACATCATTTAATGATTTACATTTTAATCAGCCTCACTGATTTCTGTTCTTCTCATATCATAAAGCGGATACTCTCTATAACAACGAATGTACTGATCAGTTGACCAATATATTCATTTAAACCCTTTAATACATGAAAAGACATCTCTAGTAATAAAATAATCTCAGTACTAATATGCAAACTTTGCGTCATTCTAAGGATTTTGTTGACAATGTGTTTTTTTCTTTTTGGGTGAATAATTTTAAAATATTGATCCCAATGGAATTTGCAATATAATCAAGACAGGGATTATACTTTTTTGTATCAAGGAATAACCTTTTTGTGCATTTGCTTAGTATGTAAATCTACACCAAATTCCTCACTTGTATCTAATCGAATTTTTTCTCCTTGGGAAATTTTGTTTAGTTGACCACACCTGCATTTTATCCCACCTGGGGCAGTACCAAGTAACCCTGCTATATAATAATAATAATAAAAAAAATCTACACTTCATACTCTTATAATACCAATCAGCGTCATCTGTTAACGTACTACTAGTAGTACACAACTGTTCTTGTGGGATCTTCTTAGCTCAGAATATCATAAGTTGTCAGCTTATGCCATCATTTTCTTTCACTAGATGTGGTGGGCTCAATGTGACCGTACCCTTAAGACTCTCACACCCAGGCTGTGGTGAATATGTTTTTCTTCTATCTACAGTATAGTATAATCTTGTGGCAGACTGAGACCCCAGTGCTCAGTATCAGAAGTAGATATTTATTGTTATGTCTTTATTACACTTGGCCAGATTACTGCAGTTCTCTATTGAAGGGTTTTATTGCACAAAAGTCAAACAGATGAGAACAGATTCAAACTGCTTCTCACACAGTCCCGACTGACATATAATGTGATTATATTAACTACCTACTGTCTATACTGAAATGCAGCTCGTCACTACATACACAATATTTTACTGAATTGCTTGCAACATTCTGCTATTAATATACACAAAAGTGAACTGTAACACTCTGGACTGCATGTTGTGGCAACTTACCCTGTATAAAACTGAAAAGCTCTTTTCAATTCAATTCATTTCAGTATATTTTTGTATAGGGCTCTTCACTGAATGCATGAACAGAATGTGGTGACAAATTCATATATATATATAT
>JANRMT010062836.1:3255036-3295851 GCA_026402145.1 Polypterus bichir lapradei
CATAAAGACACAAAGGTGTTTAAACAGACAGGAAACACATGGTTCAAAACTGATTGGTCAACAATATCAGTCCATTAATTTACTGTTGAACTATGAACCATGTAATAAAATGTCCATTAATTTGGTTTGGTTGTGGGTTGACTAGAGTATTTAAGGTTAAAAGCAGTATAAATGGATGTGGAAGAGATAGAGGAACAAAGAAAGCTGCATGGTATGAATAAAACAGGAATTACAGGGTGCACAAGGGTCAACATAAAAGAGAAAAGTATGCCGCGTGTCCACTTGGCTGTCCTGGTGCAGATTTAGTGCACGTCCTTCTTTGTGACATGGTTTGAAACTGACACCAATGCATAACCCAGTGCAATCGGATCACACAAATGTGTTTTTTTGCACACTTTTCTTATATTTTTTCTGTTGCTTATGCATGAGACCCCAGAATGTCAGTGCTTGATCTGCATGATCATTGTGTTATTTGTAGGCTACCACAGCACAAGGCTTAGTGACTTCCACCTTTCCCCTGACATGAACATTGACAGTTGCTGCTTTATGAACACTGTGTACCAACACTTGATCTCAGCCATTTTTCCTTTTTGCCACACAGCTACTGGCTCACCATAGTAAATCTTCAGGTGACTGAGTTCATCAGGCATATCATGGAGGTTTGGCTGTACATTGTCGTATGCTCTATCTGTGTCAAAGCCTGACAAGAAATTCATATTGTCATCATTATCACTTGATTTTAGCAATTATTTAAACTTAGATTTTTCTAAAATTGGCTTCATGCCTTTTCATTTACCATTTAGATTTTGGTTGACGGCTCCATCCCACTCATGAATATTGATGAATTACCATAGAGTGTCCATAACATGGCAGAACACATAGAAATATTCATGGCAGCAGAATATACTCAGGAGTAATTTGGGCTTAACACTGTACGGCAGATCAATATGCATCACCCCAAGTCTGACTCGGGCTTAACCTTAATAACACAGAATTCAGAGGCTGAGTCACACTTGGGATTAACACCAAGGAGGTTAAAGGAGATTGTAGCCGTATCACTCAGTTTTGTGAGACTGTACTCTGGTACATATTGGTAAGCTTCATACTTAATCCACCTTAATAAAAGGACAAGTGTCTGAGTTCCCGTTCGGTGCTATGTCTGTGACATGCCATTTGGTATGGGATTCATAAAAACAGTGGTAAAGTTTGGGATGTGCCATCTATTGGAATGAAAATTTGTAATGCATTTTATTACTATAAATGTTTATGATGCGCCATCTGTTGGAATGAAAAACGCGATGTATTTTATTGCTACATTCATTACAAAATACATTCAGATTGTGCACTGCAAATGTTAGCACTGAATACACCGAGGTCTATGTTGATTACTTAGAATTCAACCCGTCTTAGATGGGTAGCACAGGGAGAAAAATACAAATGATTCCTAAAATACAAAAGATTCAACTTTTTAAACTTTCCTCATAGTTTATACTCCACAATCGTAGGATCAGTCTGTTAGCTCTCTACTGTATTTTCTCTTGTGCCTTAAAAAATTTTTGTTATATTTAAACCAAACTTCACACAGTTTTCCCAATGTGGTCTTCACTGGTGCACAAAACAGCTCAATTGTAAGCTCTCTTGACTTGTGTGCTGTACAGCTCAACATGTTCTTAGTCTCTTACCTTCATGGCCATTAACTCTTGCATAAGTACGGCATTTTCCAGGTCAAGCCTTTGGCTGTCACCTTTAGGTTTGACATCGTAGCTTAAGGGGTCGATGTGGACACTCTCTAGCTCCAGCATGGTCAGTTTGACTGCAGCCCGGTCATTCTTCAACTGCTGGACATAATCTTTCAGCCTTTGCTCGTCATCCTTTGTAAACTCAGTGTCACAGCTGCTTGCTGTAGAGCTGGTAGTGCTGACAAGAATAAAATAAATACAAATGTAAAATAAGTGTGAGCAAAAAGCAAAGCTTAGTATCATAAAGTTTCAAAATATATACAGTGCATCCGGAAAGTATTCACAGCGCATCACTTTTTCCACATTTTGTTATGTTACAGCCTTATTCCAAAATGGATTAAATTCATTTTTTTCCTCAGAATTCTACACACAGCACCCCATAATGACAACGTTAAAAAAGTTTACTTGAGGTTTTTGCAAATTTATTAAAAATAAAAAAACTGAGAAATCACATGTACATAAGTATTCACAGCCTTTGCCATGAAGCTCAAAATTGAGCTCAGGTGCATCCTGTTTCCCCTGATCATCCTTGAGATGTTTCTGCAGCTTAATTGGAGTCCACCTGTGGTAAATTCAGTTGATTGGACATGATTTGGAAAGACACACACCTGTCTATATAAGGTCCCACAGTTGACAGTTCATGTCAGAGCACAAACCAAGCATGAAGTCAAAGGAATTGTCTGTAGACCTCCGAGACAGGATTGTATCGAGGCACAAATCTGGGGAAGGTTACAGAAAAAATTCTGCTGCTTTGAAGATCCCAATGAGCACAGTGGCCTCCATCATTCCATAAGTGGAAGAAGTTCGAAACCACCAGGACTCTTCCTAGAGCTGGCCGGCCATCTAAACTGAGCAATCGGGGGAGAAGGGCCTTAGTCAGGGAGGTGACCAAGAACCTGATAGTCACTCTGTCAGAGCTCCAGAGGTCCTCTGTGGAAAGAGGAGAACCTTCCAGAAGGACAACCATCTCTGCAGCAATCCACCAATCAGGCCTGTATGGTAGAGTGGCCAGACGGAAGCCACTCCTTAGTAAAAGGCACATGGCAGCCCGCCTGGAGTTTGCCAAAAGGCACCTGAAGGACTCTCAGACCATAAGAAACAAAATTCTCTGGTCTGATGAGACAAAGATTGAACTCTTTGGTGTGACTGCCAGGGGTCACGTTTGGAGGAAACCAGGCACCGCTCATCACCAGGCCAATACCATCCCTACAGTGAAGCATGGTGGTGGCAGCATCATGCTCTGGGGATGTTTTTCAGCAGCAGGAACTGGGAGACTAGTCAGGATAAAGAGAAAGATGACTGCAGCAATGTACAGAGACATCCTGGATGAAAACCTGTTCCAGAGCGCTCTTGACCTCAGACTTAAGCGACGGTTCATCATTCAGCAGGACAACGACCCTAAGCACACAGCCAAGATATCAAAGGAGTGGCTTCAGGACAACTCTGTGAATATCCTTGAGTGGCCCAGCCAGAGCCCAGACTTGAAACATCTCTGGAGAGATCTTAAAATGGCTGTGCACCGACACTTCCCATCCAACATGATGGATCTTGGGAGGTGCTGCAAAGAGGAATGGGCGAAACTGGCCAAGAATAGGTGTGCCAAACTTGTGGCATCATATTCAAAAAGACTTGAGGCTGTAATTTCTGCCAAAGGTGTATCGACAAAGTATTGAGCAAATGCTGTGAATACTTATGTACATGTGATTTCTCAGTTTTTTTATTTTTAATAAATTTGCAAAAACCTCAAGTAAACTTTTTTCACATTGTCATTATGCGGTGTTGTGTGTAGAATTCTGAGGGAAAAAATTCATTTAATCCATTTTGGAATAAGGCTGTAACATAACAAAATGTGGAAAAAGTGATGCGCTGTGAATACTTTCCGGAATCACTGTATCTACAGTCATGAGGATGTCATAAATGAAGACTTTACCACTTATCATCGACTCCTAATCAGAACTGTTTCTCATCTGGTCCTAAACTTACATAAATCTGAGCAAAGGTAACAACACATAACAAATTTTACTTTGTTGTTATTCAACAAAAATAAACCAATAAAGGAATGCTTATAGCAAAAATAATAAACTACAACAGGAAAATGAAGGCTACTGTCATTGATATGATCATCACATCAGCTACAATTTGGTTGACTGCCTGAGTTAAACAGAGTGATAGGAGTCCACACTACAACAAATTCACAAACAAGGCGAAGAAGCAGCTCAATTTCAGGGTGCGAATGATACCCAAATCCAATGGCTGAAGCACTGCCGTGCAATTGGGTGGGAGGAATTCAATGCGAACATTATGTAAATGTGGAAGCATGTTGAAGTCGAATCATCCTTTTCTTCTTCTTCATATTGCGAGGTTTCTGAACTCTTTTGGGAAACCGAAACGTCACGCTGAAGTGCGTCCCAAAGCGCGATTGCTGCGTCTGTAGAAGATTGTCAGGGCAGGGCAAGTGCAGGCTCACAGAGCTTCAGTGAAGTGCCAGAGAAGCAAATCCTAAAAGATTGGGGTTGCGCTATAAGTCCCAGTCTTACACCCCAAAACACAAGGATGAGTCTCGGTACTTTATCAAAACCAGCTTGAAACAGGAACAGCACGGTTATTTATTGTAGCGGGATCTGCCACTCTACTATGCACAGACACAGCAGTCAGACAGGGTTGTGACCAGGTTAGTGGCCAAGTAATACTGTTACCTGCATTTACAATGTTACTTGCATCACCCATTGAGATCTTTTCTGACTGCTTTGGTGAAGAGCTGCAGCAGAGCTGTGAGCCTGCTGTTGCCCTGGCAATAGATAAACAGTCTTCCACAGACGCGGTGATCGCACTTTGGGACGTTCTTCAGCATGTTGTCCCATTGACGGAGGTCCCAAGAGAGTTTAGAAACCTCACATTTTCTTGAATGAGTGCCATATTAATAGGAATGCTTCTTGAACGAGCATCACTGAACCACATAAAAACGACTTTTTGGACGTCTTCAAATGCAGCAGTTTGGATACGTTTGCAACCTGAGATTGTTCTTCTTTTTTTGCTCTGTCTTTCAAGAAAGTTGACAGTGTCGATGGCGAAATTCCGAATTCACTGGCAACGTCTTTTTTCTTTTTGCCATAATCGAGTGCTGCAAAAATTAAAAGTTTTTTTTTCTAACATGAACTGTTATCGTTTTTTCATGTCTGCCGTTTCTATAAGAGGGCAAAATTGAGTTAAATTCCAGTTGATGTTTTTTAAATGTTGACGAGCAATAAACAAAAGGTATCACTGAAAACTACAGAAAACAAAAACAGCAAAAAAATCCTTGCTGCACTACAGCAGACAACCTCATGACTGTAAAAATATCATTATTTGTGCCCTCCCATAATGGCTGCCCTTTTCTGCCTTGTCAGATTTTTAAAGTCGTTTTAACAGGACTGTGTGCTGTGGCAGGTTCTGATGTTAAATTAAGAGATTTGATCCACAAAAGATAGTCAAGTCTAGAAATGCTACATTTTTAAAAATGTACTATTTCTACTATACTATAGATATTAAGAAGCAATACATTTACATATGAATTAACATTACCTTATAGAAGACTATGTTTTTTATTACTACCAAAGCAATATGGATTTCTGTTCATATTGATTATCAAATGTAATTCCAGACAAATCCTTTCTAATGGAGAAAATAAAAATCCCTATTTGGATATTTAAAATCATCACTCAGTTTCTTATTTGGAAAATATGAATTAAATATTAAATAAAAATTAGGTTTTAGAAATGTGATGTAATTTTTGCTGCACAGATAAAGTAAAAAAACGTGATTGAACACTTTTCACTATCGGTACATTTAATCGGTACATCTAATGTGATCGGCCCCTACATTAAAAGAGCCTATAACTGTTGAATTTATACCAGATTTAATGATTCCTTCTGCAGCAAGTAAAGACAGGCTGGCAGAGAGATCAATAATAATACAAAATAGCAATTACAATAGTAATAAGCACCACCATCTGGATAACAATGATCTGATTTCAAAGCAAAATCCCCTTTAAACACATTATTTGAATGTTTCATGGTTGTATGGTAAATCAACCTTTTTTATTTTTCAAAATTCAACTTATTTGAATAGGACTGAGGAGGTTTGTTGGGCTTGTCCTCGCCAAAATTGATCACACTTACAATAAATAAATCCTTGCAAAGTCAAAAAAGACTGAAAGAATGCGTTTACAACATTTTTACCACTGGGTGGCAGTGAAGACCTCATCATTGACAGCCTGTGCTGTTGTGTTTTGTAAAACACTACCTTGTTTTTAAATAACATATCTATTATGTTGGCATTGTGTTGTTATTAAAAAAAATCAGCCATCTTGGTAAATGTTTAGTAACACTTAAATCTTTCTGTTTTTAATTGTGAAAGCTTTCCATGCAATTTGCAGCTTTAATAAGAGATAAGGACTTAACACATTTCTAGACTTAAATATATGGGGAATAACAAACAGCAGATTTTCATACACTGTCAAGACTGTTAATGCCATTCACATAAAAACTAATTTAAAATTCCATATGGTTTTGCTAATAATGCATGAAGCACAGAAATACAAAAAAAAAAATACTTGTGCGGCTTCTTATTGTGTTCAGTCCCACCAAACTCTGAACCTTCATTTTCCATTACATGCTATTTTGGGAGTACCCAGTGTGAGGCAAGACTTGACCATTCTAGCCCACTGCAGAGTTCAGAGAGAAAGCTGTGTATTTTGGGTACATTCTGGGCACTCGCTACACTGGTGACCTGCATTTTTATTGCCTTGCTGATCTGCAGAAATGTACTAAACATCAGAAGCAACATTCACTAACATGCCTGGGTCACAGAAAGATTTCCTTTAGTTTAGTTAGAGGGCTATCATATCTTATGTCCTCTGATGATTGAATTAATTAATGTATATAACTATTAAACAATGGAATGAGGACACAAAGGCTAGGCATATAATGCTAAGTGGACCCCTACAGTATGTGCACTGTAAAATAACAAAATTAGCCTCAGGTATTTATGTAGCTGTCCAAAGAAAAGTCTATAAAGATCAAGGAAATAGTTAGACTTTCACTTAAGCTTTTTTCAGTGGAGGCTCAGGATCGGAGTTGAGGAATTAGCAAAATTAACAGCACTGCCAACTGTCCTGAATTAAACCAGATGTGCCTCTAATTGTAGAGAACAAAGTAATGCTAATTACAACTCCCTGTTTGGAGCCTGATTAGATGGGGGATACTCTTGACACACGCCGATTGCTGGAAGCCATTTTCAATTAAAATACACAGCTTTCCTCCAAAATGAGAATAGCACACAGAGACAATAAAGCAGGAGGCTACTAGTGAGTGAGTCCTCATCTCCCACTGGTAATAAAAAGTTCTGATAAAACTGTACAGCTGACTAACTGAATGGGTGACACAGGCTAACAAAAGTTATATTTTTCTTCACGATGACCTTTACCTTTCAGTCTTGATTGTTCTGAAAGATGAAAACTTCTAATTATATTGAAGTTCATTTTAGACACTAACCCTAATCCTACCCCTAACCTGTCTACCTCGATAATTGTGTGTTGTTATTATGTAGGCTCCTTTCCATACGATCCTCAATGTTGGTGACAACCTCTGAGGAATGGAAGGGTTTTTTGGTCTCACAGTGCCAGTAGTGTATCTCTTTTTCAGCAATTGCAAAATTATGCACTTCACTCGCATGGTATGCTGTTCCATGAATCCTTCATTTGTCAACTTGAAAGAATCTGTCAGAACTCCACAATTGAAATATGTTGTTCAAATGGATATAGCAGGTGCCTCCTATGAAGCAAAAAGGGGCATACTGTAATAACATGTATACAATGAAATGCAAGCTAGAAGACTTTTTAGCTTCACCTTACTGTGATAGATAGATAGATAGATAGATAGATAGATAGATAGATAGATAGATAAGCGAGTGGGGAAGCACAGAGGGGAAGGATAAAGAAGATACACAATTATTTCCGTTTCCCCTCTTACAGTGGAGGAGAACACCTTTGAAGACAAGTGATGTCACCTCCACCCTGACTCTACTAGCCACACCTCTCCCATCTCCTCCTGCATTTAATCCTACATACACAGTGCAGTCAGCGCTCATTTTGGGACCTGCTTCTGAAGGAGATGGAGCTTAGTAACAAGAATCATTTGTTTTTGCTCACAAAGAGTTTATGGTGATTGGTGACTTGTGTCAGAAGTCCTACATCATATTTGTTTGTCCTTTTCAATATTAAATGGGCCATCCTCTGGGATATTACTTTATCTCTCTTTTTGAATCTCTTTTTCCATATATGTTTGTGTGCGTAATATGTATTCATTGTATTTTTTGCCAGTGGTTGCTATTGCACTTTGGTTGCTAGACATGCAAATAAAAATTTAATTATACGCAACTAGTATAATGTACAATAAGTATACGCAACAACAAACTTGAACTTGATCTGATGTTAGGATGCTCCTTATTCTATTTTTTAGGATACATCACTCATTAAATGACAATAACTTTTATTAAAGTATATCAAAATTGAAAGTAGACTCGTTAATACAAACCCTGTTTAGACTTACGCCACACTATAATTGGTACTTTACACCAGTACGTTTGCGGGCTAATAACTGGCAGCACCAAGGTCCCATATCTTCTAAATCAATGGTAAAGCATTTGTATTGCTATAATGGATAAATTATAAAGAACAATCAAATTATTCTATTATTACTTGAATTCATTAAAAAGTATTCTTGTAATATGATAATTTTAGTACAGAGAACATGCAATTCTAATTTTATTAATAAAACAAAACATTTCTAACACATTACTTATGTTAAACAATTGATTTTTAAATGGAGGCTTGAAAATATTAATACATCAGAGATAAAAAAAAAATGAAATGAATTGAATGCACTCACCCCATGTAACAGGTGCTATTAATGTTTATGTCATCAAACTAATTCCAAACATAATAAAGTCTGAAACTGTTGATCTTCCTCTTCTTCAGTGGCTTAAGAAATAACCCCATATCTATTTTGCCAACCCTGCCAGGAACTATATTCGATCTCATACTTAAAGTGAACATATAATAAGAAAACACTTTGATGAGATTATGCCGCTCAGGCCAGCACTGCCTATCAATTCCTATTCACCTAGTGCTTCTAAAACAGTATTGAGCTGACTTAATGGTCCCCAGGGCATTACTCTGCAAGGTAACTGACTTGATGTATTTACAGTTACTTGTGAGAAAAAAAAGGGAATTCTATTTTTTTTTTTGGTTCTTTATTTCGCCTTATACAATTTCTTAGTTTCCGCATGCCCATTGGGGTCAGAACGCTGGGTCAGCCATTGTACAGTGCCCCTGGAGCAATTGAAGGTTAAGGGCCTTGCTCAAGGGCCCAGCAGAGACGGGGATTCGAATCGGCAACCTTCGGGATACCAGCGCAGATCCTTAGCCTCACAGCCACCACTCCACCCTCAAAAAAAAAAAACAAGTTTTCTTTTACTTCAGCTTCCAGGAGAGAATTAATTTAAACCAAACTTTGATCAACAGCTTCAATCCCTTCCTAATTCTGAATACTTCTGGCATGTCTCCAATTGGCCTCTACCTGCTCAGGCTAAACAGATTCACTATTAGTTAAATCCACTTCATATAAAATATTAATTAAAGCCTTTTCTAAATAATTAGACACACAATTCCTAAGGTAACTGATGGCATAAAATTTGTTAATAATAAATAAATCTCATTTTTTGGCATGCTGTGGACATCACAGGAAAGTATGCCCACAGGTCATTTACACTGCAGACAACATAAAAATAGCTACTGTTCACAGTATTTTTAAAATACAGGAACAAAAAACAACATATTGGGTTACTTTTAAAATAAGGAAATAAAAAGTCTTATTGAAATAACTGGAGATATTAACTCCCGATCACCTGCCTCCAATCCAAATCTATCCTGCCTCCTTCATCACCTCTGTTCATGTCTCCTTTCCCATCTCCTTTTTGTTCTCCCAGATGTCTTGGCTGGTCTTGGCCGGGTGCATGTCCCGCAATCACCAATTCCAAGGTTTGAACGAAGCACTTAACTGACCCGCTCACATCTGCATGTAAATGCGTGATCAGCCAAGCACCTCATTCAACCTCAGAGCAGCACATTCACATTTTCACGTGCACCTACGCCCGCCTGGAGTCTGCTCACTGTGGATTAATTAATTTATTTAAAATGCACCATGCCTCAAACAACAAAATACACAGACAGAACGATAACTATAAATAAAATACAACAAATTTCCACAAACTAAAAATAAGCAATATATAATTATGCTCTTGGAAAACACATTGGCTGTGCCATGAAACAGTGGCATGGGTCTGGCTTATTCCATTGTTTGAAGCTGAGTGCACCTGAAATGTTTTTTTTTGTTTCCAGTCTCTGTACATGGGAGGGCACCCTGTCCGGGGTTTGTTTCCTGCCTTGCACCCTGTGTTGGCTGGGATTGGCTCCAGCAGACCCCCGTGACCCTGTAGTTAGGATATAGCGGGTTGGATAATGGGTGGATGGATCTCTGTACAGATGCTTCATACTTTTTTCTTCCATCAAGAAAACAGAAATGTCTTGTTAATAGTAATACAGTTGACTACACTTAAGTGCACATAGGTTAAGCGCACGCTCCACTTTAGCTGCACGTGACTTGCACGGTCCCCATTTGTATAAAGTCAAGTAAACGGGCAATAACTTTGGATAAGTGCACTAGTGATAAATTTGCTTAAGCAAATATATATTATTGATCCCATTGCTTTTCTTTAAAGCCAAATTCAACTGCACAGTCACTTCTGGAATCGATATTGCAAGACTGGCAGAACAACGGCAATTCAGACAGAAAAAGAAAAAGAATAGGGAAGGCTGAAGATGTACATGTACAGTACATGTATATCTGCGCAGTTAATGTGTATGTATGTATTATACATGTATCCATTATATTCTTCACTGTAGTCTATTTTAATGAATGTTTTATTGTATTTGACTAGGCTAGTAGGAGGTGGGGTAAACTGAATGGTCAACTTTCAGGACTGACATGTTGCACTCCTATTAAGCGCATGCTACACTTAATCACATATGGCGATCTCATCTGGAGGCCGTACACTTAAATGGAGTCGACTGTAAATCTTTTTTTAATTATTATAATTTCACCCCTCTTCATGTGCTTTGTGACTCAGAGAGGTTGAGATGAAGGGTTCCTTAAGGCTTGTTTTGACTTGTACCTGTGGCACATGGCTAATTATGCATACATTTGACTGGCATACAAAATAGCAATGAGGCACTTCACGATGGCAAGTGAGTGAGCACACAGGAATCAGTGCTATATATCCGGTTGCAGTATTCATAATATTCTCATTAAAGTCAGCTAACGTACCCCTCAAATGAAAATACTTTTTTTTTTATTTAATGCATGCAGGGTACAAATCCGGCTGCAGTACTAATCAGGTTGTGACATCATGTTCACGCAAAGCGGATCTGGAAGGGACTGTACAGTACACCTATGTGAAAGATCTGCACATGGCTGCTACATTTCTGTGATGTCATGTTGACATTACAAAGCATCATGGAGTACTGGGAAAAAAATGTTTGTCTAAGCTGGCTGAACAGTGAATTTACCTGAAAATATTTGGCGAACATGGTCAACAGTGAACACAGCACATTCACTGCAAAGAACACTTTCACAAATTTCACTAGGAGAAAGTAGGGTGAAATGACACCTTTTATTGGCTAACTAAATAGATTACAAATGCAAGCTTTCGAGGCAGCTAAGGCCCCTTCATCAGGCAAGGTGTAACCAATCATCAGGAGTGCAATATCAGGCAAGGTGTAACAAATTTCACTAATCAACAATACTATATAATTAAATAGATATTACATTACCTACATGTTCAGGGTACCGGCACAATGCAGTTTTAAACAGTTGTGTTTCTTCAGTATCTGCTGACACCCAGGACTATTTTTGAATGTAGGACCCTGCCCAAACTCCCCCTCCACTCTTTGATCTCATATTAGAGATAATATTTTATATATTTTGTGATGCCGAACACTTAAAGGGTGAAGACCCTTCCCGCTCTTCAATAGCATTACAGTATATCACACCTCTGGAAATTCGAAGGGGAATATCACCCTGGCCCATGCTCTTTGAAGGCATGATCGCTGATTTCACACTAACTTAGGGTCCTGGCACTTATGCCTATCCACTTAAGTCACTGAGCATACAAATACTATTGAGTTACCCTAAATTTCACATTTCTGTTGAATACATCGCTACAGAGGCTATGTAGTTGTAGAAGGTGCCTGTAGGCTAAAAAGAGAGAGAGCCTGCTGCGGGAGAAATTGACACCTGTGCCACCACAGTTGCCCATCAGAAGACCGTTTTCTCTGTCTAGTAAAGGAAGTTCTCTTTAGCTTAGCTGTGATAGATGGAGTTCCCGGCCAGCCTCTCTTTGTGAACACATAAAATGGAGAGTTGGGGTGTCCTGGATGATTTTTTTGATGGCAACACATCAAGAACCACAACACTATTATAGCTAGGACATTTGTCCATGAACCCCTTTAAACCAACAATTAATTGTGACACGACAATTACTCAGCCACCTCATTTCCCTACCTTTTCTTTTCCAGCTGTCTTTTGTTGTTTCTACTTTTCTGTTTAATTGCTGCTTTCGTGTGAAAAAGTGATTCCTTTTTGAAACAAATCCTCAACTTTTTGAAGTCCATTTTGAGTAAGCCCAAGCAATAACTATAACTATAAATTAAAACTTAACTTCCTCCAACCCAGGTGATCAAATGCAGGGACATGTAGGGCCAGATTCTATCTTAACAGCACTGGGTTATCAACACTTGACAGAGTGTCTGTCCATTTCACGGCCCACTGATTCACATGGGGCCAATCAGAATTGCCAATTAAATAAATCTGCAAGTCTTTCAGGATGTCTACAATTACAGTGTCCGTTTTATTAATCCATGATGATAATTGATCACAGTTCTGTGAATTTCCAGCAAAATATTGTGGTCTCTAAGCTGTCACGCATGTCCACATGAAAGACAGTTTAAGGATTCAGGTGATGGTAATTCTCCACCAATCCAATGGGTGGCATTATGTGATAACGTTCTCTCTTCTCCTCCCTTTGCAGACCATAAGATTGATAGTTCTCCTCAACCAATGTCACTTCTGATCTACCTAGACCTGCCTCTTCCTGTCTGGCTGCTGTATGACCAGAAGACTCGCCATCTTGTGCAGTCACAATTGGGTTTTAGTCAGAGAAGACTTTATTTTATGTTTTCATGCACTTTATTTGGAATTTTAATCATTTTCAATTGACTATTGAAAATGCACACGGTAGTGCTGACACACTTCCGGTGAAGTCTCAGCCCGCTCAATCACTTCCATTGCCAACACTGCAGTTGTGATTTGCGTTTAGTGGTGAGAGTGTCCAAGAAAAAAAAGTTTAAGTTTCAGTGTGCAGATAACTTTACAGCCTAACGTTGTGTACATTTATGGTGAGATTTCAGTAAGTACAACAAGGTACTTAGTTTTCATACATTTCCCTCTGATGCAGAAACCTGATCTAAATGGATCATCGCTATCTGGAGAGAGAGGTTTAAGGTTAGTCTTCATACCTGAGTTTGTAGCTGGTATATTAGAAAAGAGGGTTTTCACAAGCTCAGGTCTGAGACAAGGCGGCAACTGTTGAAGAAGGGAGTGTGGTTCCTGCACTGCTTGAGTGGAAACATTTGTCTATTCCACTTTCAAGACCAGGGGTTTGGGAGAGGAGAAAGTGGCCAATGGAAGATGACAAACCGGGCGAGAAGGAGGATGATCAAATCCTCAAAGATCATGACTATGCATTGGCTCTGGATCCAGCAGATGTTGACCTAGCGCTTGATGAAAGCACATCTCAAAGACAGGAGACTCTCTAACTGAGGAAACAAATAGTGACCCTTACAATGAAGCAGCCCTTTGGCATTCACTGTTTTGCTGGCTCAGACAGAGACATTCGCTTTTTTACAAGGTAAGATGTCCAGCAGACTCATGTTATTATGTATTAAGCTTACATACCTGTCCCTGAATAAGGTTTAATGACTAATTGCAATTCTGTGTTAACTTTTGGCTTGTACACAATCATGTTAAAACATCTGGATCTTACCTTCGGAATTATAAATGCAGCTTGAAACATAAAGTTTGAAGCCATTCTCCTTTTTAGCTCCTGATATTTGGCACAATGTTTGAACAATTACATTGTTTATCGTAAGTCTGGGCATGTCTTGAAGTGGTCGGGTGAAAAATGCCCCAGCTAGTCCATTTTGATATCAGTGCTGAAAGTGAAGCAGCTGGCAGACACGGAATCCGGAAGAGGGTATGCATATAGCCTATTATACAGGGCTACCTACTGACCTCATTTCTGCCTGTTCCCTGTTGGACCCTCCTTTTGAGACTACTCAGCATAGAAGCACTATTCGTTACAATATATGGGGTTGGAACCCCAGACCTTTTTTTGTCTTTGTGATTCCTTTTACAGAGGTTACACTTAAGTTTTGAAGTTTTCACTTGTTACCTATCATATCACTAATCTCAGAAAAAAAAGTATGTGAAGACACCCCCTGCTTAAGGTTATCGAGAGCTTCAGTTACAACATTGGGATCTAGACGCTCAAAGGTTAAGGAACTAAGCAGATCTTTTCATACTTTAGATCCATGACCTTAAATTTGATTATGTAGGTCTAGAAACAGATGGATTGGTGAAAAGGATAAGCCTTACAGTCAGTGCTGTTATTATTTTTCTAGGAGTTACGGTGCTTTTTCACTCTTATCCCTATCTGTTGACTTAATCAGTAACCATATAATGTAATGCTTCCAACCTCTGGCATAAATTCTCCAGTGTATTATGTGTGCATTTCTTTTGAAACTATTCCAACATTTCTCCACTTTTCATGCATGAAAAATGTTTATCACAGTTTATGCCTTAGAGGATCTACCACATCAGTTGAGACTTTGCTTTTCGGAAATGTAATAATTTGTTTATTCTGATTTGCAATGCTAAAATACCATGAAACATGAAACATATTATGGTACAATTACTAGTTCTAAAAGCTCAATAACCTTGAAATTCTGTCTCGATTATTATATTATAGTAAGTGAAGATTGCATTCCCCGTTGCTGAAGTTTTGACATATTTAGCTAAAAACAATCATTTGTGACTACTATGAATTCATCCTCTCATAATCTGCTATTTATTTGGTCTCATATGCTGAAACTGTAAAAGTTGTTTTATATAGCTCAGTGAGAAAACTTTTTTATTACAAAGAAACTTGCAAGTATTAGGTTTACTTAATTCCAGGGAGACTAAAACTGCCTAGGCTGTTCTATCATACGATTGGAGCTACCTGGACTCATTGTAGCAAGCCTAGAATTACTTGGATATCTGAAAAATATCAATTTCCTTTTAGTTAGCCAGGCTCATTGCTGAGAGCAATGAAATGGGTTTTTCAAGTGCATATGACAAATCTTTATAAATAAAATCATAAGTGTTTTTTCTTTTTGTTCACAAATTGTATAAAAACAGCAAAACAAATCCTTGTGTAATTTTGCATGTATATTACCATTGATTCAACTTAAAATATGGGCTATACAACATATCAAGGATAGGAGTTGTAACCCAAAAAACCAGTGCCCACATGGAGACTACAATTCCCATCAAGCAGCAGCAGTGCACAGGGGTTGATGAGTGGAAAAACGTTATCAGCACAAAAAAGTTTTGTATGAGGCAAAGTAGGATCTCATCTAAGACTGCAGGTGCAGTGTTTCTTCTCGACTAATCTGGAAAACAACTTTATTGTCTTGTTGGATTACAGCTTTTGTGAAAGAGTATGTTTCATCTTGGGTCGTGTTTATCCAAGCTAAATTTCCAAAATGTTTTTCTCAGTTTATTTCTTCCCTTTTCTAAAAAATATGTAGATCCAAAAGGCATGTACAGTGTTGCCAAACCCTGAAGGTGTTCCTATCTTTCAGCTCAGCACCAAAAACTTTTAAAACTGCAAAACACCCTTTTGCAAAATCAAATGCAAAATTAAGTTTAGCATAAATTGTGCAAAACTGTATGTGAAAGGAAACTTGGCTGTTTTGCTCACCATTACCTATTTTTTTGTAATGTTATATTATAAGCAGCTTAAGGAAATGGACGGATGGATGGATGGGTCGTTGAATCAATGGAGCAAGATTTGCGTAGCCGGAAAAGAACAGGGGTGGTCTGCTCTTCGGTGGCCAATCATGCAGATAGGAATTGCACTGTGTAGACTTGATTATAACCCTGATAAACTTATACACTGTATTTTTTAATCAAAGCAAGACCTTACAATTTTAAAAAAGCTGACGCTATTGTAAACCTGGATATTGTTACTAAGTGCAATAGAAATAAGCCACAATGAAACAGAATGAAGCACAATTTTTTTGTGAAAGCTGATTGCTGTTCCAATTACAATACAAAGAAAACAACTGATTCTTGATGTTAGTCATTTATTCAAGTGTAGTGGCAGAAATATTAAATCAACTGTCACACATGAGCATCAGAGGGTCTCCTCGCGAACTCGATCAAGGTACATCATAACAGGCTGGGCTTAGAGTGGGCGCTGTTGCTAACATTCTCTACTCCTTGTCCTCCCAAAGCTCAGAGAAACCGCCCATTGAGGGCACTTAGCCCCGTCCCTTCTGGTTGAAACACTATAAGAAAGCCTAGCCTTTTGCGATCAAAGCAACGTACCAGATGGTTCTCCAGTAAAACAACCCACAATTATGGGGCTAAGAGCTGAATACTTTTGTTATAATTTCACCCCAGGGGCTGCTTGAACAAATGTCAAGAGGCGTGCTTTTTATTGGATTTTATTCAATTAAATGGTATGACCTGGTTGGTGTCCCAACTTTGTATTTTTTTCGTGACTTGTCATAATGTTGAAAGAATCAACTTTGAATCATCTTTCTATGATTATGAAATACTACCACAGGTGCAGTCTCCTGCAATAACACGGAGACATTCAGCGATTTTTGTGAAGATGTTATCATAATATATGGAATCTAATCACATACAAAAAGAACAAATTCTTGACACATGAGAGCACTTAAGTTATCAGACAGCTAGTGTAGATAAGGGTTAGGACACTAGCATTTCAGCCAGCAATGACAAAAGAGTAACTACTTAAAAAACATAAATATTTGCTTTCTGTTGTGATGTGATGTTTTGCATACAAGTTGATAAATATTTTGTATGTCTTTATTTGTAACTTAGATGAAGCAATGTAATATTAGTGTAACATTATTGATAATAACAGCAATGGTTTGATGGTTAAGAACCCCTTCCCCCCTTTCAGGAATGAGTCTCTTTGTAATTTTACGACATGGTTGGGGGGAAGTGCCTTAAACAAGTTTGGCTAATATTTCTTTGCTGAAGTCTCTCAGTCAACCCCCACAGGAAAGCCAGACTGCCTAACTGCCAAGCTTTACCTTAACATATGGTTTGGAGGGCAGGTGTGAAGATGTTCTATTCCCCCATTGGTCTGAAGTATGGCTATTTGGGACTGGCTTGTATCAAAACCCTTTAAGTACCCTGAAGCCTTATTGGCTCTAGGGGTTGGGCAGAAAACCTATAAATTTCCTTGCTTTACCCATCTCTCTCTCTTACCAAACTAATGAAAGACCATCTCACACACCATGAACTGAAAAAGACAACACAATGAAGAGCACAGCTCGGCAGCCATATTGAGACAGGCATGAGGCCTATTCTGAAGAAAGCTGACCACAAATGATGCCTTAACTAGAGACATTAAGTAACTAACAAGTCTGTGTGACACCTGAAACTACACATCACCATTTATCAGGCTGTATGGCTGCCAGTATTCACTTGTACTTTGCATATTGTTATTATTTATGAATATTGTCAATAATGCATTATTTAAAGTGTAACTTAGCTCCTGCTTGTCCTTTACTATACCTAAATGCCTGAGGTTATAAATGTAGAAGGGAAGGTGAGGAGAAGTTATATGGTACGATACCTTATAAACAGTGGTAAGTCTGGGAGATTTGAGGCATTCTGACAAAGGCTACATATTAATACTACAAAAGGGGAAATTAGAGTAATATATTACTCTACCAAGACAAAACAGTACCTTAACCCATTATACAAATATACTCAGACAGAACCAGATACATCAACTACTGTTTCTCATCTGAATCTCTTACCTTGTGTGACTGTTAGAAGACAGGCTTTCCCAAGGCTGAACACTACATCCAGTCACTGCAAAGGCTCCTCCGCAGCTGCCGTCCAACTTGATCAGCAGTGCCTTGGCAGCGTTCTCTGCTGTCTTTCTGCTATCATGAGCCCGCTTCAGCATCTGAGTCACACTTTCATCCCCTGCTTGGTCACCTGTGAGAAAAAAGACAAAAAAAAGTAAATCTAAGTATTGATTTTTCAACTACTGTAAATGTACAGACAGGTAGGTGCTGCATAGTATGCCGAGACATTTTGTCACATAGCATCCACTTGTGATAATATACTGTACATGAACTCTTCATACCATTCAGAAAGGATAAATAAGTAAGCTGTTTATGCAAAACAAATTGGACATCATTAAAAAAAAATTGTAGTAACCTTCACTTACTGTAGTAGTTATCTAACTATAAAATAGCTGCCAGAGTCAACACAAGGGCAGCGCTAACAAAGAGCACTTGATTGTTTAAAAAGGAATCTGTAAACAGCACAGAAGACAGGATACAGTCGGGCAGAATTTCAATTTGTGTAATCAACAATCTGGGACTCCACTTCATTGTTTGACTACAAAGCTTCCAGAGTTCATTATGCTTCTGCAGTCTTAATACTAATGGTTTTTTTCTTTCCACACAAGGATGTTTATACTTTTTGGTTTCCACTTGTAAAAATACTGCCTTTGCTCCAATAACATTTCAAGTGAGAGCTGCGTTATACTGCATGTCTTCTGATTAACACATTTAGACAACAAAAAAGTTATTAGGCGCAGTAGGATTGCCAAGTGCTCTTATTATGGACAATGCAGGCTGACGGACCCTTTTAGAGCATATGAAATTGAAAACCTATGAAAACCCTTTTTGGAAATATGAACTTGACCCAAACTGATGGCTGCAGTGCCTTTGAATATTCATATTGCTGTGGAAAGCAAGGGTAATATTATCATTATACAGTATACTGTATGCTGGGATATGCTGTGTTGTATAAAATTACTAAATGCAGCAGAAATTTTACAAGCAAGAGGAGACCATTCAGTCCATCAGACTCATTTGTTTAGCTAATACATAAGCTGTTCCAATATTTCACCCAGGTATTTCTTAAAGGTTGTCAAGGTTTCTGCTTCAACTACAGTATATGACTCAATATTCTCAATATTTTATTCCAGATTCCCATAAGTCTTTGAGTAAAGAAGTGCTTCCAGGCTTCACCATTAAATACGCTTCACCTTGATTGCCACTGGTGTCCTTGAACGTGTAATTTGGTATTTAATTAAAATAATTCAGATGGATCAACTTTATCAATGGGTTTGGAGAATTTTGAAGAACTGGATTAGGTCCCCACATAGCCTCCTCTGCCTGACTCCCTGAACCTGTCAGAGTAAGACATGTGGTGCACTTGGTTTCTCCCATCTGCTCAGATTCAATTACTACCATTTTAAAATGGCAACAGCTGCTTACAGTACACTAGATGTGGGTCATTGATGCATTATATTTCCCAAGCATAACATTCCTTGAATTACTGAATATTCAAAAGATTGTGTGCCTTTTTATTTGCTTCTGAACAATGCTTAGATCAGCGTTTCTCAAACCACCCTTTGTGTTGCCAAAACCTAGATTTTTTTACATTTAAATGTTTGGGGGGGGGGTCACCCTATGTGAAATTATCACAGCCTTGTGAGCTGGGGGATTGGGGTGGTCCCCTTTAGTGAATTAAGCACAATCATCTAAAGCAGATGAGGGGTCCCACATGATCACCAGAACGTCAGACTGTTAGATGGATTAAATGCAATTGTCAATGACTCTCCTCCATTGTGATTTCAGCATGATCATTAGAGCAGGGGTTGGGGAGGTTCTTCAGGATCAGCCATGATCCACCTGTGATGCTGCCACTCTGAACTGAGTGCAATCATCAGACTGGTGGATGGGGTTTCGTCCGGAGATGCTGTCGCTGTGAATCTAGCGCAATTGTCGAAGAGGTTTGTTTCATCTGGTGTAGGACACCGCCCACCTGCAATGCTGCCATGGCTCACAGGTTGGGAAATGCTGGCCTAGATGATGAGAACTCTACATCACCATAAACCTTCTTTCACAGATTGCTTCCTGATAGACAGTGTCTTCCATCTTGTATTTATAGTGAACATTCTTTTTGCCTTCATGTATCACTTTCTTCAATAAATTGGATTTTCCAAATATTACGCAGTTTTAGAGATAGTCCAGAACTTTTTGTAGTGTTTTTGCCATCCCCTTATTATCTGTAATCCCTATAATTTCAGTTTCATCAGCAAATTCGATAAGTTTACTAAATAGTCCAGAATCAGCATCTTTAATATAAATTCAAAAAATAAAAGTTAATGGACAGGACCCCTAAGGCCAAAATTAGCCAAAATGAAATTTTTCTTTTGTTAGTTAACCTATTAACAGTATATTTTAGTTCCAAAATATATCTTTGGTGTGGGGACTGTTGCAAAGCTTTTTGAACATCTAATTGACTTATGTCACAAAAAGTGTCTGTCATGAATATGGAGCACTTAATCTTTAGACTTAAGACATCTACCCCCCACAATGTGTGTAGATGATTAGCAAGAATGAACTGAATTCATGTACACAGATTCATCATGATTTCTGATGAGACCCACATGAGTAGTATCATACAGAAACTCAACCTTAAATTTAAAATACCAAACGTGTGGATGACATGTGGCTGGTTTTAAATTATATAAAGGATGCACAGCGAATTCTGTGTCACTGTGTATCAACAAACTTACCCACAGATCCGACACCTGCAGCTCTGAATTGTCCAAGAATGAGGCCCTGTTCACTCTCTGCCAGAGCAAGGAGCAGCTCGTAAGCTTCGATGCACTGTTCACTGCAAACAGACAACAAGAATTAATGTCATCTCATAAAGACACTTAATCCCCTACAATGAAGGGCTTACATTTTCTTGTTCATTAAGAAGCAGTTAAAATATGAAATATTTATATCTTGTGGCCAAAAGTTTTGAGAATAACAAAAATATTAGTTTTCACAAAGTTTGCTGTTTTAGCGTTTTTAGATCTTTTTGTCAGATGTTTCTATGGTATAGTGAAGTAGAATTATAAGCATTTTATAAGTTTCAAAGGCTTTCATTGACAATTACATTAAGTTTATACAAACAGTCAATATTTGCAGTGTTGGTCCTTCTTTTTCAAGACCTCTGCAATTCGCCCTGGCATGCTGTCAATTAACTTCTCGGCCAAATCCTGACTGATGGCAGCCCATTCTTGCATAATCAATGCTTGGAGTTTGTCAGAATTTGTGGATTTTTATTTGTCCACCTGCCTCTTGAGGATTGACCACAAGTTCTCAATGGGATTAAGGTCTGGGGAGTTTCCTGGCCATGGACCCAAAATTTCGATGTTTTGTTCCCTGGAGCTGCTTAGTCATCACTTTTGCCTTATGGCACGGTGGTCCATCTTGTTGGAAAAGGCATTGTTCGTCACCAGATTGTTCTAGGATGGTTGGGAGAAGTTGCTCTCAGAGGAATTTTGTATTGACAAATAAAAGAAGGGTCTGAAAAGAAAATGCAGTTAATATAATCAAGGAAGTATTATTGGTTGTACTGACAGAATAGTGCTTAGCTCTGCTAATCTGGATAAGAGATTCTTTCAGGGGCTTGGGCAACTTCTGCGTCAAGTTTGTAGGTTGTCTCTGTGTTTGTGTTTCTTTGTTTCAGAGCCTTTGTTCTTCCTTCTTTCATCCAATGGCTGACACCCTAATGCTAATTTTTGACTACCACCAGAAACTAGATGGAATTAGTTCAAGCTGACTGCTGTTTACCTCCATCATTTATTCCGTAAAGGTTCTTGGAACCAGTTATGAAATTTCATGACTCATGCGATTCTGGCTCCATTTGTGGAATCTTTGTCAATGGGAACGTTATGGACACTAATTGGTTTCAGCTTGTGTAATGGAGAAGAGAAGGATCTACTTAAAGCCTTGTAGTTATGGGCCCTGTTTTTGATTTCTCACTTTAGTTATTTACATTGGTTTACTCAAAAAATGCAGTCACAAGTGTAAGTACTCTGGGCTGTTAATCTTGTTCAATACAACTTGGAGAAAGGAACAGAATAACAATTAGCATTGTAGCAGTTTCTTCCATATCTTTGATGTGGGTAAATAGGCCATCAATATTCAAATAATACCTCCCATAGTTTTTTTTTTTTTGTAGTAATGGAAAACCACCTAGAACCAGCCTCATTGTGGCTTCTTCAGTTAGAGGAAAGCCTGGATAAATGATCTCATTGTGAATGTTTGTGTGGGTTTTCTTTCTTGCCTTGGCTTTCACTCAGTATAAGAATGACATTTGAAGGCTGAGGAGTCCATTCTTCAAGCCATTCAGTTTTTGAAGGTGAGTGCATGAGGTTCTATTTGTGAGTGGCTTCTGCAAGTGTTGTTTCTCCTTCCTCTTCTCTCACTGATGATCCCTTCAACAGATAAACAGATGGTCCCAAACTGAAGTGCCACTTGATGCAGGGCTTTAGCAGGGGGTTGGGGTTGGGGTCGGTCATTTGACCCAACCCAAATTGTTAGCGGTCCAAAAAAACAAAACATAATAAGTGTTTGTTAAATACCCTTTGGATTTTAACTCTTTCAGGGCAGATGTCGACTTTTATCAAATGGAGGGATTGACAGCGGTAATCAACTGTAAACGGTGATAAAACCCATCTGTTATGTTTTAGTTGATCTGTCTTTGCAGGAAGAAAAGTTAGCTTCATTGGTCTGACCAAAATTCCCTGCGCTCGTGTGAGTAGCTAGGAGCAAACAATGGCAAAAATGGCATCGACATTTGGTGAGAGATCGAAATGAATGTGTAAAGCAAAATACTCTGGATGACGTTTTACATATTATCACTGAATTGGACTTGGACTTGTCAGACTCCAATTTTGATAAAAGTGATCGAAAATGAACGTGGGGTACCAGCATCAGCCGACTGGTCCCCGGCTGATCGTGATGCTGAACAGGACCACCACTTACAATAACAAAGGGTACAAACCAGATTGTGATGCACTGTGACCGCCACTGCCAGCCACCAGATTGCGAAGCACTGAGACCGCCACTGCCAGCCCTGCGCAACCACCATGTTCCTGACAAACTGGCAGTCACAGAATGCAGCAACAGACGTTTATGTTGACTTCTGTGTGAAACCATTGCTTTGTGAGCTTTTCAGAAAATTGTGTTTTTTGGAAAAAATATTCAGTCCTCAGAGAGTTAATAAAAAATACAAAATATATAAATACGGAAAATGAAACCGCTAGTAATATACGCATAGCCACCGTGAATCAGCTTTTTTTACTCATGATAGTACTCGTGGAGCAACAGGAAATTTTTCAAAATAGAATGAAAGGAGCGAGAAGAAAAAGGAAGCAATTGTCCCAGAATGTAGAACAGCTATTCCGAAAAATCAGGAACACAAGGTTGGATTTTCTGTATTCTGCAATGTATTATAACTGTTGCTGAACTGTCATCTAATTAGCCAGCTCCATGAGTTGCAAACAGTAGAGAAAGCCATTAGTTAACATCTGGTAATATTTTGCTGGTTAACACGAGTTTGAAACTGCTGTCAGTTGATAAAATTTGGTTTTGTGTCTTTCGCGATTCAGAAAGAACATCGGAATATTAGAGTGAGGGGTGTTAAATTAGGCTGGTAATCTTGATTGTCAGAAGTGAATGAAATGCCATTCGTGCACAAATGAAAATAATAAAAAGATATTTATTAAATAAATAATCATGAAAAAGGGCAATGATATACCAATATATAAATGAGTCATCACATTTTGAAAAACTGCAACAAGGTATGTAAAAGACTGACTGACTGATAAGACAACAAAA
Source organism: Polypterus bichir lapradei (assembly GCA_026402145.1). NCBI lineage: Eukaryota > Metazoa > Chordata > Cladistia > Polypteriformes > Polypteridae > Polypterus > Polypterus bichir. The sequence continues at coordinate 3,278,944 of JANRMT010062836.1, forward strand.
CCAAGTTAAAACAGACATTTTAAAATAAATAATTAGCTATTTCGATACGTGCTGTCCGGAAAGGTCTGACTATGAAATATACACAGCCATTAAAAATAAGGCAATTGCAAAAGTCAAATTAAAAGTACATTATTGAAACCGAATAAAACACTAATGTAACATTCATGATAACAAGAAATATTAGCATTTAGTATTTAGTGTTATCAAATATTGTGTTCTATTTTACAAGATTTATTTATGTAGTTCAATTATAAACAAAAATTTTGGCTGCATATTGCTTTGAAATTAACACTAATTTGATACTAATTTGAGATGAAGCTATGCACTGAATAATAAATTTCAGTTTCAAAAGGCCTATCTTGTATCTCAGTTTATTTGAATCTTTTCACAAGAAACGTTAAGGCGAGGCAAATATACAACAAATACTGAAGATGAACAAAATGGTAAGCTAATTAAAAAAGTAAATGTTTTGGAAGAAAAAAAGACCCACCCCACCCAGGAGGCTGGCTATGCCCCTGTGATGAATCTTGTTTTGCCATAGGGGATGTTCTGTGACAGGACCCCTCCAGCTAGAGTGGGAAAAGCTTCCTATCGTCACCCTACGATCCTGACTTCACCTCATTTGGGGGTAAAGTACTTGTATGGGCAGACATAAGTCCGCCATTCTCAGGCAATGGCCTAGCCAGCAAAGTCAGTTCTGAAGGATCGTGGCACTGATTTTAGTAAGTTTTACCCTGGTGAAGATGCTTGGCATGACGATCCACCCATATAGTATAGAGAATTTTCTGGAGGCAGCACTGATGGGGTCTCTTGAAAGTTTTAGAATATAATGATAGATAACCTGGCATTTGTTGTGACTGAATACTGCCTTGTGCCTGTTATTGAGTGAGCAGCACATATGAAGTGATGTTTATTTAGTATAACCTTCTCATTATAATATATTACTAGACAGGATAATCTAATCATGCTAACATTTAGATTTCCTCAAGGGGCAAAATATCATTATCTAACATAAATATCAGCTGTAGACTGATTCATCTGCACCACCGTAACTGATTAACAATTTCTTCTGTCTTCATCTGGCTATAAATCTCAAAGTACACAACATTTGCATTTACTGTGCCAGTGCCCAGTACTGTGTATTCCAATTACCTTTATATTTAAAGGAACTTTAATGGTTAATAAGTAATGGCTACTTTACATTTAGATGTATAATCTCAAATATTAGGTCTAAAAAGTCTAGGCAGGTATCTTCTATCTTTGTGGTAACATTTTTAACATTATTAGTCTTGTGTCACTGGTGCTAACAGTTGGAATAATCTGCAAAAATAAATCAGATTTGACATTGACATTAATCCAAGTCAGATTCTATATGTCACATGCATCGAACATGGAATAAGCTTTCTGTTAAGAAATTAGTAAAAAATGATTTGTTAGCATTGAGAATGATGATTTAGCACTGGTTGAGGGGAGGGCTGAAAGGCGTTTCTCCGCAGTATTGGTCGCAAGGCAGGTACTAACCTTTTCTCACATGCCTACATACCCACCCTAGACCCTCACAGCCCTGAATTGTGTTAATTGCAAGATGGAAAGTGGATGAATGGATGGATGGGTTACCATCCTTATTATTCTAGGTTACACTGTGACGCCCCTTGCACTGGAACCTCTGTAGACACTCAAACTCTGGGTGTCTGTACCGTACCTGAATGGACCAGTGTTGGAAAAGTAAAAGCACAGATTCAAAGAAAACAGTCAAAAAGAAAACAATTATTTATTACAGTGCCAGAAAAATCAAAAATACTGGTGTCCTGAACATCAAGTTAAATACGATCATCTCCAATGACACAGAATGATGGCTCAAGTCAAAGGTGATGAAAAAATGACAAAAACAACAGACAAGTCTTCTACTTCCTCCTCTAAAAGAAAAAATTAAGAGGACAGAAAATACAGTTATCAAAGTAAAAGTGGAAAAATGGCACAAGCACAAAAACTCAAGAAAAATAAATACCTCTCCACATACAGGAATGCTCTCAAGAGCTACTGCATCTATGTTGCTCTGCATTTGTTCTCTCCCATGCCAGATGGTCAAAAGATGACCCCTGCTGGGTAGCCCTCAGTTTTATATGCCAGGCAGATTTACCTGGCCAATCGTTGCCGGCCTGGCATAACCCAATCAACACCTTCTGTCCATGATCTAGGTGGAAGTGCTTGTATTTGTTGGGTGTCACTACTCGTGTATGTGCGTGGCTGCCATCACATACACACACACACCAACACACACACCATCCCACACACAGAGTGAAGTTGCTTTCAGTTTCATACCAGGACTTTTCATTCTGTTGCGGCTCCTTTGTACACCCAGCTTACATGCTTTTCTACGTGCTAGAACCCTGCCATGACACGTGAACTTCTTCGGATGTTCTTCCCCAGCATGGCATGAATAACACCAGGATGTCTGCATAGTGTTCAAGGGTTCAAAACAGGAACAGGCCTCCTCTCCTGAATTGAACCACAAGCAGCATCTCTACCTTTGTTGTGACTTTCAAGCCACTGCCATTCTCCTGAAACCTCTTTTACCTACCACTCAAGTACAGTAAATGCACCTTTTAATAACTAATTATAAACAAAACGAAAAGCTATAAGTGGTTATGTTTACACATCCATAACAAGTCTGTGAAACAGCCTATCACATATTCTTCTTCTTTCGGCTGCTCCCGTTAGGGGTGGCCACAGCGGATCATTTTCTTCCATATCTTTCTGTCCTCTGCATTTTTTTCTGTTACACCCATCACCTGCATGTCCTCTCTCACTACATCCATTCGCTTAGGCCTTCCTTTTTTTCTTTTCCCTTGCAGCTCTCTCCTTAGCATCCTACTTTCAATATACCCATCATCTCTCCTCTGCACATGTCCAAACCAGCGCAATCTCACCTCTCTGACTTTGTCTCCCAACCGTCCAACTTGAGCTGACCCTCTAATGTACTAATTTCTAATCCTATCCATCCTCATCACACCCAGTGCAAATCTTAACATCTCTGCTACCTCCAGCTCTGTCTACAGCTTTCTGGTCAGTGCCACTGTCTCCAACCCATATAAAATAGCTGGTCTCACTACCGTCCTATAGACCTTCCCTTTCACTCTTGCTGATATCCGTCTGTCACAAATCACTCCTGACACTCTTCTCCACCCATTCCACCCTGCCTGCACTCTCTTTTTCACCTCTCTTCCACAAGCCCAGTTACTCTGTACTGTTGATCCCAAATATTTAAACTCATCCACCTTTGCCAACTCAACTCCCTGGATCCTCACCATTCCAGCCGCCTCTCTCTCATTCACACACATGTATTCTGTCTTGTTCCTACTGACTTCATTCCTCTCCAGGGTCTCCTCAACCTGCTCCCTACTCTCGCTAAAGATTACAATGTCATCAGCCAACATCATAGTCCATGGGGACTCCTGTCTAATCTCGTCTGTCAACCTGTCCATCACCATTGCAAATAAGAAAGGGCTCAGAGCCGATCCCTGATGTAATCCCACCCCCATATTGAATGCATCCGTCACTCCTACCGCAGACCTCACCACTGTCTCACTTCTCTCGTATATATCCAACTCTTACGTACTTGTCTGCCACTCCTGACTTCTTCATACAATTCAACAGCTCCTCTCGAGGCACCCTGTCATATGCTTTTTCCAGGTCCACAATAATGAATATAAAACAACAGAGGGCATACAGCCCATCATAAACTGAATGTCTATGCATCATTTTACTTTCTTTTTTCCTTGCTTCATGCACTCCAGATGGGCACACCTCATTTTAATGTTCACACAGCTTTATTTTATTAGGAATGGAGTTCCTTCATGTTAAACAAAGTGAGCAGGGAAGAATGTGTTGTATGTGGAGGGTTTAAGTACATTTTAAAAATGATCTGCTGTGCTGGAGGCATTGTTTCTGGAAATCTAGGAGGTGATAATCAGAGACACAATGACCGCCATCCCACTATAATGCAGAGGATGTAAATAACGTACTGTGCTTGAGAAGTGACTTTGTTCTGCCTGTGTAAAAAATGTAAATATAATGTATCAGTTTTGACAGAATAAACTAACCAAGTGTAATGGCAGTGACAGTGCTGCACCGAAATGTGGGGAATGAGGGAGTGAAAAAGACATAGAGATATCAATTGGACGTAACGTGGAAACACTTTGCTTATAGTACTTATAGGTAGTCTGTGCACAGCTGAGAACAGGAGTTCTTCTATTCACTCACACTGAAAAGAAACTGCTTCTGAGAGGCCTTGTAATCCACATTGTGCATTTGTGCCTGGCCACTGTCAGTTACCACAATGTAAAATGTGTGACCTCAGATAGATTTTGGTCCAATTCCACCACAAAACGCTTACTGTAGTTGGCAGGATTTGCACTGTGGATGGATGGAATATAGTGTCATGAAAAACAGGATGACAACGGTTCCCCCCCACCAAACTTCTCCCCAGACCTTGCACCTTGCAATTTTTTCTTATTTCCAAGAACGAAGAGGGCCCTTAAAGGTAAGTGTTTTCAGGATGTGGAGGTTGGTCAAGAAGCAAACGACGGAGTCACAGAAGACTATCATTTTAAAAGAGTTTCAGAACAGTTTTGAACAATGGAAAAGCAGTGGGACAAATGTATTGTGTCTCATGGGGAGTATTTTGAGGCTGATTAAATTTTGGAAATGTTCAGAGAAATATACGATTAAAAAAATTTGTCATTATTTTTGGGTCCCCCCTCATATATCTTGACATGTATTTATAGCACTAAGAGGTGAGCCGCTTCCCCCACACCCTAACCCTACTTATTTATTTAACTTTTTACTACATTATAGATTCTTTTATTAACTAAATAAATATTTATTAGGGGGTTATAAGTTATGAAATTTTAGTAGGGAGGGATTACTTGTTAGGATTTTAGTAAATTATTAATTTTATTAATAATTTTATGGATTATTAATTTTATCAATATTTTTATGAATGTTGATGTAATTAATGTGTCCAATAAAGACTGATTAAATTATAAAGTATTTATTGATTTATTCATGTAGGATTGTTAGAGGAATTTTATTCCTTATTTAAAAATCAAAATTACCAAATTAGGAGGAGTGGATGAAAAAAATGAAATCAAATTAAAATTTTAAATTGGGAGTAAGTGTACCAGGGCGCGCCAATTATGGCCATATCCCCTACCCTATTCCTGACCTACTGCATACAAAGCACAAGCAAAGTTTACTGAACATAAGAACATGTAATTCTTTCACCTGTAACTGGACAAATTGGAATGTAAAATAATGTAATTCACAACCATTATGTTTATTTAATGAGGCACATTTCATGGTGAACTCCATTTCAAAGTAGTGTATTCGTGCTGTGCTGTGGTTATCAAGTTCCCACTGTGGGAGCACAGACCGAAGAAGTTATATAGCACTGGCCATGGTGACCAGCATACCAAAACACTTTATGTACCCATTTGTACATGTGCAGCATTCCTGTAGAGTCTGTTCATTATCTCAGTTTGTAAGGTTTTACTGCATAAAATGTATCACCTTTCATGAAAAATGCTTCAAGTATAGAAAACAGATTCAAGCAGAGGCAAGCCAAGTGAATCCTGACATCACACAGTGAGTGTAAGATGGAGGTTAAGCTTAGGAATATAAGACATTTAAAAAAACAAGAGACGTCCATTCAGTCCATCAAGCTTGTTTGTTTAGAAAATAGATAAGCTGTTGAAATATCTCATTAGATACTTCTTAAAGTTTGTCAAGGTTTCTGTCTTTGTAGTTTGTTCCAGATTCCCACAACGTTTTGATTAAAGAAGTGCTTCCTGGCTTCAATCACAATTGCTCTTCCCCCTAATTTCCACCAGTACTGTGCCAGTAATGACACGTTTTACAAGTTGATCAGACAATGTGAACTTGATTCTTGTTTGTTAAATTTTCAGTGCTGTGTAATTGTTTATCTTCTGTTTAAACTATTTGCTGTACCTTTAAATGACCGAAGATTATATAAGAAATAAAGATAACTACCGCCAATATTTTCAGAGAGGTGCAATATAGAAGTGCAATATGACAGCACAATGGTTCTATAGTGTCCAAAGGACTGGTATATGAACCAAAATGGTTGAAAGTTCAATCAGCATCTGCAGGGGGATAGCTTTATACAGATATAAAACAACTGCACAATATTCATGAAACACATAGGATGGTGTCCGCTGTTGAAAAAGTACAACATAAACGGCTGAGGATCAATCGGACCTAAGTCATCTTCTCTTTCTAGTTGTAGCCATTAATAAAGCCTGATCTCTGTGGAATCACACAAAATGGTGAAAAAAGGGACAATAGGCCTCTAAATAAATGAAAACTTGACTAGAACTTTACAAGTCAGTCTCAAAAACAGGCCTCACCCCAGTCAGCATGACCCCAACCTCAAAAGGTAGGCCTCAAAAATTCTACAAAGGTCCCAAATTTGGCATATGCTTTTAAAAGTTGAAAGTATTGAAAATACTTATACATACACAAAAATCCCTTTCAAGGGAAAGGGAAACCTCACACCTCTGGCATTTAGGACAACACAAAATAAAGTTCCTTAAATATATTAAAGAATTTATTAAATTACCAAAATGACAAACAAAAAAAAACAACTTATAAGGCAAAAAGGGAATGCCTAACAACCTCAAATTGTAATTCAATAATCAATTCCAAAGACAAAACTAAAATAAACAAAAACCAGAAAATCCAAGAAGTACTTACACAACAAGATCTGAACTCTGCAAAAACCAATGAACATCTGCTAGAACTATCTCTAGAACCGCAGTATAAATGCTGAGGACTGTCCCATAGCGGTGGCATCATGGTGACCCCACCCTCTTGAGAATATATTGTAATGGCTGACCCAATCGTCCGGACCGGCAACTACACCGCCAAGACCCATGGCCTGGCAACCTGAGGGAACGTTAGACTAGACAAAACACTTCCCCAATCGACGATCAAAATAAGCAAAAAGGCAAACAGTGTATAAAATAAAGTGACTATATATCCAAACAATGTGTGTGTATATATATATATATATATATATCACTCCCCAACCAACCCCAACATAACACACAACCCCAAAAGTGACCAGCAGAATATAATAAGAAGAGGTTCACTAATAAATATACAATACAAACCCTCCCTTGTTCCTATACTGAACACGAAACAGATACGACACATGGAGAACACAAAACACACATATAAATCCAAAACAATAAATGGAAGATGATTAATGAAAGTGAACCTTGTCCGGCTGATAAGTGTCTCCAGTAAATAACATACGGATGAAAACTGTTGTTCGCGCCTTCCCCAAATGTCAAAAAACAGTCTCACCACGCTCTCCTCGGCTTTTCGGTATGATCCTGAACCCTGGGTTTTGCGTAGTAATGGTGAAGCAGTTGAATGTTTTAGCATTGAAAGCAGCAAGTGTAAAAAGGGTGTAAATTCTGTATCAGCGTCTTTGGTTTCCAGTGAAGTGTCTGGGTTGTAACTGATCAGCCATTTCTTTTCGTCCTCTTGTTTATATAGCAATGGCCCAGATGGAATTGATGTGATTTACAGGGACAATTACCTCGAGGGGTCATGGCTGTACAGTGTTCTCCTATCCCCATTTGTTTCCAGGGGGAAAACATTTAAACAAACACACAATAGACTATATAAACGGGACAACGCCATTAAAGACGTGACTCAGTACAGAACACAGATATTTGTTGGCTGTTTTTGTTAAGTTATGTTCTGACATTTTTCAGGAAATGAAGACAGATATTTTTGAAGTAAGGTTGCGTTGGGTGCAAAGTTGGAAATAGCCATGGATGGCTTGGCGTTCATGCATACACCAACACTCACTCACAGCAGGCCAATTTAGAGAGTCCAAGTAACCCAAATGGCGTGTCTTTGGGATGGGTGTCGGGGAGTTAATGCAGAAAAACACACTTAGATACGGAGACAAGCTGTAATGTCCACACAGACAGTGGCCTGATGGAGCATAAATAAATCTTTTTTTTTAATATTTAGCTGGAAATCATCTTCACCAATTAATTTCTTATCTTAAAATATCTGAGAAAAGATTTCCATTTGAGAAATTAAACAGTAGCAATTCTATCCATTCATTTCTTTTTCTATAGCATTATGAGCAACTAGCAATACTGTGTGGGTGCAAAGCAGGAATCATACCTCAATGGGATGCCAGCACCTCACAGGGCATGCTCACACATACCCACACACATTGTTAAATAACGTAAAAGTCATGTGCGAGAAAACTGATTAACCCGTAAAATGCTGGTGGAGCAGTGACTGGTGCTGTGCGGGCTTTGCAAGTTCAGTGCTACATTTTACTCAACAGTGAATCTGTGAATAAGCATCTTTTGGCATTTGGTATTCATTAAGGGTGTACTTTCAATATCTGACTTCTGCTGTTGATAATGTTTGTAAAACTTTGTAATTTATTTCTGTGATTGGACATGCAAGTAAAATTTCATTGCATCCTGTGCATTTGACCTTAAACCTGAAGTAGACTAACAGCAGAAATGCACATAAACAAGGCAAGGCTGAAACAGAACACGACTGGGCCAGAAATTGAACTCATATCTCTGAAGCACTGCTAAGCACTCTATTATTGTGTGGTCGGTTCTAAACAAAATTAAGATAATATTATTAAACTAACAGGAAGAAATAGTTCAGCAATTACGTGGAAAAAGATGAAGTCCTGGCTGACATGCATTTGTTTTGAAAAGGACTCCTGCTCCTTCTTACTACATTTACTAATTTTATATATGAGAGAAGTTTGGATAGAAGTTGAAGATGTCATTTTTCCTACTTGTTCACATTTAATAATGCCAGTACAAAGTATTACTCTGAATCTACATCAACATGAAGTAGCTAGTAGAGCATTTCACAATGAGAGGCCGTGGGGTATGTTCATTACTTATTGTCTTTATTCTGAAAAAATAAAAATGTCATTTGTTTAAGTCTTAATGAATGCATAAGCTCAGCTAACTGCCTTCAGGATTGACTGCTGGTCATTAAGACTGATCACAAAAATGCAAAACAACCTTGACAAAATGCACCAGCAGCCACAGGGGCTCTCATCTGAATGCACACCAAGAGAATTTACCTGCAGGTCACAAATCACAGATTCAAATAAAACTAGATAAATTGGTCCATGTAATATTAATGTTTAGCACACCCAAATGATCCCAAGTGAAATTTTCAGTTATTCTAAAAGCTCATTAAATAAGTTGAATTTGATCCATGTAAGATTCTATTTGAAAGTCTAAGTCTCGAGAATCAAAACCAAACTGAAAAATACTTCTTGGTTGCTTGGACTTGGAATATTGCCATCCATACATGTGCTATTCTTGACATTTTGATGCGCTCATTCCTGCATATACTTCTCTTTAATTATCCATTGTTTGTGCCTTTGTGACAAAGCTATTCATCAGTTTCAACTAGAGAAGTCCTGTTTTTACTTCATTATATGTAGCCATCGTCTACAGTGATAGTGAAGACTGTAAAAATTGTTCATAACCGTGATTAACAATGAAAACTAAAACCAAAATCATTTTTAGCATAATTAAAATCTTCAAAAGCAATTGATGTACAAAACAGCAGCAATGACAAATATTCTGTGCAGCAAAAGGTATAGTTATGAGTATGTCATTGTCCCAGTCAAGACAGTTATTACTGGGTACAATATATACGAGCTATACTGGAGATTTTCTCAGGGTTCCTTCCAAAAGCTGTCAGGTTATTAGCAAAGAAGCAGTGCTAAAAGGAACATCGAGTTTAAGAAGAAGTTTATTGTAATGTCTACAGAATACAGTGGAAATCTTTCTTGCATGTCCAACCAATGTGCAAAACATCACCACTCACCAATGTCATGATAAACAATAATGCATTAAAATAAAGAACTTAATTTTATTTAATGGAAAAAACAAATCAGCTAACCTGACTCATTGACCATGACAGTGGATAGTTTTGACACATTGAAATTGGTCAGACATGTAGGAAAGAATTTTCCAATACACTGGACACATGACACTACTACCACTACTACTACTACTTCCGCTACTGCTAGTTAGAGGTTAGGAGCATGTACTGATACAGCGTGTTTCCATACCCACCACTTGACGAACCACCTCAGGATCCCAATTTAGGACCCAAGCACAGCCGTGCAACAGGTGACTCTTCAGCACCAAACTAATTTGAATGGAATAGAACAGCTGATTTTTTTACAGTGGCTGGAGTGCCCCCAGAATTCTCCCTGCAAGTTGGAGGACCATCTTGCAGGGCTGGTTGCAGGTTAATGTCATACCTGTAAACAGCTCAAGTGCATCAAGCCTGTCCTGCTATATTATACTATGGATGAAACGATAATATTTCTTTACCTCTCCAATGTTTTTATTTAGATGTTACACTTCATTTTAACATTAATTGTAACCATCACCTTAATAAAATAGATCAATTTAAAAATATCAAGATCAATAATCAATTTATTTATTTTATTTCTACTTTTATAACCCTATAGTGTTAGTGCTTAAGGGTAATGGAAGAAACCAAATTGAGTGGTATTCCTTTTCCTCTTTTTACTTCTGAATGTTACAGATATTTAGGCACTGCTAAAGACAGGAACATTGAAAACAGGCCATTACAGCACAACAAGCTGTAGGACAGATTGGCGTTACCAATTTTGCTGTGCTTTGGCAACCAAGAACTTTGCTAAAAAGCAAACTGCCAAATACTTTTAATTCCAGCAAGAGTGTCAGTTTTCTCTCCACAGGGTCTCTTTGAAATGCTGTTTGTGGGCTTTATCTGATAAAGGCTGATCAATCACAGACAAAGTGATACTCAGAGGTGTCTCTGTGATGCACCATCTAAATATTATCTCAGGGAGAAAAGACCATAACTCATTAGAACAATCTAGACGAGAACAGGCCATTCAGCCCAACAAAGCTCACCAGTCCTATCCACTTATTTCTTCCAAAAAAACATCAAGTCCCCAAAGTCTTACTGTCTACCACATTACTTGGTAGCTTATTCCAAGTGTTTATTGTTCTTTGTGTAAAGAAAAACTTACTAATGTTTGTATGAAATGTACCCTTAACAAGTTAATCTTCTTTTGCTTAAACTGTATAGGCTCAGCTCTTTTAATCTTTCCTCATAATTCAACCCCTGTAGCCCTGGAATCAGCCTAGTCGCTCTACTCTGGACCTTTTCTAGCACTGCTATGTCCTTTTTGTACCCTGGAGACCAAAACTGCACACAGTACTCCATACGAGACCTCATCAGTGCATTATAAAAGTTGAGCATAACCTCCTTGGACTTGGACAGTACACATCGTGCTATATAACCTAATATTCTGTTTGCCTTCTTAATGACTTCTGAACACTGTCAGGAAGTCAATAGCTTAGAGTCCACTACAACTTCTAACTCCTTTTTATAAGGTGTACTCTCGATTTTCCGACTGCCCATTGTGTATTCAAACCTAACAATTTTACTTCTTATTTGTAATACTTTACATTTACTGACATAAAATTTCATCTGCCACAAATCTGCCCAAGCCTGTATGCTTTCCAAGTCCTTCAGTAATGATATAACTGATTCTACTAATCCACCTATCTTGGTATCATCTGCAAACTTAACCAGCCTGTTACTCACATTCCTATCTAAATCATTTATATATTTTAAAAATAGCAGCAGCCCTAGCACTGACCCCTGTGGAACACCACTCTTAACATCATACAATTCTGATGAGGTTCCTTGCACCATCACCCTCTGCTTCCTGTGTCTGAGTCAATTCTAAACCCATCTAAAAACATCACCCTGAACTCCCAGTTCTTTTAGTCTGATGCCCAACCTCTCATGTGGCACCTTATCAAATGCTTTCTGAAAGTCAAGATAAATAATATCATATGTTCCACTTTGATCATATTCTTTTGTTGCCTCCTTATAGAATTCCAGCATATCAGTAAAACACAACCTCCCTCTTCTGAACCCATACTGACTGTTCGGAATAACTCCTGTTCTTGCCAGGTGTTGCTCAATGTTATCCCTAATAATTCCTTCCATTAATTTTGTAATGCATGTTAAACGTTCTGGTTTACTCATTGATGGACAGAACCTAGCACCAATTGTCAACCGAAAAGTTGGGCTTATGTGCACCCCAGAAATCAATGGTAAAACATCTAATCCTTACTTTAAAGACCTTTGTAAGCACTAGATCTATGCTCACTGCCCTCACCCTGGCCATGATTTCTGTTCTCGATAGCAGGTACCCCATTGCCTAGGGCGTGGTAGTAACAAAGGCCATAACAATCCCTGTTACTTCAAATGGAAACCTGGTGCTGGACTGGATGAGTGGAAGACTTGTCTGTATGGAATATGATGAGTCCAAACCTTGCTAAAGAAGAGTAAGTGCATGTACATAAAAGTCACACATTCATCTTCCTATAGGCAGGAGTTGACTGATGACCAGTTGCCCAGTAGACATAACGTTGCTATTAATTGACGCCATTGTCTAAAAACCTCCTTAAAGAAAACTGCAGTACTGCCTGCAATTTGAATGTGGAACCAGAAGATCTCCTGAACAAAGAAAAAGAAGTGTGGTTAACTTCCTGCATGTGTGCTGGAGAAAGACAAACAGGAAAGGAACAAAGCATTGCCTAAACCAAACCATAAGTACACCAAAATCTGATTCTGAGAACTATTAACTGTAACTTAAAATGAAGTATGGTATTAGTATCACTGTAACTGAACAGTAATAGCCTTTGTGAAAGATAAGTTTTTAGATATTAAATGTTACTCTCCCTAAATCCAATAGGAAGTTCAGAGGAGCATATCTCTCTCTCTCATGTACACACACACACAGAAACACACAAACTGCATGAATGGAGGATAACAGACCAAAATAGACTACGAGCAAATCAATGTCACGTTTATGGTACAAGCACCAGAAACTTTATAACCAGCTAAAGAATTTTTCCATCTTTACCACATAAATTCAAAGATAAGAATTCATAAGTTATGTGCCTGTTTCTATAGAAGAGAAAAAGTACAACTAAACTATTGCATTTTATGTTTTGTGTTGTCTCTGATTGCCCTTTGTCTATATATCTATGAACATTTATATCTATATACAGTATATACTTACATATGGATATGGATGGCCAGATGTTAATATCCCTTACATAATTTTTACTACATTAATTTGGTGTTCCTAGGCATGTGTCTTAATTATCGGAATTGCCAAAGGCAACACTGATAATTAATTAACTGATTAATTAGCATCAATCAATCAATTCTTCTTCTCAGAGATTGTACACATTTCCTGTTAAACTTGCCCATTCCATTCATCTTCATTATCTAAATAACATCTGAAGGTCCATAAAGTTCTATGCTTTACCACATTTACTAGGTAATTTATTCCATGTGTTCATGGCTCTTTCTAACATTAGTGCAAAATCTGCCTTTAGTAAGTTTTCAACTGTGGCCTTGTGTTCCTGTTGCAGAATTTATTTTATAGTAACATTTGAGATCCACATTAATAATCATGATTATCTCTGTATTATAAAAAGAAATCCCGAAAAGCAAAAGCAAGGCGACGATACGTGATCTTCTCAGAAGTTCTCGGTAGACATTTAAAAGACCCGCGAGACAAAAGAGACTTGCCACGGAGTGTCTCATGGGGACCATAAACATGAGACTTGGTGCCAAGAGATTGTCCCAGGGCCGTCTCGTGGGGACGTGGAGCATGAGGTTCTTCAAAGACATGCCCTACTTACAAAAGATATTATATAAGAGCACACCCATCAAAAATCAGTCAGTCGCAGTAAAAGCACATAGTGCACACAGATCCTGTGCTCTCAACACATATAACACGTATAAGGACAATACGGAGAATAGAGACCCAAAGGCGTTGGAGAGAAAAAAAGGCAGATATAAGATTATGAAAGCAGTGTAATTCAAAAGGCTCAAACAAACGATGGCGCGATACACATGCAGAGAAAGGTACAGAATATGAAAGCAGTAAAATTAGAAAGTATTGTAGCGTCCCAGCCAGGTTGAGGCCTTTTTGGTTTTAAGTGACTGTTCGGTCTGATTGAAGGAGAGCGGAGTACAGCGTGGAAGACTGATAGCGGGGTATTGATTGAAGCGGTAAATGGGGGGGTGAGACACGGGGGATGAGGGATTGGAGAGGGTGCTAGAAAGTTGTGTTTGGGGTTACAAAGTTGGCGATTGTTCAAGTAAAACTTTTGTGACACTTTATCATGTCAGTCACTACAGTATCAAAGAAAAGTTAGAAAAGATCGCATTACCGCAAAAAGAAAAGGTGATTAACCATCAGAACCAGGTGTAACTGAAAAAAGAGCAGGACAAATCGAGGTCAGAAATAAAAGGCAAAGAGTAGACAACAAAGACTTTTCGCATTCGCATCATTCAATGCATAAAACGTGGATCTACACAATAATGGACCATACGCTATGAGAATCTGTGGTCCCGGAACAGTTAAAGCATTCAAAGAATACACAATTCGGTCAAGTGTATATTTATGATCACAGAGAAGCGATGCAAATTTTAACAGGCAAAAAGAAAGGTAATGTATATATTCCGCAAATAACATTACACACTAAAGGAGATTGTGATATGTCATTCGTATTAAAATGTTTACAGTTTACTGTGAGAATAGCTTTTGCTATGACAATCAATAAATCACAGGGACAAACATTAGAAAAAGTCGGATTATTTTTTAGAGAAACAGAAACAATATTCACTCACAGGCAGTTATACTTTGGGTTGTCTCAATGTTTCTCCAAAAAATATTGTTTTTAATGAAGTTTTTAAGTAAAAGAGCAAATAATGAAATTGAAAAAATTCCAAAGAAAAAAAAATTAAAATTGTATATCCGATTAACCAAACACAGAGGTTGGCGAGCTAAGCGAGCAGGGTGCAAAGCCCCCTAGTAATTTTAAAATCTTCAATCATGTCATCTCTTAATCTCTGTTTGCTGAAACTGAAAAGTCTCTCCTCATAGCTCATACTTCTTAGTCCCTGAATCAGCCTATTTGCTCTTCTCTGGACTTTCTGTAGTGGTGAAGTATCTTTTTGTAATATGGAGTCCAAACTGTATGTAATACTCCAGGCCAGACTAGTGCATTATAAAAGTTAAGTCAAGCGTGACTTATATGCCACACATCCTATTAGCATTTTTGATTGCTGCTGTACAGTCTTAATATATACAGTGATGAGTCTACAAAGGCTCCTAAGCCCATCTCATACGATGTACTTTCCAGTTTCAGATCTTCCATTGTGTGTTCAGATCTAATATTTCTACTTTCTACATGTGATACTTTACATTTCTTTACAATAAATTTCATCTACCACAAATCTGCACAAGCTTGTATGCTGTCCAAGTCCCTCTGTAATAATACATTATCTTCCCCTCCACCTTTTTTGGCATCATCTGCAAACTTGACCAGCTTATTGTTTATATTCTTGTCTAGATCGTTTTATTTACATTAAAAAGAGCAGTGGTCCCAGCACTGATCCCTGAGGATCACCACTTTTAACTATACCCAATACTAAAAAAGTACTCCTCACAACAACCAGTTGCTTCCTGTGTTTGAACCAATTTTTTACCCACTTACACGCCACACTTTGATTGGATGACATTAACATCTGGCATGAAACTCTTGATACTTGAGAACATATGACATTTCACTGTTTTATATAACCCTTAATAACAGCTATCACCAACGGCAGCAGCAGTGGTTTTACTTATTTACATGCTTATTTTCTTTTTGATACTTTTAGTTGTAGGGTGGCATTGTGGTGCAGTAAGGAGAACAGGAAGGCATCCCAGATCCTTCCTGCATGGAGTTGACATGTTCTCCCCATGCCTGCATGGGTTTCCCTGGGTGCTCTGGTTTCCTCCCACTGTACACTGACATGCAGGTTAGGTGTACTGGCGGTGCTAAATTGGCCCTAGTGTGTGAGGGTGTGTTTGCCCTGCGATGGACTGGTGCCCTGTCCAGTGTTTGTTTCTGCCTTGTGCCCTGTGCTAGCTGGGATAGGCTCTAGCTCTCCCCATGACCCTGGTCTGGATTAAGAAGACCAGACAATGACTTTTAGTTGTTTAAAACTTTACTTTGAATTATGTTATTTTAACTTCTGCCATATAGTTTGTTTTTGTCTGTTCTTTTGTCTGCTCTCTTACCTTTTTGTCTAACTTGAACTGTCCTTTTCAAGGCAAGCCTACATGTTTCATTCCAAGCAGAATACTTAGAGCTAAAAGGCTAAATATATTTTCTTTTATGACTATGTTGTTTTTTCAACATTTCTTCCTCCTTCTAGTGTTTCTTCTTGATAGATTTTCAATACTGAGGACAATATGGTAAAGTGCATTAACTTTTGCATAACTTAAGCAAGACTGAAATCGTAGCAGCAGATGCATTTCAGCAGCATAGTTTTATCACTTTTCCACAAAAACGTGTCAAGGATTCATTTCTTTTACTACAATTCTTCCATATGGCATCATGTTTAAACACTCCTGTTTAGAGTCACAGAATGGTACCTGTACTGCAGGGCAAGTCTCAAGGCTGTGGCATTGGATTCATACTTCCCAACCAACATGCTCATCCTTTCTGCGTTGCTCTTACATTCCTCCAGAGTGATGGTTAAGAGGTCATTCTGTGATTTTAAGTGTTCGATTCGGCTGAAATGAAAAATGTTGCAAGATGAGACTGTTCTCAACTATTTTTAGTATTATTTAGCAGAAAATTATATTGTACCAATAATTTAGAAAAATAAACATTAATTGATATAGAGATAATCATTGCTGGATAAGTAAAAGATAAA
>JANRMT010062836.1:3296251-3327258 GCA_026402145.1 Polypterus bichir lapradei
TGTAAATCCAATAAACTTCATTTCACTTCTCAAATATCACTGTGTGTGTCTCCTATATGATATATTTAACTGACATCTTTTATCGTAACAACCAACGATTTATACAGGAAAATAATGACTATTAACAAGGTTGCCCAAACTTTTGCATCCCACTGTATAAGGGATCAATTAATAAAATAATCAAACTGGAAGGCTCTCTGGAATGGGACAGTCTAAAGTGAGTCACTTACCTGTTCAATCTTTCAGTTTCCACTTCAAATTCTCTGATTTTATTTTCTGAAATGGCTGAGCCATGTGAGTAAAGTGTCTGGAAAATTTCTTGAATGTTGGAACAGTCTTGTAAGGAGTGAGCCAGGTGCTCGGCCACACTACTGGACACCTGTGTGAAATGGAGAAAGAGTCTAATCCAGACGATGTACAGTATATGGATCATGATCTCAGCCTGTGCTTGTACAAACATGCATTATTCAAAGAAGAAGATAATCTGCCACCATATTATTTATTGGAGTAGAACACTTCAATTACTGGGATTTCTCATTTACACTCAATTTAAGTGTCTGTATAATTTAAATTATCACCGGCCATTGTGTGCTACAGAAGCAATGCAAATTTTATGTTGAAAATAAAGGGGAAGATTATATAATATAAAACTGATTTATGTATGCAGTAGTCTTTTAGAAATGTCAGCTTTGAATACACACAATGTTTGTCTATATACACAGTACCATATCCAGTCTTCTGTCAGCAGTCAGCGTACCTCTGGTATTCATGAAGCTGTCTATTAAGCCCTTGGCTATTATTGGTGTCTGATGCTGTCACCGTGTTCTTCGATTTACACCTTGCTCTCATGCTGCAGTGAAGAGCTCAGTAACTTTCTTCTCAGTAAATGCATCTTTACATACATAACTTTTCTAACCCTTGAGTATGGAATGCTGTTTAACTGTGAACGATGCTTCTGCAGAGGTTAGTGAAACAGAAAGTGTAATACTTCATCTCCCTGCTTGTCAGCAAAATTGAATGCCCTTTAGGACCTCTGTTGACACATGACAAAGCAATCAGTTACAAGAAAGGTGAAAGGGACAATAAACATAAAACTATTGATCCCAAAAGTGACATGTTAAATGTCAATGTTAATGTTTTTGTTATTACTGAAATATAATTTTCATATTTTATTTTATTAGTTCTGTTTTGCCCTTATATTTATATGATTTTTATTGACATTTTTTTTTCCTTATTTTTATAATGATTTATGTCAGTTATGTACTTAGGGTTTTCTGCTGTCTGCCCTGCTGCTTGTATGTGAAGCCTAAAGAGGTGGGGCCACCTAAATAGGCAGCTGGAGTTCCGGACCGAGTGGTATTTCACCTAAAGCTGAGGAAGACTCATCATCTTTAGCCTTGTGATTGGGACTGCTGAAGAGTGTACTCGATTATGAGTATTGAATTTTCTGGTTTTTCCATTTTTTTTGATTCTGTCCTTGGGTTTTGTTCATTAGATTATGGTGTAGGACTTGTTCACTGTTGGTTATCATTTTAGGCATACTGTCTTTTTTTACTATTTTCTGTTAATCTCTTGTAAAACCCAAATACACTTCTTCCTTTATAAAGATTTTTGGTGCTTGCCTCTCAAGCCAGATACTGGATGGTCTCCTTTCCTTTGAGGGGCATTTTTGTGTATTTTTAGAACATTTAATGCTTTTGTTGAACTTTAAGGCCTGTTTCCTGTTTTAGTCCAGTATAGGCCAAAGGCTGCCAGTGCAGTTTTAGGTCAAGCTTCCTGGGGTGAGGCCTATATTTACGTAGGCCAGTGGTCCTGGTCTAGATTGTGAGTCTTTTTGGTGACCTAGCACACTGTTGGCCAATGTTGTATTGCCAGTTCATAACAGTTAGGCGTTTTAGGGTAATAAAGCCAAGAATGATCACTATCTCTCTGAATCAACCAATAAATACTATTGAGAAGTAAGACAATTTGACAAATGTATCTTTGTCTAACCTGTCAAGAAACTGCCATCTCCATTCCATCTTCTGGGAGGATATTTAGTATTACCCTTTGCTACACATATTTCTTGTAGCATTTAAAAAAAAATCAGTATTATAAAGGATTGATTGTGCTACTGACTGATTCCTGGAATTTTAGGTCCCTCCTCATATGGTGGAAGGAGTTTAAATATAAATGCTAAAACCTTGTATAAAATGAATTTGATAATTTAATTTACTAAACTTGCTTTTTCATACAAACAGGTATGGGGAAGTGGAGAATATCCCAGCGGCAAGAGGCATAAGATATGGACGTAGAATTCTAGCTCATCACTGAGTAAACACTCAGATACACCCAAACACACTTACAATTGTCCAAATTATAATCATTTTTCAACAACAGATAGATGACTATTCATGTACTTTTTTACAGTTTTAGCAGCTGGAATTAGTGACTTGATCATGGTCACACAGTGAGTCAAACATGAAGACGAATCTACAGTCTCATGGTTTAGGACCAGTTTTTTCAGTTATAGGCAACCAATATCTGACACTGGCTAATTAAGTATCTCTAATAAACCTAACAGCCTCTGCATTATGAAAGGATACCAACACAAATAAAGGGTCGGGCATTTAAACACCACCATGCTAGCTATTTTTAATACCCAAAAGTGGTTTATCTTGTGGTAGCAATTCATTAAGCAACTGATTCAGTCAAGGACTGAACTTTACCTTATTATTTTAGTATACTTTTTATGTATACTAATGCTTAAAAATATTTCATAGCCTTAAACAGTCTGCAAAAAAAGTGTGTTGTGTGGTGATAAACTTTGTTCTCTTAAGATTTTCATGCCAAAATGGTTTTGAAGAAATCTGATAGGATCCTTCTTATTAAATGCTTCTCTGAAGCAGATAAAGTTTAAAAAAAACATAAGATTGCCATCGGTTGAAACTGACAACAAAGCAACCTGAGCTTTAAATCTCCAATGGGATGCATTTGCAGTCTTTCCTTTTAAGTTGTTAAAACTCTATTGCCTACAGTTAGTTTTATATTTTCTGAAGAACAATCATGAGGCAGCACACAAAAGTGGTGGGCCAAAAGTCTGTGAGAAAGAAATTACAGATGCAATCTTAAAAATGGAACAACACAATCAATCTTGGAAAATGATCAAGCGTCATTTTAAGAACTACACTTAATAATAGAAATACAAAACACCTATGTAAAATCCACAAGAATATTAAGGCATATCTTGGAGATAATGAATGACCACAAAAAAATGAAATGGTATAATGCTGCTGAAAAGAGAGTTGGTAAGCAAACAGGAATAAATGAAAGGTGAAATCAGACATATTAAGAAACAAGTTCTGTCTGAGTTGTTGGCAGAGCTAAGAAACCTAAGAAGGGAAAGATATAAATCTGCTGTCTTGCAAAGCCACCAAAAGCACAGCAGATCAGACTGACAAAGGCCTTTATCACACAAAACGGCAAATTAGGATTGACTTAATGGTCTTGATTAATAAGCCATTATTAAAAATAAGCACAACAATGTGAAAAAATGTAAACCCTCGATTTCAGTTCATAGTTTTACATCTCAGAACTTAAATACCAATCACCTTGTCCTTATCATGTCTAATAATGAGATAAGTCAAACCTTAGGTGACACAGTTTTCACTTTGTCCTTATTCATTCAAAAAGAAGAGGCCTAGATGACACTTAATTATCAATTTCTAGCTGAGCCAGTGTGGCTAGAGAAAGTAGTGTTTAAAAGTTGGACTAATGTCTCTAGCTGGGAGACCCTAACCATGGAAAAGAGAACTGAAAAAGGATGTACTTAGTTTTTAACATGATATTACAAAACTATGTGCACACGTGAGAAGAAACTAATAACATTAAACAAATCAACAACTAAGAAACCTCACTTCATTAGTGAAGGCAAATGAAACAAGTAAAATGTTATATTTATAGAGACTTTGCTTACCCCTATACTGCTGATCTCAGAGCCCAGGACTGGTCTTTCTGAAGATGAAGATTCTGACCTAGTTTTGGACAATTTTACACGTTCTGCAACCTAAAAACAAGGGGAAAGCAATTCATGGTTTTAGTGCTCTACGTGCATGAGAATACATACACATCATTCATCTAAGGAAAAAAGGAATTCGAATTAATGAGTTACTTATGCAATAATAAGAGTTGATCTTTCACAGATTGCCTCACTAACAGCATACATAGTAAGGGGTTAAAAGACTGCAGTCAACTAAATGAGACGTTCATTTTCAAATGTTTTCACTGCAAGCACAGTTATGGGCAAATGATATTCCTCAGGATTATTTTTATTGTTGAAGGAATACAATGCTCTCAGTCAATCCAAAATTTTATTTTACATCAGACCTGAATGTTTAACAAAGAGAAAGGGAGTTTTGTATTGCTCTGGTGAAAATATAAGTGTGCTCACTTATGGGGTAAAACTATTAGTGTGTACCACTATTAAGCTGCAAATGATTTTACTCCTCATTAACTTGGTTACTTCCAAGCTTTGCACTAAGCGTAACAAATAAGTAACATACAATGACATATAACAATTTGCTTTTTTAAGCATTTTATTGATTTTATTAAAATCAAATAACATTCCATACAAGCAAGTCAAGTTTAAAAAAACTAGGTTCAAAACACATCAACCCCACACATGAGAAAGAGAGCTAGACCAACAGAGTAAAACTTAAAGCTAGTAAAAATAAGTAAATAGAAAAATTAATAAATGAATAAAAATAAGGAGAATAAAAAAGAGGGGAGAAAATCTGCTAACTCAATTTAAAAGCTTATTTTAAAATGTTATTGATTAGATCCTGCCAGGTTTTGAAAAAGTTTTGTACAGGTCCTCTAAGTGAGAATTAGATTTTAACATCAGTTAGTGACTGACTTAGAATAGGAGAGTTAGGATTCTTCTAGTTGGACAAGATAAGTCTGCGTGCCAATAGTGTAGTGAAGGCAATTACAGTTTGTTTGTCCTTCTCCACTTTAAGCCCATCTGGGAGTACACCAAACACAGCTGTTAATGGATTAGGAAGGATTGTGACACCAAGGCTGTCTGATAGGCATTTAAAGATTTTGGTCCAGAATGATGTTAATTTGGTGCAGGTCCAGAACATGTGGCCCAGTGAGGCTGCAACTTGATTGCAGCGTTCGCAGGTTGGATCTTGCCGTGAAAACATTTTGGACAATTTTAAATGAGACAGATGTGCTCGATATATAATTTTAAGTTGAATAATTGTACGTGTTGCACATATGGAGCTCAAGTGAATTATGTGCATTGCTATCTTCCACTCCTTTTCTGAGATGTTGAGTGAGAGATCCTTTTCTCACTGTAATCTGGGATCTTTGAAAGGGAGGGACTTTAAAATGTTTTTATATATTGCAGAAATGCTGTCTGAGTCCTCAAGACTGATCAATATTTTTTCTGGAATAGAAGTAGGTGGGAGGTGAGGAAAATTGGGCAGGTTTTGTTTAACAAAATTTGAAAGTAGTAAAAGAAATGTGTTGCTGGAAAGTTAAATTTGGAGTGTAAGACATATAACATTTAACAAATAACATTCCTGGCCTTTCAAAAATATTCAATCAGAAATATAGCCCCCCCTTCTTTACAATAACTGCAGTGGGTCTCTCCTCCATTGAGTCTGTCTGATTCTTGATCTGTACACAGTGAACTTTTATTGAAGCAGCAACCACAGCCTCCTAAATGTTGTTCAAAGAGGTGTCTTCCCTCTTTGTAAATCTCAAATTTGAGAAAGCCCCACAGTTTTCTATAGGACATACGTCAGGTGAGGAAGGAGGTCAAACTCACTGATTTCCTCCTGTACCACTGCTTGAAGAAAATAATTCCTAAAACCAAAAGAGTGGTTGGGAGTTGATTTTAAGTCCATCTTCAACCCAAAAAGGTCTGCTAGCTCATCGTTAATGACAGTAGCCGACAGCAAGAGTAAGGTACTCCTGACTCGAACAGGTCCTCTCGGTCCATTAGTAGTCTTGCCATGGGCCCACCTGTCTGGTACATCAAGAGTCACTCTCATTTCATCTACAGTATCTAATCTCGATGTATGGTTTGGCACAATCTTGATGCCTTTTTATCTTATTCAGTAGTGGTCATGTTTCAGCCTTCACTTCCTTAGCCATGTCCCTGAGCTTTCGACACCTTGCAATTCTGGATACTCCAGGTAGGTTTTGGAATAATGTGGCACTTAAGGCTAATGAGTTCCTGGTACTTTTATGTTTGATTCTTCTCAAGTCTTATGCAGTTAATTTGTACCTTTTCTTCTTTTTGACCCTCCTGACTATTTGTAAAAAATGTTTGATAGTCAAACCACAATATTTTAGCAATTTCCAGAGTGTTGCAGTAATCTGAAAGACATCTACAGTTTTTCACTTTTCTGTTCTAGTTAAATATATCTTTTGGCACATTCTACGTACATGAGGTAACAAAGTGTCTAATAATTATGCACACCTTAACGTAAGGTGTTGATCACTTTAAGCAAGTGGTTCTAAATCTTTCTGGTAAATCTAGCATTAATGTCTTGGGTAATCCCCTTTAGAATATCAAGCACAATCATCAAATTGCTTCTTGGTGAATCGAGCACAAACAGCAGAGATTTCCCCTTGGTTAATTGAGCATAATTGTCAGAGTGCAATTTTTGAAGATGCAACCGATCATGACTGACTACCATCACTACTGTTATAAACAATATCAATATGTGTCCCATTGGCAGCAGCCTGTGACCTGACCCACTGGCAGAGGTACCCTTGCTTTAAGCCACACCCTCCCTCATTAACCAATTACATCCAATAAGCATTAAGGTTAATATGATTTAATGTTGAAATTGTACATAGAAATAATGATAAGGTCAGAAAACTGACTTGCATAATAATTGTGCTTGCAGTATAGTATTTTCTCAGATTTATACAATTATGAAATACTTGCATCACAGATTAATGTAGGCATCTGTAGGTATACAGTAAATTCACATTTGTAGTAAATGCTTATTATTATAATTATTAGAAATTTCTAAAATTTGTATAATCATTTTCCAATACTGTAACAGTTTTACATTGTGGGCTGTATGCAAACCTTTACCAGTGTGTTCAGAGAGGTGCTACTTTATGTTTTCTTTCTGGAGCAAAACTTAATTTCTCACCTTGGCAATAGGAATGTCATTGCTGCTGCTACTCGTGCTTAGTTCGCCTGTACTGGGGTTGATTGGGCGGCTAGCAGGAGTCAGCCTGCCTGGGCTGGAGGGACCTGTGGCTTGAACACTTTGTAGGCGCGTCTGTAGTTCTCTGACCTGAAAAGGAAAGCAGATGTGTACAGGATCATCTTTAAATATAACATCACTTGACCAGGGTTGGCACATTAAATAATGCCACCTGAGGCAAGGAACATTTTTGTCACTTGCCTCCAAACATACAGTATATACCATTGCTGGGCATGAGTCAATACACTTAATCAACATACAACAAGTATTGCAATACAGGGTTCATAATAAAATACCCCATTGAAACAGTACATCATCAAAACAATGGGCAAATTAATAAAAATACTATTTTTGGAAAAAAGTGTGCCAAAAAATGAAAATAACTAGCTTAAAATCAATAAATCATACAAAATGGACATTAAACACAATACAAATGTATACATTTTTCATTGCTTCTGTTACATGTTTAGACAGATATTTAGTGAGTTTTGTGATGGTGAAATTGAATGCACCATTAGATGCGGCTGTTTTACTCATCCTGCACACTTCTCTAAATACCTTTGCAGTTTCAAAACTCTGTCCTGTAAAGTAAAAGGCACTTGCCCTTTCTAACTAAACAAGTTACAAACTTTAACAGACAATGTACCTGTTACTGACACCCTAAAAAACAAAATTTTACAAAATGACAATAAATATTTACACAACACAATATGTAAAAAAACAGCAAAATGAAAAACTTTATCAGTTACTTACATGTAGCTTGAATATGCACATGTGCCATTTTGAGTGTGGTGAAGCAGTGGAAATTGTAGCCCTGAGATGTTTTAAAATTTTAAATTGATTAATGGGGGACTTGACATATATGTAACTCTTAAGGTTTATAACTAACTTTTTCTTTTTATTATTATTATTTTGTATGAAAATGCCAACCTGACCAAAGTTTCACCTCACACAATGCACCTGTCCTGAACATGATACAGTCGACCCTTGACATACGACCGGCCTGACATATGAACAACTTGATTTACGACCAAAATTTTTGTTTTGATTTACGACCAACATCTTGTGTTACGACCCGAATGAGGTCAAGTGTATCCGCTTGTGTGATTGTAAACAAACAGCCAAGAGCGTTCGTAAGTGTCAGTCGGAGCCCAGACACATGTGTTTGTGGACGTAATTTCGGTCAGTGCAGTGATTTATCTACATATATAATTCCCTAAGACCATGGCAAGCAAGACGCATAATTGCTAAGGAAGGAAGAGAAGGTAACAAAGGTAAAGAAAGCGATCACAATCGAAACGAAGAAGGAAATTGTGCAGAAATATGAGAGTGGTGTTCATGTGACCGATCCCGCTAATACTGTATTTACTCATGTACCACGCACCCTCGTGTAAGACGCGCACTCTAATTTTTACAAAGAAAATTGCGAAAAAAGTTTTGCCCCGTGTACGATGCGCGTTGTGATTGTATAGGAAGCGTTTAGAGAGAGAGCGAGCACTGTCGTGCGAGTGTGCGAGCAAGCGAGAGAGAGCACGAGTGGGCGAGCGAGAGAGAGAGCGCGAGTGGGCGAGCAAGCGAGCGAGAGAGAGAGCGCGAGTGGGCGAACAAGCGAGCGAGAGAGAGAGTGCGAGTGGGCGAGCAAGCGAGCGAGAAAGAGAGCGCGAGTGCCAAGCAAGCGAGTGAGAGAAAGCGTGAGTGCCTGAGTGAGCCCAAGCAGAAGAAGTTTCTTTGTGTATGACGCGCACCTGATTTTCTAATGCTAATTTTTGGAAAATAAATACGGTATGTACAGCATGTCGAAATCCACCATCTCGATAATTTTACAAAGAAAAGATTTGCATAAGGAGGCTACTTCTAAACAATAACCACCTTCCGTTTCATTCTCCTCCTCCTCCCTTCCTGCAGCCCAAAGATGTTAATGGTGAGTACAGTATGAAATTGTTGTTTCTAGTAGGCTAGGCACTTTTATAACTTTTTAGTTAGTACATTAGAAAAATTATTGGTGTTTTGGTAAATTATGCACATTATACCAAACTTTTTTATGAAAAGGTTAAGTAAGTGTTGCAGTGGAAGGTTCGGAACGCATTATGGGTATTTCCATTATTTCTTATGGGGAAAAATAGTCTTGACTTACAACCAACTTGAGTTACAACCAGCCCTCGTGAACGAATTGAGTTCGTAAGTCAAGGGTCCACTGTATTCTGAAACTTGGTTAATCCAATTCAGTGTCACAGAGGACTTAAGCCTATGCTGACAGCACTGCTTACAAGGCAAGTAACATTCCTGAAGAACAATGCAGAGCCCACTCAGCCACACATCTACACTAACACTTACCCAATTTGGATCATCCAGGTAAACTAACCAACGTGTCTTTTTCAACGTGGGAGGAAAACTGGTGCTAAGACCTACCTATTTATTCTTCAATCACTCAAAGTGATTTTTTTTTAAATTAGTTTCACAAGTGACTATACATTATGTCTCTACACACTTATGAACCAATTGTGTTAAAATTTGGCAAAATTTGACAAAGAAATTTTTATTTAGATATCTTGGACGGATCGCATTGAGGAAGTTTTGAAATTTCAAAATCTCTTATTGAAAAAGAACTGACGAATCTACAGACTCATCTATCTTAAAACAGGAAACATTCTGTGTGACTTCCACTAGAGAATTACCTTACTGATTCAATTATATATCTTGACAGCATTTTCACAAACTGGAATATTTTCCTCTTTTTTTACCTCCTGTAGTCACTACTGGTGGCAAACAGATCCCCAGATCCTTTAAAGAAGTTAACGAAACACCGGCAGATTGAGAGAGTGGGTAGGAACTCGCTGTCATGAACTGGTTGTGCACATGGCTGGGTAACCATCTATCAGAAAGTCCAGCTGGGTGCATGTGGAAACCTCTGCATCAGAAAGTTGCTTCTGCTTTATGAAGTCTTCTCAACTGCTTCAGTGCAAGCAGACGTGGACCAGTTCGTCAGTATTTCACTCTTCCTTGTGCTTTAAGTTATAACAGGTAAGTGAAATGATCTTTGTAACCATAACAGTATGAAATGCAAGGTCAGAAAACAAAAGATTATCTAGATATAAATGAAGAACCCTGTGGTGTGTAAGCTGTTATCTGTATTTTGCCACAGAAACTGTTGAGGAAGATTTTTAATGAGGGAGAAGCCTAGTCTAAAACCTTGCAGTGTTCGAAACTGGGAAGTCTAACTGAAACAAAGTCCTAAGTTGTAACCAGAAGACTGAACAAAATGCACTTGCCACTAATGATCTTTATCCAAAACTTGGATAACTGGGAAGTCTTTGAACTCACCTCTATTTCATTTAACCTGGGTCTGGGTCTCAAAATCGGCCTGGGCATCCTTCAACAAGTGAGGTGACAAGGTCGACCCACTGGGCCCATTATTCATTGTAATTTTCTTAAAACGCGGCTCGCTGCTTGCTATGAGCCTATGATATGAACTCTATCTAAACTGTTGCCAAACTTAATCTGTACACTTGTTTACTTAACTTAAAATTTGACGACATGCTTAGAAATAAAATTTAATGAAAAATAAAAATTTTGTAACATGGCTTACACGTTATTACAGTACAAGTCAAATGTCAATGTCATGTCCAAGTGTCAGTACCCTAGTAGGCTAGTAGCTTACGCAATACACTGCTTTTAGCAGCCACATCATCAACAATACTGTTAGTGTCAAGTTTGGCAAGGATACTTTTCTCCACGCCATAATGTATATGCTAACCGAAATGAAGTGGTATCAAAACAGAAATCGGCAAAAGGCAGTTTTGACCACATTTTTTGCTGCAATGTTGTGAACTAACAACTAAAACAACCTGATGACGTAATATGGTATATTATATAGGACTATGTAAATCACAGTACCAGACAGATAATGCTTAGCAGTTTAGAAAATTTATTTTAATGTCAAACAATAACCAGTACATTAAATTTATTTCATGAAACGGCCGGCCCATGACCAGTCCAGAGTACATGGCCCACCAGGCATTGCCCCAATGCCTTAATGGCCAGTCCGCTCCTGCATTTAACCTGTGACATCATGGTCACAACCTCTGATCGTCCTGCATAACAATTGCAACATTATATACACTAAACATCAAAATGGTGGCACCAACAGAAAACAAAATGGTGAAATGGTGAAAGAAGGTATTTTAAACAAATAATTATCAAAATAAGATTCATGCAATATTCAAAATGGTTGGGTGAACCGGAATGTCCAAGAAAAATTTATAACAAAATCAAATCATAACAGTGCATAGAGGGCGGCACGGTGGCGCGACCTGGGTTTGCTTCCCGGGTCCTCCCTGCGTGGAGGTTGCATGTTCTCCCTGTTCCTTCCCATGCTCCCGGCTTCCTCCCACAGTCCAAAGACGTGCAGGTTAGGTGCATTGGCGATCCTAAATTGTCCCTAGTGTGTGCTTGGTGTGTGGGTGTGTGTGTGCCCTGCGGTGGGCTGGCGCCCTGCCCAGGGATTTGTTTCTGCCTTGTGCCCTGTGTTGGCTGGGATTGGCTCCAGCAGACCCCCGTGACCCTGTGTTAGGATATAGCGGGTTGGATAATGACTGACTGGCTGACAATGCATAGAGTAAATAACATTTAGTCAGTACTATGTACCTTGCACTATACCAACCTCACAACCCCATTATCTGCAGATTATCATGATTTGCTACTTACCATCAGAGTGCCATATTCACCAGATACCCATAACGGTCACTAGCAATAATACAATTTACCTTTCACTTCTGTAATTCCATAACATGTGTCATTACTGAATAGCTTTACATGTCTGATTTTGCGAAAATTATTAAGGCCAAATGTGCTCAGGTAAAGAAGGATTTCGTTACAAACTTTTTTTTTTAATTAAGGTTTTGAAAATTGGCAATTGCAAATTGTAACTGTGTGTGAATATCGGGTGTGTGTTTGTATGTGCATTTTTATGTATGTGTGTGAGTGAGAGTGGTTCTTGTGATGGACTAGTTTATGTGGAACTATTTTCAGCCTTTAGCCCAATCCTGGTGGAATAGTCTTTGGCTCTAGCAACCCTGAAATGGTTTAAGAACATTCTAGAAACTACCTACTGAACTCAGTCCATTGAGGGTGACAGAGCCTGTACAGCCCTCAAATGCACCTGAATGTTGAGCCGTGTGCACATTTTCTAACTCTTTTTAATGCTTCTAAGGCCAGCTTCACATTACATTATTTTCCAATGATTTAAAATTGTATGTTCATTTTCTGCACATAATCTTAAGAAAAACAAAGCACATTGAAGACAGCTACAGTGTGCACTCACTACTATCAGTTGTGAAGTGTGACACTCCCAGTGGCTCAGTCATAACTTTTAAAAACCCCTACAACTGAGTATGACAAGTATCGAGTCACAGGTTTTATGAGTGCTGCAAAAGTTACCAGCAGATGACTGCTCATTAAACAATGCATATGATACCAAAAACATTGTAGAATAACAGTAGCTGCAAGAAACGAAATAGAAAATGAGTGTGTTGGGCATGCTGAAATAGACTGGAGGCTCAAATTTGGGAGCTACAATAAATATCTGTTCATTGTTTTTGTGTTCATATTCATGCAGTTCCCTTTTCTTTATTATGATGGGATTTTGAACTGTGAAAAAAGTCATGAGGGAATTGCATAATCATTCAACCCTAGCGATTCCCAGTCATATAATTTGACACCCTCAGAGGCAAGAAGATTCAACAACTGCAGTTATTAATTTAAAAGCGTTCTCTGACTAGAAGTCATGTCGAGTGCTTTAGTTCGATGCTGGCCTAAGTAACAGAGAAAACTAAAGACTTGCTTGAATAACATTATCATCATTTGCTATGCTATATGAAAACATCTCTACTTCTTTTTGCAGCGCTGGGCCTGTGTTTCTTGTGTTTAGACTGCTTAACAGCATTACTCGTAGTTGTTGTTTCCATCAAGACATTTCATTAAAGTCTTCTCAGAAAAATGTAGAGGTGAGTGGCTGAGACCTTTATTTTATTTTTCTTCATGGGTGATTTATCAGATGACCGAGAATTAAACAGGCAACCAAAGGTGTTAGGATAAAATCAAACCTGTAGATGAAAGTCAAAGTGAAGCCAGAACCGGAACCTAAAGGAAATAGCTCTTTGGCAAAGCTTTTCCTTTACATTAAACAAAAATGGGATGTCCTTAAAACCTTTGGGGCTGTTCAATAATCTAGCTGACATGATGTCTTGCATAGCAGAACTTGTACACTACTTAGTGATTACACAGTGTCATGGTAGCCAGGTGTTGCAAAATGGTGACACCAACAAAAATGTAACCAAATGAGTCCAGGTGAAATTAAAAAGCAAAGAAAATGTTACTTGTGCTGTCTTTATAGCTTCTTAGTTTTGTCTGTTTCATTGTTTTTTATCATTACCTTCTGTATGGGGGTAAGACCAGTGCTCAGAATCTTTCAATCTTCGGCCTTACAGTTTACAATTAAATTTTTTTAGGGTCAAATTGAGCCAGTTCTCATTCCAGACGTCTTTGGGTGCAAGGCAGGAATCAGGCCTAGACAACTTGCTAGTCCATTGCAGAGCATGCTCATGCAAACTCCTATGCTAACCATACTGAGAAGGTTAGGAGCTGAACAGCCATGCCCTTCACATGTAAACGAAAAAAATATACCACCTAGAGGAAAAAGCCATAAAAATATTGGAAACACAAACACTTAGTAAAGACAGTGACTTGAACATGATTTGAACCTTCTGGTGGTGTGGAGCACTAATACTATCGACTGCATGTTCTTCAGACTTGATTCTTTCTGTATTCTCCTTCTTTAGCATTTCCTAAATGCATTTATCTTTGAATCTTTGGATGCTACATGACCATCTTAAGGGGTCTTCTTACAACCTAGTTTAGTTAACTCTGCTCTTATTGAATCTATTTACAGTATATTGAGGATGAATTTGGCCTTATTTCATCCCTTTGTGCCTTTATTGTTGATCCACTGCATACTGGTCATTACAAAAACCAGTAACTTCTACCTCTGACGCACATTTTTTTTTTATTTTTGCTAAATTATTACAATAAATCAGTACAGGCTTTGGTTCTGAATGTTTTACAGAATTCATTCAATCCTGAGAACTGCTGCTGAACTCAAAAGCTAATCGTTCCCAGATGGCAGAAAAATAAAATGCCAGCAGTTTAGCAGATTGAAGATGGCAGTAATGCAATGCACTTCTTATTATTGGACACACCACTCGTGTTGGCGCACTCTTACTGGCAACTGGGAAGGAATTTATTTAATCTGATTAAGATACAAAAGCAGTTCAGTCTCTAATTAGTCTCATACGGATATGAAACCTATAAGAGAAAGAATGAGAAGTCTGCTCCCATAAACCTAGGATCATGTACCCTAAAATCCACTAAATCAGTTTATTACTGAATATAACAATGCAGTCCACTATGAGAGGCAGTCCTATTTCTCTAAAATTATAAATGATAATGGTAGTAATCCAAGAGTTTTATTTTCAACCACTGATCATCTTCATCATCTGAACATGGCACAACCCCCACAAAGTTAATCTAACTGAATCCCAGCATGCTCTTTTAAGTGAGTTAAATTCTTTCAATGGAATAGATCGACCAGAACTACGTAAAATAATTTCTTTGTTGAAACCTTCCACCTGCGTCCTTGACTCAGTACCAACAGGCTTTTTAAAAGAAGTCTCTGATGTCCTTATTGATATTGTACTTGACATAGTGAACTCATCATTAGATATAGGGGTCTTTCCTGACTTTTTAAAGACTGCAGTTGATAAACCCCTGCTCAAGAAAAGTAATCTCGACAACTATGTCTTTGACAATTTTGGACCAATTTCTAACCTACCTTTCTTAAGTAAAATTCTAGAAAAAGGCAGTTATTGAGCAGCTAAATAATTACTTGAATAAGCATTCTATTCTTGACAATTTTCAATCAGGTTTTAGAACAAACCATAGTACAGAAGCTGCACTGACTAAAGTAGTAAATGATAGGCGAATTAATGCAGACAGAGCGATATACCTGTTCTTGCTCTCTTAGACTTGAGCCCAGTATTTGACAACTCAGACCACAGTATTCTTATAAATCTCCTTAGACAGTGGTTGGGCCCCCCAGCAGTTTCTTAAATTGGTTTCAGTCTTACTTAACTGGTCGAAACTTCTTTGTTAGTTGAGGTGATTGTACCTCAGAGATACATGATATTTTACATGGTGTACTATAAGGATCTATTCTGGGTCTGCTGCTCTTTTCAATCTACATGCTTCCATTAGGTCAGATTATCTCAAAGCACAAGGTGAGCTACCACAGCTATGCAGATGACACACAGCTTTATTTGTCGTTAGTGCCTGATGACCCTGATGCTCTTGCCTCTCTGATCCAATGTCTTAGCAGTATTTCTGAATGGATGAGTAGTAATTTTCTCAAACTAAATAAGGAAAAACAGAAGTCTTAGTGATTGGCCAACATAGGCATAGTGAGGATGTTAGAAATAAACTTGATCACTTAGGTTTAAAAATAAAGGAGGAGGTAAAGAATTTAGGAGTCATCATCGATTCTGAGCAAAACTTTAAATCACACATTAACCAGATTATAAGATCTGCATGCTTTAACTTAAGGAATATAGTAAAAGTTAGACTCTTTATAACTTTACAAGACACTGAAAAACTAATTTACGTTTTTGTTTTAGTTGACTAATGCACTCCTAACAGGATTACCTAAGAAAGAGGTCAGTTGGTTGCAATTAGTGCAGAATGCAGCAGGCAGAATCTTAAGCAGAAAAAGAAAATTTGAGCACATTTCACCAGTTTTAGCTTTGTTACATTGGTTACCTGTGTCATTCAGAATTGACTTTAAAATACTACTAATGCTTTATAAGGCCTTAAATAGTCTTACTCCATCCTATATTTTGGAATACCTGTCCCCCTACACCTTAGATCTTCGATTGGAGGTCTGCTTATAATTCCAAGAGCCAAGCTTAAAAGAACTGATGAGGTGGCCTTTTTCTGTTATGCATCTAAAATCTGTAACACCTTACCTATAAAAATGCATCAGGATAATACTGTGGAACATTTTAAACTGCTATAAACTTGTTATTTTAATTTGGCTTTTTCGTGGCCACTTTTCAGTTGTATTCTTAATAGAGTATATGGGCATAGAATTGTCGTATTCTTCAGGGGTCTGCTGTTTATACTAATACCCACTATTCTCTGCTGTTTCTTTCTGGTTTTTCTATGGTAGTGATCTGTGCTACCACCATCTGATCAATCCACCATGCAGCCTCCTTAGATGTTGGAATGAAGGTGGGGGTGTCAGCTGTCCAAGAGACCAACTTCATCAAATCCTATCAAATGATGCATGAAACCTAAGAGGTTTGATTTAAGAACACTTATATTTGGTAGAACGCCCAGTCTGGGCTAGGCAGATGTTTGGCCTTGGAACCCCTGCAAATTTTGTTTTTTTTCTCCAGCCTAACTATCCTCTCAGCCATCTCACCTTACCTTGTTTTCTCACCTTTAATATGCATTGCCTGATCTTAAGTTTTTCTCTTCTTGTAACTTTCTTTTTCTTATCTTGTACAGGACTTGGAACTACACTGTTGTATGAATATGTGCTATATAAATAAACATTGTTGTTGTGGTATTAATACCTAACCTAATTTATTAGAAGCCAAAAATAATATGAAAAAATATATAAATGTGAGAGTAAAAATATACTTGTATACGTAAAAACTGCATGCTATTCTTAAATGTACTACCATTTTAATTTTCATTCAAATATAATAACCTTTTTGGAAAATACATCCAGTGTTTTAGAGAAAAGCAAAGCAAATACTAAGACGTTATGCACCAAAGAAGTTAGATTACTGAAAGGGTTAGGTAATTTAATCCCTTTAGATTTTAGCACAGAAGGATGAGTGGGGACCTTATTCAAATCATCAGAATTCTCAAAGGCATCAATAAAGTTGCTCCAGCAGAATTTTTTTTTAAGTTAACCAGTGTATCATATAGAGAGGGAACTGGTACAAAACAAGGGTATTGAATCTTGAACAAATGTTGAAATCATGTAGTTGCACCAGAAACCTTGATAATTTTTAAAAGGCATCGTGATGAAATATTGAGACAACTTAAAAATTAGCCAACCTGATCAGCAAGAGAAACTCAATGACTGCCTTTCATTTCTCAAACATCTTCTGTTTTTATGTGCCCAGGACTTTAGACTTTCAAATAAATGTTCAAAATACAGTACATGAGCTGAACTGAATTTCCAGTAGCTGGTCGTACGTTGTACATTCACACCCATCTCACTTGCTTTTTCTTACTGCATCAGTTTCCATCTTGTTTAAATATAAAATACATTGAAAACAGATTGGATTAGGGATCTTATTTCAAAATCAGTTAATGCTAACATCACACACTGCTGAAATGTGACAGAGAGGAAGAAAATGTCTGATCAGAATAATGAGTTTTTACTTCTAAACTACTGGGGCTTTTATTTTGGATATATTCTATTTTTTAGATAAATACCACAGAAAGTTTTGAAAATTGTATGCCTGTTAAGTATCCCAGTGGGAATATTTGGGTCAGGATCAATAAAAGTATAAAGAACAGAGCAAATGTTAACATTAAAGATAATTTTATGAATAAAGTATGTCTGTTAAATATGACTTGAAGAAAAACCCAGTAGGTGCAGAAGTCGTGCTAAAACACCGGTCTATATCATATAAGTCAACATTTAAAGCCAAAGTTTGTGTGTCTGTGTTGTAAAAAGTAAGTATGTGTAACAAGAAATAGTCTGTCCATTTATCATCAAACCTGTGTACTATAGGAGGGTCCAGCCTAAACCCAGCAGCATCAGGCAACAGACAGAAACCAACCCTGGACAAGATGCCAGTCCTTTGAAGGACATTCAACTTGCTCCCTCATTCTGGGCGACTTTAGAGTTGCCTTTGAACTTGATAAGCATAAAAAAAGAAGTATATGAAGAAAAACCCATGTAGACAGAGGTAAGACGTGAAAACTCAAAACAACAAGTGACTGAGTCAGGTGTTTAAACCAAGAATCTGTGCTGTCCATGCTGCCCACTAATAATAGTAATAACAATTATAATAATAAAACATTTTGCAAGACACGTAGGTGTTTCAGAGTTTGCAATTGATAAAAAAATGGTTTTGATTAAAAACCCGAAAGGGGTACTTGAAGTAAAATATTAGACATAAAGTGGTTAAGCTAGGGAAAAAAGGCCACTGATGTAAAGCACTGGAAAAAGTTGTCTGTGACCCAAGGAGTGCCTATGTGTGGTGAGGCACTAAATGAGTGGAAGATGGGGGTGACCTCAGGAGAAAACAAAATGGGTTTGCATGAATTAGCAAGTGGTTCAATATGGCTTATAGAGTGCAGCATACAACATAAAGTAACTGCTTCATTCATTCTTGGCAAAATTAATTATTTGAATGTTTTATTAATGATCTTGAATGGTAAGTTTGGTATTTTTTGAAGTTAAGGTTATTCCTTCACAAATATGCTATATTTACATTTTCCCCACGAAATTGTGTTCTAAAGTTAATTGCCCACACTGGCACTTTACATTGTAGTCCATGGGGCGTAGAGGAAAAGCTTAAAAAACTTGTCAAATATGTTCATTTTTAAGCCAAGATAGTCGTTGAGTATTTCTCCATGATGAGGACAACTCTGTCTTAGCAGCCATATTGAGACAAGCTTGTGGCCCACTTCAATACTCCATTCAAAGGCCATGTGG
Organism: Polypterus bichir lapradei; assembly: GCA_026402145.1. NCBI lineage: Eukaryota > Metazoa > Chordata > Cladistia > Polypteriformes > Polypteridae > Polypterus > Polypterus bichir. The sequence goes on from JANRMT010062836.1 coordinate 3,315,260, forward strand.
TAGCTAAGACCAAGCTAGACTGAAGATAAATCGACAGCAACCTATGGACGCAAGATGCACTGCTACATATGCTATAATTATATTTTTGTTACATTCATTTTATTTTGTTTATTATTTGGGCATATTGTCTAAAATACATAATTAAATGTGTATCTCTTTCTCCTGCTTGTTCTTTCACTCTATCTAATTACCTCAGGTTATAGATAAAAAAGGGAAGGGGGAGAAAGTGCTGAAGTACAGTACCTGACCGCAGAGTGGTAAAACTATGGGATTTGAGGCATGTACTGTAGGTAAAGACTATGTAATAAAGAGTCCTAAGTGGAAAACAGGGTCACCTAACACAAACCATTGTGAAGGTGAGGCAAAATATTTGTGTAGCTGCAACCACTGCAAAGTTATCAAGGTTTACATCTTTCTTATGGCAAACTGCTTGTGAAAAATGGCAGAAAGATAAAGAAAAGTAGTGACAACTGCTTAGGCCTCTCATAAGAAGAAGAAGAAGAAGAAGAACAGCTACACCATCTGCAGATTGCCAAAACAGAACGCCAGTACCCTCCCAAACAGACCTGTGCTATTGTTCTCACACCATACTGATTGTTATAATCACACAATAAAGTGCTACACACTGTGATGGAATGAGATAAATAACTGCAGTGACAACATATCCTGAGCCTCAAGCCAAACACAGGCAGAAAAATGATGAGGGGTAAGCCTGAATAAAAAGCCATTGAGCAGCTGGCTAATACTATAGGTCATTGACATGCAACACATACTCCATGATGGAGAATGTGACAATGACAAAGACAGAGAAATGTACGCCAGCAAATGAGGAGACAGTCAAATACTCAGCTTTACATCCTTACATCAACATTTGGCTGATGAGCACTACTTTCGAAACATTAGATCGGCAATGTAATAACTGTTGGGCACTATATTTTTACTTTAAAAATAAAAGAATGTGTGGAAAAAATGGAAATTTTCAGCTTGCTCAAGATGAACCACCTTTATACGAGGACCGATTTTATATACGTTTCCTAGTTTTAGAATATTTGAAAAGGAAAAGTTTTTAACTTTGTCAAACATGTAGAATATTTCTCATAAAATAATATTATTTACACTTAAAAACAGGTTAGTAAAACCAAAAACTGCTGTAATCATAAGCTCATATTATTTTTTTGGTCCATGAAGAGAAGTTGAGAATCTGAATAACAGGACTTAATGTGAAAATTTTGATAACACTCAATGCTCTGTTATAGAGAATAAACTGAATATGATTTTATTAATGAATGTGTGGTAGCTAAGCAGTTGGCAGGGGGGGTCAGTCTCTTTGATGGACTGAATGGTCTCCTTACATTTGTCAAATTTCTTATGTTCTTAAGTTCAATCTCTATCTCAGACTCACCATGTGATCTCAGGAGCCGCTTGGCCTGTCTCCGCTTGAATCTGTTTTCTATACTTGAAGCACTTTTTGTGGAAGGTGATATATTTTATACAATAAAATCTTGCAGACTGAGATAATGAACAGACTCTACAGGATATGCTCCATGTATACAAATGGGTACATAAAGTGCTTTGGTATGCTGGCCAGGGCTATATAACTTCTTCAGTCTGTGCTCCCACAGTGGGAACTTGATAACCACAGCACAGCACGAATAAACTACTTTGAAATGGAGTTCACCATGAAATGTGCCTCATTAAATAAACATCATGGTTGTGAATTACAGTATTTTACATTCCAGCTTGTCCAGTTACAGGTGAAGGACTTTAGTGCCCCACAACCCTAAAACGCAGGCTACAAAAATGAATAGATTTATATGACTTTGGCTTAAGCTTCGCTGTTTGAATTTTCAAATCTCTGCAATGCACATTAAAGAAATGAAACAGGCAAGTCTGGAAACTACAAAATGTTCAAGGTGACTTGAAGTTGAACTCCATAAGCAATTGTACAGCCCAGTGACATACCGTAAGCCTTCTGTGTGTAATTCTGAATTCTGCACTCGCAGACAATGCAGCCAAATGCTATTATATTCACATTTGCTGAAAGCCATACTCAAAGCTGATGCTTCCATTTATTTCTGTATTTTGAGTGCTGGCATGCATTATGGAATATGTGGAAAAAATAAACTACATTAAAAGCCAGAACAGAATATCCCAAATATTTAATGGTATAACCAAAAAGCTAATTCTTCACATATGGTCATAAACCTGAGGGGCAGAAAATTTGATTTATAAATATGACTCAATCCACATACATCATTGTCATTGTGCATCATTGCCATTACTGTATTTGCTCCAAAATATTCGCTATTTGTCACATATTCACCAGGCACTAATTTAAAATCACAGTCCATGAAGAAATTATTTTAATTGGTAATGTACAAAATGAGCAGTGAGAGGGTTTAACTTGAGAAAACCATTCAGAATTTTTCATTTTATAAAGTGAGATCTCCGTTGGGAAATTCTGTGCAGCTCAAGCGTGAACATTTTCCTTCAAAAATTCAAATCTTCATTTCTCTTTTGGCTGTCAGCTACAGCATGTGAAAAGCTGTGCCGTGATGCCACTGCCAGCTTAAAATGGCTGAGATTGTCAGCAAATAATCAGGTAATTTACCACTGCAATTATTCATTCATCCCTGCAACCCTGAACTGAATAAGCAATAAGAAAATGGATGGATGCATGGAAGAAGGGACGGAATTAATCATTTGTTAGTTTCTGAACCCAGATATTCACAATGCAGAGTTACGTTAAGACTGGATTCTATCCAAGCAGCGGTAGCTGCAAAGCAGGAACCAATCCACTGTTAACTGCTTTATAACTCAATTAAGCCATTTCAGGTTTGTTAGGGTCTGCAGTCTCTTCATACAGCAAAGGGCATAAGATTGAAACAACTGTAAAACTTAAGGGACACTGACGCGTACAACCTTACTACAATTACTAGGCAAGACAATCGGAAGTGTGCAACACGTGACGCCATTACCGCAATCGTATAAAGATCAGCATGTACATTAATGCTGCATTGACCTCAATTGTCCTAAAGGGTTTTTCGCATTATTGCTGGTTATTATTATGGTGCGGGTTGGCTCCTTGCTCCCTCTGCCATAACGGGAGCCTTTTGAATCCAACACAGTCGATAACATAACCGGATGAGTATGGCTGATGACAAATCACACTTGGAGCAAGGGGATGGTGTAAAAATGAATCAGTAATTTTATTAAAAACCAAGTCCAAAACAAGTGTTCAAAAAGTGCAGTGTTCAGAAAAATAGTTCCATAAATAAATAAATAATCCATAAAAAGGTGCATCTGTGGAGGTTAAAATCAGCATAAATAAATCTATTAAAAACAAGGTTAAAATCAGCTGGCAGGAAACTTTCGTTACTAAAAACCAGTGTCTTTTTCCTCACTGGTGGCTCCTCCGCTTATCCCATATGGGCCTTGCAGCAGAGGAATCGCCCTACTGACACACTACACGCAGCTGACCTTCCGCTGGTCCAGGTCCCTTGCCATCCCATGGCTACGGCCTGGCTCCATCCCCAAACCTAGGTTTGGACCCCAATGGTCATGGCGCTCACATTGAAGCTCCCCTTCCAAGCCTCCTTGACCCCGCTGCCTTCCCGGTCTTCCACGGTGAGTCACTCCTCAGTGCACATCGCTCTGGCTCCCCGAGTAGCTCAGCCTGAGAGATTACTCCTTCAGCCCCATGGGCGTCAGACTCTCATGCTGCTCAAGGGGTTCTCATTTTCAGCTGTCTGTCTTCTCTGTCCCGAGCCTGCTCCCTTTTTCTCGCTCGCACCAGCTCCTTCCACATCCTGCCTTCTTCTCTCTCTTCAATCTCCATCTTTTCTTTTTCTCGATTCTTGATTCTCCTCTCTTGCACTCGCGCTTCCCTTTTAAAATGGGGACATGGTATATCTGGGAAATCAGCAGTTCCCAGCGCCAATTAGGGCTGTGGATGATCCTACACCTGTGGCAGTAAGTGCATGGCCATCCGCTCCCATATCGCACACCCCCCACACAAAGATGTGAATGCAGCAACTATTTAATGAAATGCCAAACAGCCGCAGACCTCTCTTTACCACAGTTTTGTTTTCCTGAATACAATACAGCAGACAGTGCTTGGGTATTGTAATTGGACCCATGATGCTTGAACTATAAAACTGCACTCTGCAACTCTTCAAAGTGATACTAAAAGCAGCATTTACAAATCAAGCAAAGCATCATGTCCTTCATTGAATGCATCATTCTCAATAAAATCAAAACTTTGATCAAAATCTGGCTAAGGCTTTGTGCATAATGATGTGTAAAGATGAGCTGCCACACAAGCAATTTATTTCCTGCCTATTACACACAGCTGTGACATGTAATATGAATGACCAATCATAGACAACTACACATCACTGGCATGCTGTGAACCTCAGCTATCCAATGGTAACAAGCCTTTCACTTTATGTGGCTTGCCATAGGTGGAACCTTTGATAAGAGCAGATTCACTCATCTGTGACACGCTGCTCGCCTAGTCATACATGTGTGTAAATCACATATTTTAATATCGAAAGAGAGCAGACAACATGGAAACTTGGGATTTATTTGAAAGAAGACACCCTTGGATATGTAAGAAATACCATTATTGCTTTTGATTGACTTGTGAGTTTATGGCAATGTACACTAGCGACTTTAAAATATGGCAGTGTTAAACAGAGATTTTGTTTTTAATAATGGGCCAACTTTCAGGCATCTTGTAATTTAAACACAACTGTAGTCTGCCTGTGGAGTCCTTCTCAAAATGTGGCTGACTAAATCAACCCTTATATATAAAACATGACGTTTGTCTCTCTTTATGCTGAAAAATGGAGTTTTGTGCTATTAATTCAGTATATTTCATTTTTTTCTTACTACAGTTGTAATCATTGTTTAATTGACTGATCTCATAATGAGAGTTACTCTTAATAAAAAAAATGGAAATTTAGCACACTTTATGTAAATATTACCTTTCTAGATATTGATAGGTACAAACAATACCTACCTACCTACCTACCTACCTATTTATTTAACATACTTTCACCATATAGGATGCTATTGCTCATGTACAGTGCTGGCCATACTGACTCAACATTCGCAACATGGCAGTAAGAAAACTCTAGCACCTAATGTCAGATACTAAGGAGCATGACATGTCAATGCCAGCAGATCAAAAAGGAGCGAATTAGAGTATCTTAGTGGTGAACATGTTTATGAAAAGAACACAAAGCTGGCTTCATTTGAGGAGGCACTATTATGCTTCTGGTTTTTATGTTCAACTTTTTTCAGTTTTTGCATAAAAAAATCAATAGCTTTATGTCACGAATATAAGGAACTTACCAGTAATACAAAACAACATAAACTATAATAGTGCTAGGAGTATTTTACAGATGGATTAGCTGTAATCTAAGAATATGTGCTATGTTACAGATTCAAGGGTTGCAGACATAAGTAAAGAGAAATATTTCTACTTCAGAGATATGAGGAGAACAAACACTTTTATTAGTTAACAGCGGGAACAGAATGAAAAACATTAAAAAAAAAAATTGTTTTCCACTCTTTGTGGATCAAACTAAGCAAATAAGAGCCATATGTTTTAGGTGAGTTATCTTGTAAAGTTCTCCATAGTCAAGTGCATGCTGGTCTGTGCTCAGGAAACCTCGCAGCATGAGCCTTGCTTGGAGTGCACGATGAGCTGCCTTAAAAATCAAATGGTGAAAAAGTGAAACAACATTTTTTACTAACTGAGTCCACAATACAAAAGAAAAATTGAAGAACATTAAGGAGAAAATTAAGATGAAGATATCCATGAGTTCATAATTCAAAACACATCAAGGTTCTGCTGTGAAAAGTTAATTGTCCATAACCCAAAACAAAAAAAAGTTCAAAATTCACAATAATCCACTTACTAAACATGAGAACAACTTGAATGCCAGTTGCTGCAAAGCCACTAACCATGCAGTACTAAAGCAATGCCACCTTACTTCTCCAATGACTCATGTGCACCGCAATGAACACAGAAGTGAGGGTCCATGGGCATAAACCCAGCAAAATGAACAAAGGCCTATTCCTGATACTCCATCATACACCACACAAATTAAATTGTTTATCATCTTTACCATGAAGCATGGTTCTCCTCCCTTTAAAACTGTATAAATGACCTTTGGAACAAAGAGTTTTGATCTCGACCTTTTACAAATTTCTGTATAGGCTCTTAAATTCTACCTTACTTTGTTCATTCATCTATTGTCGAGGTGGCCAAATACATTTATTGGATATGTCAAGTAAAATTGGACCCTGATGTACCTACACAATAATTTTAACTTAAAAGGCACTCAATAAGCATTAAGAATTATCTCTCCAATTTCCACACAAAAACTTAGTTTTTATAATTTAACAAATATCTGTAATCTATTTGCCTCCCCTTTTTAGGTGTCTTTCTTTTTATAATGATAAAGGAAACAGGATTTTACAAAATGGTTTGTGGAGGTCATCTAGTATCACATTCACAAACAACTGAGCTTTTTCTAGTTTTGTGAAATGTACAATCTTGTCATTTTCAGTAGTCATTCTGTTGAGACTCTTCTACTTGTAGTAGCTAATGTTGTCTCATGCCACAAAGTCCTGTCCTTGCCTGAAACCTACCTGCCAGATCCAACTCAATGATAACATGAGGTGTTAATCACTAAGCCCTGCACACATGTAGTAGAGCCCTGTCATTTGGTTTTACCTCATGTGAGGTTGAGGTTCTTAACTGTATCTTATAACATTTATTCATTCTCTGTTTAAATGGTGCTTTTTGATTATCAGTTCATAAGGACCCAGAGACAATTCCAACAGTAGTGGGCACAAGATAGGAGCCAAACCTGAATGGGACAATAGTCCAGTGCAGGGTGCACTCATTCCCATACCCACACTTATTGCTTCTTGGCCAAAGTAGAGTTGCTAGTTAACCTAATTGTGAGTCTTTGTGATGGGAAAGAACACTAAAATTGTCAAAAAACTACCCAGGAAATTGAAGTGAAGATGTACACCATCTACAAAGACAGTGACCACTGTGAATGTCTCCACTATACTGTATATCACTATATATATAGGAGGAATGAGTCTGCTTATTGGAACGAAGTGGAACAGTTGTCTGGGTGTTGCTGATACAACCATCTGGTTCTTAACACCACCAAAACCAAGGAACTGATCATCAACTTTAGGAGGATGAAAACTAATATTTAGCCCTTTTTTATTGATGGGAATTGTGTGGTGAGGGATTCGAAATTCTGGTTCCTGGGTGTGCGTATGCAGGAGGACCTGAATTGGAGCTTCCCATTGTGGACACTAGATGCGCTGTTGCCCAGTTGAACCCACCAGACAGATGTCCCAGACACACGTGTAAAAGCACAAGAAGATTTGAATTATAATATTCTTCAAATATAGTGCACAAAGCACCGCACTCTTCACAATTCTCAATTAATCAATAAACAATACAAAAACACAATCCTCCACTCCCAGCAGCTCCATCCTCTACCACCCAACTCTGGCTCTTTCTGCTGGGGTTTCCCACAGTCCTTTTAAAGTCTCTGACCCGGAAGTATTTCTTCTCTGGGTCAACACCACATCTTCCTTCTTCAAGTGTCCCGGAAGTACTGCGGGCTTCTGTCCTCGTGACCCTGAAGTACTTCTGGGTTGGCGTAACCATAATAGTCCCCAGGTTCTTGGTGAGCTCCCCCTGGCGGCACCCATGGCACCCAACAGGGCTGAAGAGACGGACTCCATGTCCCATGCTTCCCTGCGGGAATCCGAGGGACCATTTTTATCCAAGGGAGCTGCCATCTAGCGTCCTGGGGGATGTAATGCCCTGAAAAGTCTGCTTTCTTCTGTAGAGGGACATCCCAGCAGGACTGAAATGCTGGCTGTCCATCACACCATCCTTGGAAGATCTTTATAGTTCCCATTGACTGAAAAAGGCCCGGAGCATAATTAAAAACCCATCCCACCCCCGTCATTCTAACTCTGAACTGCTGCCTTTGGGCAGATGCTTCAAGACAATAAAAACATGGACAAATAGACTAAAAAATAGCTTTTACCCAAAGATTATGACTGCACTAAATACCAGCAGAATCTGAAAAATGTTTTGTTGTGTAATATGATGTTTGATTTGCCTTTCCACTTTAAGAGTCTCCTTTATAAATCTTCGTATTTATATGTTTTTGTAGTGTTATACAGTAATATTTCTTGCTGTTTTGCTGCACTGATAGGATTGTATTCCAGTTTTGCTGTACTTGTGCAATGTTAATAAAGATATTCAATATATAATATCAAATCACAGTTGCCCTGAAGTACCATGGACAAACTTTTATGTGTATAAGAAAATTTTTCAAGGCAACTCGCTTAATTCCAATCATTGACGCAACTCTCATTAGAAAAGTCAATTAGTAAAAGTAAAACAAAGAATTATTAAGCCTGAGGTTTGAAAGTGGATATAGTAGGGAGGCTCAACCTTAGAGATTTTGGAATGAAAATGCTAGTGAATTTATTGTAACTTCCTTTACACTAATCAGTGAAGTTGAAGGTATAATTTTAAAAAGTGATCTGGATGATAAGGGCTTCTTTATAAAGTGGAGGAGCTATGATTACAATTTTTGCTGATGTTAACCATAGAAAATCAGATGTGATTTTGGGCTAATCAGAGATGCTTACTTGACAATTTAAAAAAAAATTGGTGGGCACATGTTCTTGCAGTCCCTGCTAGAAATTACACCTTTATTATAAGTATGCCATTGCTGCCTTGAATACTGTCTGCATTCAGATTCCTCACTTCTATTTAAAACTGAGAAGAAAACCTCAAGTTGCTGACTGAATACACTGGGCTTTTTAGAAATGCAAAGACAGCAAACAAAACAAATCAGAAAATCATCATTTATTATACCTTATGTTACCCAATTTCAAAATTATTTCAAGTCTTTGTCAATTGCATGAATGTACCATGAGCCGTAAAGAGACTGATTTAAGGGGAACACTGAGCTAGGACATCGAGGGAACAACAAAAGTCTTTTGTCTTCCTTTATGGGCCTGACAGTTTGGAAAAACTCCCATGAGTGCACCTCTAGCAACCCTGCAATTTTGTTATTTTTGGTCAATGGAAATTATAGCATAGCAGAACAACTAAAATGTCATAAGTTTTGAACTAGTAAGTGACTGAGGCTTATTGAAGTGACTGAAGCAGGAACAAGCTCTCGTTCATAAAAATATATATATTTTATGGGCGGGGGTTGATTTGTTTTGAACCAAGTCTTGTAAAAATTGACTTATTTGTATGGAAGTTTGTTATTAAAATCAAAAAAATATATACTGTATATATTCGCGTATAAGTCAGGTCTTGAAACCCGAAAAATCGATCATAAAATCAGGCCCTGACTTATATACATGTTCAAAAATACGACACTTCATTTCTTTTTTTTTTTTTTTACATCTTCCTGCTTCCTCCAGTCTCGCACCAGTTTCTCAGATACATCGAATTTTGTTGCAGCAGCACAGTTACCAATTCCTTTTGCCACTTCAATGGCTTTTAATTTAAAACCAGCTCCATATTTTCTTCTGATCGAACGCTCCATCATAGATAAGGGATGCTCTTACGATAAAGGTGTATGAGGGTGTGAGATACAAAAAACACAAAACAGTGTGAATGTTTCTTCGGAATAGTTCAGGTATTACCATGTGGTCACGTGGGCACAATACATAGAAAGAAAAGGCAGTGTGCTCCATGGTTACTCTCTCAGATAGGCGTTATCATAATCTCTTGCACCAATAGTGTGAGATTTCTGGATTCGACTTATACTAAAATAATACTAAAATACTGGAAATTACATGGCAAAATCAAGCCCCGACTTATCCACACAAGGACTTAACTGCAAGTATATACAGTATATATATTTTTCCATCACCTTTAAAAAAGGATTGGTTGCCCAAATCTTTTCACCTATCCATATTCTTTCATTACACACTTTTAACATATCATTATGGCATTTAAACTCTTTGTACCCTTTAAAGAAATATTAGTTTGCATGCCCAAGTGTCCACAGCCAAGGGCACAACCTTCTGTTGGGACACTTCGTAATAATATACCAAGATGAAACTGGGCATCTGAGGAATTAGGCAAGACTTTTGGTTCCAAAGTCTAAACGAAGTTCATTAATAAAAAAATAAAAAAAAAAAAAAAAAACCCCAAAGAATTCAAGTGTTCAAAGTGATACAGTGCTTCAATAAATAACCCTTCTTTAAACATCAAGTTGTGCTTTTAAAATAGTGATAAATAATTCCAATAAGCAATTAAATAAATACTTTAAGTATCAGGACGTCATTCCACCACATCCCGGTCTACCAGTTCTGCCAGTACCTGCAGAACTGAACTACCATCTCAGTCCTTCACAGCAACTCCCTGGGCGCCTTGCCCTCTAACCTGATGACATTACACTATGGATCTGCATAACAGTATATTGATCCCTTGGCCTCTCTCCATCCTCATCTGCTCCACTGCTCAACACACTTGAACTTCCACACATTCCTGGAACCTCCATACCAGCCCTAGCCATCTATCCTGCCCCCTTTACAAAGCTCAACAGAGACAACACTGTCTGTTCTGCCCTTTGCTCCCAGAAAATATGCTGTCCACAAAGTGATCGCTTGCTCTATTGTTTTCATTGTCTTTCCATCTGTTCTCTCCTTTTCTTTCATTTTCCTGAACACTAACTCAGCCGACACAAGTTAATATGCAGTTTCTTCATAATTAACTAAAACCCAAGTGATTGCATATATTCACATGTGCACTGCTTGCCAGTGGTTAAGCCACTGAACTGTGCTTAAAAACCATCAAAACCAATAATAAATTAATTCAATAAAACACTCCCCAGACTTTTTTTACCACAGTATAGCCGCTGAACCACTAAAAGTAGGGGTTTATAAATCTAGATATACAAATGAAATAGCAAACAAAAATGCTAAATTAAAGAATCACCCAAATAACAAAAATAAAGGATCTTGAAAACAGAATAATAGCATGCCAAACCTTTAACAGTGAGAGAGATGAAAGGAAATATTGTATATTTTGAGGCTGAATACAGAGACAAAGGCTGAAACAAATAAAAGAAAGTACATGAAAGCCAATGCTCGGCAGAGCTGAAGAAAATAATGACAGAATTAGGCATTAAAGAGGCAACACTGGAATGGCGCATCTCGATTAGCTTAATTACACATCATTATCATTTGAATTTTAAAGGTCAAGCCATGATACCAATGAACCTACAAACTTGCTTGCATCCATAATTCACTAAAAATAATGATTTGGTTTAACCACTGAACCAATCAGCATCTATTTAATCATATTCACATTCTGAAACCAATTCTTCCTCAAATATCATCTGTTTTAAGTTACTTGATAAAGGATCTCGACATATATTAGAGTTGCCAAATTTTGTTAATAATTGAATGCTTATGGGCTAACTCTGTGAAACGTATAAACACACATGTGTGAATGAAACTTCACTGTGAGAAACTCCAGGGATCACTGTGGTTTGTTATATTCGATCCAAAAAATTGAATAAAGAAAATTTATTCCTTGAACTAACTTCTAAGTTATGCTTCACTCTTACTGGTTATAAATTTAAAATTACCCAGATCTCGTTTTTTTTATATTTTCAAGCAAACCAAACAATAGATGTGTTGTTTTTAGACATGGCTGAAAAAAGATGTTTTTGATTTGTGTGGTTATTTAAGATAACAGGATAACTAAAGGTAAAACTGCAACAAATATTTTTATACCCCCACACTCAACTTCTTTTGTAATTCTGCTATACACTAGCAGCATTAGCATTTCCAATTTTGTAATTTACAATCAGAACATCAGCAGAGCTAAAACCTTGAAATCTCTGCTAGCTCTTCTCTTGAAAAAACACTGAGATGAACAGACCAGGCCACACTGTCTTTAGCAG
>JANRMT010062836.1:3332258-3354614 GCA_026402145.1 Polypterus bichir lapradei
ATATGGTAGTATATGTCACTCGCTCGCTTCTTATTGTTTCGCTGCCTTCTCAATTATATAATGCATGTTTTCTTCAGCGCTTTTTGGAGGTCTTCCTGGTTTTCTACACACTGCGTTGACAGTCAGTTCACGTGATTACGTGGGAGGCGTGATGATGTCACACGAAACTCCGCCCCCACGGCTTTCGAGCTCAACTCCATTACATTATATGCAGAAAAATAGCTTCCAGTTATGACCATTACGCGTAGAATTTCGAAATGAAACCTGCCCAACTTTTGTAAGTAAGCTGTAAGGAATGAGCCTGCCAAATTTCAGCCTTCTACCTACACGGGAAGTTGTAGAATTAGTGATGAGTCAGTCAGTCAGTGAGTGAGTGAGTGAGTCAGTGAGGGCTTTGCCTTTTATTAGTATAGATTTAGGAACAAAATTTAAACAACTGCTCCCGATGCACTGATTCATTGGTTACTTTCAGACTCTCCTATACCCCTGCATGTGAACAAGAGTCTAAAATAACTGGTAAACAGCAAGCAACACCTATATAGGTAACTGTTAGATTTTCTCCTTCTAATCACTTCACACTCAATTAAGACCTACTGAGCTGACTGCTGGAGATCATAATACAATGAAGCTAAAAGGAGAAGTTAAACCAGTAGAATGAATGGATCAGACGCATATACTTATTGTACCAATAACTTTGGTGTAATCTGAAATATGTGCTGTCATTACATTATTTCAGTGGTGACCAGATTTTCAAAGTCCCAAACTGGGACACTTGTACGCTAAGCACATGGTTCCAAAATGTGACACAACTCATGAATCCAGAGTGTGCTAGATGAAAATAAAATTGAAGACTCATTTCCCCCATTTGGTATTGTACACCTTATAAAAATCGAAGTTCATTCCTCCTTGGAGTATCATGTACCTTGTAAAAATGTTCAATTCCAGGCATAAAACTGGACACAATCTCTTACCTAGACACAGAGCCTGAAATTGGCACAGTAAAATATTTTTTAATAATTCTTGCATAATGATGACACTTTTTATATTTTATAGAAACCAGACCTGTAGTATTGTTGCAATAAGATCAAAGAGAACATTGAAATAAGCCTTTTTCATGTCTGCACAGAAAATGTCATAGTCTCATGATGACATAAATGAGTGGTGGCTCTGAGGCTAAGGATCTGTGCTGGTATCCCGAAGGTTGCCAGTTTGAATCCCTGTCACTGCCAAAAGAGATCCTACTCTGCTGGGACCTTGAGCAAGGCTTTTAACCTGCAATTGCTCCAGGGGAGCTGTACAATGGCTGACCCTATGCTCTGACCCCACGGGGTATGTGAAAACTAACAAATTCCTAATACAAGAAATTGTATAAGGTGAAATAAAAATAAAAAAATAAAATAACTACAAGAACAAAGAGTTTGTTTTACTGTTTCTTAGCAGAGAGAAAACTACAATGCTTCTTCCAAATTTGAATTTTGGCCACCCCTTTTTTCAAAGAGCCCACTGCAGGTTAAGCCATGGAGTATGAGGAGTGTGATCCTTCAGCAACTGAAGCACACCCGCTTGTGGATTACCATCCCAGTTAGTCAGCATTGAGGCATTATTACAACCTTAGACACAAAACCAACAAGAAAGTGCCATAATATTCATCACTTTCTGCATTTTCCAGCCAGATCTCATCCATCCCTGCTGACTTGCCAATATATCATTTTTTAAAAAAGAAACAGTGACCTCTGACATTAAAATAGATCTGGTCCAAGGAGGAGGGCTTGTTGGCTTGGTTTTCTCAAAGCCCCTTCACCACTTCTAGTCAATATCTTCTTGACATCAACATTTTCTAAACTCTGTGAGAACAGGATAGGTCACCAGCTACACTTCTTGAGTCATTGAAGGGACTAAAAATCTGACACTTGGTTTAGGCAGTGCAGTCTGTTGCAATATAACAGGATTTCAGTTTCACAGCATATCTTTTTTGTTAATGCAGAATGAAATTACATAATTTCAAGATTATTATTCTTCAAGATGCAAGAACAATAAAAAAGCTTTGAGCCTAAGGTACAGCAGTGATCAATAAAAAGTTTAAGGGGCATATGCACAGTTAAAAAATAATCCTTTTCAAACTGAACTATTCACTTCCAATGCCTTGATTCAAGTAGCCAAGCACCTTCAATGCAAGCAACATACATTTTTGTACCTATGTTAGGTTTTGTACCTAATGTTAGGTTAGGTTCCATCCCCCAGCAACCTCTGTTAAGAGGTAAACGGACAGTTCTGTTTTAATTCACAGTTGAAAAAAAACAGTTTAAGTTGATTCGATGGATTCATGGTGTCAATTAGTGAGCATGGCAGTAATAGGCTGAAACAGGAAAGCTAGCAAAACAGTATATAACACTCACTGTGTGCAAAGATCTTACACAACTCAATAAAATCTGATTTAACGCAAGTTATCTGGGCGTTGTTTGTTTGTGAAAACACTCCATAACATTACAGTAAACATATTAACAAACAGTGCTCAAATAAAAATTATGTTTTGCATGGCTTTCCATAAACTGCAAAATCAAAGATATTCACTTTGTTACACTGCTGTCGAACTTTTTCAAGTAGCCCTGTGGTAGATTCCTTCAAGGTTCTTTCAGCTTTTGCCATAATTCTTCTTTTAACTCTTTCAGATAATGATGACATCAGAGGTTATCACAATGATCTGATTCCCTTGAGAAAGACAACACAGCAGCATTCTATAGTTTGCTTAATTTTTTTGAGACGTGAAAGTTGCATGAACTTGCATTACAGTCTTTAGCAAAAGAGGGACATATACTACACTGGACTATTCATTTTTTCAAATGTTTTGCTTCTTGAAAATTTTTTGTGAGTATGCTAGACAGTTCCAAGCTGGACACAAACATAGTTTCACATTGATTGTATCGCATGGGAATTTGGAGAAACATGAAGTTATTTTTGTTAATTTAGTGTGTTTAAATTGCTTATTGATGCTGACACATTGTATTAGTCCAATTGAGTGAAAATGTTTTACTGCTGATTTTCGTTTGTAGTCAGCACCTGACGTGTCTTGTTATTGTGTTCAAAAATAGTTAGCCAGTATTGATGGATTCCATTTTCCCCGATACTGCTTTTCCATCTTTGCAGTATCCCGGTAAAACCTGGCATTATGTTTGTCCCTGATTGCACCAACAACGGCAGTGAATGCAGAAAGTCAATCTTTATAAACAAGTTGCACTTCACGGTTTTGTATGCTTGAAGCATGTTCTCTAGCAGCTGGGCCCAGTTTGGTTCTCTAGAGTTGCCAAGAAAAATTTTATCATCACCCTTGAAAGCCTTTTCATGTGATTTCCTCCAGCCTCACTAGCGGATCTTCAAACCGCTTGTCATTGATGACGTGCCTGTTTTGTGGATCAAAAAAATGCCTTCTTTACAGTTGGAATTAGTCAAAAATCTAATTTTTTTGCTTTTCTTCTTCATTGCTTTTAAAAATTTTTTCATCAGTCTGAGTTTTATATGAAGAGGAGGCAAAAATATCTTTGTTGAGTTTGCAGGTGGTTTATGTGCCACAGTTTCCTGCTCTGGAATCAAATACTTATAGAGCTGCCATATTTTTTTAATATAATAAAACACTTGGTGTATGTGAGCTGCATTCCTAGTAGCTAGTTGTGCCACTAGTTTTACTGTATATAATCACAGATGTTTCAGTTGTAGTTCTTGTATACGTATATTTATAATACGAGAGGAAATCTCAGAAATAGGCAAGAGCTGTAAATGGTATGTGACCGGGAGATTTAAAGCATTTAAAATACACCCAAAAGTGCTCAGGAGGCAAAATCTTTGTTATCCAGTGTTATTCGTTAGTTAATGCTTACCTTAGGATAGTCTGCATACCGAAAAAACCTTGTTATGGCCTCACCAAAAATACCACTGGTAATATTGTTAGAGCACCAAGTAGATCTTAATTGTGTTTGCAGGGTGTAAACAGTTGTAATCATGCTGCCAGATAAAGTTTTTGTCAATGAGTTGTTTTCCAAAGGTACAGCATTATGCATCAAATTTATTTATATTTATCTGTAGCCATATTTTGTTTATGCTGAGCAGATTTTCTACAGTGCTGGCTGAAATTATGTCCCAGACCATGACAGAGCCACCACTGTGCTTCACAGAAGACTACAGGCAGGCATCATCATATTCCTTACCAACTTCTCTTCTGACATGTCAGCATCATGACATCACTTGGTAAGATCGTTTGTCACTGGCTGTTTCTCCTTGTTTGATGGGCTCACTGAAATGTTTTTCAGCTTATTCTGCTTAATAATAAACTGATAGCTACAACATATCCTACAAGGCGTTTTCACTTTGCATGGTCTTAACGTCTGCTTTGGTGCCAATTTTTTTTTAAGACCATTGCAGTGGCAGGTGTGCATCATGACATCCTACATCTCCCCAGTTTTTGCAAAGTATAAGTAATCTGGTTACTATTTTCATTTATTTTTCCTCAATACTTTAGTGTAAATACATTGTATATCTGACTAGAACTTTTGAACGTTGACTCCCTTTGTAAAATTGCAGCACTGGACAACGTTCATCTATTGCCAGAGATAGTCGGAACACTATCGATAGCAGCGAATCAGCTCCACCGACAGTAAGAGCCCAGTGGTGGCATCGAGATGATAAACAAATTAAAGTAGCATGGAGGTATTCAGGCAAGATTTCAATCTACCTCTGCTGAGCATTTTTGTCACCAATATTCGGTCTCTGGCAAAAAGCAAGACAAACTATGACTCTGTATCATATACACACACGCATTATGGACTGCAACATCATGATTTGCACAGAAACATGGCTAAATGACTGTATCCTGGACATCGCTGTTGAGCTGGAGGGGTGCACTTTTGTCAGGGCGAACAGAACATTAGCGAACACCGGAGAGATCAAAGGTGGATTTACTGTATGTGAACAATGCTTGGTGTGCGGACATTATTGTAATGGAAAGGATCTGGAATATCTGATGATTAAATGTAAACTTTTTACTTACCCCGGGAATTCACGTCTATTATTATCACTGCCATGTATGTACCACTAGACTTGCAAAGAAAGAACTGCATTCTGCTGTTAGTAAACAACAAATGGCACATCCAGATGGGATTTTCATTACTACGGGGCGATTTCAATCACTGCAATTTTAGAACTGTATTCCCCAAATTTCATCAAAACATCTACTGCCCCACAGTAAAGAGAAAGAATTTGAGATCAGGTGTATACAAACACAGCGGAAGCCTACAAGGCCTTTCTGTTCCCCGACCTTGGACAATCTTATTACCTCTCCCTACTCCTCCTCCCTAAATACACACCATTTATCAGATGCGTGAGACCTTTAGTGAGGATGGTAAAAGTCTGACCTGAAGAGGCAGACTGTTTCAATACACAGACTGGGAGTTTGTTTGCCACCAATGCCACTCAAAACTTGGAAGTGGACCTCTTCTGTCATAAGTTACATCAATACAAGCATTAATAAAATCACAGCACACAAACAGCTTAAGACCTGCCCTAAACATAAGCCATGATGGATGAATAGAGAGGTTAGACTTGTGCTGAAAGCACAGGATGCTGCTTTCAAATCTGGTGACCCTGAGCGCTATAGCACATCTAGGGTCAACTTAAAAAAGGGCAATATAACAAATAAAGACATACAAAATATTTAGCAACTTATATGCTAGATATCACTCATTTTACACTCCACTATACCATCTCATTAATTTAAATGAGGTTTGTGGTTGGTGGAATTTAACAAATGTTTTAAAATGGCAGTGGTGCCCTGAGGTGATGTCTGGGAGCCAAATCTGTGCTGTTCTAGCCATTTCACAAAATATCGATGTTTTTGGTCTTGTTATGTTTTATTGCATGAAGGTTTACATGTATTTATTCAAAGTTCTATAGAGTTCCATGAGCAAATAAATACTTACTACAACTCAGAAAATTAGCTTTAAAAATAATTTCTTCATTAGCCTTGGACTTTTGTACAATACTGTACAGCAGACCGCATATTAGGGAGAAATAAATGCTTATTGTTAGAAGAAATATACAGGGAAAAACAGCTATTATCTGGATTTACTATATTCAGATAGAGGTTTGCTTATTATTAGGTATTTCAGTTGTATTTATTTTATTGAAATTTTTTTCAAGAATCCAGAATTAATTAATCTAAATGGCTGTTGTGTGTCCTACAAGGGATCATGAAAGCTCCTGTCCCATGTGTAGGTTTAACAGGTGTCAAGGACATAAGGAGGTGAATGAAACAATGAAAGTAACTTATATATAAACATATTATAGTGTAGAGAAAATAAGAGAAATCCTTGCTGAATAATGCATATTTATTGAAATTAAACCTTTTTCATTATGTGATAAAGACTTTTAGTGCAAGGGAAACTCAGTGCCAAATTATGTCATTGGAGACAAAGTGTTCATGTGGACGGTCCCATTTTAAGAATTCCCTTACTGTACCACCAGATAATCACAAGAAATTACTATTATTATTAGTACACTCACTCGTCTCCTGAGACGGTCTCTTTCCTCTCGAATTGCATTCATTGTAGCCTTGGTCCGGTTGAGTTCTTCCTCCTTACTGCACAGCATTGCTGTCAGGCTTTCATTTTCTTCCCTTAGGCCAGCTAACTCCTTCTCCCAGCGTGATCTCTCCTCTGCAAGGGTAGGATAGAAATCCCTCCCTAGGACTCCTTCGATTTCTTCCACTGTCTAAAAGGGGAAAAACATTGGAATAATTATATTTTACAGTACATTAACCATGGTGTATCTTGCAACAATGCAGTCAAGAGGAAAATAACCAACTGTGTAATTAAGAATATACTTTACAGACAAAAATGCTGGATAAGTGTTTTACGTTGTAGGGCAGGGAATTTAGTAGTGTGTTTTACTAGACGAATATGTTTTTACTCTCAGATCTTTTCTAATCTTGAATACACATTTTTTATACAGTATCAAAATAGAAATTTGGAAGTCCATTTTACTGGATGTTGTATAGCTTCAATAAATGATCCACTGAAAAATGATAATTTTTTACTTTTTACTTACCCATCTTTGCTTGTAGTAATGGCCAAGAAAAACTATTCATGTTTTCTTTTAGAACAGGGATCAGAAAATTACTGATACAATAGGCTTCAATGGAGACCAAGCATGAACAACAGCGGGCTGTATTAAATTGTCCATAAAAATCGTGTTACATAATCTAACATCGTAAACACAAGTATTTTGGTTAACATATTGTTAAATAAACCTCTTGTGGAGAAAAATTTTCAAAATGAATTTAGCATTTGAATTAAATATCTGCCTGTCCCCTTTTGTTAGTCATTTAGCCACAAGAGCATCATGTCCAGGTTTTTCATCCCCTGTTTGTGGAACTGCACCAGTGACTTAACCTTCTGCTTTTTGCAGACTAGGGGGCTCTGCCCCCTGCTCACTTTGCTTGCCCACCCCCAGGTTCGGTTTACCGGATATACAATTTAAAGAGATTGTTATTTTTATGGGGATTGTTACATATACATAATTTTCAACTTTACTGTAAAACTTTAGTCAAAACAATATTTGGAATTAACTTTTCTTCAAGATCGCATTGAATCTTGATTCCGTGTTTGGCCTTACATCGTGACAATGCAACATATAACTGCCTGTGAGTAAATATTGTTTCTTTTTTCTCAAATAAATAAAACATTTTTTAGAATGTTTGTCCATACTCTTTCTTCTTTGCTTTGTCATTAACGTGTCATCTAGAACGTATAAAATTATTGTCCTAATAAAATTAAGAAGAACTGGAAGTGTGTCTGCCAAAAGCATTCACACGACTAAGAGCTCACAACACAGGAACTGTCTCTGACAAAAGCATTCACACGACTGAGGTTAGATTACCGTGGTCTTGCTTGAAAATAGTTGTAAGTAGGGTGTGACTTGAAAGAATCTCATGTTAAAAGTGTCCGTCCTGCTACTGTTTTTACTTGCTTTTTTAACTTTTAATCTCTACTTGCACATCTCTCTCAGATCACACTCTTTAATGTTGATATGACACGATGTGCTATGTTAGCCAATTAATGAGCTATGACTGGGCAGGGCTCCTGACCAATGAATTGAGAAGGGAGGTGGGTCTTCAATTCAAAAGCTCGATGTTGTTGAAGCACAATACACCGTCACATAATTCGCTTTAATTCTACACTTTCTCACGCTTGTTTTATTTCTTTTATTGTACGTATAGTTCATGGATACAGCAGACTTGAATTGCATGGATTTGGCTTAATATTTACAGATTTTATGGACTCTACTTTGATTGGGAACAGCTGAGTCTGTGGATCGCGGGATGAGACCTATGAACATTTCTTTGTACCTGGCATATATGACCTCGGGATGATCTGTCTCCGTGATTATATTCGCTATGCTGATCTGCTCCCGATTCATTTCACAGTACTCTACGACTGGGATCTGATCTGATGCTCATACTAACCTGGCTTATGGCTCCGGGGCGATCACGCATGAAATTAACAAGTGTTACTGTTTGTGGCTGTGTATTGGAACCTCCAAATCCTGCTACCTCCTCCTGCTATGCTTTTGCTGCTTTGCTATCGCCGTTCACCTCATCTACGCTACCACACCCGCCTGTCCTAATGGTTCCGCTATGCTGTGCTGCTTCTCCACTGCTTTTCAGATAAGTATTGTCAAGTATTATGCTAAAATACTCTCATGACAAACTCCTTTTTATTAAACAGTGTGTCCAGAGCAAATGGTCTGATTGGAACATCCTAAAAGACGCCGGTATTTTGCAGCGCCCGAAATATATACATCGCGGGTCAGGTCGCCGCCACCGCCGGGCTGCGAATGAAAAGACAACCGGCAGCATTTGCTCAGGAATAAGCCCTTCTTCTCATGGCCCTGGAAATACAAGTATCAGTGTGCCAAATTTACATTGTGTGGAAATAAACCCTGATCACGGCTCTGTGCAAAAAGATGCCTCATTAACCAATATTGCACTGTTTAACTCGAGATCTCTTAATGGCAAAGCATTGGTGCTGTCAGAACTCATCACTGACACCAGACTTGATATACTGTGTTTAACGGAGACTTGGCAAAAACCGAACGAATTGACGACTCTCACGGAGGCGACTCCACCTGGTTTCACTTTCCATACAGAACCTCGCAGCTCTAGACAAGGAGGTGGGCTAGCGGTAATTATCAGAGCAGACTTAAATATCAAACGGATCCCAATTGACTGTCCACTGTCTTTTGAGTGCCTGGCTCTTAAACTAATAACGGAAACAGGTCCTGTCTCACTCATTGATCTTTATCGTCCCCCAAAATACAATGCATCCTTCTTATCTGATCTGATTGAACTTTTAACCCACCTAAGCTCTTACTCTCAGAGAATTATCCTTCTTGGTGATTTCAACATCCATATTGACACTACTACATCTAAACTGAGAAATGAATTCCTTTCCTTACTGGACTGCTTTGACTTAACACAACATGTTGATTTTCCCACCCACTCTGGTGGTCATATATTGGATCTGATCTGCACTTCTGGACTATCTGTTGCCAATATTTACAGCATTGATTTGGGACTCTCTGACCATAAAGCAGTATTTTTCACTGTCTCACTGCCTTTACCTCCTCTTACCTGTAAACGACAAATCTCTTACAGAAACCTTAAAAATATCTGCCCCTCTATCCTTTCTGGATCCATTTCTGATCTTTTACTGTCTGCACCTATTCCATCAACACTAGATAGTCTTGTTAACCACTATAACTCAGCCCTTCATTCAGCATTAGATAAAACAGCTCCTTTAAAACATAAGGAGGTTTCCTTTAAACGTTCAGCTCCTTGGTATAACTCAGAATTGCGATCTATGAAAGCAGCTGGCCGACGCCTTGAGAGAATGTCACGTAAGACTGGCCTCACTGTGCACATCCAGGCTTTCTCTGATCACCAAAGAGCTTACAGAGAAGCACTAACTGCTGCTAAGAACACCCACTATGGTAGAATAATAGAAAGTGGCCACAATAACCCAAGGGTTTTGTTTTCTGTAGTTAATAAACTACTCGAACCGGCATCTAGCCCAACTACCTCTTCTACTGAAGTCTGTGAGGATTTCCTCCACTTTTTCCGTAACAAAATTAAAGATCTAAATAATTCAACTAACATAAATGTATCATCTGTTTATATCTCTCCCTGTTTTCTCACTCCATCCAGCTCCTTCTCTAAGTTCTCACCAGTCACATCTGCTTTTGTTAATGACCTGCTTTGTAAAATGAGGCCGACTACTTGTGTACTGGACCCCATCCCCAGCACAATACTTAAATCCTGCCTTCATGCCATAATCCCGACTGTTACAACAATAATAAACTCATCCCTTGACACTGGCTCTGTGCCGCTCACTTTTAAAATCGCTTCTGTAACCCCAATGTTAAAAAAGTCTGGTCTTGATGCTGACAATCTTAACAATTTCCGGCCTATTTCCCACTTACCTTTCCTGTCTAAAGCTCTTGAGCGTGTTGTAGCCTCCCAGCTCACCAATTACTTAACCTCTAATAACTTGATGGAACCCTTTCAGTCTGGTTTCAGGGTGCAGCACAGCTGTGAAACTGCTCTGCTACGAGTAACCAATGATTTGCTTATGGCAGCAGACTCTGGACAAACCAGCATATTAATTCTGTTAGACCTCAGTGCAGCATTTGACACTGTCAAACATGACATTCTACTGTCCAGAATGGAGAACATGCTGGGTATCTCTGGCACTGCCCTCCAGTGGTTCAAGTCCTATCTGACTGATAGACAAGAGTTTGTTAGTCTGGGCAACAGCAGGTCCAGCACAGCGCCAGTCACACAAGGAGTTCCTCAGGGCTCTGTCCTCGGCCCTCTTCTCTTCTGTATTTATATGCTTCCCCTTGGCCATATTATTCGTAGCTATGGACTGGGCTATCATTTTTATGCAGATGATACTCAACTCTACTTCAATGTTAAAAGTGGAACTTCATCAGAGCTTTCTCAGCTCACAACCTGCCTTAGTGAAATTAAAACCTGGATGGAGCAGAACTCTTTAAAATTGAACTGCAACAAAACTGAACTCCTGCAAATTGGGACTAAAATGCAACTTAATAAAATGAGCTCCTTCCCAGTCCATCTTGGCGGTGATCTCATCAGACCTGCCTCTACTGCAAAGAATCTTGGTGTCATTTTTGATTCCTCCCTCTCTTATTCCGCCCACATAAATCACATTAAGAAACTTTCTTACTTTCACCTCCGTAACATATCCCGTGTTCGCTCCTTCCTCTCCTTTTCTAATGCTGAGAAACTTGTCCATGCTTTTATCACATCCCGCATAGATTATTGTAACTCGCTGCTGGCGTGTGCCCCTTCTAATCTTATATCACAGCTCCAGCTTATTCAAAACTCGGCTGCAAGAGTCCTGACTCGAACCAGCAGCAGCGAGCACATCACACCCATCCTGCTCCGTCTTCATTTTCTCCCTGTGTCTTACAGAATCGAATATAAAATCCTACTAATAACCTACAAAGCCTTATATAACCTCGCACCAAACACATCAGTGACCTTCTCCATCACTATGTGCCTGCCCGCCCACTAAGGTCCTCTGATTCTGGCAATCTTGTTGTGCCCCACACTAATCTACACTCCATGGGTGACAGGGCCTTCAGCAGTATAGCGCCCAGACTCTGGAATGACCTACCGAAATTAATCAGGTCAGCTGACTCGATGAATTCTTTTAAAAAACAACTCAAAACTCATCTGTTCAGGAAGGCTTTTAGCTCTATTTGACTTCATTCCCCTTCTCTCAGTTTACCTCTCTGTCAAGATGCTCATGTAACCTGTATGTGTGTGTGCTAGACCATCAATTCTGTTGTCTGTTAGGCTTTCTTTGAACTTACTGTCTTAATATTCTTTATTTATTTATTTGGTTTGTACAATGCTATACGCTGTATACCCTGCTGTTTTCTCTTATTTTCTGTAAGTGCCTTGAGCATGGGAAAGGCACTATATAAATAAAATGTATTATTATTATTATTATTATGTCATGTTGTTCAATGCATGTCAACAAAGGCAGATGACACAGTAAATGGTAGACTCAGTAGTAGAGTTACTGGTTCTTTTGGCTGAGGGTAACTGGAGTTGCCACCTGCATGGATTTATAGTTTTTTACTAATCACTGCAGATTCCTCTGGCAGTCTTCTATGTAACAGCGATACAAGATCCTAAGTGGTTTTACAAACTGGCAAGAGAGTGCAAGAAATTTGTTTAATGTCATAAAGTCTGCTACTAGGTTTGAGGTACAGTAAGTCACAATCCAATGCAGGTGGCTTTACTGGCTCGTGATGTTTTTTTTTGACATATCGGTGTTTCAGTTCTCATTAACAAATCAGCAAATGTCTTAGTGTTTATGATTCTGGGAGCACAGCTGCTAAATGTTAGTGGATGCATGAGAAACAGAACAAATTGGTTGAGCTGTGCCAACCGCCATTATGTATTTCTTATATATTACATTATGAATCTAGTCTACAGACTAGAAATACTAAGAAACATTTTGTATTTACATTAAAAGTCGATAATATTAATGTATGTGTCATAAGTATTGAAATGTTAAACATATTTTCGTTTGAAAATGTTTACAAAGAAACACTCTTTTCAACAATCTTTTATCTATACTAATAAAAGGCAAAGCCCTCACTAACTCACTGACTGACTGACTGACTGACTCACTCATCACTAATTCTCCAACTTCCCATGTAGGTAGAAGGCTGAAATTTGGCAGGCTTATTCCGTACAGCTTACTTACAAAAGTTAAGCAGGTTTCATTTCGAAATTCTACATGTAACGGTCATAACGGTCGACAACGTCCGCCATGTTGAACTTTCTTATTTATGGCTCCATCTTCATGAAATTTGGTAGGCGGCTTCCCTGCGCTAACTGAAACCGATGTACGTACTTATTTCGGTGGTATGACGCCACTGTTGGTCGCCATATTGAACTTTCCAATGGTCTTTGTTACCTATGGGCCCTTCTTCAAGAAATTTGTTACGCGGGTTCCCAACGCTAACTGAATCCTACTTACGTACATATATACGTCCATAGCCTGCAGCTCGGTCGCTGTGTGAGGCGGCGTTGGGTCCCCCATCCCCATGCCTCCCACGTTGTTGGCTGCCTGCCTATATAAGGCCGTCCGTCACTCCGGTCTCTTCATTCCCTTCCTTGCTTCGCCACGGTATTCATGTCTCCCTGCTGATAACTGCAGCCTTTTTATTTAATCCATGGCTTCTCCGCTGTTTTATTGTTCGTTTATTACTATTATAGTTATTGTATAGGTATTTTAGACTTACTTTACATTGTTCAGGTACCCATTTCCTTTATCGTTCCAACCATACCCCCATTAACATGTCTATCGAGGTGACCACCATCGATCAAAGAACTGTCACTTACCGAGTGGTTTCCATGCCCGGAGATGGCACCTGCCTTTTCCATTCTCTGTGTTACATATTGCACGGCCATATCAGGCTCACTCTTGATATCCGGAGGAACATTGTGTCTTATGTATTGAATGACTGGGACAGGTTCAAGGTGTGGACTGATGACAGTACAGGAGATAATTACACTACAAAGGAGCATTATAAGAGTGAAATGCTTAAGCCCTTTACCTATGGTTCTGCATGTGAGTTGATGGCTGCCGCTGAATTGTCCGGTTGTCGCTTTCAAGTCTACTGAAATGGCCAAATATTTTACACCTTTGGACAACCACCAATGCCTCTTAAACATCTTAGATTCACAGGTGACGATTTGAGTAGTGGACACTTTAATGTTTATGAATGTTTAAACTCTCAAAAGCTGGATGCGAAGTTATCGATGAAACCGGTTGTATGCTTACAACGCTTGACAGATGCCGAATGTCACTTCAACACAACAAGTCCTGCAAATACTGACGTAATTGAAACAAACCATGAAACTCAAACCGATTATGACAGCAGCAATACAAGCTGTGAGATTTGAGGCAAGATTACTTTTCACATGGCCAACTGTACGTTGCATGCTCAAGAGTAAATTCAACGCACAGCTTGGTCATATTACAACCGGAGGGCCGAACTGACAACGTGGCATACAAAGAGATCCTTAACAAATAATTATTGGTATATTTTCCCTCAGTTTAAAAAGGTTTACTTTTCTTCTTAATAAAAATTTTAAGGCAGTACTTCGCCGCTGCAAAGCGCGAGTATTTTGCTAGTTTATTATAGAGATAATCATGTGACTTCCCAGACAACAGAAGAATAATACTGCATATAAATTATTTGAAACTCTTACCAGTGTTCCTTGAATATATAAAATTACAATAACATGTTGAACAAGAGACCATGCATCACACACAAGTAGAGCTATTAAACATTTATACACATAGATATTGCATACGGTACTGTTCAATTTTAGGACATTTTCTAATTCGGTATCTCAGTATAAACAGTGACATATATTTTAACTGATGCAATATACATAACTATTTTACATGGTTGCACTTGCAATGATACAGATACAGAAATGTTTTTCTGCAATATTTTGTTTTATTCCTTTGGAATTGAAATAACTGATTGTACTTTACTGCCTCCTAAAAAGACTTGCCCTATATTCCAATAAAAATATTCACAGCATGCATCTTGTCATGTCAGACATCAACCAAATAATTGATACTGGTAATCAGCAGCAGATGCCTGCTTCAGTCTGAGAAGTCTGGCGATCGGATAGCCATCAGCTACTCATTCAGAAACCTGGGAAACAAACCACTTATGAGCATTATGGGCAGCAATTAATCCCTTACTAAAAACGGAAGACACTCCCTGCCAATCTATGTTAAATATAGCACATTACTCATTGTGTGCCATTCCAAAGCATGAGACAAAGCAATCAAAATAAGGTTACAGCTGGTTGTTCATTTATAATATGTAGTGTGAGCTTTGATTAGCTCAATGCACGAATAAAAAGAAAATGACACACCAAATTGGGCAAAATAATGATTAAATATAAAACCAGGAATAAGCAAGGACAGCCAATCAGCACACACAGTACCTTCTGAGGATTTAGCTGCCATGAGCCACTGAAACCGCATATACAATACTTCAGCTTGACAATAAAGCATAACCAGTGAAAGCTGCTAAGTGCCCCATAATAAATTCATTCACATTTTCTTTAATAAAAAAGATGAATGTGTAGGAACTGAAAAAATGGTCCATTGCTACCATGACAGGCTATAGCTCCACAAAACCCTAATTGAACGTAAAAAGGTTCAGAAAAAGACAGATGAATGACCTATATTCTGACACAGGTGTGTGTGCGCCTGTCTGCAGAAATCTAAAATTGTACAGAATAGCAGACAAGTAATTTAAAGTCAAATTCTGTTTACTTTTGTCCTTATTTTTAAATAAACCAAAATAACATATAAATTGTAAAGTTTACTTAGGCAGACGCTACACTACATGACTTTGAGTTGTAGAGAATGTCACCCTTAATGACTGCAGTTACTGGATCTCATTACACCAAGGATGCCAGATTACAAGACTAAAATTCGATGAAGGTGATAGATTACACAAAACTGTCCAAGCTGTAACTGCTGCCAAATGGCTTCTACCCTACTAAAAGGGTCTAAATATTTATATGAGATTTAAGTTTGCAAATTTGCAAACCTTCTTAAAAACATGTTTTCTCTTGGTCATTATGGGCTATTCAATGTAGATTGCTGGACAGAAATGGCAAATTTACCCATTTTAAAATTAAATGCACAATACAATAAAGTGTGCAGAAAGTTTAGGGGTCTGAATACTTTCTCAATATACTATAATTAAACAAACTTACTGGAGGGGCTTTCAAAAACAATTAGAACAGGGACAGAGTACTGGTGTCATGGTTATGAATGTTGGCACAGTAATTCTAAAAACAAAAATATTTTAAACATTTACAATATTTTATTGATGAAAAAAAAAGTTTTTTTTTCTGTAGTATCAGTATTAAGGATCAGGTTCAGTTATGGTTCATTTAGATATTTTAATATTCCTCCCGAATAATGAAATTTTATTCATTATTAGTTTTGTTAATGCTTCAAAGGCATCTTTTTACTTTCTCGTATACGAAGTATAGGGAAAGTATTGTAATCGTCCAAAGATTTGATGTCGAGATTTTGATGAATCTTGATGTTTTAGACCTCCCTGAGACCAAAAATACCATTTTTAGAATTATGTCTGTGTGTCTGTCTGTTTGTGTGTGTATGTAAACATGATAATTTGAGTACGCTTTCACTTAGGTTAATCAAATTTTGCATACAAGTATTGGGTACAAAACATAAATTTCTATCAACTTTTGGGCTATTTCTGTTAACCAGAAGTGCTACTTTACCTTTTATTCATGCAGCTGTAGAGTCAAATTTATTCAACTTTACTTTTATAATAATTGTTCAATATATTATTAATTTGATTTGATTTGTTGTTGACAGTTCTTTAATGTACATAATATAAAAATATAATCATTGTCTTGCAGTTTACTCCTTAAATATCCATCCCTATATATGAGAAAGTCTACGGGAGACCACTCCCGATTTTTTTTTTACAATTTTGCCATCCTATTATTAAGATGAGATGATAGGCTGCTAAAGTGTGGTGACAGGAAGTCATGCTAGGATTATGTCACGAGTGTGACATTACATAAAACAGTGCAATTTGGTACATTGTCATCCATATGCTGGATATTTTTATAGATTTCAATGAGTGAGAGTTTGTTAATAGTTTTTCTGGAAATTAATTTGTGTGTATTTGACTTTGGACTTTGAACCTGGTTAGCATTTTGGATTAGGTCACTAAGTGTTTCCGACTTTCTGTTTTGACGCTTGCACATTAAAGACTTCATTTGCTTTTCATCTTCTGGTCCTTCCTTTACCTTCCCCAATTCAGTCTCTTTCATTACAGAACAGTAACAACTGGAGGTAATGAGAAGGATCAAGCAGACATTGTAACCTTTAAAACACACCATAACAGAGTTTTAGCATAAAATAATGTAGCAGAGTGTAATATTCATGCAATCAAAAAGCAATATTTAGAGCTGTCAATTCAGTGAACTCTCAGTCTGGCAATTGTTGAATGAATGTGCAGTGAATATAAAACTCCTAAGCAATGTAAGTTTATCGAAAAGATTAGAAGCAGATGAGGATATTTTCAACTGCCTTATATTAAAAAGCTAATCTTCAAAAAAAACACTAAAGAGGTTAGCAAAGCCATCACACAACTACATTCATCTGGGTTTGAGTCTCAGGTGGCATATGCAACTTCACCTTATGTTCGTGTTACCAGGTAATGCCAATGTATGTTAAGTATGTTGGTGACTCGAAACTGTAAGTGTGTGGATGTGCTTTAATGGACTACTGTCTTCTCAAAACTGTAGAATAAATAACTAATTTTTAACACTATATGAATGCATTCTAGATACAGAGCTGCCATTTATGAATGTTAAAAGGCACACTCTAGGAACACCAAGAGAGACCCAAAGGTCGTCAAACTCTGATGACACTGAGTGGGTGCTGTTACCCGCTGGGCACTGTTTATAAAAGTAAAAGTGCATATGCTCTGTACACCATGGGGCACGCACTCGTTAAAGGCTGCAGTAAATACACAGGTGCTTCTCAAGGAGCATGTGCCCCGCAAACAAAGGGGGAACCCCCCGCATCATTAAAGTCTAAGAATACCAACTACCAGCTATGGACAAAGAAGGGTGACGTCCATTCAACCCATCTAGTGCTCTAAATAGGCTTCGACTGGCACTGTCTAATTACGTACAATTTTCTCAAGTAGACAGCAAACTTTCTGGGTATGTTTACCTAATTGTCCTTTTTATTGATTGGACTCACAATATGAAGCACTACATGGAGTAAAAGACTGCTTGATACGCTTATTTCAGGGTATTGTCTTATTTACACATAATAATATTACTACTAAACAACACAGGTATCAACAGGGCAATAAACACTTGCTTAAACCAGCCAAGAGAACAGAACGCCAATGGCTGGATAAGTGCTAAATCAAACTTGAGATTCGATCAGCAAGGCCGTATCATTGGAGCAATATAAATAAAGCTTGCTATGAAAAGCCGTTCTTCACTCATAACTATACATCAACAAAGAAAAAACAATTTATATGGCAAGGCTGTAACTTTTGAAAACTGTCTGCTCTGAAAATGTCCTACTTTGCTTCACATTTTGGTGCTGTCAAGGAGGGAAAAAACCCATCTGTGTACCTCATCCAGTTACCTAATTAATGGCCCCTGGGAAAGCAGCGGATGAAGTTATCTAGATTTTGAATTAAGGAGGTTTGCAGTCTGTTTGCTGCCTAATCAGCCTCTAACCAATCTGCCCTTTTCTTTAGAGTTTAATGTTCAGTATTTCATTAGAAAGCCAAATTGGATTAGGATTTCATATACAGTACTTGAGGACACGTTGCAGAGTGGAATTCTATCCGGGATCCTTCTGTCTAATGAAGACAGGGAGTGTATTCTGCACAAATGATTAAAAGCAGCAGCTCTCACTGTTCATTTACCCTAAGGAAGACTTTCACCTGCGCTGCTGATCGGCGAGACCTCTTTGCTGTTTTAAGCAATTCTTAACATGTCTTGTGGGACTAAGCAGTAAAAGACTCCCTTGCACTCATTATTCAGCAGCAGCCTTGGCTGGCATACAAGATGAGCTTTGATAATGTGGCTGCATATGTGCGCGGGATCTCTCAGAACCAGCCATTTGGCAGAGAAACTTTATTTCTGTTTTGACAATAAGAATGGAAAAATAGATACTAATGAAATCAGTAGGCCTAAATTTGGGATGTTAAATTTCATACACTGTCCTCTAGAAAGGTACACTGGTGCAGTGGTAGCATTGCTGGCTTGCAGTAAGGAGATCAGGAGTCACACCCCAGGTCCTCCATAAATGGAGTTTGTATGTTCTCCCTGTGTCCATGTGGGATTTCCCTCTGGTCAATTTAAGTGATCCTAACTTGACTTTTGTGGGTGTGTGAGTGAGTGTGCTCACCTATGCTATGGATTGGTAGAGATTTTTTCTGTCTTGTGTCCTGTGCTTGCCTGGACAGGCTCCAGCCACCATGGATAAAGCTTGGCTTAGATAATAATATGGCAACTTTCCTATAAAGCTGAACATGAATACTGATTCCTCTGCATTAATCCACACACATGTATAGGTTTGGGTTTATTATCACAAATACAGAGTAAAGTGAAATCTCTTGCTTACATGACTGACCAACACACTACAGATTACCACTCTGCGGAGCCATGGTCACTGAGTATTACGAGGGGGAGTCAAGCTAAAGTTAGAAAATGGGATTATTTAGAAAATAAAATTAACCTTAACAAAACTGATAATGTCATTTCTCAATTTAGTCTCCACCCTTCTTAATGCACCTGCCTAGAAGTGCCTGGATTCCAGCAGAATAAAAGGTTTTGTCTTGTCCTCGCAACCACTCATGCACCCGAATTACTGTCGAACACTACATGCCTAGGGGTACTACAGACTCTTGTGCAAGTTACTGTGACTTGCTGGAGACCAATGTGAAGCCTGCTATTCGATCCAAGCAGTGGGGACTGCTGTCTCAAGGAATCCTTTTGCTGCAAGACAATGCCCACTCACACACTGCTAAGAACACCAAGGCTTATCTGAAGAAACTAAAGTTTGAGGTATTGCCACATCCTCCTTATTCGCCAGATTTGGCCCTGTGTGATTTCCACCTTTTTTGGACTGCTAAAAAAATATCTTGATGGTTGTCGATTCAAGACAGATGATGACGTGAAGAAAGCGGTGCACGAGTGGTTGCGAGGACAACTTGAAACCTTTTATTCTGCTGGAATCCAGGCACTTCCAGGCAGGTGGTGCAAGTGCATTGAGAAAGGTGGAGACTACATTGAGAAATTACATTATCGGTTTTGTTAAGGTTCGTTCTATTTTGTAATAAATCCCATTTTCTAACTTAAGCTTGACTCACCCTTGTACTAATCAGAAGTGGAGCTAACTGTCTTCAATAATAGTTTTATTATGTGTAGTGTGTGGCCGGGGCCCTTGACTAGCCGGGACGCCTCAATACTGGGAGGACCAAGGGAACAAGCATGGCTACAGCGTTACCTCCCCCAGGATGCTAGATGGCAGCGGCGCCTCGGATTCCTGCAGGGCTTCATGGGAGTTGGAGTTTGGTGCAGCCCTGTTGGGATCTGCAGGTGCTATCAGGGGGTGCTGCACCAGAAGCTGCTGAGCCCTTGTGGGCAGTTCTTCCACCACACCTGGATGTGCTGTCATCAAGATGAGTCATCAAGCACCTGGACCACTTCCGAGTGCCTTATAAAAGGAGCCAGCAGCCACTACTCCAGGAGCCGGAGTCGGGAGGAGGAAGATAAAGCTTGACCCGAGGAGTGAAGGAGAAGGAAAACAGAGAAAAGACTATTGTGTTTGTGCTGTGCTTGTGCTGGGACTGTGTTGTAAGTGTGGGAAACGGGGGAAGGCATTTCCCACGAGGTAAAAAGAAAATAAAAACCAATGTGTGTGCCTTGGACTTGTGTCCCATGCTTGTCTGTGTCGGGTTCAGGTGGCAGTGCCGGCCTGGGTGGTCCACATATGCTTATGTTTAAAGCTCTCAGCCTTTAACAGGAACATACATTTTCTAACAAGTTATGAATGTTTGCACTTCATTATAATCTGAAATGTAACTTTTTGACACTCACCAGAGGCTTCACATATTTTTTAATATTCTAACAAATAGGGAAAAAGAAAAAATGTCTTTTCGTATTACATAGTATGTATACAAAATGAATGGTGACAACCATAAGGCTGTCAAAAAAATTCCTTAACTTGAAAGTTAAGAATTACATTCCGAGTAGTGCTGTAGGGAACAACCATTAGATTTGTCAGCATCAGACTGCTAAAAGGCAGCAGTCCAAATACATACACAAAACATTTCTTCAAAATCAAATGTCAAGAAACAAAACAAGGCAAGAACAAAAACGGCAAACATCATCTTCAGCGATTGCCTTCCAGTAAGACAGTTATCTGCCATTTTTATCCACAGTAGACACTGCCAAACCAATTCAACTAGCTGCCTGTTAACATAGACCCCTTTTTCAAAACTGGTAGGGATAGTTTCTTTTGTAGAAGAGTATTGACAGCAACGTTTAAACTGTTTAACTATTAAAAAAGAAGCTCTGTCTTTAGTGATAAAGTTTTACTCTAAAGCACAAATTACAGTATGCGATCAAAAGAGCTTTTGCAAAAAAGTCAATGGCCTTATCACATACCAAAAAATGAAAACAGTGCTTGGAATATTGATCAGTTTTTTGTCTTTGGAGATATTGCACTGTAGTTTTATAAAATACTAGCCGAAGTACCCCGTGTTACCTGCGTATATCTGTAGAATGGATTAAGGAAAGACAGCAAAGGTCTGTATATTTCTTAAATGGTGAACCTTTTGTTTTTAGGCTCCTTTAAACCAACAGCAATACACCTGCATAACGCCTCACTGTGACTGTGACAGCCAAGTTAGAAGTTTTCTTTCCTTTAAAATTTCTTCTTTGTTCAATCCAAAGTGTATGTGTAGTTTTACTTACTTAGCTACCTATTTACAGTATGTACGTATTTATTTAAGAAGCTTCTGTAAAAAGACAAAATTTCCCCTGGAGACGAATAAAGTATCTGTATATCTATTGTGAACGGAACCCGGGCACAGACAGGCAGACATGTTGTTATGCACCACCACACGTTTATTTACACTATGTACAAAGTTATTAAAGTGCACCACAAAACCCCACAAGTCCCCAAAGTCCAGGCCTCTCACACAATCTGCCTTTCTTCGGGCCGCCTCCTCTCTCGCTTCTTTTGCCTTGTCCTCTCCTCACCTGACTCCAGCCTCGAATGAAGGGAGGCGGCCCCTTTTATCTTCACCCGGATATGCTCCAGGTGCTCCCCGGCAATCACCCGCCAACACGCCCCCGTGTGGCGGAAGTGCCAGCTGTACTCCCTGAAGCACTCCGAGTGTCCCTGCTTCTCTTCTTCCCAGCACTTCGTGGTGTGGCAGAAGTGCTGAGGTCCAGGGTTCCCAAGGCATTCCAAGCCCTTAACCCGTGGCCCCCAAAGCAACCAGGGTAGCGGCCCCCACGTGATCCAAGGTGGGCGCACGCCCTCTTCCGGTCCCTCAAGGCGTCCCGGCCGGGTCGTCGCCCCTGGCATACCTGACACTATCTATCTATCTATCTATCTATCTATCTATCTATCTATCTATCTA
>JANRMT010062836.1:3354624-3366343 GCA_026402145.1 Polypterus bichir lapradei
ATAGATAGATAGATAGATAGATAGATAGATAGATAGATAGATAGATAACAATCAAACTTAAATATACCAGATTATTTTTTCTTCACAAGGTTCCATGATTTGGGAACAAAGCTGACCAAGTGGAAACATGGATAAATCAACTAATTACTCAGAGCATTACTTAATTATCATATATTTTTTAGCTTATTCATTTAGTTTGTAGTCACCAGATGCTGGTGTCTATCCCAGAGGCATCTTGTGCGCATATCCACATTCACTTAAACAGGTATTTTAGAACTACACAAATAAATATGGCAGTATTATGCAAATGAGTAAAATTATTTATTTTAAAATAGTGGCATGAAGATTTTAATGGATGATTGTAGACAGCAGTTGCAAAAGCTAAATCATCAACTACCAAAATCACCAAAGCAACCAGAATCAAAGAAAATCTGAAAGCAAATGAAATTGCTCAAAAAGCTAACCTTCTTGTGCCAGTGAGTCTTAAACTTTGGGGGAAACTAAGTGTAGACATAAAACATTTGGCAACTTAGAAAATGAAACTGTTACAGATGATGAAAATGTAACAACTGCTTTTGCTGTAATCCCAAGTGAGGAAGGTGATGAACCATATAAACCATAATGAGATGGCTTGGTATGTTGATTTTATCTTTAGGTTATCAAGAACTGTACACATCAACTATGTTTTATTACCATTTTTTAAATAAATTGTTAATACTAAATAACATCCAAATGTTTGGAAAGTTTATTTGGATTCTCAAAGTCCCCATTAAACACTGCTCCATAGCTTCCTGAATCTGGAAAGGATTATTCTGGCATGCAAGCTAGAATTTAATAACAATTTGGAACCTCTGCCATTAGTAGTGGTAAAAAATATGCACCTCTCTTAATGCTAGTGGAGTCCCATATGTAGAAAGGTCATGTTAGTTGAGTTGTTAAGTGCCTTATGTACCATTAACCCTGATCTGCTCCAGAGGAAGCTCAAACAACAGCAGCTTCTCTTTACTCTAATAAATTTCAAATTCGCAAGTCTTTTGGCAAGATCAAAATCAGTGAAATCCAAAGATGAGCTTTTAGTTTTGCTTTATTGCAACATAGAAGCAGTTCAGAGTGGTTTTTAGCTTAGACACCAATGATTTTTATATAATATTCCTTCCCATCACCTTCAAAAATTTTTTTTGACAATCTGTCAATGGCTGGCAAATGTATGAGAAGGAATGGCAACATTACAAAGCGGTAAATCCTTTACAGTCCAAATCTTTTTGAAATATTTTACAGGCCTGATATGCAGTAATAGATGTATGGTATATTAACAAATTAAATGAAGTTGACCAGACAAAACATGAAATACCTTGGGTTCATACTGTCTACAATGAAATAAAAGTCAAAGTAATTGTAAGAATCACTGCATTTTTTTATTTGCATTTTCCATACTCTCCTTAATCTGCTCTGTCCTGGGGATGACGTTAATCTGCATCCAGCCCTGCATGTAGGCCCTCCAACCTGCAGGGAAAAACTTGGAGGTTGGTGGCAGAATTGGCACTCCAGCCACCATAAAAACCCTCACACTGGTTCCATTCCATCTGAACTTGTGTGGTGCTGAGGTGTGACCCATTGCATGGCTACACTCAGGTCCCAATCTGGGATCCTGAGTTGCTTCGTTATGTGGTGAGCGCGGCAATGCACTGTATAAGCGCATGCTCCTAACCTCCTACTCCTCCTCTATACTGTACCAACTTTTTCTGATTCAGGGTTGTATATGTTAACAATTATCCATACCCTTTTATAAGGCTGGAAACAGGGAGCACAAGAAAAGCTCTTGAGAAAAGAACAGAGAATTCAAGATGCCTCATAGTGTGTTCTTGTCTCTTTTCATCTGAGGAGCCACAAGTTCGGAGGATACTGCCCAGCCCAATAACATTCATTCAAATTCAGGAGAAAAACAAATGCTCTTTCTGATCAAATTGTTCTTGGATACTATAAAGAAGGAATATGAAAGGGAAAGAGAAAAATCCTATAATGCTTCCAGGAGGAGAGGAAGGAAGTCTGCTTGAGAAACGATCAATGACATAAGTTTATTTTAACAATGGAACCACTACCTTGTAAGTTGCGGGTGCTGGTATAAAATACCATTTTTTAAGGAGTCTGCTCGATTTTGAGAAGGAGCCCCACTTTGATAAAGGACAGACAAAAAGGTGCATTGACACCATTGTATTATCGTACTCCTTTTTAGAAAAGCCCAATGGCTCGACTGAAGAACATTAATAAATATTTCGGGTTTTGCCTGCTTGAGTCACTATATATATTTTGCCACAATGGTGGAGTGTCTAGTAGAAAAAAATAATATTGGTAATAGTAGCATTGTCATGTGTACAGAGTACAGTAAAACGTTTTATTTCATGTCCAAATAACATGCAATATGTCACCACTCTCTAACACTACGATGAGCAAGAATGTATTTAAATTGCGATTATGTTCTGTTTTTACATTTCCTTGTTATCAAAAGGGGGCTCCACACAAATTTTTTGACTATTATGTTTTTTTCTTTTGGTTTCTGAATCCATTCCCGACATATTTTTTTTGATTTGGTTTGATTTTCAAATAATCAAAATATATTTTCTTCTTTCCTATGCGATCTTGGCTTTTGTGGGTACTGTCATTTTCTGGTGCGGAGTTTTGACTGGAAACGTATGATGTGTGAAGTCACTGTCACAACAGCTTAAAAGATCAGAATCCAGGGTCAGCCGTTGTATAGCAACCCAGAGCAATTTTCAGGTTAAGGTCCTTGATCAAGGGCCCAATGGTTTAGGATCCCCTTTGACATTAACAAGATTTGAACCGGCAACATTCCAGATATCAGCACTGATCCTTAACCTTTCTAGGTTCTGTTTTGTTTTTCTGGTTTGGCAAAAGATCAGATTGTTTTTATACTGACAAATATGGCTTGTTTTTGATTCATTTTTCTTCTTCTGGGCCCCTTTTAAATCCATCTGCTAGGCAGAACAAAACTCAGCATTAGGGGTTGAATCTCACAACTAGCCATTGGATTGAACAGTTTTCACTCTGTCCACATCTGCATGGGTTTTCATCCAAAACTACAGAGGAGGTTTATGTTAGACTATCTGACTTTTCTAAATTGGCTTTGGTTGCACTTTTGAGTTTTTGTGTGTTTATGAACGGACCTTGTATTAGAAAAGAAAATTTTCTAGACTTGGTCCCTGCATTGCGCCCAGTGTTGTGGAGAAGTAGAACTAAGCTTTTTGAGAATTTTATACAGTATATCTGTAATTTATATATACTCAATTTATGCAATATAGGCTTCAAAATACTGGATTAGGTATACTGAATAACAAATACAATAAAAGGCTGAGCTTCAGGTTTTGCCATTTAAAAAAGTGCATTGCAATTCATATGTGAACTTATTCTCACAACTTCAGTTTTATAAATTTGGAAGTAATAAAATTTTAAATAAAAGACATTGTCATACAAGTGAATTGTGTGCATGTCTCTTGAAATGCAGCGAAGGCTTTCAATGTGACACCACCATGAACCCAATTTCAATTTGCTTTAGAGTGGTAGACTACTTTCCAGAGGACTATTGATGTCACTTCCATCCTGGCAAACAAAGCCCAGCATCTTCTTCATCCTCTGCTCCTTAATGCACAAGGAGACATCCAGTCTGCGTCTTTCACGACCTAACTCCTGACCAGCACAGAAGTTCGCAAAGCAGCTACATTGGCTACAGAAGAGCCTCAGCACATCAGCACTAATGTAATATACCTTGGAACCTAATTTTTCAATCTGGATATTAAATGGGGACATCCTTGGTGCCCCAGATCTTTTGCTATTTTGTTCTCTTGTTTTCACAGCATGTAGCTAAAGTAATTACGCTAATCACATTGGGCTATGCAGCAGAAAAACTCTTCAATATACAACAGTGCAATTTATGTGTAGAATGTGCAAATTATTATATTGCAATATACAGCTGTCACACACATGCACATGGGAGGCAGCTAAAGGGCTTGAAGGAAGGTAATTCCATACCAGACCAGGGAGTGGCGAGGTGCACTGATCCTTTCTCTTTTTCCTCTGCAGACCGATTACAGGAAATTCCGCCTGGACTCCATGACGTCACTTCCGGTCAGGAGCCCCATGATGTCACTTCCAGTCCAGAAGACGCTCCATCTGGTCATGAACCCGATAACAATACTTCCAGTCCAGAAGACGTCCCTTCCGGCTCCAGTCATAATTAACTTACTTGCTCTGCTGTACTTTAAAAAACCCACAAATTCAACCTCACCAGTTAGTTCTGTTTTAGACTTGAACCTGTACACATCTGTACTAAAAATTCATACATTTGCAGCCAGGAAAAATTATAGGGGTGGCTGCCCCAAATCATTTTTGTGGCTCTTGTCTTATCTTTGACACAGCATATAATAAACACCTAAAATACCACATTCACCAATCAGAATAGAGTATCAGTATTCCATTTGCTAAATTTATCATTACTATTATTAATAATAGTACAGTGATACTTTGAGATATGAGTGCCCCAACATATGGGTTTTTGAGATACGAGCCATCGCTAGGTCAATTTTTTGCTTTGAGTTACGAGCCAAAATTTGAAATGCGACCCATCAAAGAGCTTGTCACCACACATTCCGAAGAACTGACGGAGGAGCTGACAGAACTACAGATGCGGCAACATACAGAGGTTCTGCAGGAGATCGGTATCGCGGAGGAGGTTATCTCCTAAAGTGAGATAAAGGAAGTGTTTGCAATGTGGGAAAAAGTTTCAAACTTTAAAGAAAAGAAACACCCTGAAAAAGTTGCAACTGATCGTGCAGCGGCACTATTTAATGACACTTGCCTAACTCATTTCAGAATCATTCTAAAGGGGAGGACTAAACAAAGCTTCTTGGATAGGTTTCTATTGAAACGCCTTGAGAATGAAAGTGACGAAAGTGTGGCAAAAAAGAAAAAAACTAGTGAAGAAGAAAATCAAGTTAAGCAAAAATGAAGTGAAAGAAAAAAACATTACAATACGCTAATTGGCTTCGCCAACATCTGTTTATTTCTTTAGATTCTCTTTTATGTATTAGGTTTTATTTTGTTTGTATACAATATTTGTTCATTATAAATACATTTTTCTTATGTTGAAAACATTTAACAAAAAATTGGGGTGGTTTTTTGGGGGATGGCACGAATGAATCTCTTTTCAATTAATTTCAATGGGGAAAACTGATTTGAGATACTAGAATTTTGACTTACGAGCTCGGTCATGGAACGAATTAAACTCATATCTCAAGGTACCACTGTATTAGTAATGTAGTGGTTAAGTTATCCCAGAGGTATCAAACTAGGTTCCAGAGTGCTGTATAAGAGGTGTCTGATGGGAAGTGAGCCTATGTTGGAAGGAAGAGGCACAGCTCAACGCTGTTTTGTGATTCTTCAATGTAGTCTTCCTGAAGGGAAATGTACTTCTCCCACTGGTGTTCCAACCTCCGAAAGCCTTCAGAAAAAGATAAAACTTCTTGCAAGTCACACTATTGAATCCACCTCATCAATGACAGCACCACCTTTGTCAAAACTGGGACTATGCAGGTAGGTGTCTCTTCATCTTAGGAAAGAGAAAGAAGTCCGAATGCACCAAATCTGGTGAATAAGGAGGATGGGGTAACAGTTCAAAGTTGCATTCTTGCATTTATTTCCACTGTCACATGCACTCTATGTGGTGGAGCATTGTCATGATGAAAGAGGACTCTTGAGGGAAAACATTTCTAAATGTTTTTTGGAAGTGCAAAGCAGAAGAAGCAGATTCTAGTTGGAAAGTTGGCAGGAATTACAAACAAGTTCAGGTCTACGTAAAATATACAGGTATATACTAGCCATGTGCGCCCAACTACGTTGCGCGTGTTAAAGTTGTCTGTGAAAGGCTCCCTGTTTAAACGTGGCTGCCAGTCGTGAACTGGGCCCTTCGTCACACAGCATTATGATTTTTTATAAGAGAAACAAAATTACAAAAGAAAACCCTTGGATATTGATTTGATACGAACGGCCTACTCGGAATCACAGTCCAAATAGTAATTATGTGGTGGTGTAGGAGCATTTCTGCTTCTGTCCGTTCACAGTCCGTCTCGTTTTCACGACGCTGTCATTTCCTCTCACGACCTCTTCTCAACCTTTCTCCAATCTCACAGGTTGCTTTGTGGCAATCCAAAGAGTAAGGCAATATACACGGAGCAACGGTTATAAAAGGGGGACACATAGGTATCCAGGCTCTTTAAAGCATAAATAGGGATCACTTCACTGACATGTGAGCAAGCCACGGTACAACTGTGAGATGCGCAGCACTCGCCGGCTACAACATAACAATAATAATTTCCGGAACGTGCTGTTACGTTGTCATTCATTTTACCCACTGTCTTTTTTTCATTCATATTGTCGCGCTCTGGGTAAATAATAACAGGAGCACTCGCAGCTGTCAGGGCCTCTTCAGTTTTATTTTTAGTTAAATTGGTCGTATACAAAAGTAATGGGGCAATCTCCTTGACTCCGGAAATCCACTCACTCCCAGCACCCACCAGGAACCCCCAACACACCCCCCACAAGGTGTGTCCGCCCCTCTCAATTAGAAACCTCCCCTTCCAGTCCTCCTTCGCCCTCAGACAAGGCTAGAAAGCATTGCCTGCACGTTACACAGCCTCCCCCTCAGCTCCTCGTCCCCGAGGAATCACAAAGTCCTTCAGATGGGCTGGCAGGCATCGTTGTCGACGAGGTCGGGGTGTTCGCAGAGGTTGGTGCAGCGGACTACTGCCTGTCTGCGAATTTTGTGCAGCATCCATGGGAGTGGTTAGACCTTGATTTCCCTCCTGAGTAGAAGCTGGTGATGGTGTTGAGTCCATTTGTCTCTCCACGTCAGAGCATCGTCCACGATAGGGAGCCAAACGATCCTGGTGGAGGAATACGCGGCGCCCTGGCGAGGGCAGTTGAACCCAGTACACGACCTCTCCCACCCTTTCCAGAACCCGGCAAGGGCCTACCCAGGAGCTGTCCAATTTTGGGCAACGTCCTCTTTTCCGTTTGGGTCCATAGACCCAAACCTGATCACCCTCTTGAAAAGGTTGGCCTCGAGCTCTCAGATCGTACTGTCGCTTCTGACGAGTCCCCGCCACATGAAGGTGGTCCCTGGCAAATGCATGAACAGACTCCATGCGAATCTGTAGTTTGCGAGCGTATTCAGGACCAGACACTTCAGCCATAGTATCAGGGGGTAGCCCGAATGCAAGTTCGGTGGGAGTTCTTAATTCTCTTCCCAACATTAGTAGGGCAGGTGTGCAGCCAGAAGACTCCTGCACTGCAGACCGAAAGGCTAGGAGTACCAATGGCAGCTGCTGATCCCAGTCATGCTGGTCTTGGGAAGTGGCAAGAGCCAACTG
The DNA here is from genome assembly GCA_026402145.1 of Polypterus bichir lapradei. Lineage (NCBI taxonomy): Eukaryota > Metazoa > Chordata > Cladistia > Polypteriformes > Polypteridae > Polypterus > Polypterus bichir. The sequence goes on from JANRMT010062836.1 coordinate 3,362,064, forward strand.
TGTTGCAAGCGTCTGTATGAACCTCTCCGCAAGCCCATCACTCTGTGGGTGAAGAGGGGTTGTACGGGTCTTTCGGATGCCCATCCGCTGGCACATCTGCTGAAATACCTGACCCTCAAAATTCCGGCCCTGGTCCGAGTGTAATTCATCTGGCATCCCGAATCTACTGAAAAATCCATCAATGAGGGCCTCGGCCACAGTCCCCGCCTCTTGGTCTGGTAGCGCGTAAGCCTCAGGCCACTTGGTGAAATAGTCAATTGCTACCAAGACATAACGATTGCCCCTGAGTGAACGTGGAAAAGGGCCAAGGATATCAACAGCTACCCTCTCCATAGGTGCCCCCACCTGATATTGTTGCAGTGGTGCTGTTGACTGCCCTGCTGGACCTTTCCTGGCAGTACAAGCATCACATTGCCGACAATAATCCTCTACATCCCTCCGACTCCGGCCCCAGTAAAAAGCTTGGCGTAACCTCCTTAGTGTCTTCGTGACCCCAAAATGACCAGCACCAGGAGTGCCGTGTACACTTCGTAATACCTCTTCTTGCAGTGCACGAGGTACCACCACTTGCCACCTTCCTTCACCAGTTACAGGATTCCGCCACTGCCGCTTCAGAACTCTTCTGTTGATGGACAAACTCCCCCACTGAGACCACAGACCTTTCACTACAGTGGACTCCGCTGAAACCTCAGCCCAAGCAGGACGCTGCCCCCCTTCCAACCATTGGATGATCAGCTGCAATTCTGGATCAGCCTCTTGACTGCTTCTCCATTCCTCTTCACTTCCAGGTACAGTTAACTCTTGGCAACGTATGCTTGCAGACGTCGAACCACCTTCCACTCTGTTCTCCTGGCGGTCACAGTGTGTACACTCTTCCCCTAAGCATGGTCTTCGGGACAGAGCATCCGCATTTCGATGTTGTTCTCCAGGTCGATGTTCCACAGTGAAGTGGAATGCTTGAAGCCGCTCCAGCCATCGAGCTACTTGGCCTTCAGGTTCCCTGAAGGAAAGCAACCATTGCAGAGCAGCATGGTCTGTGCGGATCACAAAATGTAGACCACACAGGTAATGCCGGAAGTGCTGAATGGAATCCACAATGCCCAATAGTTCTCTGCGAGTTACACAATAGTTCATCTCTGGCCGACTCAATGCCCGGCTATAGTAGGCTACAACTCGTTCCCCTTCCGGATGCCTCTGAGCCAGCACAGCTCCAATCCCCACGTTACTGGCATCTGTATCAAGTATAAATGGCAGATTTATATCTGGTGCTGCCAGGACTGGGGCATTACAAAGAGTTGTCTTCAGATTTGTGAACGCAGTCTGCTGTTCTTCACCCCAGTGGAAAACTTCACCCTGACGCAACAGGCGGTGCAACGGTGCTGCAATTGTGGCAAAGCCAGGCACAAAACGGCGATAATAAGAAGCTAGCCCAAGAAACTCTTTCACTTGTCGTTGGTTTTGTGGCTCGGACCATCTCTGCACTGCCTCTACCTTGCTATCCTCGGTGGCGATTCCCCTGCCACTCACTCGATGCCCAAGGAATGATACTTCTCTCCTTAGCAAATGGCATTTTTCAGGGTGGAGCTTGAGATTGGCTGCTCGAAGTTTAGTCAGTACATTCCGGAGACTACTTATAGCGTCATTAAAAGTCTTCCCATGCACCAGAAGATCGTCCAAATAGACAAGACATTGCATGCCCGGTATGTCAGCCAATACCCTTTCCATCAGTCTCTCGAAGGTGGCTGGTGCATTGCAAAGTCCAAAAGGCATAGTCCGGAATTGCCATAAGCCCTTGCCAGTAGTAAAAGCTGTCTTCTCTCTGGCCTCAGGTACAAGGGCCACCTGCCAGTATCCACTCTTTAAATCCAGGGACGAGAACCAAGACGATCCCCCTACTAAGTCAAGAGACTCATCAATACGAGGCAAGGGATAGGAGTCTTTTACAGTGACAGCATTAAGTCTTCGATAGTCAACACAGAAGCGCCAACTTCCATCTTTTTTTGGTACAAGGACAACTGGTGAGACCCAGGGGGACTCAGAGGGTTCAATAATACCTGCCTCTTGCATTTCCCTTATAATGCTGTCTGCAGCCTTCTGTTTCGCCATGGGAATACGTCGAGGACGTTGTCTAATGGGCGGTGCAGTGCCTGTATGTATGGAATGTCGCACTAAGTGTGTGCAGCCAACATCTTCTGGCGAGGTTGCAAAACGGTCTCTGAAGTCCTCCAGGAGCTCCCACAGTTGACTCTGCTGAACTACATTCAATCCTTGTTTATTCCTTTCCCATAGTTTGTGGATGACCTTCAAACCTACACTCGTGGTGTCTGTATGATTGTACATGGGTGTTTGATTTGGTTTCGACACCTGGGTGGTGGTCCTCCCCTTCCTATCACCACTGCTCAGAAGGTCCAAAATTGTTCCATCCTGGAATGTCAAAGTCCACTTTTGTAGATCAATTTTAACTCCAGCCATCTCCAAAAAATCCAAACCCAGGATACAGGGGTCCATAATCTTAGCCACCCAGACCTCCAATGTCCAGCAAAGCCCACCAATACAAATAGCTACCTGAGTTCTACCTAGCATGGGTGCTGTTTCACCTGTGGCGGTTGTCAAAGCTACCCCTGTACCCTTCCACTGTTTTTCTTCTGGTAGTAAGTCTGGTCTAACAATTGTGGCAGTCGATCCTGTGTCAATCAGGGCCTTACAGACACGATTGCCTATCCAAGTGTGGACATGGCAATATGTCCCTTCACCCAATCGGCCAACAGGCACCAGGGGTTGCACATCTTGCCCCTGTGGACTACTTTGTGATGGGACATGCTGTGGGGCCCGTGCTGTCCCTCCTACACGGGTCCCTGGTCGTTTCCCTGAGGTAGCTGTATGGTTTTAAGCTCATTTTTTTCCTTGTGTGGACAAAAGCGCTGCAGATGCCCCACCCTGCCACAATGCCAGCATAGGGGTGGTTTTACTGAACGTGGTGACCGTTGTGCTTGCGAGGGCAACGCTGTCACAGCCAAAGATTTGTCTTCTTGCATGTTTTGATGCTGGACAACCTGCTGTTTAACTGGAATTGTGTATTTTCTCATAGCTAAGGGGCTGGGGTCCTGGCATCCTTCTGATAGCACCTGCTCAGCCTCTTGTGCTATTTGCGATGCCTCTTCAAATGTACTTGGCTTGGAAAATCGTACCTGTTGCCTCAATAACTGGGGTGTGAGACCCCGGATGAAAGCCTCCTTTGCCAACTCCTCTTGGACTGCCCGCTCAAAGTAAGGGTAGCCTCTTCTGACCAAAGACTGAATTTCTGCTGCAAACTTGCCCAGACTTTCTGTTGTATCACGAGTTCGCTCCCCCAACTGCTGTCTGATGCCCGGAATGGATTCTACATGACCGAATCGTCGTTCCAATGCAGCCGCCAGGGCGCCAACTTCAAGCAGTTCCTCCTCTCCTAAGTCTGTCAGAGCATTCAGGGCATCGCCCTCTAGGGCAGCAGCCAGCTGCACCGCTTGTTCCTGTGGATCCCATCTATTGGCCATGGCCACCATACGAAAGCGCCTATAGTATGCCTCCCATGCTCCTTTTCCATCAAAGTGGCCTGGTTTTAGTGTTGGTTTGCTTACCGCTGGCATCTGCAGCATAGCCAAAGGCTGGAACGTTCTCCTTGTGCTTGTTGCCACTTCCTTCTCTCTCACTGACTCTCTCTCTCTCTCATTTGCATATTCTTCTAAATGATTTAACAGTCTCGAGTAGCCACGGCAACCACTGCGCAGCGCTTCTGCTAATGCAAACACCGCCCCCTCTGACACGCAAGCCAGCAGCTGTCCTGCCCCATATTCTTCAGACCATTTCTGTGTAACTGCTAGCTGTTCAAAGCTCCGCCGAAACTCCTCCCACTGCATTGCGCCCGGATACTGTGGAAGGTTGCCTTCTATGTCACGTTTTTCTCCCACATGGCTATCACAAACCGACGCTGGCCCACGTGCGCTTACCGAAGGATTCAACAAGTAACTTCTTGGTGTTGACGCCGACACCCCGAACACTCCATTTCCTTCCGTTAGAGAAACAAGCCCACTATCCTGCTCCATATTTATAGCAGCTGCCAAACTGACCTTCTTCTTACTCGCCGTCTGTACTCTTCTCCGGGTGCCAGCGTCGGGCTCGGATCTTTTCAAATCCCCGCATAGTAACTCGCCTCCAGTCGCTCCTTCCAATTCCATATCCCACTTCTGACACCAATGTCGCGCTCTGGGTAAATAATAACAGGAGCACTCGCAGCTGTCAGG
>JANRMT010062836.1:3366353-3416385 GCA_026402145.1 Polypterus bichir lapradei
CTCCTTCGCCCTCAGACAAGGCTAGAAAGCATTGCCTGCACGTTACAATATGTTACGTAGGCACGTACCTTTTATCTTCGGCAATCTCATTCTCTAACCAGGCCTCAGGAGCTAACCAGCGTAACACTGTCCACCACCCCTTTCGTTATTCCGGCACATTGTTGACATCCGTGAGTAACAACAACGTACTAAACTGGAAGGTGGTCTATGCATGCGTGGAATTCGCGGACAAACAAAGATCTAGATCTAAATGAAGATCTCTTTAGTTAATTTAAAGCACAACAATTTGTTTAGTTTGAATGTCTGTGTTTTGAGGTGTGAGTGGCGTACTACAGTCTTCAGTAGTATAAGCCTGGAGGAGATTTTTAATGCAATGCCTATGTTTTAGCTGTCTCTCTACTGCCATCTAGTGCTTCTTCTTCTAATTCATTCGCGGACAAACAAAGATCAAGATCCAATTGAAGATTTTATATATATACGTGCACCTTACATTACTGCTTCATAGGCAGGCTCAATTCTCATCAGACACTTTCAGAGTGACTACAGATTTTTTTCTGACAATAAGCAGCCATATGGCACCTGGAGTTTCTTGCCCAGTTTTATTACTTATTCACCTATTTCTGCTTTTACATGTAGTTTGTAGGGTGCATTTTGGAATTGTGTAAAAGATCCAAACTTCTTTGCCTTGTTTTGAGATCACAAAACTATACTCAGTTTGCTCGGCCTACACCATTTCTAAGAAGGCAGGTCATATCTAATGAATAGGCATGGATGTGAATGACAGGTGCTAAGTAATACAGCTGCTTTACGAAAATCTTTTTTTCTTTCTTTCAAAGAAGTGCTCTGACAAAAGCAGAACAGGACAAACAGAAGTATAAGAACAAGACTAAAAGACAAATGTGTGTGAGTTTAAAAAAACAGAGCAAGACAATTAAACACACTAAACTATGAGTTCATTTAGTGGCATAATTTTGTTTTTCTTTACTTCATTAGCTACAACTCAAACTTGCCACCATTGCCGCCCTCTAGAACTGACATTTACAAAGTGACATTTTTCAGTCTGAAACTAAAAGTCTCAAATTTGTGAAAAAGTAACACAGAGGCAAAGAAGGCTGCAAGGAACAAACACTACAAAGGTGTACATACTCTTAACTCTTAAGAAATCCAGAATAAACAGTAGGCATTCACCTTTGGGGGGGGGGGCTGTAATAAAAGCAGCCTGTAAAGAACAAGAAAGCATCAGAGGAACAAGCAAGCTGCAGGACAGGAATCTGAATGGAAACCTTGAATGTTTCAAACGAAGACCTCTGAAATGCAGGTCAATGTATCTTATCAAAAAGGAATAAAAGGGATTTTGGCAAAAAACGTCTTTAGTAAAAAAAAAAATATATATATATATATATATATATATATATATATATATATATATATATATCCACCCAGAATCTAATATGGAAGACAGAAAATGGTAGAAAGCTTCACAGTTGCTTTGAGAAGAGCTAAGAGAATGCTGAATGTGATGAACAATCAACAAGTAAAAGAGAAAGAAAGCAATGGTGCTTGGGAAAACAGAATGAACAGTCTCTGCCAATTGAAAAAGCTTTGATTTGCTCCTAAGCTGTCAGGAAAACAACATTACAAACCTGTGCCTTGCTGACAGCTAAGCGCCATGAATGAAAGAAAACACTTTCCTTTGAACAAATCTAATTCTTAGAGAGTTGTTTACCTTAGTCAAGTTTTCCAATATGTCTTTATTTTATTAAAGAAATAAATACTACAGGGACTTGCACAGCCATAGATAGTGAAGTGAGCAAAGTGGTTATCTTTACACGGAATACATTATTTATTCCCAGCATATAAACAGCATTGGGAGATACAAACAAAATGAAAGGTCAGAATGCTGAAACACACAGCATTCAACAGAAACACAGAAGACTGATTAATTATATCCATTTAATTAATACATATGAGTGACTAAATATAAACATGGACCAAGCACTTAACATGTAGGCGTTAAAATCAGAGTATCCCTCTTAAACTCATTCCCACAAACATCTCTCAAGGTAAAGAGCTTTAGACAGCATGTTTGCTGCAATAGAGGAATATAAAGTAAACATGTGAGATCCAGACTAAACACAGCCAGGCATTAGCTTTCAGGAACAGCTGAACAAGATCTGGCTTGACATAATTCATAATACATTCATCTTCATTTTCAGAACCTTAATGGGTGAGACAGTTGTTGTTTTTGTCACATAATTCAAAGGATTACCGTAAATCAGTAAAGCACGACACAACTGTTGCTTCTGTTTTTTACCTTCTACCATAGGGCACAGGCTTTGTGAAGCCAATATAGTACCATGCAGACCAGTTACTTATAAGACGGCAATTTGTAGACATATCTAACATCTTCAAAGCAAGAACATGACAAGAATATACAAGAGAATAACATGTTAGTCAGTCAGTCATTTTCCAACCCGCTATATCCTAACACAGGGTAACATGTGAAAGGTAAAATAAGTTTACAGCAAGAGAAGCAAGTAAGTTAGGTCAGGAAAGGTACTCAAAAGTAAAAGGGGCTCAATCTAACTTAAACTAAAACAATTTTCCCCTCAGGGATTAATACAGTGCAGAGGAGAGATGATGAGTATATTGGGAGAAGGATGCTAAAGATAGAGCTGCCAGGTAAGAGGAAAAGAGGAAAGCCTAAGAGAAGGTTTATGGATGTGGTGAGAGAAGACATGCCGGTGATGCGTGTAACAGAACAAGATGCAGAGGACAGAATGATATGGAAAAAGATGATCTGCTGTGGCAACCCCTAACAGGAGCAGCCAAAACAAGAAGAAGAAGAATAGGAACAAATACCAATAGCAAATATTCCTTCCAAAACTGCAAAAAAAGGTACATGAACACCACACGTTCATTTTTTAAGTCAGTCATCTGAAAATTACTGTTAGAAAAGAAACTCATTACCATCAATAGAGCTGCAGAATATGGCAGGTGAAATGCTTCTGCTTGACCAAAGTTATGATATTTTTTCAGGAGTCTACCAGGATGTCTGGTTAAGAAACAAATTTGGGAAAAAGACTTCGTACTAAGGGCGGCACGGTGGCGCAGTGGTAGCGCTGCTGCCTCACAGTTAGGAGTATGTAACTCCTGCGTGGAGTTTGCATGTTCTCCCTGTGTCTGCATGGGTTTCCTCCGGCTGCTCTGGTTTCCTCACACAGTCCAAAGACATGCAGGTTAGGTGCACTGGCAATTCTAAATTGTCCCTAGTGTGTGTGTGTGTGTGTGTGTGCGTGTGTGCCCTGCGGTGGGCTGGGGCCCTGCCCGGGATTTGTTTCCTGCCTTGCACCCTATGTTGTCTGGGATTGGCTCCAGTAGACCCCCGTGACCCTGTAGTTAGGATATAGCGGGTTGGATAATGGATGGATGGATGGATGGACTTTGTACTAAGTACAGTACATACTAAGACACAGGCCAACAAAGTTATGCTTATAACGAATAACAAATTTTAAAAAAGGGGCATTGGGAGATACAAGCAAAATAAAAGGTCAGAACGATGATGGCAAGAATAAAATGGTGAAGGAATGGTCATGGCACAGAGTTAAGCAGAAATATTACAATTTTATTTTGCACTTCAATTTGACCTAAATTGAAAATTTGAAAAAAAAAAACCCAAAAATAATAATAATAATAATAATAATAATAATAATAAGGAAAATTAGCAATATCATTTCATTTTCCTAGACAGAAGGATACCACAATGATTGAACAGCTGGAATGGCTGACAAATGTCAAAAATCTATATTTCTTATAAACCACAATGGAATTAATCTCTAAATAAAACTGCAATAATGACATAAAAATTAAGGTTGTGATGAAAAATAAAAGCAAACTGCTTTTAAGCCTTTATCATGAGGGGTTTATTACTATACAACATTTTAAAAATATTGCTATTATTTATTGTAAATTATTAATATTGCATTTTCTATTTAGTCTATACAAGCAGTCTATGCCTACTACTGACAGCCCCAAAGCTGGGCTTTTTTATGACAATGACACAGACATCATTACTTTAAAACCATGCTCTTTACATGAAGAGGACATCTGGTTTGGTGGCATTTTATTATTGAAATGTATGTCAATATATATTTGTTCTATTCCCAAGGGAGCAATACAGTGTTAAAGGAGACATAGGAAAAAAAGGAAAATTAGCACCACCTTCTGTCTATTTAAATCACATCTGAATAATCAGTTTCTTTTATATGCTCAATTCACACATTTTCAAGCTCAACTGCAATTGGTTTCAACCAAGCAATATGTTTATTTAAATTTTAAGTAAAGACTTCTGGCTAGTCTCACAGTGGAAATATTCGACCCAACAGCATGTATATAGAACAATTTGGCATGGAGAATTAGGAAGAAAACATAGCTAGGGAAAGCAAAGTGTGAATACGTGTGAGAGGCAGCTATCTGAAATGATAAAAGATGATATTACAAGTTCAGTTACTGATTCATTCCTGGAGGGATGTTAGCAGCAAGTTTTAAAAAAAGTCTTTTGCTGCTTTCTTTGACAGGCGTCTTTGAGTCATTGTGAAGGAAAACAAACAAACCATAATGGTTATGATTAAGTGAAGTGAAAAGTGCCACAAGGGGGTTCTTAAAAAGGACTTTCATCCAGTTGACTTTGATGTGTTCCCAGAAATGATCTGCAAGCCATTTTTCATTACACCTCTGTAAATTTCTGGATGCTGTCTACAAAATAATCCCTGGCAAAGAAGAAGTCCATTAAAATGCTCTGACAGATGTAATATTTGAGATATGGTTAAAGGTAATGCAGGAGAGTCTTTTTTAACACAAATTGTGGGTGTGATATGGAACTAAAAAATTCCCACAACCAAGATAGGCAAGAACAAGCAGGATGATGATTAGTCCAGAGATACATGAATTCAGTCAGCAACATTTAATAACCAGGCATAAACTAAACATATCAGAAAAAAATCAGTATGGAATTACCCCCATCTCTATCTCTAACCCCAACCCTAATCTAAACTCTGAAGAAGACATTCTGTTGGTGAAATGAAAGCTCTGGTGAAAATATGCTGTTCATCGTGGCCTAGTTGCTGGGTTCCAATTCACCATTTTTTTCTTTATCAAATATGCTAAATGACGATGTAAAGAAACACTTTTTAAACCATTCTTTTACATAATGAAATCCAACAATTCCCCATCACAACATCTTAATTAGTTTCCAACAATCGATATACTAATATTTAAAACTTCTGTGAGGTCACTTGTTAATCTCACTGAACTCCAAATGGACTACATGTTTTCCTTTCAGGCCAGCATTAATATTACCTTCACGTTCATTCATCACAACTTTTTTTTTTCAATTGTCTCGGTGGATATTATTCAAATGACACATGGTACTGATTTTAATTGTTTACTTATTAAGAGAAAAAATGTGTTCTGGTGCATATATTTGCATACTAGCTGTGCTACCCATCAAAGACAGGTTAAAATCTAAGTAATCAACATAGACCTCTGCATTAATGTTTGCAGTGCACCATGCAATGCATATGTCGTTATTAAATTATATTTGGTATGGGATTTGTAAAAGCTGTTTTAAATTTGTAATGCACCATCTATTGTAATGACAAATGCAATGCATTTTATTTGTAAAAAATGTTCCTATGGGCCATCTTTTTGGGATGACAGAGACATAGCAACAGGATGGACACCCAGACAGGTACATACGCACTTATCCTTTTATTGAGGAGGACTAGCCTATGAACTTTGTAAAATCTTTCGGCAATAGATGTATATTTATTGTTATATTCAGTCAGTTTTGCAGTTGATGAAGAATGAACAGGTGATGTAGTATTTCCACATATCTCATATTAATGTCACTTTATAAATGTAAGTACCTTTCAAATGTAAAATGAACAAATAACTCATATTTACACAAAAAGTTTACCTCATCCACTCCACTTGTCTTCTGGAAAACTGGCCAAGAAATGTATATCAAATGTTATTTACTCCATGCATCACAGGATGATGATACCTCCTAAATCAAATTACCTACAAATGGACGATTACTCATTATGTTTTCCATATATTCAGTTTTCACATGTGTGTTTCTATTTCATGGTGTTCATGACATGTGCTGTATGTTGTTTGTGCAAAAGTCCACTCAGACACAAAGATTTCAAGGTGCTAAGATGAGTCGTTGATGTTGATGTTAATATGACGTCTTTTTCTCCGCACGCACAAGTGCAGATCCTGTTATGTGTAGAATAGGAACTGGCTTTAAGGTGTTGGCCTGTAAACAAAAAGACTGCTGCTTCATTGGGATATCCTGTCCCACTTCATCAGCCAGTATTCCAATTGATGAAACATAAAGTTATTTTTTCTTCTTATAGTTAGCAAATCAAATCACCTTGAGAAAAAATCAACAAAATTATGTAATAGACTATAACTCAGGATATCTGGTGATTTTATTTTTAATTTCTGTGCCCAGTTAATAAGGGATATCATTGTGCTCAATTTTATAACTTTACAGCTAATCTGTGAGTAAACTCACAATGACCTATCACTAGTGATAACCAGCTGGTGTGCAAGATGACTGCATTATATACTGTAGTTTGTCAATAACACATGACATAAGCACATTTGTCCATGCATGAAGAAAGCCACATTGCAAATTGACAGAATGGCTAGAGAGGGACCTCACTAAAGCTGTCTGTTGGCCCATTCCAGGTGTGAAAATGGCTGGTAACTGAGCTTAAAGCTTGCTGTCCAGCACAGGTATGAATATCTGAGGATGAGTTGGACGTGGCTAAATGTTAAGTCCAAGGACAGACCCATCTTTCTTAAATTTCAATTAAAAACTCCTGTCTTATATTTGAAATATATCAGATAAAAAGCCAAGTCATGAATAAAATTTCTCGATATGACTGATACCACTAGATCCACATAAAAAGCATAATCTAAAATTTCATAACACTCTAGACGGAGAATTGAATGAGGAAGGGTAAGGTAAGACAACAAAAATTAAGGTTATACATATAAGAAAAAGCTTACTATCCAGACTAACACATTGTATTATAAACCATGTTTTAGACGTGGATGAACTGTGTAAATCTGAGGGGGACCATTTTAAGGGGGCACTGCCACTTACAAATTTTCTGCTTCCATCTTCACCCAGGAAGACAGCAACCCGGAAGTATTCCTGTGACCTCACCACAGTATTTGCCTCCAACGAGATTAAAGAACAGTGTGTCAAAGGCAAGGCATCACTTCAGAGTTAACAGTTGAGTAAAGCACACTAGTGTTGCTCAAATCTATTTTTGTTGTTTTCATTTTAGCCTTACTGATGGCTTGTAACAACCGTTACTTCTTTGGGTACTCTGAAACTTTTTAAATGTTGCTTGTCTTTTTAAATGATACACAGTATGTCCCAATATTTGTGAAGTATAGCAACCTCCAAAACTCCTGGAGAAGTATTTGTGTAGGGAGAAACCGGGAACCTCAAAGCTGATAAAGTTGGGAGGTATCACTTGAAAGGAAATGAGCTGAGGACTCAGCTTATCTTAAGAGTGGGTCTGTATGTGAATCTGTATACCATAACTGCTATAGAATGAAAGGTAAAATACATTTATTAGGAGATACCAGCCTGGATGTTTGGCGTCTGTGCAATTCAATGATAGGCCACCAAAGGAACAACGCGCTTTGTTGTGTTCATTGACTGATATAACTCCCTTGTTTACTGATCCAAGCTCCTTTTGCAAAAATACGGCCTCTTTCATTAGTTTAATGCTGTATTTATAAGATGTCAAAAAGCAGTTTGTCATAAAATGCATGACACTGAAAAATATGCTACAAATTATAACTGAGTACTTATCTACAGATGCATGCATGGATGTTGGCAGAAACCCCAGGCTTTGAGGCTGTTTATCTTTTAGTATTTCTAATGTGTGAAAGCCTCCACCCACCAGCCTAAGGAAGTGAAAGCAATGGCAAAAGCAGTAATTCATTTAAACATTCAGAAAGGGTTAGAGGGAGATCTGTGTAAGCAGTTTGGAATAATAAGCAGATCTTATTAGTTTACATAAATAGTCAAACAAACAATATAGAAAACTAGTGGACGCCCGCTGTAGCATAAGGCGTTGTAAGAATAGGAACAGAAATCGGTGAGAAAGGAATTCAGAAATCAAAACGAAAGAAATACTTCTTGAAAGACGTAGTTGTGAATAGGTGTTTTGCTGGAGACGACAGATAATGAATGGAAAGATCTAATCTCAGAAAGAGCTTGAATTTCAGCTTCACCACCATAAACTATAGATGTTGCCATGTATTGATAGTAGTCGTGACTTGTTGTGATAACTTGACTTGCGTTGGAAAGAATAACAGGAAGAATATCTCCAAATCTGTCCCAATGTGATGCAATGAAATCTACTGTCCTGTGTCGTAGTGAGAGTGCATTGCTTTCGTCAACCGTTTATGTCAAGAAATAACCCACTGATAGGAACAGGCAGTTGCCGGATCCTGGAATACAGATGACGTTGTACAAAAACCCATCGACAGAGAAGATACTGTCGTTCATTTTATAACAAAGGCTTAGGAAACAACCGTTGCAGTATAACGAAAATAGCAAGGAGCGAAACCAATGGCAATGGTCGAGAGAGTACCTTCTTGTAGCAGGCTATGGAAAAGGCTCCCAGGCGCAGACATGGCCAAAGTGAAAGGTCACAAGGTCAAGGCTAAATATTGGGCAGTGACGTGACACCAATGGGGTCATGAGAGAGTATCGGGGAACGCGGTAGTCCGAAGGAGGAATAGGACTCGAGAAAAGCGGCGTGGGGGTGTATGGGAGGCTGCAGGCAGTGTGGGGAAGGGTTTGGAAGAGGACGAATAGGAATTGAGAAATGCTGTGTGGGCTGCGTGAGGGTGGAAACCGGGTTTGAAGAGGAAGCAGGACGAACCAGAAGAGAAATATATATAAGAGATGCAATGACTGAGGTGGATTGCAAATGTTAACACTTTAACTTTATTTTTTTACCTGTGTTAAACATATCTGTAATTTATACATGTTTGTAGTTGTGTAATACTGCATCCTCTGTGTTATCTAGTCATTCATCCTCTAAAATTAATTTGTCCAGTATAATATCATGGTGTCTGACCTGTCAGAAATAAGCACAAGTAAAGAGTTGGAATCGGACACAGTATCTCTTACAGGGCACACTTATCAGCTCTCTGACATCCAGCCAATTTACAATCTGCCATCAACTTAAGATATACAATTTAGCAAACATTCCTGAAGAAAACTAATTTGCAAAATCTAAACAGATTGTGTTCAGTCCAGAATATAAATTCAAGACTTAAGCGCTGGGCGATAAATAGCAGTAATTAACACTGATAAACATTCGCCCCACATTTTTCAAACAATGTTTGCCACAGATGAAATTGTCATTAAAGAAGCTAGAAGTGCAATAAAGACTGACTGGATAAATATATCTTAAAGGAACCATATCATGTATTATAAATATTATATTAAAAATAGCTATAGATATTGTTACAAAATTGATTTACAGTATTCTACTCCATGCACCCATGTCTATTTTTACAAGGTAGACTGGAGCACTATCTTACACAGGTACTAACAGAGTAACTCCTCTGTACTCTCACTCCCTGTGAATACTGTTTAATTACATGTGCTTGTTATAATGTATATACTGAACGACAGGAAAAAGCCATTTCTCTTTACGATTCCTTACTTGTTTATGTAGTTAACGACACTAATGTTAAAAACCTAAAGAGGAGTGTGGGTTTTGCCATTTAACACACAACACTGAACATTTTGCATCAGCCTTTAATGATTTTGTGATTCTTCTGAATTTTCATTTGTACTTGTCCTTTTCATTGTATACCTTCCTGCCATTACTTTAAACGCATTACCATTTTCTGTTTTAATACACAATGCATTGTTTGATTCTTTTTTTATTTTGCTTTGCCGTAGAATGGTTAACGAAAGGCACTACATGTAAAAAGACAACACCAATGGAAACTGCCTTTGTCTATAACAGTGTACACTTTACTCGCTAAATATCTGAAAAAATATTTATACACAATGTCAAATGTTAACAATGAAAAATCTAAATTGCAAAACTGAGAAAAATTGTCTATGCAAAAATGAACTGATTTCATATTCTGAAACACTTTGTTTCAAATGACGGATGATTTGCATTTCAATGACTAAGCAATCTCTGCTTTGAATTTTGAACAGCAGACTACAGATTTAGCGCTTCAGAGTTCTCATTTTTACCCTGCTCATTAACCCTGGGTAATGTGACAAATGGTCAAGGACGGATCAACAGGCATCAGGTGAACATTCTTTTCCACCCTTGAGACCTTGATTTTTGCTGACGACCTTGCCCTACTTTTCTGTATGCACTGCTATATCCAAGAAAAAACAAAACATGTCAACATATTTGCAGAGAACGTGGGACTGAAGATCAGCCACACCAAGATGGATGTCATAACATTTAATGTGGATACCTGCTCAGGCTGGTGGAGAAAATCCACCTATGACTGACACTTTTACTTATCTGGGCACCATTGTGGGACATGATGGAGGAGTAAGCAGTAACAGTCATAGCACACTCTGCAAAGCAAAGAGTGTTTTCTGATCCCGTAATAATGTGGGGAAATCCCCACAGTACAGTACCAACACTAAGCTAAGGTTGTACCTGAGATGTGTCTTATCAACTCTTCTCTTCTCTATGGATCTGAGTGCTGAAAGATGACAGAGGGTGATATGTCTAAGCTGCCCATACTCCACACAAAACTCCTATGCATTTTCTTGCCAAGAATCATCTCCAATGTACAACTACTTGCTCAATATCATCAAGAAAGTATTGTGATGAGGAGACAATAGAGATGGATTTTCCATGTCATCAGAAGCAGAGGTAGCTCCATAACCAAAAACTACTTTGTGTTGGACTCCTAAAAGGAAATGCAAGAAAGGATGGCCCAGAAATACATGGCGGTGTAATGTGCAGGCAGAGCCGAAATACATGAACAACAGTTGTGGCAACATCGAGGAGACAGTCCAACACTGACAGCAGTAGAAAGTCTTTGTTGCTGCTTTATATGCCACAGAGGCGTGATGGGCAGTAGTAGAATCAACCCTTGTCATTTCACATAGTTAATAGGAAGACTTCCAGCATCTGACACAAAACTACTTTTTCCAATTGGTTTTACACAGACTGAACTCCTTATTTTGAAACCCTTTCACATGACCATCCAACACATGGATTATACATTTTCTTTTCACTTTTAGATGAAACTATAATTATGAATTAGTACTAGACAAAAATTTTACTTTGGAGAGGCAGCATTATAATAATCAGATACTGATAATTAAACAGAACAAGTCTTTTGTGTTGTAAATCAAGTTCATACCTTGAGAAAATTCTTAACGTAGTAGTAAATAGATTTAGAAACACACTAATATCCTAGCTCTTTGTACTAAACTTTGTAGATGTCTTTAGTATGAAAGTTTAAATAAACAACTCTGTCTGTGCTTAGCCAGAATGCCAACAGCTAAGGTAACTGAAAGCTTCTAGGGGAACTGGTTGGACATAATATAAATATGTTACAGATTATTTAAAAGTTCTCATGGGTAACTGACTTAGATGACTGACAATTCAAACTAAACAGCATGCTGCTGAATGATAATTAAAAACAGATATTAACCCACAAACCCTAACAATCACACATAACAGGTCAGTTAACTTAATATGTTTTATCTGTGACACATGGGGTAAAAATGGAGCACCCGGAAAGAACATACAAATTGCTTGTTGACAAGAAAAAGTGAGAATTAGAATCCAGGACTGCACCATCATCCTCCATCCATTATCCATCCCGCTATATCCTAACCACAGGGTCACGGGGGTCTGCTGGAGCCGATCCCAGCCAACACAGGGCGCAAGGCAGGAAACAAACCCCAGGCAGGGCGCCAGCCCACCGCAGCTGCACCATCCTGCCACCATTATTAAATATATATAAAAACAATAATTTACAATGAAATGCACCATTTTCAGATCACAGATACCATCAGTGGAGTCTAATAACTTACTGAAGGGAACACTGGGAAATAAACAGGATGTAACTCCAATGTTTCAGATGAGAGAAAACACAGCAAATAATAAAAAAAGAAAAATAATCAAAACCAAAAATAAACAGTATTTAAAGTCCGTAGAGACCAAATAACCACCAAGATCTGAGAGTGGATGTTTCAGGCTTGATGTATAACTTCAGACAAGGCACACTTAGGAAGGATGGCTGATTTGTCTGAGCAAACAAACAAAGCTGAGAGAGAGTGTATGAGCTGCTCTTGGAGAAGGCCCTGATCACGTAATAAGGTTAAAAATATAAAAAAGTGCTAATTCTTTCAATTGGAAACAAAAAAAGGGATAATGCAAACTATCTGAATAATGCAAACTTAACTGTAAAGAAGAGTTACACCACAGCAAAGTATGTCACATCACTGTTCTTTACACAAACAGACTTGAGCTCCTGCCTGTGTGATAAGGCAGCTGACATATTTAACCAACAGTAATCCTCAACATTCTTAATTATCACCTCTCCTCTTTCAGTTTCTGGACCCTGGCATCTTCCTCCTCAGCTGAAATTTGCCACAATGTCTATCCTGGTTCAAGGAGTTCTCCTCCACAGCCTTCACAAGGCCCTCCAAACTAGCTGAGGATCAAGTCAGGATCCTTACTGGAGCACCCAGCAGAAGCACACTTCGCTTCAGACAGGTCTCAAAACAACCTGCTGGCTTTTGAGGGGAGCTGGCCTTTGGAATGGGGCAAATGGCCACAAAACTGTAAAATCCCAAAACACTAGCAATTGCCCCCAACAGTGAAAATGCTAACCGTGAAAAATGCTTAATTATACATTGAGGTGGGTAATAATGGAATTCAGAATATTTGAAACAAATACAATAAGAAGTTACTAAACAAGGAGAATACGGGGCATAATGGTTAAAATAGAAGGACTGAGCTGTAAGTTTTCAATATAGGAAGTTGAAAAAGCACTGAAAAAGCTTAAGATAAATTAGCAGGACCATCTAGAGTGGTGTTGGAAATGTTGAAGGTATTGGAAGATCATGGAGTTTAATGGTTTAAAGGCCAGTATCACATATTTGTTAGTGATGGGATTTTGCTCATTCCAGTATACAAAGAAAATGATGATGCATTAGAATGTACGTCACATCAAGCACTGAAGGGGTATGAATTTAGTGACAGAGAACGGTTTAGAGAACATATAAATGTTAATGCACAGTAGTTTGGTTTCATGCCTGGTAAAGAAACAACTAATGCAATCCTTCATCCATAATGTGAAGGGAAAAAAATCTGCATTAATAATAATAATAATAATAAGTTATTTGTTTGAAAACCTGGAAAAGACATTTGACATGATGTTGCTAGAGGTGCTAAAGCAAGATTTGAGAAAGTTAGGTATGGGTAAAAGATTAGTGTCTGAGGAAGCTTGAATGATGGTCAGGACAGCAGATGGGAATAGTGAAAGTTTTATGGTGAAGGTAGGGTTTATCCAGGTATTTGTTCTGAGTTCTGAGGCAGTACTATGTAGTGGTAAAGGCCGTGTACTTCAAACTCTGAGGCCGTGGGTACAAATCCCACTACTGACACTTTGTGATCATGATCAAGTCACTTTATCTGTCTGTACTCCAACTGGAAAAACAGGAAATGTAATTAATTATATCTGGAATGTTGTAAATCACCTTGGATAAAGGTGTCAGCCAAGTAATAAAAGTAACAAGTAAAGTAGGACACCTTCAAAGCAAGACTTTCAGATTTGTTTCCCAATTCTTACATTATATCACTCCTTTGCAATTTTAGGGCTAGCCCCATGGAAATAATGTACTTTATACACTAGAGTTTATCATCAAGAGCATCATGGTTTGTCATTTCTTTTGTTCCTCATACTCACAAACACATAAAAATAATAATTTTGTCTTTACTGCTGTGTAGCTTACAGTCCAGATGTTTTCTCTCGTCTACCCTATGAGGTTTGAAGTCAAAGATATCTATGCCTGATGTAGCGACCATCACCGGATGGAAAGTGGCATTAAAGTCTACATACAAAGACTGTCCATTAGTTTGCTGCTTCTGCAAGAAGCTGTGCAAATGTTCATATCTGCTGCTAGTGCCATGAGTTATCATGAGCAAGAACGTCATTCTTTAACATTCACTTTTATTATTTATCCTCATTTACTCCACCAGCAACATATCAAATGGAGTTTCTAGTCAAGTTGAGACAAAAAGTTTCAAGTTTTGGCTTCAAACACAAAAAAACAGAAAATCATTGCAAATATGTTGATGTGTTTGTGTTAATTATAATTAAATCTAATAATTTCCTGATTTCTCCATTTACCTTAATAGCCAAGTCACAGTGTTCACTAGCAGTCGTGAGCTGCTCAATATGTCGGTCGACCTCAGCCACTGACAGGCTACAGCTGCTCTTCTTTCGTCCACATACCACATTCTCTAGGCCTGTCAGGACTCTCTGTAGCTCAGAATTTAGGTCACTACAGTTATCTGGAAAAAATGAAAAAAGAGAAACTATTAGCTCAGCAAAGCATAAGGATCACATCAATGGTGAGGATGAAATCAGACGTGCTTAGTTGTTTTGGGCTAACATGCAATTTGTCTGAATTATTTCTAGATAGAAAAAAGATTAAAATTACTTGATCCTTAAAAGAAATGTCTACGTGAATGTGAAACCATTTGATGAATAATTCACATATCACAAATGCGTCTACATAGGACGGAAAAAAGGCGTGACTTGTATGGCAAGTGGTGTCATAAACTTCTAGCTGTTTAAATGTATTTACTTTTATTATGTGTGATTGTGGTCATCTTGCTTGTTGTTAACGTGGACATTGCCATCACATAGTGACTACATTGTTGCTTTACTGTACTTCATGCTGGAATAAAAAGAAAAAGATTTTTGATTTTCAAAGTGATCTCTTGCAGTTTCTTTTGTTGGGGAAAATTTTTGTCTGGGATCAGATCTGACCGGTTGCTTTTTTTCTCCTCATTTTTTGAAATTTCATTTTATATTTTGGTTTTGGCTTTTTGTGTATTGCCCCTTTCCGTTAACTTTCTCTGTCTAAATCGTGGACTTCTGTTGTTGTCTTGCCAACAATACACTTATCCTGTTATCTCCCAGTCTGTTTCTTATGTTTTTCTTACATGGAAAGTGATGATTTTTCATCTGGCTAAAGCTGGTGGATCCTAAAATTGGACAGCCTATTCAGGCCTTACCTGACATGCACTCTACAAGGTGAGTCAAAATTATGTTAACATTTGAATGGCGGAAACAATTTATTCACAAAACATATGTGGAAGATGATCTACAGGAATGTCTCAACCTGTTCGCCATCATTTTCAACACATGTAACATATGTGGCACATATTGTCCACAAAAATTGTATATAAGCATATACATAGCAGTACCATTAGTGTTAACATTACTTTGACTCACCCTGTATATAGACAATGGAAAAATAGGAGTATATATTTAAGTGAATTGAAAAGAAAATTGAGAAGAGTGAAAAAACTAAACAGCATATCTATTGATCTTTTGGTCAGAATACTTTAGGAACAACAGAAGAAGAAATGGGACATTCACTTATATCCTTGAATACGTATTCAACTTTTTTGATGTAAATTAGTGACATCCAAAAATTGCTTTTATATTTTCTTGTATAATACGCTACCGTGGCTGTACGTTTGTCTGTCCAGGATTTTAAATCACCTGTAGCTCGCAAACCGTTTCACCTATTGACCTGAAATTTGGTACACATATACTAAGTGACCTCTACTGTCTGCTTTAGGAGTGATGATTGACCTTCAAGGTCAAAGGTCAATCCAGGATGGTCAAGGTCAACAATTAAATAACCTGTAGCCTGAAATTTAGTACACATATACTACGCTGAAACTCTATACTACAGCTTTATATTAAAAGCGAAGAGTTTTGGAATTATTACACTTTTTATTTTATTGTAGAGTCCACTCTCGGCAGCGGCCAGCGTTCTCATCCCTACCACCTTCACTGTCACTTCCCCTACCTCTTCATATCTTAAATCATTTTTGAGGCAGATTGAAGTCTTAAGTGCCAGCTTAAGTGAATTATTAAGGAAAACGTACTAAGTAATTGCAACACAAACACTGACTTAATCAGTTTTAACGTGGATAGATGCCGACGAAAGAAGAGAAGAAGCAGGCCCCTAGGGTGAAGAAAAGAAGAGCTGCTCAGGAAGCAGCAAGTGCATCAACCTCTGCGCAAATGAATGATAAAGGTACAGAGAAAGAATATGAAAACTATGAATACTCAAGTCAAGTGTATTCACTACACACTATCGTGCAGTGCGCCGTTACTAGTACAACATAATAATGTATATATGTATCTGGAATAAATATACATACGGTTGTTATTATGATCAGAGCACAGACATTTTTGGTTTTGTTACATGCCTTCAATTAACTACCACCATGCATGGTCAGTGGAGTTTTATTTCAAATAATAAGCTCAACAGTCATTCAGCTACAATATTTGTTTCAGTTTTTTTTTCAGTTCAAACACGCACGTTCTCTTTTATGTAGTTCTCTGCACTGCAATAAAAAAATCAACAAAATTAACAACATATCACTCAGTTACTAGTTATGTATATAAGAACAAAAATAACAATACTTATGTCCATTGATACTAATGACCTTTCAGATTCAGCTGCAAATAGATAGATAGATAGATAGATAGATAGATAGATAGATAGATAGATAGATAGATAGATAGATAGATACTTTATTAATCCCAAGGGGAAATTCACATATAACAAATATAGTGGGCCATTAAATTGTAATTAAATAGTATGGCAGTCCTGGTTTTTGAGATGATGCGAAATCTAAAAATTATATTGTGCACTGACTGCCAAGACAGACAGACAAGAAGAAGCTGAGTAAACTTCTCATGGACATGGATAATGGCGTATGACATGCTAGGGTCAAATAATAAAAAGTCAAAACAACAGTGTAGCTAAAACATTAAATCAACAAAAATTGAAGTCAAAAATAATGCGCTAGAATTACTTACCAACATAGTCAAAATTCCATTCACAAAACCACTACATATCCAGAAACAATGCCAACCTTTATACCATCACACTAGTGACCTCGCAAGCCACAACCTCCCATTGTAATGTAGTAAAAACAGCCATAGCAACCACAAGCAAAGCAGCTCAAAATGGTGCTTACCATAAGTAAAACAAAACCACCCGGGTGCCAAAACACAAAATATTCTAAACAAAAGGAAAAATGAACCAAGATACTGGAAGTAAGTTGATTACAAAATTGAATTCCTTGTATTGAGAAACCCCAATAAAGAAGAAAACAGCGCCAGAATATGTGAAAAAAACGTTTAAATTCATGACACCCATATTGTGAGGGCGACACAGTCAGCTTTAATAAATATGATTTTACTGTTTTATTAAGTTTACATAATGTTTGTCTGTATGTTGGTCGTCTTCTACACTTGAATATATTACCTTACACTTCTAAGGGTGGCTATGAAGTGCAGTAAAATAAGTAACCTTTCTCCCTAGGTATGTCTCACAGCTCAACAAACTTGGTAGTGTAACACTCGCTTGTTAAAGCACAGTATCTGTGGTAGAGTTGGATAGTCCATGGATCCAATACCTACGGTATATAAATGAACACTGTAGACAGTGTTACATAACAGAATTGGTGAACAGTTGTGTGAGAAAAGGTGCGTCCTGGCTTTATTCTTGCCTTGTACCTGATGGCCTCTTGCAATCCTGTACTGAAATAAGTATCTTCTCAAAATAAACTGATGAATGCACTCATTATTGAAAAAAAAAACACATGAAAAAGAGAAAATAATGTTAACACCAAGATGGAACATTATTTTTAAAAGTAAATATTCTCTTACCAAAGCTAATAAATTATGAGTGTACTGAGAACAAGAAGCTGGAAGTCTCTTAAGCAATTTTATACTGACTAATAATGGTAAACATGACTTATTTGTAACATTTAGAGCTGAGCAACAGATCTGTTAATTTTTTATTGTACATTATAAAAATGATTAAAAACAGGCAATGCTAGGAAATTGGACTTTAAACCACAAGTCTGAAAATTTCATTCATCATTTTGACTCACAATGTAACCCGAGGAAGTTATTTTAACTGCCTGTGCTCCAAGTGTAAAAAATTGTAACACACTGTAAATAATTCCAGTCTTGTAAGTCACCTTGGGCACAGTCATCTGCCATATCAACATTTGGCTAAACCTTTGCTTTACCTTTGATTTTTTATTTTTCTTAGTAATTAATTTGCCCTTATGTTTCAAGTAAAAAAAAAAAAACCAAAAAAAAAAAAAAACATATATTCCCATGTTACTATGTGTTAGATCAACAAAAATACCAGTAATACTGTACAAATGGGTGAAACTCAGAGTAAATGTACTATAATAAAATTTGGCTGGCAGTATAAATGAAAGCTTAATATGTGTTACAGGAAACTTTTAATTTGAATTCCTGCTACACTATGAGTCACAAAGTCCAGATGTGAAAAAGTTTCATAAAAAAAGGAGCTAACAGTCACTCAAGTTACTGCAAAATGTTTTTCTTTGGTCCAAAGAACAATCAAATGTTCAAGAAACTGTACAGAATATAGTGACATTCTTATCTTCAAGTCTGACCAACATACACCAACCTACCGTTCTCAAAAACAATAATAGATCCGAATTTATTAAAATACATAACTGAATTTTATCTAGTGTGCTTCTTGCCTCTGTCCCATGATAACATGTCTCTTACTTTTCAATAAAGTACAGGACCTTTTTGCTGTCTGCTTGAAAATCTATGAGTTTTAATGTATAAGATATTTATGAATGTGCTTGGTACATTTATATGATGAATACATTATGGATGTGCTGTTTGTCCACACCCTGCCCTCAACTCAAATCACTTTGTTCTTCTCATAGTTTTGTACTATGCAAACTTGTTAGATGACTTTACAACTTATGAATGTCTAATATTTTCATTTGTTTTAGCCCTTTGACCAGCAATACAGCCTGTACAGTGAGGCACTGCAAGCTACCACAAACATTCTTGCATTCATTCATACCCAATAAGGTGTAGGTCTATTCCTAGTTCTTCATTCAAAGCTTAGTAAGACAAAGGCCACACTTAGTGTTCTTTGCATTCCATAAGGCCTGTAATATTAATACAGGAACAGGCATGTTGTATCCAGGTATGTCATGTGTCGGAGTTGCTAGACACTATAGATTGAGCTCCCAAACTTTGTCTCAACTGTAGGTAAGGTTTCATCAGGGTAGCAGGACAGGTGACCATCTAGGATTTGGCCATATTTGAGTGACCACACCAGAGCAGGACTGATGACTCAGACTGACCCATCTTGGAGACATTCAAATGTGTTACCAGCACTCCAGCTGAAACTACTGGTGGACACAATGACTACATCAGTGATAGGACAGTGAGAAACAAGCTTCAAGCTGATGGCTTTAGAGAAGGCCAGTCTGTTAAAGGCCATCTGCTCACAGCTTCTAGATGTCTGACCCTACAGAAGGACAATGCCATGGCACAAGCAAAGTTCTGAAGGTCTCAAAAAATGTGTAAGGCCCAAAATTTTAGAAATGTTTAATGTTTAATGTATTAAATTAATTGAAGAAAAGAAACGAACAAAAATCAGCAAATTTTAAAATGATTCCAGATGAGACAAAATTAAAAACTAAATCACAAATACTATTCAGTCAACATAACATACAAAATAACACCCTAAATACTAAATAACAAATAAACAAATCAAATATAAAGCCAAAAAAAAAATAAAAACAAGCTTTTAAATCTACATGAAAAAGACCCAAATGTAAATCATCAAAGAACAAAGAAAAACTTACAAAATAGATGGAAACAATAAAAGGGATCAGAACAACAAAAGAAATTGATAACTAATGCCTCAGCAAGGAAATGAGGCCGTTAGTTGGTTTAAATATGGCACTTCAAGTCACACCCGATGGCACTAATTGAATGATAGTTGGGAAAGGGAGTGGAAGAAGAAATACACAAAGGACAAAACATAAAAAATAAAAACACTTGGTACATCAGAAAAAGATTTAGGTGCTACATAGCCACTTACAATACATGCTGTCCTTTTTTGCCCACAGATCAGAAAGAAATGCCTGGAATGAAGGTCCGTGCTCAAGCCTGATGCCCCACCTCTGACTCCTCCACTTATGGTTCTCCAACATAAATCCACCAAGGTCTTTGTTCATTCACGGACAATTCATTTAGGGAGACACATTGGTTTTGCCAGACAAAGAGTGACTTTAGCACCATTCTTTAACTTATTTAATGACTTTTAAACAGGAATATTCAGTGGTTCCTGAAATCTTTATGTGTGGTTTGTCTCTTTTAAGATCAGAATGTGGTACAATTCCTTACATACATTTCTTTTACGAAAGCAGTACAGGCAAGTTAAGTGAATTGTTTAGGGTCACAGAGCAAACTGGAGTTGGAAAAATGAATTACCACACTTCCCTGCTAAGTAAGCTAGAACTGGATAATGTGCCTTATGTGGGAAATGAATGTTCTCTTCGTTCCTTTGTACTAATTCATGTCTGAGAAGTAAGCTTTACAAAACCATACATTATGTAAAAGCATGCTTTGCTGAGCAAAACAGAAAAACATTTGTCCAAAGGACTCAAGGTCGAAGCATTCCACACATGAGTCTGCCTTATCACGTTTTCCCTTAGTTTACATCTGAACGCCATAACAAACGGGGCCAAGAAATCAAGTTTTACATGGGGCGTTGAAGGGGCTCAAGGATTGTGTATAATAAAAGTGTCAACTGTTACATTTCATAATGATATTAAATCACGCATTCTAAGGATATAAAAACTTGTCCCACCCAACAGACGGGGTTCAGAAGAGCCCTGATGCTGTCATGTATTATTGATTGTATGCTTTTCTGAAACTCTTCTCACTGTGACACTGCAAAATAAAGCTGCTTTATAACCACACCTGCTGTCTTGTCTGAAGTCTTCGTCCACACCTATAGAAACCTTGACTGAAGAATTTACAAAGCACAGTAGTTTTTAGATACATAAATATTTAAAGACTTTTGACCTTTATGTTGCTAAAAAATTTTTTGGTTTTTGAAGATTGAACAAAACTAATGTGATCTGCAATAAATATATCCAGCAAAATCATGCCATTTTATTACAAAAAGTTCAATTAACTACAGAAATCTACTGTTAATTAACACAGTGATAGAAATGAAAGCTTGTAGCTAAATGGGGTCAGTGTAAACCAGCAATGAAAAAAATGTAATGAGTAATTTTGAAGCGAGGATCTTTCATCTTCTAATAAATAAGCAGAGAGCAAAAGACTAATTCTAGGCTCTAATGAACTAATGGCATTTAATACTGTTTATTTTATTGTCTTTCAATAATTCTTTTATGATTTATGTAATTAAACAATTATATTATATTTCTATTTTCCTTTTTTGTCGATTTTATTGTTTCCTGTATTAACCTCCTTAGTATTACATTTTTTCATGTAAAAAGCGTTGCATGTTTTGGCTTGAATAATAACATTTTTATTAAATCTCATCTTTCTACTGTAAAACATGCAAACACTAAAAGTACAAAAACAGAAGTGCAGAAAGTATAATAATGATACAAAATAATACTAATACTACTACTAATAATAATATGAACAGTACACTGCACTTGTGCGAGTGACATTTTCGGATTCCCAGAGTCACTTTCAGTTTCAATTTCACTGCCTGAAGACCGATTCACTTTGTCATCACTGCGGATGACAGGCATTTCTTAAGAGACACCATTATGAGTCTAGGAGAAGATGCATCTGCACCATTGCGCAGGTGATACTCAGACCTGACACTTACTCAAGACATGCCTATACAGTTGACTCTTCACTAACACTGTTGGCACTTTTAGGGCCCGAGTAAACCTTGGGTCTTATTAGATTAGATTAGATTAGATTCAACTTTATTGTCATTACACATGTACAAGTACAAGGCAACGAAATGCAGTTTAAGTCTAACCAGAAGTGCAATTAGCAGAAAGTGCAGGATAAAGGTATAAGTTCTCAGTACACCTAAAAGGGATATGTGCAGGGAGAGGCTATGGGTAACTATTACAGAATGATATTATGTGAACAAAATATACAGATTGCTAGTAACTATACTTATAAATTTACAATGGATGAACAGTATCTACAAGTTGCTATTAACTGTAGTCAGGAATTTGCAAACAGATATGAACATAATATACAGGTTGCTTTTTTCTATAGACAGGAATTTACAAGTAGACATGTACAGATAGATATGTACATAATGTGCAGGTTGCTATTTTCTATAAACAGGAATTTACAAGTAGACCTGTACGAATATATACTCAATCAGAAGTGTACAAATGTATTATGCATGGATATTTGTATTTTCAAACAGGTATGTACATTGTAGCGCAGTCCATATTAAATAGTGTAGTGGTAATGGGAAGAGTATAGGGGTGTGTGAGGTGTGGGCAGGTGTCAGTGGGGGGCAGAGTTCAATAAGGAGACAGCTCTGGGATGCGGGATGCATCTCTACCATTGCCCGAGTGAAACTTGGACTAACACTTTTAGTACTCTTTTTACAGCCTGAGTAACCCTCAGGTCTAATGCTAAAGAGGTTAATGACATTCCTGGTCTTTTATCTGTTGAACCTAAGAGAATGGGGCCCCTGACAATGTGGCTGTTCTAATTGCCACAATACTACTGCTGAGTCATTTATTTTTCTGTTCTTATAGTTTAACTCATTCTGGATTCCCTAGATTTCTTTTCTTTATTTTTTTTTTTTGGTAAGTTCTTGTTTTGTTTATTTAATTCTTCATATTTTAAACTCTAGCTCTTGTCTCTGGTTTTTGATTGTTGGAGTTTGGACTAGGTGATGTTTTCTTTTGTTTTGCCTCTTTTAGATAACTTATTGTTCACTATTGACTTTTTGATTTTTTTTCTCTTTATTATTGATGAAACTTAACCATCCAACCACCCCTAACTGGGTGTGCTGGACACAAAGCCTGTTTCTTAAATTTCGACAGACAGATTTACTTCACGAGACCTATCCAGTATGTTATGAGCACGGGCCTGATTCTAAGATTAAGGCCTGGTTTTGAGTTTCACAATTCCTGCATTATAACAAGCACCAGGTGCAGCAATCCCCATTGAAGATTTACTCATTACCAGACTGAAACTTAAAGCCATTCGATTTCATCCCTTGCACCAAGTCCATCCTATGTACACTCACCTTCTATTTCATAAATGCCATATATCAACCAAGACCAAGATGATCTGATTCTTAAAAAGTACTAACTCACGAGCTGTCAGATGTATGAACTTGACCTAAACAGTTTTCCATGTTAATTTGATGAATATTTCTAAGTATGTTTTTGTTAAAGTGGTTGTTTGGGGTTGATGGGGAATTCAGATTAATATTGCCTTTATAATTTACGTATTGAGGTTTTATTTTTTTATGGACAATTTTCACCAAATTCCACAAGACTAGAATTGTTATGGAAAAAAATAATAGGTGTATTTGATAAAAAGTGTAATACTTCAAGAGAGCACAGAATCTTAAAAGTACCCAAATGTATTGGTGAAGCAGTGGCCAGTGTGCTTAAACTGTTACAAGACTGTCTTTCTCAAATTATGATAATCGAGTATACGAGATATTCAGATAAGTTGTTAAGATGATTGGTGATTAGTGTTGACTGAACCTCACAGAATTTGGTTTTGTCCAAGTCCAGCAAAATTACAGAAATCTTTGCGAAGTTCACAGAACTCTGTGAAATACATCAAAGTCAAACAGATAAGAGGAGGTGAACTAGTTCTGAGTGGATTATAAAGGTGCAATGGTCTTTTAAGTGTCCCTGAGGGCTAGGGAGAGTCTTCCAACAATTCTTGACCTATTATTGTGACCCAATATATGATCTGAGCTATAAGGCAGCAGTCCTAGGAAAGTTACATTTTGACAATGTAGAATACAATAGATCAAAATATAAATTCACAACTAACTTTTAAAAACTACGCACTTTACCACAACTAAACCAATTTGTGAATAGCAATAAAAAGAATAGCATTGTTTTTGAATGTATCATTTCTTGAGTCAAAGACAGATCCAAGTGTAAATATAAGATTAACTTAATTAGAAGGGACAACTGGACAAAACTACTTTGTCAGAAATACACTTTATTACAGAGCCTTCCTGGCTGTGGTGAGGTAAGCAGTTTAATCCCGCGATGAGAGGGAGCGCAGACGCTAACATTGTCTTCTCTTTCCTCATCCACAGCCAAAAGAAAATGCCCAAGAAGAATTACTGACCCAGCCCACACAGGGCACAAGGCAGGAAACAAACCCCAAGCAGGGCGCCAGCCCACCACAGGGCATGCACACACACACTAGGGACAATTTAGCATCGCCAGTGCACCTAAACTGTATGTCTTTGGATTGTGAAAGGAAACCGGAGCACCCGGAGGAAACCCACGCAGACACAGGGAGAACATGCAAACTCCACGCAGGGAGGACCCGGGAAGCGAACCCAGGTCTCCTAACTGCAAGGCAGCAGCGCTACCCACTGTGCCACCATTGAGCCCGGCCACAAACTAGCAATAAGTAAATAAAATATAGAAGTGTGGACTGGCTCATTCCATTGTTTGGCTTGGGAGTGGGAACATCTTTTTTGTTTCCAATGAATCAGTGCAGATGCGTCGCACTTTCTTCTTCCAACAAGAATAAGAAAACTTGTAATTAGTAATACATCTTTTGTTTTTATTATTTCTCAGCATGCCTTGTGTTTGCTGATGAGTGGGAAGGGGAAGGCTCCTTTAAAGTCATTGCTGAACACATAGCTAATTTGTATACACAATTAGCCATGCAATGCTGTGTTGCCAGCTATAGTGATCAGTGTTATATATCCATTGGCAGTCCTACTAATACTGCAAGGCTTTTTTTAAATGCATGCAGAATGAAAATCTGGCAGTGTTTCTCCACATTTAGGGCTTTGGGACACATTTTTACCTTTTTAAGTTTCACTGACAACTCATGTACAGAAATTGAAGAGCCCAAGGGGTTGAAATGAACATGAATGCAGTTAAAGACGGGGAAAACTATCCTGCAGTACTGTTTGTTGGACAGAATGGAAGGGAGTGATTTCAGTGGATCTCAATTTTTTTCCTCGTGTGATTGTAACACAGCAATGGCCAAGTCAGCAACAATCTTTCAATAGGCATGCATAAAAGTTCTGCGCATGGCTACTACAGCCTATATGATGTCACATTGGCCTCGCAAAGTATCATGGGGAGCTTGGAAAAAAAATGTTCGATTAAGCCAACTGCATTTCCACAGAAATATTCAACAAACAAGGTCACTAGTGCTGCGAAAGATGCTTTGACGAATTTCACCGATCAACACTATTAATGATTACAATACATATACACGTAGCAAGAGTCTAAAGTTCCTGACATAAAATAAAAATGCTACAAACACACATAAGTATTATCAAACAGTTTTAAACTACTAAACTTCTCAAAAAAAAAACAAAAAAAAAACGAGTAGCCTATCACTAACTAAAACAAAATCTCAGGTTAAAAAAGATACTGCTCAAAAGGACTAGATTTAATCAACAAAAATAACCAAAAAAGGGCATTTATGGAACTGCAAATTTCAATTCAGGTGAAAACTGTTCTTAACAATTCAGAATAAATTTTCATATACATATATAGTATAGATGCAAATGAAAATAATATATAATGCATGCAAATGTTATCAGTTACAGTTAAGTAAATGCCTAATTCTACAAAGAAAAACAATAACTTTTGACTTCACAATGCCCAATTGTCATGAGTTAAATGCCTAAACATGTTACTTTTTTTTAGAGTATAACTGTCAAACTGGAAAAGGTCAATCTTCTGAGTGGAAGCATTCCAACATTGTTCTTTGTTTCAGTAAAATTACATTTTTCACATGTTCAAGGCAGGAATCAATTACACCATCCAGAGACAGAAGTCACACATTTTTTTAACATTATGGTGTGCTGTTTAACATATACACACAGCAAACATTACATAAAGAGAATATGTACACAAACACAATACATTGCAAAGTTTTACCAACTGCACCTGGCTTTGGAGAGACAGCTATCCCACACCTCAGTTCTTCTAGGTGTTCAAATCTTCTGCTTATATTACCTTTAACTCTCGATGCTAATGATAGCTCTCAGGCTTTAATTTCACAGGATGATGAATTACTTCTCTATTCAGCACAAGATATTTCTTGGATCAAAATTAAAGACAGATGGAGTCAAGATGGAGCTGCAATAGTGCAAGTGGTGTTGGAACACACATTAATAAGTATGAGATATACAGTACAATTTAAGGTCTAGGTTTAAATTATCATAAGAAAAGAACAAAACAATAGCTACTATTCACAAGCGTTGTGATTTCAGGCTGAACTAGTACCAAAAGGGTCCTGAATTCTTAAAAAAAGGCATGAAGCCTACAAAATCACTTAAAGGGAAAGGGTAACTGGCTAAACCCTGGCCCAAATAAACAAATCTTGAAATATTTCATTAAAAAAACAGAACCAGAAAGGTATAAACTAATAATTAACAAAAGGAAGCAAATAAATCAAGAAAGAAAGGAGCAAGAGTGAAGTGTCAAAACCAGACAATCCAAACAAAAAAGGCTGAAACAATAACAAAGCTGAAATAAAAGGTGGGAAGCACCAAAACAACAAGGTGAACCAAACAACAATAACAAAGAAAAGATTTGGTAATGCCTAAGGAAAGAGCTGAGGCAATCAGGTAGAATACAGTATAAAGGGCTACTGAGGTAATGCCCTATACATATAATTACAAGGAGAGGGACTGAGATAAAATTACAAATAAAACAAAATATATGTGAACAGTTTTGACTAGAACAGGCCATTCATCCCACTAAGCATGTTAGTCCTATTTACTTAGCTTCGCCAGAATGACATAAAGTCAAGTTTTTAATGTCACCAAAGTACTAATATCTATCACACTACTTGTGTGTTCATGATTCTCTGTATGAGGAAAAACTTTCTAATGTTTTTGAGTGAAATCACCCCTCAAGTTTTCATCTGGGCCCCTGTGCTCTTGTTGAAAAATATATTTTAATGTAACAGCAAGGATCCTTTGTACAAATTTCCATTCATAATTTTAAACACTTCAATCAAGTCATCACTTAATCTCTGACTGCCTAAATTAAAATGTTTTACTGATCAATTGGAGGATCTCAAGGAGACATTTACGACTAGGATTGAATTAACCGAAAATTTAGCTACCAGTGCTGAAGAAAAAGCAGAAAATGTCAGCTCCGAATGCAAAAAACTCGGAGACAGACTGGCTGCTTTGGAAGATGGTAGTAGAAGGTATAATGTCAGAATTGAAGGTCTGCCTGAGAATCGAGAAAGTTCAAACCCGGTGAAATTTGCAGCGGAACTTCTTTCTAAAATAATCGGGGACGACTTTAAAGCAGAATCTGAGATAGCAGCGGCTTACCGCGTACGCGGATCAAACACCGTTAGACCCAGACCAAGGTCTTTTATAGTCCGCTTTGAACGATTATCATTTAAGCTAGAGGTGATGGCACTCCTTAGAAACAAGGAAGATATTACATTTGAAAATAACCACATTCGTATCTTCCTTGACTTCTCTCCAGCAACAGCTACTAAACACGCAGCCTTCTACAACATCAAACAGCGGTTATGGCAAGCCAGCGTCAAATACAGCCTCTTGTATCCGGCAAAACTTAAAGTGGTATGGCAGGGTCAATTCTATGTCTTTGCTAGCAAGGAAGAAGCAGAAAAGTAATTAAGAAAGCTGATCCCAGGACTATTCTGATACATAATAGTGAGTCATGGCGGTTAATGATAAAGCAAGGATTAATAATCTACTGTCTGATCTATACGTTTTAAAATACGGGTTTTTATCAGCATATATTCTCATATATTCTTATTATTACTTAGTATTACTAGGGTGCTATCTGTTTATGTTTTATTGTGCTTAATTACTTTTTCTTTGTTTTTTTTTCCTAATTATTTCATCTCTACCCTCAACAAGACTGTTCAATGTCATACCCTTGGTTTATTGTTATTGCTATTACTGCATTAAGACTTGTTATGCTTATTCTGGACACATCTTTAACACCATCACCCGGGTTTATTATCTGGGTGTATCCTCTTAATGCACTAAAACTGCTGAATACTATATATATATATTTTAAGTGCAAAATTCTTTTTTTCTTTTTTTTCTTTTTTAAAGACTATATTGGTAATAGATATCTCTATCTTTTAACCCTAAAACGCCGCTGCATTGGGGCTTCTTTTGCTTTGGACGTGCTCTGTCTCTGGGTATGTCAGAGGACTGGGACTGTGTGGAGTGGGTTCTAGCCTCACTTGGGGAGGCAAAAAGGGAGGGTGGGGGGTTAAGGGGGGGAGAGAAAGAGAGCAGGCTTGATCTATACCTAATCTATCCTATTAATCTTTATAATTATAACTACCAACGTAATAATAAGCTGCATGGCAACAACTCTAGGGGTAATAGGAAATTAAGGCCGAAGCTGTCTCACTTCCAGTTAAGACTATAAAATGACATCAAAAACTCAGAATCAATGTCTCCATGATGGGACAGTTAACTTCGTAACCTAGAATGTTAAAGAGAAAGAAAGTACTCTCTCACCTAACGGGTCTAAATGCTAAAATAGTATTTTTACAGGAGACCCACTTACTAAGCAAGGATCAGTTCCGGCTGCAAAAAGACTGGACTGGCCAAATGTTCCATTCTAGTTTTACAAAGAAAACTAGAGGTGTGGGAATTCTCATACATAGAACAGTACCATTTGTAGCATCAGATGTAGTATTGGATCCTGAAGGGAGATATGTAATGGTCATGGGAGGCTTATCTAACTGTAAAATGATTTTGATAAATGTTTATGCACCTAATGTTGATGATAAGGAATTTATACAAAATATATTTGCATCCATTCCCAATCTGAACACTCATAAAGTTATAATGGCTGGGGACTTTAATTGTGTTCAAAATCCACTTTTAGATAGGACTTCCTCCACAGGGGGAACGGCATCTAACACCGCAAAGATAATTACAAAGTTTATAACTGATCACAACTTATCAGACCCCTGGAGGTTTTTAAACCCAAATTCAAGAACATATTCTTTTTACTCACCAGTACATCATTGCTACTCAAGGATTGATTACTTCTTTATAGAAAATAACTTCTTGCCTATGATTAAATCTTGCAAATACGATGCTATTGCTATTTCTGACCATGCACCTATGATCTTGGAGCTAAAATTACTTAGCCCCATACACTCACCCCGCAGATGGCGCCTCAACCCGCTTCTATTGGCTGATGAGAATTGTACGGAATTTATATCCAAACAAATCAAATTCTTTCTGGAGACAAATACATCACCCGAGATCTCTGCAGGAATACTCTGGGAAACTCTTAACGCCTTTTTAAGAGGACAGATTATCTCATATCTTTCCCATAGAAATAAATCCGAAGCCAAGAAAGTAGCAGAGATAAAAAGCGAAATTACTAAAATAGATGAAGAACACGGCAGACTACCAAGCGAGACTCTACATAGGAGGAGGCAGGCTCTACATTCGGAATTAAACCTCTTGACAACTAAAGAAACTGAACAACTAATCTACAAATCCAGACATCATTATTATGAACATGGAGAGAAAGCTAATAAGCTTTTAGCTCAACAAATTCACAAGCAAGAAGTGCGCAACAGAATCTCGGTAATCACCAACACGAATGGAGATAAAATCGTCGAACACAAAAATATAATGCACACTTTCAGAGACTACTATAAATCCCTATATACTACTGAGTTTAAAGAAGACAATACACAATCTAATACATTTCTGGATACATTACAGATACCACAAATAGACGCTTTTAGTGCGGAGGAACTTGATAAACCTCTGGCGTTATCAGAATCACTAGATGCTATAAAGTCACTCCAAGGCGGGAAAGCAACAGGCCCTGATGGCTACCCTGCAGAATTTTACAAGAAATTCTCCGCTCAGCTAGCTCCCCTCTTATTAGCAACAGTTACAGAAGCCAGAGATAACCAATCTCTTCCTCAAACCTTTCGCCAAGCACTAATCACTGTTTTTCCAAAACAAAATAAGGACTTATCACAATGTGCATCATACAGACCAATTTCACTTCTGAATAATGACGTTAAAATACTCTCTAAAATCATAGCTAGAAGGATGGAGAAAGTGCTCCCCTCGGTAATATCACAAGACCAAACTGGATTTATTAGGGGCCGACACTTATCTTCAAATCGTCGACGCTTGTTTAATGTAATATACTCACCAACTAAATTAAACACCCCCAAAATATTATTATCATTGGATGCAGAAAAAGCATTCGACATGATTGAATGGAAATACCTTTTTACTACATTGGAGAAGTTTGGGTTTCGCCCGAACATTTGTGCATGGATTAAATTACTGTATACTAAACCAGAAGCAACAACATTTGCTCAGACTACTTTAAACTAGAACGTGGCACTAGACAAGGATGCCCCTTGTCACCGCTGCTGTTTGCGATTGCCATTGAACCACTGGCAATACGTTGTCAAAATACTGATCAGATAAAGGGGATTAGCAGAGAAGGACTGGAACAGAAAATCTCATTATATGCAGATGATATGGTATTGTATATATCGGACCCATAAAATTCTGTGCCTGCAGTCTTAACAGCACTCACAGAATTTCAAAAGATATCTGGTCTCAGAATTAATCTGAATTAAAGTTTACTCATTCCAGTGAATTCTCAAGCATATAATATTAGATTAGATACTCTACCTTTTATCATTGCAGAACAGTTTAAATACCTAGGGGTAAACATCACAAGTAAACATAAAGCTCTATATCAACAAAACTTCGCCGTCTGCATGGAAAAAATTAAACAAGACTTGCATAGATGGTCAACCCTTCATCTCACTCTAGCTGGAAGAATTAACACTGTTAAGATGAATATTCTTCCTAAGCTCCTTTTTTTATTTCAAAACATTCCAATATACATTAATAAATCATTTTTTAGGCAATTAGATTCAACAATAACCTCATTTATTTGGAATTCAAAACATCCACGCATCAAAAGAGCGACCCTAAAAAGACAAAAGGCAGAAGGCGGCATGGCTCTACCTAACTTCCAGTTTTATTACTGGGCAGCAAATATACAGGCGATAAGAACCTGGACACAAATAGAAGAACATACACAGGCATGGACCGCAATAGAAGTAAAATCCTGCAGTACTTCTTTGTATTCCTTGCTCTGTGCTCCAATAAATACACGTTATCGGCAATATACAAATAACCCAATTGTGCTCCACTCACTTAGAATCTGGAACCAATGTAGAAAACATTTTAAGACGGAGAAGCATCTATCTCTGGCACCTCTGCAAGAGAACCACCTCTTTCAACCTTCACAAACATATGCAGTTTTTAATATCTGGAAAAAATTTGGAATTAACTTGCTTAGAGATCTTTATATAGACAACGTCTTTGCATCCTATGAACAATTACATTCCAGATTTAACATTCCAGCTACACATTTCTTTTATTATCTTCAAATCAGGAACTTTGTTAAACAGAACCTTCCAGATTTTCCTCATCTTGCACCCTCATCCATGCTGGAAAAAATATTGCTCAATCTCAAGGACTCCATCTCTACAATATATAAAATCATTTTACAATCCCTCCCTTTCAAAGATCCAAGAAGACACTGGGAAAAAGATCTCTCAATTAATATATCAGAAAAGGAGTGGAAAGTAGCAATGCAGAGAATTCACTCAAGCTCCATATGCGCAAAGCATACAATTATACAACTTTAAATTATTTTATTGACTAAAACTCTCCAAAATGTTTCCAGGGCATGATTCAACCTGCAAACGCTGCAACCAAGTCCCAGCCTCACTGGGTCACATGTTCTGGGCCTGCACCAAATTAACATTATTCTGGACAAAAATTTGTAATTACCTCTCAGACAGCCTTAAACTCACAATCCCTCCTAACCCATTAACAGCTGTGTTTGGGGTTCTTCCAGAGGGGCTTAAAGTGGAGAAAGACAAACAAATTGTGATTGCATTCACTACACTTTTGGCACGCAGACTTATTCTGATAAACTGGAAGAACCCAAACTCTCCTCTTTTAAGTCAGTGGGTAACCGATGTGTTATATTATTTGAAATTGGAAAAAATCAAATACTCAGTTAGAGGATCCGTACAGACTTTTTTTAAAACATGGCAGGATCTAATCAGTAATATTTTAAAATAAGTTCATGAAGCACAGAGAATTAATTAATTTAGGTATGTTTAAAAGCCGTAAAAATTTCTACGCTGTTTGGCTTGCTCTCTCTCTCAAGGGTGGGGATCGATCTGTTCTTAACTCAATTTTTCTTTTTGTAAAAACTTGATTGCTTTGTATGGATTGCAATAAAATTAATAAAAAAATTTTAACTCTTTCAATTCTGGTTCATATCTTATAGCCTTGAAATGAGTTTAGTTGCTCTTCACTCGAGTTTCTCTAGCAGTGCTAGCAGTCTTTTTGGTAATTTGGAGATGAAAACTGTACACAGTGCTCCAAGTGAGGCTTCAGTAGTGTGTCAAATAGCTAAATCATAACTTTCCTTGACTTGGAGTCAGCACATCGAGCTATATAACCTAATATCCTATTAGCCCTCTCATTCACCTCTATACACTGCATGGATGTAGAAAAGGACAAGTTGACTGAAGAAGATGAAGAAAACAAGGATGAGATTGCATTTAAATAGCGCTTTTCAAGACACTCAAAGCACTTTACATAGAGAGGGGGGAACCACTTCAGCTACCACCAATATGCAGCATCCTCCTGAATGATGCAACAGCAGCTATCTTGCATCAGTATGCTCACCACACATTACTTATTAAGTGGTGAGAAATTGAGAGTGATAGTTGGCCAGTCAGAGACAGGGAAATGACCAGGGCATGATGGGAAATTTAACCAGGACATCGGGAAACACCCTACTTGATATGAAACATGCCCAGGGATCTTTTATGCTTTTACATCTCATACAAAGAATGCCACCTGTTTTTGCACTGTGCTGGAGCATTAGGATCCACAATCACACCACAGAGTATGTGCCCCTGCTGGATCCAACAACACTTTTTCCAGCAGCAACCCAAGCTTATCCTAGTTGTTCTCCAATCCAAGTACTGGCCTGGCCCTAACATGCTTATCTTCAAGTGGATTACCTGTTCTGAAGTATGGTCTGGCTGCTGGTATGGTATCTGGTATGGCTGCTGAGACTTCAAGGTTCCTCTTATAAGGAGTACAATCATGTTTTAATCCCTCATTGTGTATTCAAAACACTTTGCCTTACTACACGTAATACTTCATTTTTATTTACATTAAATTTTATCTGCCACAAATCTGCCCAATATAATATTTGTCTGATGTAGAAGGTAAGTCTGCCTCTTACAGGAAATGATTTCAAGAGTACACCAAGAGAAGGATTTGGAAGTGACACCATTTATGCCATTGTATTGTTTTTACAGTGACAAGAGGAAATGTGTTGTGTTGTGGCTCTCTTTTTTACTTTTAAACAAGGTTATTAAGGAAATTCAAGAGTATTCCAATCCACAGCTCTGTGCATTTCTTCAGGTACGGTGAGTAAATGAAAGAACACAGAAGCAACACATCATATCCCCATGGCTTTTTATTTGTCAAGTAATGTTTTGTCAAGGGTCTATCTTGCCCTCAGGAGGCTGAATGAGGAATACTTTAATTTTCAAAAATAAAACCTGCCCTTGAACCACAACTACAGCTGGGATTTCAAAGCAGGTCAGATTGCATGACTATGAATTTGCCTGTTGTCTCTGATTTGAAGATCATTGATCAGATTACTAAAATAAAAAAAAAATCTTAAAAGTATTTGAGAGTAAACATCACAGGTGGTGCAAAGGTGGTCTTTTAGCTTAGCCATTTTTGAAATAAAGCATTGATAACAGGTATATTCCAGAATTTTCAACTTGAGGTTAAAGATTTTCAGTTGTGCTGGGCTTTGCTTCTGAACATCCGTTTCATATGTTAATTGCTTACCATGACAAAAATCCAAAATACAGAAATCAAAAAACAGTAGACTAATACTTGCTCTTCTTGTATGCTCTATTTCACCCAAAAAGCTCCATTTCATGACATATTTAGAGTTTCCAAATAACACACTTGGATAGGCAGTTTTACAGACAAGCTGAATATAAAGAGTAGTATAAGAGATGAGCCTCAGGACCCTGTCTGACAGCAGTGATGAATACATAGACAGGGAGACAGACAGACAGCCACATCTATCTATCTATCTATCTATCTATCTATCTATCTATCTATCTATCTATCTATCTATCTATCTACAGTATCTATTAGTGAAGAACGTGGTGCAGCAGAAACAAAATACAACCCCATTAGTGATTTCATCACAGTTTATATTTGGAAAAACTGATGGACATTCTTAATGTGGTCATAGCCCAAGAGGATATCAAAAGATTTAGAAGTTTCCCTTGGGTAAAAGGCGCAACGTCATTTAGCAAACATTTAAGAGAAAGACACATCTGTTAACCATTAATCAGGATGAGCTCCATCAGTAACTCCACATGTAGACAGATTGCTGCTAAGATCTATGTGAGTTAATCCAATGTAAAGACTTTAAACAAGACTTATAACTGCTTCACAGGCATGGTTACAAAAGAAAAAATCATAAGTGTCCAAGCCATAGTTTTCCATGGTTTACATTCACTAAAGGGAAGTGGTTTGACATAAAAGCTCAAAACTAGGAGGAATGTAGTGATCTTATAGTCAATTTCTTTTTCAGCAACTTAAAACTGGGAGATCTGCCTGGAAACGGATTACAATAACAGTCACAAAGCCCAAGATTGTTCTTGTGTTATTGCAATTCTGTTCAAATGGACTCTGTCTGTCTGAGATCCCGAACAACATAAACAGTATGTGAAAAGCAAAAATACATTTCATGATACATTGTTTATGCTGTAATAAGCATTATGATAGAATAGTTTCACAATACACAACACAATGTAGTTTTTCCATATTATTATACTATAAATACTTTGTAAATCTCATTATGCTCTAGTAAAGCAGTTCAAAGTCACCCTAGCAGCACTGGGCACACAGAGGAGTCCTTCATTACAGGAAATAAAGTGAAAAGGAGAGATATTTAAAAAAAAGTAATCTGCAACAACTATATAAGTAGATTTTTATTCACGATATTGTTAAGGTGTGACCATTCTAGTAGGTATTCTGGGACTAGTTTGAAGTGAAGACAGGAAAGGGGTGTAGCCAGGAGCAGAAGTGACATGTTTGTCTGTTTTCCTTGAACTAAGAAATGCATAAACAGGACCAGGAAATGTGACTTCAGTCTATTCCCCTTTATAAAAACACTCCCACACAAGTCGTTAATGTATTTTAAGACCTAGATGACATTACACTTCTGCCTTGGGCCACATCTAATCTTATGAACAGTGTGATACCACACAATCTATGTCCTCCCTCGACAGTAAATTGTCTTTTTACAAGTTGAGAACCAAAACTCACACTTTGTTTTATGCTGATATTTCATAGTATACAGTGATATATAGCTCCTTTAATTATTTGGTGTGTTTTTGGTATTTAATACACTGTATTAATGTAATCTTGAATCAGATACATTTACAATTGCTATTTAAAATTACTAATCATGCTCATGCACAACTAAGCCGTGTTAGGTTATAAACTGTTGGATTTACAATAATTCCAAATCCTCCTATAACAGTGTTTGGAGTTATTTTGGATGGGATTTGGCAGTTTACTGATAAACTTACATATTTTCTACACTACATTGTTGACATTTTGATTAATTTTGCTCAGCTAGCAGAAGCCTAGTATATCCACCATAACTCAATGAGAAAGTTATATCTAACTTTAACTAAAACTGGAAAAAATATATTTTCTTTGCATGGAACTGTGTTTGATTGGTGTATTATATGTCTATCTATTATATAAAAAAAATTATGGGCCGAGACGAGACCTGTTCAGATAGACGAGACATGACTTTCTCAGAAAGACACTTTCATGTCCCGTGAGACGAAACCTTTTGAAAAGAGATTTAACCATGCCCGGGGCCAGAAATAAAAGACAAAGAGTAGATGACAAAGTAGAACGTCATAAAGAATTCAAAAACGTTGGTGTGATACACATGCAGTGCAGGTTAGAGATAAAGAAAGTAGGAAAATTCAAAAGTCTCAAAAAAATGATAGTAAAGATCACATTAGTGCAAACAAACGGAAATTATTACTCATGAAATAACGGAACAGCGAAAAGAGATTGAATATATTGTTCGGATTTAAACTTTAAGTCATAGACTTGTAGACTGTCTAATTCATGTTGCCAGGAGGGGACAGTTCCATCTCTCAATTGAAAAAAATAGAAAATCTTCCTGTGGTGTTATGGGTCCACAGCTCACTCAGCAAAGGCCGTTTTTTTTTAAATAATCACCGTACTCGCGGCGGCTTAGTGAGGGGGCGTGGTGGCCATAGCAAGCCACGGGGCGATCTCCGGTGTGGGCGTTTCTCACCTAGTGCACAGGTGAGGAACTGCCCACATCCATGATTGTTCCCGTGGCTAATGTGCTGCAGCTGCAATGGCCCCTCGCAATATAAAAGAAGCGCGAGTTGGTTGGGAGAAGAACAGAAAGATCAAAACGGAAAAAAAAGTAAAGGACGGAGGTTACAGGGAGCGAGGGAACAAGTCGGGGCAAGAGAGAGAGAGAGAGAGATAGAGACAGACACACGGAGCGTGTGGGCGAGCTAGCGAACGAGTGCTCGTGGGCAGCTGCGAGGAAGTTGGGTGTTAGGCCGACACCCAGGAGTTGGAGTTGAGGTCGCTCCCGCTGAGCGATCAGGTAGCAGGAGTGACCAGGGAAAGGCGACTGGCCGTAGAAGACTGGAAAGGCAGCAGGAGTCGCGAGACTTGTGAGTTGCAGTCCTTGGTGTGGGCGTCCTGGAGACCAAGGAGTCCAAGTCTCAGGCCTGGGATGAGTGCCAGACCGAAGCCAGGATCGGGAGGTTTCCAGACCTGTGTTTGAGTAGAAAAGGGCAGCTGCAGAGAATGTCTCGCCTGCTGCTAAGCCCAAGTGGGAGAAGCAGGTGAGACGCTAACCGAAGAGAAGCACCGAGCTTGGCATTGTCATTAGTTTTAAAAACTGCTTCCTATAGAACGTTTTATCCTCTGGTTTTAAGGATTGTTTTTGTTTCTATTGTTTTTATCTCCACGTTTCTTTATTGGATTATTTATTTAAGGAAGATTTTGGAATCACTGCACTTTATTGAACACTGTTCTTGTTTGACTATTTTAATAAAAGAACTTGGCACTTTTTGAACCATCCCCTTGCTATGTTGTTGCCTCCACTGTCTAGCTCATCGATGACATTATCGACGGTGTTGGGTTCAAGGGCTTCCAAATAGCAGATGAGAGTATGGAGCAGAACCCACATCATTACACTTCCTCTACATAGGGGCGCGCCTCGGGAGCAGGACCCCCAACAGGAGCAGAGGATGTCTGGGGGAGAAGAGAGAAAAGGCAGTAAGACAAAAGGACAGCTGCTGTACAGGCTTTTATAAGTTCAAAGCACCGCACGAGATGCAGATCATGTGGCACGGCAGCAGCAGTAAGCCAGCAGCTGATCGAGCAAAAAGGAGGTTAAAAAAAACCTGTAAATTTTTCTCATTGTATCACCATTTAAGAGGGGGTTTGGGAGGAGTGACCATGTCTCCTTGGGGTGCGTTCAGCCCCCCTCTTCACAATGTGAGCGGCAGAGACGCAAAGTGGCTGGTGCGTAGAGCATGTCAGGGTGATTGGGGGAATTGGCAAGCAAAGCGAGCAGGGGGTGAAGCTCCTTAGTCTTCTATATAGAGAACTTAATTAAATATAAAAGTTGTAAAGGTAGCCAGTTAAGCAGACACCTCAAGGAGT
Source organism: Polypterus bichir lapradei (assembly GCA_026402145.1). Classification (NCBI taxonomy): domain Eukaryota; kingdom Metazoa; phylum Chordata; class Cladistia; order Polypteriformes; family Polypteridae; genus Polypterus; species Polypterus bichir. Next base: position 3,404,608 of record JANRMT010062836.1, read on the forward strand.
CAAAAAAAGGTTGGTGTAGCACCCTAAGTAACTCCTTTTAATATTAACAAAAAAGACAGTCGACAAACAGTTCAAACAAAAAGTAATTTTAAGAACGGGCCAGCTTTATAGGGCTGAGACTGGAAGGGGCGGAGTTTTCTCTCTCATCATTTGTTCATCTTGGGCATTTTTTTCTTGGCTGCAGAGGAGGAAGGAGAAGATAATGTTTGCATCAATCTCCCCTCTCATCCCAGGGTGGAACTGCTTATCTCACCACAGCCAGGAAGGTGACACCCAGGTGCATATGCATGGAAAACCAGCATTGCCCAGTTGTCCCCCCTGATTAAGTTAATCTGATGTTTAAACCACAATTTGGTTTTACCATATGGATGAATGAATGTAATACAGGATGTGAAATGTATTTGACTCAAGAAGACAAACAATTATACAAAATAATGCTACTCTTTTCATTACTGTGCACAACTTGGTTTGGTGGTAAAATGCCAAAAAAAATTGTTATGAATTTATATTTGATCAATTCTGTTCTACATTGTCAAATTTTTATTTTCTTTGGACATGGTCATAGAGAGTCCGAGGCAGCAATGCACACATCTAGACTGGATGTGATCCTAGCACACTTGTCAATCTAGCTGTGAGAAGACTGGACAGCCTTAAGGCAACAAGGATGTAAGGGGAAACATGCTGTTTGACATGCAAGTAAGAATTTTATTGTACTCTGCCCAAGTGATAATATTACTATTACTACTACTACTACAATTACTACTTATGAATATTACATGCAAAGTCCAAGCCAAAACAGCCATGGAACTGAACCAGAGTAGAATGAGGTAGAAATGCTGTTCACTGCATCTTGGGTTTTTTTTCTTATAAATTAAAAACAAAATTAAAAGACTAAAAACACAGATCCACTAACACAATGATTTCAACACGTAAAATTTGAAGCAGTCTTTAAAAAAACAAACTAAGATATACAACATAATTTAGGGCAAGCATACTATGTGAGAATCTTGAAACACCTAAAAAAATTGAATGGGAAAATTAGGGCATACTTGATGTTAAAAATAGACTCCATGCAAAAAATATTCTAAATTTACTCTTGATACAAAGACGGCTGAAGACAAAAGAAAGACAAATGTAATATCCAGAGAAAACAAAAAGTACAAATCAATACGAAGATAGAGAAATCCAAGTCAGAATGGCTAGCACAATGGTGCAGCGATTGGCAATGCTGTCTCACAGTTACCAGACACTAGTGCAGTTTACAGGTTCTCTCAGTGTCTGAGTGGATTTTTCTCCGCATACTCTAATGCTCCTTCCAAAACCCAAATATGTGTTCTAGGTTTGGTGGTCAGTGTTAATAAATAATTCTGTAAGAATTTCCTGGAAGATCTTCTGTAAAAAACTGTATAGGTGACGTCAATCTTTACAGCATTCAATTCTTGGGTTGTTTGTTAAGGAGATTTTGCTCTGTTGCCTCAGATCTTGGCACAGACATTCAGTGTGAATTATGTATATTCTTTCTGTGTCCATGTGAGATTTCCCAAGATGCTCCAGTTTCTTCCCACATTTAGTTTTGATCGACTGGCAAGTTCAATTGATCTCTTTGTGAGTGTCCTGAGATGGACTGACTTCTGCCCAGGACTGACTCCTCTGTGTACCTAGTGCTGCTAGAGAAACGTCCGGCTCCCTGTATTTGAACACGCAGGTTTGCAAAATGAGGGAGTCATACTCCCTTTCTTTCCTTAGAAGGGGCCTGAGTTGCCTCGAAAGTTTGCATATTGTAATCTTTTTAAAAAGTGTGAGTCCATGGATAAATCCTGTCTAAGTGTGGTTTAGCAAACATACAGTAGCAGTGGCTTCAGTTTACTTTAGTGGTCTGCACTAACTTATTTGTCTGGTCAAAAAATGTGAAAAATGTAATGTCATCAAATGAGAATTGACCCAAGATCCTAATGAATGTTTCCAGTGTACCGTTACATCCTTTTCTCTTGTGAGAAGGGGTCTGAGTTGCCTGGAAAGCTTGCATATTGTAATCTTTTTACTTAGCCAATAAAAAGTGTCATTTTGCTTGACTTCTCACTACATTCATAATGGCTAACACGGTACAACACCCTAATACTATTTGCAAGTAAAAATGTTTGACAGAAAGCCATCAATCTCAGTTTAGAGTACCGTTTTTTATGACTTGACTACTGATGATAAAAATAAAGACCAATTCCATTTGTTATGTGCATTTTAAACAGAACCATTTTTGCAGGAAACATGTTTAATTATTTTAATGATGTATTTTTCATGTCGTCTATTTTTTTTGGTAATGTGTTTTCTAACATTTGTGTGAAAGCTAGTCTTAGTCACCTTGGAACTCTGCCCAAGCAATCATTTTGAAGGTTTTTAAGTCTAACAGGCCACATTCTGCTGGTAAGTTTATTTTCATTAAACTATTCTGAGTACTTTTCTCATATCTCATTCAGATCTTTACAGATTAATAAAATTAATACATACAAAAATTCAGTTCCTTAAACTTGCTAAGAAAAACATTTTCCTCTCCAGCTTCTGCAAAGTACCACATGATTTCTCAAGATTTTTTTTATTTTGCTAAAATCCAGCACTGTTTACATTTATACATTTTTCAATGCACTGTGTGGTGAAATAGCGCACTTCATGTGATTGAATAAAACAAATAGAGAATATTCTCCTTCCTATATTCTCTGTAAAACTATAAATTTTCTGAATTAACATGAAAACTTAATTTGCCTCCTAGCTGCCAGACTTTGATGATTTAGCTGCCTCCAGGGTGTCTGCTCTTCTCTTTAATTTTGTCATCACTTAATTAATGATCTTGTTTGTTTTGTCTTTATCCATGTCATGTGTTTAAGTTGATAAAGTACTTGCCTGAGTCCCTCAGATTTGCAGAACTGCAATTTTAAAATCAGCTAAATGATAAAAAAACATTCTCATACCATAGCTCTTTGTGTTTTTTCCTTTTAGGCTAACTTTGTACACACAGAGTCACTCAATCCTATAGGCACAATTTTAGCTTAATAATTACATATGTTTGTGTAAGTTATGCAAACGAGATAGAGAGAGCGCGAGCGAGAGAGCGAGCACAAGTCTTCAATGTGATATTTCTAAAGTAGTCTTAAACTTTGCTGAACTTTAATGTACCTACTCTGCCAAGTACAGAGAGAAGTCTGGTTTAATAAGGGATCAGAAGAACAAATGTTGGCAGGAAAATAGACCAAAGGTTTTAAACCAGGATTTTAAAACTATCAAGTTGGCAAAGCCAAAATACAAAACATATCATAGTCAGGGATCAAAGGGATCAAAAGCCAGCAACTTTAAACACACAAATCTAACAAGCACACCGAGTCTGATCTGAATCTGTAGTCTCGGACGACAAAGGAGTATATGGCTCTGACTTATATACTGTTGAGTAGGTGACGTTGCACACCTCACACCCTCTGATTGTCTGTGTGTACTGACATAATTCAACTCATTCAAAACTAACTAAGGTAAATTTAAATGGCAGAAATTAATTCTGCATCTAGGAAAACCCCAAACCAGAGGACAAGAATACAAAATAAAATCAAGATGAAATCATAACAGTGCCTTTACACAGTGCCTTTTACATTGAGTCAACAAATCAAAACATATTAGGCATACGATTTTACTGCTAATCTTAACAAAAAGTATTATTTTATGTACACATTACACAGATGCATTTGTGGATCTTGTCTGTACCAATCAGTCTGAAACTAGATTTGCCAATTTAGCCTATAGTACTTAACAACATCCTTACTGCTTTAAATAAAATGCTGTACAATAAAGTTCAGTCATGTTTCTCAATAATAGTTGTAAGAGCCATTTTACTAGTTCTAAAAGATTCATGAATATTTTACTAGATGACAAGGCATAATCTATGAGAGGTTCCTATAACCCCCGTGAATAGAATTGTATTGGTATTTTCCTGTCATTTTCTAACAGCTTTGAGTGAACAATGTTCTCTAGTTAGTGTCTAGCTTTGCCTTGTGTAAGGTATACAGTAATCCCTCGCTATATCGCACTTCGACTTTCGCAGCTTCACTCTATCGCGGATTTTATATGTAAGCATAACTAAATATATAACGCAGATTTTTCGCTGCTTCGCGGGTTTCTGCGGACAATTTATTTCTGGTACATGCTTCCTCAGTTGGTTTGCCCAGTTGATTTCATACAAGGGACGCTATTGGCGGATGGCTGAGAAGCAACCCAATCAGAGCATGCAGTTAAGTTTCTGTGTGCTGATTGGCTCAGCGATGGAGCGCCGAATTTGATTCCGCTGCGTTAACCAGGAAGTCTCGTCTCGCTCATTCAGCATCAACGTGATTCGCTGTGTAAAGAGTTAACTGTTGTGTTTATGTTTGTGCGTAATCAAGCCCTTCGTTATGGCTCCAAAACGATCTGCTCCTGCTACTGCTTCAGGAGCCGTGCCCAGGCGCCAAAGGAATATGCTAACGATTGCTGAAAAGGTAAAAGTTTTGGATATGTTGAAGTAAGGGAACAGCTACACCGCTGCAGGACGCCATTACGGCATCAATGAGTCCACAACTCTTTTTATTTAAAAAGGAGGAAAAGAATATAAGATCTACGGCCGCAGTGTCCTTTAACCAGGGCGCAAAACGAGTTGTAAGTGGATGTAATAAGGCGGTAGTCTGGATGGAATCTTCTTTAGGGATTTGGATTGAAGACTGCCGGAAGAAGAATAACGGCGGTGCTACACAGTCGCCTGAAGAGGCTCCTTTAGAAGAGCTGTAACGCTCTCCTTTGTTGTGCAGTAAAATTAAACTCACTGTTATCGGACAAGTCATCGTGTCATTGTTGGTGAGTACCCATAACTAATTTTCTATGTACTTAGTACATGTACGTATGTTTATTGTAACTGTATGCACATTTTATACAATTTTTCTTGCATTGTAGGTATTTATTGCCGGTGGCCTGTCTATCTTAATGGCTGTAACATATGTGATATTGGAGACGCTCTACAGTATCATTAAAATAACATTTTGGTTTTATGTACAGTATTTACATGTTATAGATTTTTCACTTATTTTTATATTAGCTAATCAATTACAATATGTTTAAAACTGTATTACATATTAAATAAAACTCCTCAATGATATACGATACGTATGTTTGTGAGTAGTATATAAACAGTGTGTTTACATACATAATTTCAACGAATCTCACCTAATAACTAAGAGAATATAAAGGGTTTATGCTGTATAACTGTGCGGGAAATATTTATAAACAGTGTGGGAGAGTTTATAGGGGGCTTAAAATATATAAAAATAACCATGCAAACATATGGTTTCTACTTTGCGGATTTTCACCTATCGCGGGGGGTTCTGGAACGCAACCCCCGCGATCGAGGAGGGATTACTGTAGAGGCATGTGGTTTTTAACCGTGTTCGTGCTCGTGATTTTGCTTGCACACGTGACTGTGCCTGGGCACATGCCTATGTGCCAACCAGCCTACGGGCCTTTTGAATGTGAAGTAACTCATAAAATAGCACCTTTATTTAAGTGTTGAACCGTATGCTTAAGGCATACAGAAGAAGAAATTAAGAACCTTTAAGTATAGAAAGAAGTAAAGAACATTTAAGTATACAAATAGCTAAAGTTTCTCAAGAAAAGCTAAGTTTATAGAATATACATTTTTTCTTTTTTTTGCCTTTATTCTACGTGTGTAACTATTTTTCCTTTTATTTTTGCGTGGATTATTTGCTTTTAACTTTCACTAGATATTTTAAAACAAACTTTTGGACTGTGAAATTTCTTTGACACGTGTCTTACCCGTGCCTGACTTCGCCTTATGCATCGGCAGCTACAATAGTCCTCAATGTTATTTACAAAACACTTATCAGAGCAATAGCCAAAAATTGTTCAAGTGATAAAAAGCATGTTAGTAAGGCCAAACACCAAACAGCTACATATCACAAATGCTGCAACAAGTCCTTGTAGTCTCTGTCATATTCCTTTGCTTCCCATAAATAGACAATCAAGTCTGGAGTTGCATCGCAGAATGGAAAAATTCCATTAAAGCAGAAAACCTTTGTCATTATAAATTAAAAACAGACAAGAATATACTGTGTAATCAAGCAGGAAGAATGTAACTGTCAACAAAATTATATTGTGCAGAATCACCAGTCATGCAATGTTATAAAATGGTCTGATTAATTATAGGGAAGGACTTTTTTTTAGTGGTTCATAATGAGTAAATTAAGTAAATTATGTTAGGTAATTCAAAATATATTTGACAAAAGGTCTCCAGGCTATTAAAGGATTACCAAGGGCTGAAAGTGTGTTGGTGTGACACAAAAAAAAGATAGTTCCAAATATGGACTATGGAAGTGACAATACTCCTGGTTGATGTATTTGTTTGAAATGAAAGGAACCATACAGAGATTTTAAGAAGGTTGGCAAAACAAGAGCTGTCACAGAGACTTGACTCTTCAAGGGATGCTTTAGCCCGTGACCTCAGAAATAAACCATTGGAAGGATTTTAAAAATCACTTCGCAAAAGGGACCCTTTAAAGTTCAACTTGAAAGAAGAATTGTAGCCAACTCTTACTGGTGGGGAGGAGGAGTAGAAGAAAGAGGTTTGAACAGTGAGTGGGTGAGCTGTGGTGTGGTAATGAAAGGTGGGAAAGCCAAGTTTAAAGGCAAACCCACTGAAGCCACATAATTTTAGTCGTGTCCTGTTTATTTGATGCTATGGGTCATTCCTTTCTTGATCCCTCACTTTAATGTGGTTTCCTATAATCATGCATTTAGATAATTTAGGAGCCCTTCTGGCATTGCCAAGTTCACTAGATAAATTTTGTTCCTCTCCATAAAGAACACTATCACTGTATGTGTTCCACTGGTTAGAATCTCAAGAGATGTTCAGATTTTCTTAGGCCAGCTAATGAGTTTGGTTTTTGCAACTTTTTTGTATCTTGTTACTTTTAGATTGTAATTTTATTTGCTTTGTAAAGAGTCTGAAGATGCTCTCTGTGTGGTGCTTAGAAATAAGAATTGACTGATTGTTTTAAACAGCTGACTGTTTAAAAGTCAGCTACATGACGTGCATTAGGAAATACGGGAGCTTGCTCCACTTCATTATTCCACAGGAAAGTTCTCTGTATCTTCATGATAGTTGCACTTTCCCAGCCTTTGTTGGATACTTCATTGATACACAGTGCAGAACTAAGAAAATAAGACATGTGCTTAAACGTGTGATTGTGATGGGGAACGAACACCAACTTGAAATAAGGTGGGGCTTTTGTTCTACCTTGGAGTTGGAAGATTTTCATTGACAAGTGAGGCATGGCCAATCTCTCTATATATATAAAATCCAACGTCTGTCTTGCTGTATGTCCACTTTTCATGACAGAAAAGAGGAAATACAGCTTAACTGATTTAGATTGGGTTTTTTTCTATAATTTGCTTGAACATTTCGATTGATTTTGTGACCTCTTTTATTGCACTATGTATCATAGTTCGCCTGCGGTACCGATTTATTTGCGCAGATCTGAGAGACATACAGCGGGCTGAGGGGAGTAGGGCAGGGCCCTCCTCACTCACGCAACAGCCTCGGGGCATACCTTACATACGTTTAGCTAACAAACGAGAGAACTACTTAACAGATTTAGATTTGTTTTTTTTCCAGAATTTGCTTGAACATTCTGGTTGATTTTGCAAGTTCTGTCATCACACTAAGAATAATAGTTTGCTTGCAGGAGTGATATATTCGCGCTAATCCGAGACAGAGGCTGTGGGCCAAGGGGAAGCCAAGGGGGAAGCATGACGTCAGGAGTGAGGAGTCGGTCTACCTCTGAGTTCTGGAGCGTAACATACCTCCGCTTAGCTAGCGATACCTTTTTGTTTATTGATTTTTAAAGTTTGTCTTGTTTTACTACTATGCAGGCAGAGCCGCTGGGGAGTGGCTAGTGTGTCATAAAACAAAACAAACATAAATAGCATTGCTACCTCACAGCAATCAAAGCTTAGGCTAATCTTGGCCCTGTCTTTGTGCAGCCTGCATGTTTTGCCTGTGTTATTTTTTGGGGGGGTATTCTGGGTTTCCCCACACTTCCAAAAAGATGTATGTATTAGGTTAATTACTGATTGTAAACTGGTGTAGTGGAAGTCAGGGTGAGTATGTGATTGTTCTTGGCACTGATTGTGACAAACAGCCTACTGACAAATCTTGCTGTAAAGCTTTTCAGTAAATAACCTGCACTTTTCATGAAAAATGCTTATATACTGGTTTACACTACCCTCCGTTTGTTAGGCATGAGAGCTTCTCTTGATGGTCCTGTTTTACTCTGTACTTTTTTCTTCTCAGAATGGGAATGCATATTGAGAATGTATACAAATGAGCTCAAAGGAGTCTAAAATGACCACAGTAGAATCCAAAGTGAAGGAGATTAGTTTCCAAGATGTGAAATGTGTGCTGATATTCTGCATTAAACTGGAATAGATGACAGGTACTGCAAATAACAATGTAGTTTCTCTAGAATCAAATTATTGGAGCTCTGGGAACAAGTAGCTGAACCACAGAATCAGGCTAGGTCCTAAACGTCTGGTAGTAAATTAATGTTGAAGTCCTTGTCTAAATTTCTGGGTGATGCAATTAGGGAAAACCAGGAAATTTAAATAACTCACCACTTATGTGGCCTACTAGGGTCACCCCTTACCTTGGATTTGTCAGAGGATCACCTTCTGTGCTCATCTGAGGAATGTAACACCAACCTGGGACAAAAGAAGGTGCTGTCGCTAGCGGTGTTGTCACCCTTTCCTTCCATAGTTGTGAAAGGATGCCCAGTAACGGCAACTGACTCCACCCTTCTAGTCTAACCCATATAAAGCCTGAGTGCCCCCAGAGGGAAGCGTTCATTTGTTTACTGGGCACACTGCAGGGCGGAGCTCCTACAAAAGTTGAGCTGCTCAAGAGAGCTGATTATTTCAGCCTCACAAAGACTACATTTTGTTGTTTTGTGTTGAAGCTTTTTCCCATGCCAATGATTGCTTGTTTTGGGTTTAGAGACCCATTTGATTAAACAGGATGATCCAATCGGCATCCAAAACAATTTATTTTTTGTTCAATGATTTCTTCATCTGACAACAGTACATGTGGTACACCTGAAAATGCAAGAGAAATCTTTAAAAAATACTTCTTCCGGATTATTTCATACCAAAATTTGACAGATAAGGAGAGTGAAGAAAAAAGGAAGAAGGGAAGTGAACAGAAAAAAAATAGTAAATGCATAGATAAATAAAACATGAATGCATGTGCAGAAGTAAGCAGAAGGCAGTCTAAGGTACAATGCAAATTTCAAAGGGAAAGAAAAGTTACAATGCAGTCAATTTTGAGTATTACTGTCAGTCATTACATTAAGAGATGGGGATATGAATTGCTTCTTGTGTCTTGCTTCTTTTCTATTATTTTAATATTTATCTCACTTTATCAAGTGTCTTTATCTTCTGACATTCCAGTTTGTGCCTTTTTACTCTTTTTATTATTAGTATTATTATTAATGTGTGATTGTTTATATGTTAAGCACATAATAATGAGCTTTAACCTTAAGTAAATAAAATCACGTAATCTTAACTCAATTGACTGCAATGTATTCAGATAGTCTTGCAGCAAATAACCAGCCAAATATTAATCATAAATGTATACAGTATTATATACAGTGTTAAGTCAGTGTTGGGAAAGGAAGAGTTTAATCAGAATTTCAGAGGAAGATTAGAAATCAGCCATTGAGCCAATAACAAGGTACACTCCTCATATGTTTATGCTGTCATTCAGCTACACATTTTAAACAAAATTCACTTATCTTGACTTTGATTATTTAAAATGTATCCAGGCCAAGACCCTAATTATTAGCAATGCTATCAGTCACCCCTCTAACTCTGCCATTTATTTTGGAACACTCACACTATACTATGTAAAAATATCTGCCCTCCTGTCAGACTGTATTGGAAAAACAATTACTCCTATTCCACTTCCAGCATCGTTTCAGAGTAATAACAGATGATATAATACTGCATAGTGGAAAATCTGCCCTCTCTTATTTAACTGGAAAAATGCTAGTCCAGCCGGTATACCACAGTGAGAAAAAATGTTCTATTCCATTTACAGTTTAGGAAATGACCAAAGCCTCTTTAGCATTTGGCAAGAATTTATTAATGTTGTCCTTAAGTAAGCATGCTGGGACTCTGGTAACCCAATAGAAGATTCAATATCTTTGACTGACAGATGCAAGATGGGTAATCTGATTTCATAGCACTCCAGATGAGTTGGGGTTGAAATTAACGTTGACATGAAATTCCATGTCTCTTACTGTATGTTCAGATGTTTTGTAGCATTCTTCTTGTCGTGTATTTTTGTGAAGCTTACAAAGGGGGAAAAGAATCCCATAAAGTCTTACACTACAATCCGCCATGTTTCTTTCTCTTAGTTTGGGAAATGCCTCATAAAAATCCAAAATGCTTGCTGGGGAGAATTGCTACACTATTTCACTGTAGTTTTTTAACACATGGCTCGAATGTAAATCTGGAATTTTCTTCAGTAAGCCAAAAAGGTAAAGGCACACAAGAATAAGGAAGATAATTTACATTTTCAGTAAACAAAAATACAATACAAGATTTTGTTTTTTTTTATTTGGAATTTAGATGAGACTGCTATTTGTTATACAAGAAAACCATAATGATGGTCTTTGGAAATTTTTAACTTTTTTCCAGTAAGTTTCACAAGTTGCCTTACAATAGCATTGTTGCTGCTTGTAAAATTCAGGACTAAATCAGCACTCTGTTTCACATTTCACATTCTTGGCAATAAAATAGGAAAGAGAAAGTGTTACAGTTCCCTTAAAATACATGTAAGACAATCAACAACTTTGACAATTAGAAAGAAAAAAAATTACGAGTTGTACAGTATACTGGAATGGCATACGTGAGCCATCCAAGATGATTATCAAAGAAGTTATAAAAAAGAAAAGGAAATCTATCTACAAAAAACAGTAAATAACAGAAGCAAGGAAAAGGAGCAATACATAAAACCTAAGCAGTATGGCTGTCTTATACAAAGAGTGGGTAAAATTAGGTTTACAGTTATTTGTATGGAAAAAGACATGCAGGCTATGATTATTAAAATAGCTTTATTAACTTTTGTGACAGACTGCCGGGGGCCTTTCCCAGTTGGGATGCCCTTCTAATGGAAGGACCAGGAGAGAAGACATGTCCACAGAAATACCTCCCATGGAACACGAGAGGGCAAACCCCCTGGATTGCATCAGGGCCCAGCTGGGGCCCATGGCCACCACCAGGAGGTGTCTGGACAGTCCTAGCGTCCTGGCTGCAGCACGTCCGCCACACCCAGAAGTGCTGCCAGAAGAGGATCAGCGTGCACCTGGAGCACTTCCGGGTGCATTATAAAGGAGGCCGCCTCATTCCTTTCGGGGAGCAAGAGTCAGGAAGTAGGGGACAATGCTTGCATGGAGAGGAGTGGAGGCGACAAAGAGAATGAGAAACAGAGAAGAGAAAGAGTGAGAGAGAGAAAGAAGAGAGAAAAAAGGACTGAGCAATGTTAGTTGGTGACTTGTGTGTGGTGTGCTGGAAAAAGAAAAGAAAAAAACAGGGTGCTTTTGGATTTGTGTGTCTCTGACCCTGTCTGTGGCAGGGTTGACTTCCACAATGGCATATATATATATATATATATATATATATATATATATATATATATATGGATTT
>JANRMT010062836.1:3416785-3433780 GCA_026402145.1 Polypterus bichir lapradei
ACCATTTAAAGGCCTATCCATACCTCTATGGAACTCCAGATTAAATAAATGAATTAGTTAAACCTGAATAATGAACAATAACTTACTCATTCATTATTAAGAATTTGTGAGATACAACCAGGTTCAGACAAGGTAATGTTAAAACACGTGTGTCTAATGACCAAAAGAGCAATAACAGAAACTGGGTTCTAAAGAGTTCTATAATAGTTTATACACTTACATATGTACTCTACTGTTAAACTCACCTCACATATAGAACTGTCTGGACCCTGTTTACTGACCATTTATCGGAATGTAACCCAATTTATCAAATTACCTCTATTACTAATGACTTCTGCCTTTAGGATAAATGTTCTGGGCCAAAAGACTAAGTACATATAATTAAAAAGTATACTATAAACTAAGTTTTAGACAATGGCTTAATAATGGTATAAAAATGCATTGGCCATCTGATCAAAGATATCACAATAGGCAAACTCATAAAAATAAAGGTGCCAGAGTGGTTCTTCAGAATGATGCCAAAGGGGAACCATTTTTGGTTCCCAACAGTCCCATCTAGATGAAGAGCATAGAAAAAACATGTATTTATTTAGATTCATAACAGACACCTGTGGTCCCCGGCCGGGGCTGGAGCCCGGCCAGGACGCCTTGAAGGACCAGAGGAGGGCATGTGCCTCCTCCAGACCGAGAGGGGGCGTCCGTCCTGGTTATGCAGGAGGCCTCGGGTAGGGGGCTTGGAAGCCCAGCCCTGTAGGGACCCGTGGCCACCGCCAGGCGGTGCCCCAGTACCTTATCATTCCGGGAGCCCGGCACTTCCGCCACACCAGGAAGTGCCGGGGGGAAGACGACAAGGGACACCCGGACGGCTTCCGGGTGTGCAGCCGGCACTTCTGCCACACAGGGGTGTGGCCAAGACTAATTGCCGGGAAGCAGCTGGAGCCCATCCGGGTTCCTATAAGAGGGGCCGCCTCCCTCCAGTCATTGGTGGATGTCGGGAGGTAGTTGGCAGAGCTGGAGAGAGGACAGGAGGCGGCCAGAGGAAAGGCACAAGGACTGTGAGCCCTGGACTTTGGGGGAATCGGTGCAAGAGGCACTGGGGTTGCACGTGATGTATTTGTAAATAATTGTAAATAAACAGTGTGTTGGGTGAACTTATGATGTCCGTCTGTGTGTGTCCGGGCCAGCGTTTACACACCATACACTAAGTAACCATGAACAGATGGAAGAATATCAATGAAACATCAATATATCATGATATTAAAAGGAGTCTGGCAGCATACAAATAACACAGGCTAAATCTAAATTTCCTTAATCTGCTAGGTAGTCTACCACACATTTAAGATTTTGGTTTTGTTACACATATTATTATACATTTTTCAAAGCGCAAAGAACCAACATCATATGCAAAGAAACCTTCCAAGGATGAAATGATGCTTGTCAAGCAATAGTTCTATGAGAAACCACACAAATCAGAAAGAACCATGCTGTGCTATTAAAGAATCATTATTTTTAAGAGTGCAAGGTATTTTAACTCACTGTCTGACTAAAGAGAAATTGTTCAGTCATTATTACAAAGTCCTATTATCATTAGAATTTTGCTATTTTTGAATGGCATATTACAGATAATGATTATGAATAAAGGAGCATCTGTGAGATACCTGACCATGAAAGTATATGTGTAAAATGGTTGAGTTTAAACAACTTGCATGAGGTAATGCACAAGAAGAGTATGAGTGTGTATGCATTAAAATCTTCGTTGCAGCCTAATGAGAGTATGAGGAGAAACAGTCATAGACAGTGCAAAAATAATAAAGTCTTTGACAGCCTCTTCATCAAGTTGTGGTAAATGAATATGTTGCACCCCTCTATCAGCCAATTTAGCTGCTCATCTAAATAGTGGAGAGAACTGCAGACAAGAAGCAGAACATCTGTATGGGTACTGTGTTAAATAAAGCAAATGTAACTCCACAAAGCTTGCATATTATTTCTCTGAGACCCTTTTTAAATGTCTGGTTTAATAAGATAAATGGAAAAAGTAGATTTTGATGGTGATTCTGTCAATTGGTGATCTATTAATGAAAGTAGAATCCAGTCAGAATCCAATGAGATATGATATTCATTATTCTTAATTTTAATTTAGGCCTGAACTGTCAACAGGTAACCACTCAAAATCATTATTTAATTCCACAAATAGTAAAACAGATAAAATAAACAGATATGAAATTCTATTGCAGGCCAAAATGCAATGTTACACGGCCCATAAATAAATAAAAAAAAACTGTACCAGCAGTTTATGAACAGAGATGACATTAACATAAATGTACAGCAACATATATGTATGAACATACAGTATAGTTTAAGCCAGTTTTCAGTGTTAGCTTTGGAATGTTTCTAATAGATAAACATGGGGACAACTTCTGAATTGGATTAAATTCAAATCTTCCCCTAATGAGTATACAACACCTGACAATTACAAAATAAGGAAGAGAGAGATAACTGAGAGGAAATAAAGATGGCAAGAAGCAGAAAAGATTTCCAAAACAGAGCCTGTTACAGAACGACAGAACTGTTAAGTACAAGCCTTATATTTTTGCTTGACTATGTGTATCATTTCTGGCAGCTCTTCAGTTGCCTCAAACAAGTTGCTATGTGTCCATAGGTTGTAGTTCTGTGTGGTGTAGTGCCAAAGTTAACATCAGCACTATTTATTATACAAAGGGGCCAGAAGAAAAGACATAGTGAAAAATTTTGGGGAACATCCAAACTTTAAATCTATCCTATCTGTCAACAAACCAAAATGCAAATCTAAATCACAGTCAAAAATTTGGAGTAGAGATTTCATTAACCCTAAAAACAAACTTAAGATTATACTGACAAAGTTATAAGGTATATCCGCAAACTCAGATAATTCAAAAATGGCACATGATGTCCATTATCCCATCAGGTCCACAATATCTGCAATGTGGTGACAACCATCAACTAATGCCCCAAAAACTGACATGTCCGTGGTAAACGCAATGCTTGAAAAAAACACCAAATTATTTATAACTCTTAGAAATACTGCTGGAATTCAAAATTAAACATTTCTAAATTCCTCATTTTAAAAAATGCCTAAAGAAGTAAAAAAATGGATAAAGATACTGAACAAAGCTCTAAGAAAAATGAAATCTATCTATTATATAATAGAACACTCAAGGTCTGTGTGTCCAGTTCTTCTCAGCAATCTGATCAGTTAGTTTGTCTTTGGTGATGTGACAAAAAAGAAAGTATGAGTGCAACGAATGAGGAGGAGTAAAGGGGTAGGATGCACTCTGAGACAGTCGCCTTCAAAGACGGCAAGAATAAAACCGGACAGGAGGTGATAAAGGAGCCTCAAAAATAATGACAGAGTCTGTGAAGCTGGCTTTACAGGAACTCAGTCAAGCACATAAATGCAGAGAAACAGCACTGAAGGTTCACATAAGGCAAGAGATCACAAATATTTTTTAATTATTCTATTACCTGCCTTCAACAGTACTGTGGTTAATATTTCATAAAATATTTACATGTGATATGCATTGCTTATGGTTTTCTGTACTCACAAATGGACATAAGGTGGAGTCTGGAAATGCAGGACTGTCCTTGTCTGTCTTTGGATAAAATGCTGCAAACACACAGTATGCCAATTTACTTAAATACAGCATAGTTGGAGTTTTGTTTACCAATAACTGTGTCATATGGTAGTCGATAGGAAGAAATACAATAAATGTTTGAATAAAATCTACAATCCAACTCTTTTTTTTAACTTTATAAAATAAAAAGTCTATTTTCCTTAATACTTCAGTTTCATCAGACTTAGGTTTTATTACATGAAATAAACAGAATAATCTACTGTACATACGACTAACAAAAAATAACAATTCACTTGAACTAGTTCTACTGTCTCCTGTCACTTTAATTAAATTATATTCAGCAAAATTTTGCTTTAAAAAAACATAAACATGTTGCCAATTATTTATTTACAGGTTGCTTTTCGTTCTGCAGATGCCTTAATGTAAACTACAAATGCTCTGCTCTCTTTAATTTGCAGATGCTCAAGAGATGTGCCTTGCTGATATTTACAGATAAGCTTAACTGCAAACAAGGTACATTAGTGGGAAAACTGACAACAGCACATTTGTCCTGACATCAAAGGGAGCAGATGAATTGCAAATTCAGAGCAGTGTTACTGAACGCCACTTAAAAGCACCACTGAAGGTGAAATTCCGATGTAATGCTTATGATAAAGAGCTACATTACTGTCTGCGACTTTTTACATTTTCGAAACAAATGGTGAACCTAGACTGTGTTTTAATCAAGCTATTTTGACAAACATCACAACTAGTGACCTTTACAATTAATTTCAGGATAAAAGGAAATTACTGTTAACAAATTAATTAATTGTGTTCTGCTAAGAGACTAATGATTGAATTTATTGCTCTTTCATGAAATGCAGATAGTGATAATGGACTCTAAAAGCTTTGTTGTGGTAAATTTCAGCTTGTATTGCAATCACAATTAGTCTCACTATCAGCATGTGAATTCTAAAGCCAATGGTTGCTGCCCACCTCGAACAATATGACAAAGAGCCAAATGACCAGCTGAGCTAAAGGAACACTCCCACTGACTACAGAGGTTATTTTTGACAGAATTAGTAAAAGGAACCCTGTTACATGTGTCTCTAAAGTTCTGGCCACAACAAAACTCCATGCTACTTGTTCACTACCACTATGCAAACAAGCAGAACCAGAATAAGCTTGATTCCAGTTTAAACTTCCACTTTCACCTTTTCTTCCAAAGATTCTAGAACTGACAGTGAAATAAAATGTTGGTTGTTGCTCTGTATGTTTGCCCACTATGATGGGAATGCCTTCAATGAGGCTGTGGTAATGTTATGGTCACTGATGGGTTTCAGAGCATGTCATCCGGAAGTCAACAGATATATTTACTTAAAAGCACCTTTCAAGGTAGCCATGGATACCATACTGTACAATGGAATAAAATAACAAAACCCCCCAAAAAACACAAGTGAGTAAGGACAAAAGTGACAAATCATAAAAATAAATATAAATATTTACATACACTACATACACAAAAGTTATTGAACACTTCAGTCTTTCCAATTTTTCTTCAAATTTAATCAGTTGAAAGGTTCTGCAGCTACATGCATATTATAGTAAATTAAGCCTTGCAAGTTGAAGCATGTAAGAGTTGTACAGGATATGTACAAGGGAAGTGTGACCATGGTGGGGTCTGCGGTAGGAGTGATGGATGCATTCAAGCTGGTGGTGGGATTACATCAGGGATCGGCTCTGAGCCCTTTCTTATTTGCAATGGTGATGGACAGGTTGACAGACGAGATTAGACAGGATTTCCCTATGGCTATGATGTTTGCTGATGACATTGTGATCTGTAGCGATAGTAGGAAGCAGGTTGAGGAGACCCTGGAGAGATATGCTCTAGAGAGGAGAGGAATGAAGGTCAGTAGGAACAAGACAGAATACATGTGTGTGAATGAGAGGGAGGTCAGAGGAATGGTGAGGATGCAGGGAGTAGAGTTGGTGAAGGTGGATGAGTTTAAATACTTGGGATCAAACGTACAGAGTAATGGGGATTGTGGAACAGAGGTGAAAAAGAGAGTGCAGGCAGGGTGGAATGGGTGGAGAAGAGTGTCAGGAGAAATTTGTGACAGATGGATATCAGTAAGAATGAAAGGGAAGGTCTACAGGACGGTAGTGAGACCAGCTATTTTATATGGGTTGGAGACAGTGGCACTGACCAGAAAGCAGGAGACAGAGCTGGAGGTAGCAGATTTAAAGATGATAAGATTTGCATTCGGTGTGACAAGGATGGATAGGATTAGAAACGAGTACATTAGAGGGTCAGCTCAAGTTGGACGGTCAGAGAGGCGAAACTGTGTTGGTTTAGACATGTGCAGAGGAGAGATGCTGAGTATATTGGGAGAAAGATGCCAAGGCTAGATCTGCAAGGCAAGAGAAAAAGAGGAAGGCCTAAGTGAAGGTTTATGGATGTGGTGAGAGAGGACATGCAGATGATGGGTGTAACAGAACAAGATGTAGAGGACAGAAAGATATGGAACAAGATGATCCGCTGTGGCAACCCCTAATGGGAGTCGCCGAAAGAAAAAAAAGAAGAAGCAAACAATTTGCACAGGTGTCCCATCTTCTGCTGATTATTTAAAAACCCTCTGTCTGTCTTAAAGCACAATTGGAATAGACCATGCCATCAGAACATCTGTAGGTTGTATCCTATTAGATGGTCCCTGAAGAAGGCCCATTTTTAATATTCTAAAATTTCCTTTTTTCCAGTATTTGCTAACCTAAACTTTAAATTTAAACCTCTGGAAGTTTACAGCATACCTTTTCACCATGTCAAGTAAATCATTGCATTTCAACTGATTAAATTTGAGAAAAAATAATATTTTAAAACTTTTGTCTGGGAGTACACATATACAAATACCACAAAAGTAACCATAAAATGTACTTTTTAAAAAAGCAGGAAAATAACTCAACTCAAAATTTAAACACCTAAAGCAATATATAAGCTTGCTTAAACAAATACAGTTTTAGTTGTTCAAAGTGTAGAGAATGCACTAGAAGAGAAACTAAGACATGGTCAAAAGAACAGGTAATGGTTAGAAATACCAGAAAAGAAAAAAAAAACAAAGCAAACTCCAAAGCTTGGGAGCCAAAGGTTCAAATCACAATAGATTAGCATATCAGAAATATGGAAGTAAACGAACATTCCTTCAATCACGTGGCAGGAAAAGCATAGTGCGACTTTGACTTTTGAGAGGAAACCACACCCCTCTGAGGAAGAGGCGTGGTTTGGTTGTGGAGGAAGACAAGCACTAAAGTAGTGCACACAGCTTGTCTTGTTTTAAAATAGCTGAATCGCATAATATTGGTGTTTTTTTGTTTCAAAATTGCAATGTGCATGTAATCTCAGGGCACAGATCAATGCTCAATAATTTTCTTGGCTTGAAAAATGGATGTATTATGTAAGTTTTTTAAACTTATTTTTTGGTGGTGTCTCATGCCTTATAAGGTTCCATTAAAAAACATAAAACATAAAACATAAAAAATTATGGAAAATGTTTAACTTTAGAACACAATTTTACATGTAAAATGCATATATACCATGTTTGTATGTTTGTGAAGAAATAACTTGGACTTGAAAAATATCAAACTTATCCTTAAACGTTTTTTTAATTATTTCATAATATTAAAAGGGTGACATCTGAATTGATTACCTCATTGCTTCACCTCATGTGCTGGACCTAAATTTGGTAATGTAATAGAGAAATGTTATTGTGGTTTCTTCTGCTTAGATCTGAAAGAGCTATACAGATATCACAAGTGGACAAAACTGTCCAAATCTGACCATGTTGTGTGACTTCTTATACTTTTAACTGTGCACTTTTTGTTATATGACTCACTTAATTATCTTTAAAAATAATTTACTTGGCAACTTTTGCATTCTACTTCATGCTGCACCAAAGTTGTGTCTTTTGAAAGTAAAATCCAATAGATAATGTATATATAAAACAGAAACTGCTTTTCTGTTTGCTTCTTGTGTATTCTAATATTAGCCAAAGTAAACTTGCCAGATAAAACTTCTCATTTAGAGGAAGTACAGGTTGACCCTGAAAATATTTTAAACAGAATGAATATTTTAATAGACAATTGTATTGCAAGAATGGTATGCATTAGCCTAAACCACTCTCCTACCAGTTTTATCTATGACTCCAATTCCCACATCTTCAAATCACTGCCCGGTCTAGATATTGGAAAGCAGAAGCAGCTTTGCCAAAGTTAGCAGGGACTCCTAATCATCCAGGGAAAGATCATTGACATCACTGTGTAACAGAAGTTTCACCCACATTGTTTTCTTTTAATTTGTAACTGCAACTTAAATATCAGGACATCAGATTGCTTGGTTTTAACAATGTGGATAAATTCTACAAATGTAAAAAATAACACACAAACACAAAATGAAGCTAAATGACATGGTTTGAAATGACAAGTGTCCCAAAACTTTATCAGTTCTACAATGTACTTTTACTTTCAGCTGTATGAAGTACTAATTCTGCGATTATCACAGGCAGTGTATGTCAGAGGTCAATGTTTGGGTGACACCTGTAATTGATCTGTCAATAAGAGCTGTAATAGTTTGTGTGTGTCTGCGCGTGAATACACAATTAGCTGACCACCTCATTAATACCCCACAGCCACTTGCCACCCTATGACACACCTGCACTTTGCCCCCTGACCTCACCACAGTGTAAAAAGTAAAAGACTATCCTATAATGCAAAAAGAATATTTTCATTGTTTCCTACATTTCAGCTATAGCTAAAATTAGTAATCAAAATCAAAAGTGTTTTATTGTTCTGGAAGATGGGTATTCTTAGTAGGGAAGTGTGAATCCGTACTCTTAAACATTTTTTGTTTCATTAAATTCTAAGTATTTTATTATACAGCATCAGAAACATGCAACAGATTACTGCCTTATGTCCCAGGCGGGCTGCTGTCTACAACTATTATCCACGTCTATGTGGATTTTATTTTACTACTCCAGATATTCTTCTGCATCCCAAGGATCTGCAGTATTTGTTAGCTGGTGACTCAAAATTAGCCGGGTATAAATGTGTATGGCTGTGTGTCAGAGTAAGGGTATAATGTATATTTCAAAGCAACAAGTTAATGAACAAATGAACAGTCACTGGAGGAGAAAATCTAATTATTTAAAATGGACTGGATAATTTAATCTCATTTGAATTTGTGTTTGTTCATGAGGTACTGGCCTCTACAATAAAATACCCATTCATCC
Source organism: Polypterus bichir lapradei (assembly GCA_026402145.1). Lineage (NCBI taxonomy): Eukaryota > Metazoa > Chordata > Cladistia > Polypteriformes > Polypteridae > Polypterus > Polypterus bichir. Next base: position 3,425,655 of record JANRMT010062836.1, read on the forward strand.
ATTTTCTGAACTGGCTTATTCTAATTCAGGGTGCTAGGAAGGTGCAGTCCATTACAGTAGAGCCAAGTACAATGTAGAATCCATCCCTGGAAGGAACGCCGGCCCATGCAAAGCACGCACCAGCTGTCACCTAACCTGCAGATCTTTGGGATGCAGAAGATCTGGAGTACTGAAATAAAACCTATATAGACATGGGTAGTAAGTGTAGGTAGTACCCTGACCGGGATTATAATGAATGGACTGGCATTGAAAGCTAGCATCCTGTCATGTAGCAGTAGTAAGCACTGTGCCATCATGCAGTCCACAATTATTTGACTTAAATGCAACTCTTAACAGATAAAAGTACAGTAAACTGATTTAAAAACTTACCCATGTCTGCTGTTACCATGGTAGATTGATTCTCAGGAACAGAAACAGAATTTTGGTCCTGATCTACACTTCTGCCATCATCGTTGGCTTCCTGCTGACTTTGGCTGAGCTCTGAGCGAAGCTCTGAGTACTCATCTTCTTCTCTGGTAGAAAAAGGTGAGACATAGTGTTAGTGTGAAAAATGGCTACATATCAGCCAGATATTGACAGACTCAGCTCTTATCCCCTGCATAACTAAGCAACAGTCAGATCATACAAAAGCAGAATCATGTTTTATCTATTACAATAATATTATTACATATTTTTAAAAGATCTAGAGTGTGTGAATATTTTCCTTTTTATTATAGCTAAAATCCATTAAGAATATATTCTTGTAGAGCTGCTTCTAGACACCAGAGGCTATAGTAAAACTAATTCACATTGCCATTTAGGCATCTTCTCAAGTGATGAAGTTGATAGCTTATGTTAAAACATGCCATTGATGAAGTGATTTCTGAATTACACTTCTCTGTGACACGTTAAGCAAATAAAGAATATGTTAAGCTAATTGGGCTTTAGCTACTCTTTCAAATAGGCAGGTTTTTTTTTTTTCATTTTATGCATTCACCTCTCCCCACCACCATCCTGAAAAACTGCCAAAGTGATGACTTTTTTAAAAACGTAATCAAAACCATCAATGAATTTAATGACAGCTCGGCAAAGCTCCCGCAGACACTTTGCTGAAGAATATATAATTACCATCCATCCATAAAAATATTTCCAATTCGCCGGCTGTTGTGAGCAAGTTAATAAAAATAGAATAACTGCCATTACAGTTTAAGAGGTTCATAAATGACTATCAAAATAAAAGTCAGTTACATTTTACTCCAGGAAAAGAAAATACAAGTTAAACAAACAATGGACCTGCACCATGATAAATCACATATATTGATTTAAACAATCCTTTTATCTGAAAGAACCTACAAATCACAGACCTGTTCAGCATGATCGCAGAAGAGGTAGTAGCACTGCAAGCCATAGCATTTTAACCCATGCTTAGGTTGAAGTGCAATCTGTATACATGTTACCATGTTCTTCCTGTGTTAGCATTTGCTTTCTCTATACTTTTAAAAGTAAAGGTGCCGTGGTGGTTCTTCAGAGCAATGACACAGGGAAACCATTTTTAGTTCCAAAAAGACCAATACATGTGAAGGTTCCAGAAAGAACCTTTAATTATTTAGATCTGTAACAGGCTCCAATAAATAATCATGAATAGATGATAAAAGATTTGTGAAATAAGAGTGGGTCGGTAATTTTAGAAGGACTCTTACTGCATACAATCATACAGGCTAAGTGCAGATTTTCTTGATCTGTTCGTATCCTGCCATGTAGCCTACTATACATTAAATATTTCTCTTTTTTCCACATACAGTAATAGCTTAAAGAACCAATTCGTTATGAGAAGAACCCTTAACAGAATGAAATGGTTCTTTGTCAAACAATGGTTCATCGAGGAACCCCACAACCCAATAAAGTGTCTTTAAAGAACTTTTACTTTTAAGAGTGTCGATCCTATGATTTCTTCCCACAGTTCAAAGACATGATTTTGGTTTGACTGGCAAATTTCTCCCTACCCCAATTATATAACAGTGACTTTTAATGGATTAATATGCTGTTCAGGACTGGCTCCCTCCAACAAGTCCTCAATAAGCATAGATATTAAATACTTATGTAAAAAGCAAATTTGCTTTTTTCTTAATTTTTTTTATCATAATCAATGTCACATTAAAAAATAAATTTTGAGTTTCGCTGCTTTTAAAATAAAGTATCACATAGAACAACATTTCACAGTAGGATTTGTTATTCATTAAAGTTTGAGAATTGGTTAAGGGACTGAAAACTTTTGCAGGTGACTGTAAAATATCACTGGTGTCCAAGCTCATTTTTAAAAATATAATTGGCTGTAGCAAAGATATGAATTATACCATCATTGAAATTGTTAATACACATCACCAAATTGGTACTTATAAAGTTTGGTGTAGGAAGGAATTGGAAGTCTGGTCTCAAATGGACCATCAGCTTCATGTTGGAGGTCCTTGCATCTGCAAGATATCTAGCATTTACCAAAGTTGAATAAAAAGCAAATAGTTAAGAACAATTCATATTAAAACAAATTGGTTGAATTAATTGGTCAATTAAGCATTTGTTATAGAACAACTTAGTGGCTGCAGTGGGCTGGCGCCCTGCCCGGGCTTTGTTTCCTGCCTTGCGCCCTGTGCTGGCTGGGATTGGCTCCAGCAGACCCCCGTGACCCTGTAGTTAGGATATAGCGTGTTGGATAATGGATGGAAAGATGGTCAACTTAGTGTTGAAATGTATCTATCACCCATATTTTTTGAGTTATCTGTTTTTTATGTTAAATGCTGGATTAAAATGTTTTATTGTTGTTTGTAAACATTTTAGAACTTTCCAGAAAGTTGTGCCAGATTTTGCAAGCTGTCAAACAGACATTTGGAGCTGTTGAAACAGCAGCCTGCTCATTGTCAGAAGCACAACTCCATGTTAGTTGGTGACCAGATGTCAAAGTGTAAACATCTGTGTGTCTACAGCTTTAAAAATTCATTTCTTGGATTCTCATCTGGACATTTTCTCTGAAATTCTCAACGATGAGCATTTCAAACGTCTTTATTAGGAAAATTCTAAAAATGGAAAAATGATACAAATGTAAGTGGATTGTATGATTGCTGACCACTGTTGGACCCTCCGGATGGCTATTCCCGAGGGCAAGTATAGCAGAATATTTTACACTTCTACCTTTTAGTTGAAACCCTCCCAGTATGTATATATAGTGTACTAGGGGGCTTACCCTTGCTCGCTTCACTTGCCAATCCCCCTTGCCTGCGCTACACGCCTGCCACTTTGCATTTCTGCCACTTGTGTTGTGAAGAGGGGGGCTGAACGCACCCCAAGAAGATGCGGTCGCTCCTCCAAAACCCCCTCTTAAACGGTGATACAATGGAACACAAATGCAGTTTCTTTTTTTACCTCCACTTTGCTCCATCAGCTGCAGGCTTGCTGCTGCTGCTGCCATGCCACGTTATCTGTACCTCGCGTGGCGCTTCGAACATTTAAAAGCCTGTACAGCAGCTGTCTTTGTCATCTACTCTTTGTCTTTTATTTCCAGCCCCAGGTGTGGTTAAATCTGTTGGCACAAAGTCTTGTCTAATTTTTATAATTTAAAAACAGAATAAGAATCTGGAAATCTAACAACATCACATTAAAGTTCGATAAATTCTGAAAAGAACGATACCAAACATATATATGTAGATTTTCAAATAAGCCCGATTTAAAGTGTGACAAAAAAGTGACATAAAAAGGTCACATAAAATTGTTGCACAAAATTGTTGCATTTTTAGGCTTAGGATTTTATATATAGAGAGAGTAGATATAAATGTTTATTGTAAATTTGAATTGTGAGTCACTTAAAATTCTTGAATGATTAGTGTAATAAGATTACACCTATATTGATTTATTTGTCAAAAAAAGGTTACATTTTGCTACCCAGTGTTATCTTCCCAAATTATGAAGAAAACTATGTAGGTGAACATTCAAATCCAGCGGTGCATTGGCAATTCTGTTAGTATACGAAACCTTGTGTTTTTGATGATAAGCAAAAAGGACTGCTTTGTTATGACCCACTGAAGTTACACTGAAGCCTGTAACATTAGAAATAATTTTTGGTTTTAAAATGAGTTCTCACAGTAAACTACTCAGGAAATCACTGCTGCAAACATTTATTTATGAGTTAGCAAAACCCCCAAATACCGGAGATCAGGATCAGGTGTGAAAGTATAAATATAATTGGCCATTGATAGTGAAGGGCAAAACAAGATCCAAAAGGGAAATCAAAAGCTATTGTCAGGTATTAACGCAAAAGCAAAAAATAACAAGTTCTTGTGAAGCTGGAGTTATCCTGTCAGCACAGGATACAAGGCAGAAAAACAGTCATGGACAGCTGTCCATCCCTTACAGGACCTTCTTATGCATATACCCACTCATAATTGACCAGTTTAGAGTCGACAGATAGGGTAACCTGCATGTTCTTGGGGATGTGGGAGGAAAACCTGGCAAGATATGGAGGAGAACATGCAGATTTCACATTGCCAGTGACAGCAACAGGATTTAAATGCAGGGCATAGCAGATGTGTCAACTGCTATATCACTGCACTGCTTGTGAAAATACCAATTTATGAGATATTGAGGAAAGTTCAAGCCAATGTATGCAGAAGAAATTACGCACTTTCCTTATGGTAGCAACTTCAGAAAAGCATGCATGGTTTATCCTCAAAAACAAGAATGGAAAATACTAGAGCTCATCCACTGATTTATAAATGGGCAACACTTTAAAACAAGGAAAAAGTTAATATCACAACATGACAATATCCAGGACATGGTCTTTGCCTTGTCATGGAGGGCAGGCTGAAAACACTAACGCTGTGGAGGAAACTACATGCACACAGCTGCATTAACTTCCTGGAATAATCTTTTCTAGTGGATGGGCATACTGTGGTAGATTTAAAAGGTTCTGCAGAGTGAGGTGGGGTGATTGTGGATTGGTTGGACAGAAAAGAGGGAGATGTGGATAGAGGGTCCACAACATGCTGGGAGTGAAGGCGAGTGAGTGAGTGTGGAGTGGACTAACATTGTGAAAAGTAGACAGTAACTGGTTACAATAAAAACAAGAAGTGCAACTTAAAGAAGAAAGGGATAAACCATTAGTTCTGTGTCTGGTCTACTTGTTCCAATATAAATAAACTGCTCAATAAATTAAAGGAACACTTTGAAAACACATCAAATTTCAATGGGAAAAAAAATCCTGCTGGATATCTATACTGATATAGACGGGGTAATGTGTTAGGAATGAAAGGATGCCACATCGTTTGATGGAAATGAAAATTATCAACCTACAAAGTGCTGAATTTAAAGACACCCCGAAAATCAAAATGAAAAAATGATGCAGCAGGCTAGTCCATGTTGCTGGAATTTCATTGCAGCAACTCAAAATCGTACTCAGTAGTTTGTATGGCACTCACATGCTTAAATGCATACCTGACGTCGGTGTATGCTCCTAATGAGACGACAGATGTTGTCCTGGGGGATCTCCTCCCAGATCTGGACCAGGGCATCACTGTGCTCCTGGACAGTCTGAGGTGAAACCAGGCGGCCTCGGATGGACCAAAAAAGAATGTCCCAGAGGTGTTCTATTGGATTTAGGTCAGGCGAGCGTGGGGACAAGTCAATGGTATCAATTCCTTCATCCTCCAGCAACTGCCTGCATACTCTCGCCACATGAGGCCGGGCATTGTCATGCACCAGGAGGAACCCAGGACCCACTGCACCAGCATAGAGTCTGAAAATGGTTCCAAGGATTTCATCCCGATACCTAATGGCAGTCAAGGTGCTGTTATCTAGCCTGTAGAGGTCTGTGCATCCTTCCATGGATAGGCCTCCCAAGACCATCACTGATCCACCACCAAACTGGTCATGCTGAACGATGTTACAGGCAGCATAACATTCTCCCTGGCATCCCCAGACCCTTTCACGTCTGTCATATGTGCTCAGGTTAAACCTGCTCTCATCTGTGAAAAGCACAGAGTGCCAGCGGTAGACCTGCCAATTCTGGTATTCTATAGAAAATGCCAATCAAGCTCCATGGTGCTGGGCAGTGACGTCAGGCCCTCAGGCCACCATGATATTTGTTTGTGATTGTTTGGTCAGAGATATTCACACCAGTGGCCTGCTGGAGGTCATTTTGTAGGGCTCTGGCAGTGCTCATCCTGTTCCTCCTTGCCCAAAGGAGTAGATACTGGTCCTGCTGATGGGTTAAGGATCTTCTACGGCCCTGTCCAGATCTCCTAGAATAACTGCCTGTCTCCTGGAATCTCCTTCATGCCCTTGAGACTGTGCTGGGAGACACAGCAAACCTTCTGGCAATCGTACATATCGATGTGCCATCCTGGAGAAGTTGGACTACCTGTGCAACCAAACTCTGTATGGTCCAGGTATCGCCTCATGCTACCAGTAGTGACACTGACCATAGACAAATGCAAAACTAGTGAAAAAACAGTCAGAAAAAATGAGGAGGGAAAAATGTCAGTGGCCTCCACCTGTTAAACCTTTTCTGTTTTGGGGGTGGTCTCATTGTTGCCCCTCTAGTGCACCTGATGTTAATTTCATTAACACCAAAACAGCTGAAAGTGATTAACAACCCCCTCTGCTACTTAATTAACCAGATCAATATGCCAGAAGTTTCATTGACTTGATGCTATACTCTGATTAAAAAGTGTTCCTTTAATTTATTTTTGAGCAGTATATATATATAAAGACTGGTTGTAAAAAAGCGGTAATTTGCACATAAGGAGAAAATCAGTAAGCTCTTAAAACATGTTGCTGAGATAGATGCTAATATAATTTATTTACTGATGACACAAAACACTTGGCTGACAAGATTGATGGAATAAATTATTTGTAACCATTCTTAAGCTCTGGGGTGATGTTATTTATTGTCTAATAATATATTCAGAACATAAAAGCTAAAGTAAGCACAATATTGCAACCGTAAGATTTTCTTTCAGTACTTATTTTCCAACTTCAAATGCCTCATGCATTAGGTGATCACAAAATTGATTGCTACTAAAAGCTTTAGCCTTGTCAGTCACATTAGCAGAGCAATCTTTGACATTTCTAATAAAAGGCAAATATTCTGAATGATTTTCTTCAAACATGAGTCAATACAGCTTTTTTAACCATGGCAGAAAACTATTTAAAGGGTACGTTTAAATAGAAAAGTGATTTCCACTCCAACTTTTGACTGGCATCTTTCCGCTTAAATTTCATATTGATTCATTATCTAGATGCAGATAATTCTTTTCAGTGGCAAATCAATAGAATTGACTTTTTGGGGGCTCTTCATTGCTAGGCCAGTAAACCAAATCAAGCCTGACACAAATTCATAAAATGTCAATCCATTCAAAGAAACTCAGAAAAGAAAAAATGATAATGTGAACACACAGTTGAAACAAAAAAAATATTTACAATACTGATTTACAATTCCGCATAATAAGCTCACATAAATATCAGTTAACACTCCATGAACTGGTAATTATCAGTAGCTACACATGAGTTAACCAGAATTGGCTTGGGGTGGGAGGCTTAAAGTGCTTAGTGTTCAAAGCAATATAGTATTATCAAAAGAATAATTTTTCAGCTCAGTGATACATCAAGCCTCTTTGGAATTTGCAGTCCTATTTGCAAAACTAAAACAAACAAATAGCAGGCACTGCCTTTAACATTAAATTTTATTTGCTATGTATTGAATTACCTAACCTCAGGATTTGCTTTACACTGAATACTGCAGCAGATTAAGAAGCAGAGTCCTAAAACAGTCATTCTGATATATAATGGATCCCAAGCGAAATACTTTCTTGAAAAAGATTTTGAAATTCAATTGAAAGGGAATGCAATTGTTAACCCTGACATAATGAAGCTGAAAACTGTGTCTTGTGTCACCTTCACAAAACACATTTTCAAGTATGAAAGTGACCCAGATGTCATTGCGTAATCTGAGGGAAACAGAATGAGGATGAAGTATTGCACTCAGAATTCACCTGTTTCTGTGCCAAGCATAAAACAGTAAGATAGATTTCAAAGTCATGATAGATAGATAGATAGATAGATAGATAGATAGATAGATAGATAGATAGATAGATAGATAGATA
>JANRMT010062836.1:3440632-3509086 GCA_026402145.1 Polypterus bichir lapradei
TATATATATAGATAGATAGATATGACAACAACACTCATATCAATGACAAAACAATTACATTAACAATCAAGTTACGTTATTTTTAAAATTTTTCCTTTTCTTTTTCATAACTTCTTTAACACAGTACTTCTCCGCTGCGAAGCGCGGGTATTCTGCTAGTTAAAAATAAAACCCACAGTCACAGAGGGCCAGTGTCACTTATCCATCCTCTAGTCAGTGTAACAATGAGAAAATTATGAAAATGCTAAAAAACTAATAAGGACATAAAGACTAAGACAGACATGAAATGCACCCACAAAGTCAACAAAATACTAACAAAGAAAATTACCGTAAGCTTCATGACCAAACAACCAGCAGCTCAATTCTGATCTTTTCAATCATACATGACAGAGATCTGATCTTTTCAGAGAATTGTAAACAGAAAAAAATACATGAAATCAGAATGTTTCCGATCAGATTTAGACCTTTTTTGTATGTGACTGTAAATTCAGTACAGAAATAGTATGTGACCTGCATTTGAGCACTTGAATTGGAACTGTCTGAAAATTGACACTTTCCATCCTTTGTTATACATCTGCATTGAAAATGAAGACACATCACAGTGCTGCCAATGTGAAAAAAGCAAGGTGGCAAACTTAAGTATAGGGAGCAGCTGACGCCTATTTGCTATGAGTTTCACAATTGAAATGGTACACCTTAAGTATTTCCATCCATCCATCCATTTTCTAACCCACTGAATCCGAACACAGGATCACGGGGGTCTGCTGGAGCCAATCCCAGCCAACACAGGGCACAAGGCAGGAACCAATTCCAGGCAGGGCTCCAACCCACCGTAGCACCTTAAGTATTTATTTTTTATATTTCAGAGTCTTGCAGATAGATATTAATGCAAGTAATCGAATGCCCCCTTTGATATTGTCAAACCTCTATTTTGCATCAAGCTTCTCTACATCTCGCTCCCACTAGCCCTGGTTCCTCTCTCATGTCCACTAGTTCCTACATACAGATATGGCAGTGATAATTGCGTTCAATGCAACAGCTCCCTTGCCTTCACAAGATGATCAATTTGTAGTCATCTTGCACTGAACCAATATTAATTAGTGCAGCAACCAGCATAATGGCCTATTAGGTCGCATCTGTTGAACAAATGTGTTTTTAAAGATTTTGCACATTTGGAACACATTTAGGATGCAAAATTATATGCTCTCATACTGGATTTGAATCTCTTGTAAAATTAATTTCAGCGCTCAAACAGAAAAGTTGGGTACAAACCTAAACCTGGATTTGAATCACTATAGGTGCAGTTTGAAAGTAGACTTTGATCATCAATTTCAAGTTTAATCTGCTACAATAAAGAAACACACTAATTTAGAAGTAACTTAAGTTACATTTAGCCTATAGCCTTTTGGGGAGATATATTTACCAAGAAGCTTTCCTCACCTTTTATTGAACCAGTGAACTAGATCTAATTCAACACCATCTACCCAATAAAGAAGCAATAGGAAAGAAAAAAAGAAACTAAACAATAAAATCTATCTATGATGGACACAGTCAAAGTCCAAGGGCTAAACAGTACAGAAGAGCTGCTGACTACTCTTTACTCTTTACAACTAAATGTGTAAAGGTAATGTACATTTCATGCTTTAGTTTTATATGCTAAGCCACAGGTGATTGCCACCTAAAACGTTTAGAGTTACGTTTTCTAAATTGTCCCAGTTTAAGAGATTAGTGAGTGTTCTCTCTGATGGGCATGTGACTGGTTAAAACTGGTTCCTGCCTTGCACCCAGTCCTGCTAAGATAGGCCTGGGGTCAGATAATGTGGGTTAAGAAAATGTGTAAAGAAATAGCTTAACCTGAATCAACCTCTACAAAATATAAACAAAAGAAGGTCCAGAGGATAGCTGAATGTAAATGGACATGGATAAGGAAGGAAGGGTGATAGAAGAGCATAATAATAATAATTGTTAAGGGTTTGTACACATGAATAAGCAGGGTAGCATGGAGTCACCTCTCTCGTTTCCCTCATATCTATATTAAATATATTCAGGCATTTGGCCTTAATCATACCAATGAATATTACGATGAGTGGCCTTAAACAGTTTAACAAGTTGGACAGACAATGGGTTTGTGTTGGGCACTATATGTTGCCACTGTATTTCTATTAATTATGCTTATTCAATGCCAATAATGTCTTTTTAATGTGTACATGGCAGTCATGGTATATCATGTGTGGTATAGGAATGTTACTGGAATTTTATCAGACACTGTTTGCCGAAAGTAAAACATCTATCTTTCAAAGGGCCTGACGTGAGCTGCACCACTCAAGCAATGAGTTTGTTGTTTGTTTTTTTTTTTAAATAGCATAATACATTTCTACTAAGCTAATTAATTAATTTATAGTAGATCTGAGACTGATGCTTCTAGATTTATAGTTGTATTCTACCTTATAATGTTTTTAGCACCTGTGTAACCATGCGAAATTTATATGCGCATTGGTGAATAATCTGTATCTACTGTCTTCAATTCTGGAATTGGAAACAGATCCATATGCAGGACGTTTATTTCTGTGCATATATTTTCAGTGCTCACAAGCATTTCCCTCAGTGTGCACTGTGATGGACTGGTGATTGCATTACCCCATAACCTTAAAATAGATTAAGTGTGGCTAATTTGATGGATGCATTTGCAATTAGCAAATAGGCACAGAGAAAAAGAAGCAGTGCTGAATTCAAGCATATACAACTGATAAGACTTGAATGAATGTACAGATTTTCTAAAACATAAGACACTCGTTAGCTACGAAAGGCACTACGTAAGATATAAACCAATTCACAGAGGTGGATAAGGTGCAGTTCTAATTAGCATTAGCATTCGGGTCTCTGGCATTATTTAATCGTCTCAGCAAAGGAACCGTTCACGTAACACTTAATTCCTTATGTGCCACTATCAGCTGCCTAAATACTAATAAGGCTTACATTTGGATCAAGCAAAAGTGAAATATAAAAAATGTCAGAAAGAAATGAAATCACATTGAAGATCACTTGTTTGACCAGCAGAACACTCCTGAACTTTCATAAACTCATCTCAGAGATAGCAGCATTAGGAATAGCTGCAGCTCTCACCTTCTAACCTATGTAATTTCATCTGTATGATAAAGTGCCAACAAGGTTTAATGTAAAATATCTGGAGAATTGCATGTGACTGCAAAGTGACAACACAAGCCACCTTTAATGTGACAGCTCCCATCATTCTCGTCTTCCAAAATTAAAATCTTTAAAAATCTAATGCCAGACCATAAAAATGACTTTCATGGCTCAGAAATAAAAGTGAGTGAAGATTTAACATCAATGCCGGCTCTCCTTTTGGGATCATTATCCACTTTTCAAAGCGTTTCAAGCCTCCTTCACTTGAAACACAGAAAAGAGAGTGAAACCATAGCACTGCCTAAGTGGACAATTTTACATTTGACAATGGCTTAGCGTTCATTTAATATACTTCATACGCAAATCCCTTTTACCCAATTACTCAATGCAATGCCTGGCCTTTTGTATATTACTGAACTGAGTAGATGAATTAATTTAATGAAATTCCATGCAATCAAGTGAAGTCAACTTGCCAAGGAAGGATTCATTAACATTTGGAATTTGTAATAAATAAAAAAAATCTAAAGTTATTAAAATGTGTTTGACTACTAAAACACTAGCCCTTTCTGTTGATTAGCACGCATTGAGCATCTAGCATCTAGCAGCGAAGATGGTGGGATGAAAATTTTACAGTTTGTGTGAGCCTGATTCTTTGCATGTATTTTTGCCAGGAATTGCATGAAAATATGCAGTGCCCATAAAGAGTATTCACCTCCCTGGAAATGTTAAAATTTTATTGTTATACAACATTGAATGAGAGTGGATTTAATTTGGCTTTATTGACACTGATCAACAGAAAAAGACATATCTCTGCAATGTGGTCTGATCGAGGAGGGATTACTATAAATAAATAAATGTTGCATTTTTGAATGGGCGTATAAGTCGGGGTCCGATTTTATGATCGATTTTTCGGGTTTCAAGACCCAACTTATACGCCAGTATATATGGTAAATGCACCTTATCTAGAAAGGCCAACTTGCGTGAGTCAGCATTATGGCTTAACCTACACAATGGAAACAATATAACAATCCAAGCAACTCCATGAATAACGTGAATGAAAAGGACAAGTTAAGGGATACAAGAAAATATGCAAGTCACTAAATATTCCATGCAGTACTGACAAATGAGTCATTAAGAAATGGAGAGAGTGTGATATGGCTACAGATCTGCTTATAGCAGGCCATCCAGAAAAAAACATGCAACTAAAAGGCTAGTGAGAAAGTCTACCAAGAGACCTATGATAACTCTGAAGGTGTTACAAGCTACAGTGGTTAAGACTGGAGAGATTGTGTTGGTCAGGAGCCTCACCATTCACAGCTCTAGGTGGGAGTGCCAGAGAGAAGTCCACTGTTTAAAAAAAACAAAACTAACAAACAAAAAAAACACATGCATGCACACACACATACACACACACACACACACACACAAACACACACAACATCTTGGCTAGAATTTTCCAGAAGAGTCACATGGGAGACTCTGTAGTAAGCTGAAAGTAGGTTCTATAGTCTGATAAGATTAACATTGAGTTTTTCACCATCAGACTAAATACCATGTTTGAAGACTGCACATTATCAAAAACACACCATCTCCACTGTGAAACATGGTGTTGGCAGCATGTTGTGTGGATCCTTCTCTGCAGGACAGCTTGAGATGGTGCTGGTGAAAATGAATGCAATAAAATACGGAGAGAAGTCAAGCAAAATGACACCTTGCATATTGTAATCTTTTTAGTTAGCCAATAAAAGGTGTCATTTTGCTTGACTTCTCACTACATTCATAATGGCTAACACAGTACAACACCCTAGTAATAAAATACAGAGAAATCCTATATTAGAACCTTGATGCAGTATTTTCCAGCAAGATAATAACACCAAGTGTAAAGCCAGAGCTACACAGGAATGGTTTAAAAACAACATTGTTAATGTCTTGCAGTGACTGAGTCAGAGTCCAGATCTACAAACCAACTGAGATTTCTAAACTTGTAAATGGCTGTTGTCTCAGAAACTCAATGTAACATGGCAGAGCTTGGGTACTTTTGCAAAGAAGAATAGGGAAAAACTGAAGTGCCCAGATGTTCAAAACTGATAAAGACCTGTATCCAGACTCAAATCTGTCATGACTGCCAAAGGTGAATCTAATAAATACATATATGAAGGAGGTGAATACGACTGGTTATTTTGTGTTAATTTAGATCACTTTGCAGAGTCTTTTTTTTTTGTTGATTGGTGTCAAAAAAGGCAAATTAAATCCACTGTGATTCAACGTTATATAACAATAAAATGAAAACGGCAAAGGGATAAATGCTTTGTATAGCCATTGTATCTGTGTAATTTTGTAGTAGGGGGAAAACATTTATAGTTTACAGTCCAGTGTTGGTTCCTACCAAGCATCCAATGCTCATGGGAAAGGCTAAGTCACTCCAGGAACTTTGAAATAACTTTAGCCAATCTGGAAAATGGATGGATGTACAATATACAAAATTCTTTACAAAAACATAATACAAAATGACATTAAGTCAACGGTTACAGTGTGAGGGCACTTGCTTGTGCCTTCCTTTAATGTCATTTCAGTGTTAAAGGTTCCAGAGTTAGAGCTCAGAAACTCAAGAAAGCAGCCAGTTATGCCAATTGCCATATGACTGTTTTGTGGGATTTTTAGATGACACTATTGCACAAACAAATGAGCAAGATCTGAAATGGACTTTCATGTCAGACTGCAAAGCATCACTCCTTTCAACTCAATCAGCCTTACACATCAGCCCAAAAAAAAGCACAATAGGAATGAACAACCACAAAATTGCATTCCGTAATAGAAAATAATTCACACAAACAAGCAGCAATCTTTATGGCTGTAAAAACTTTGGAAGTTTTGCCTTTTCTCTGAACATTTCAAAAGGTAGCATCAAAGCTGAGTGTGCCATAGAACACTGAATTGCTTACAGCTTGTATTTATTTATTATTAGACCACAAAACTAACTAAAACAAGTAATGAAATCAGGGAGCCTTAAACTGAACCCACTTAATAATGATTACTAATGCACTGGGGCCATCTTATCTTGGCCCTATCTGCAATGATGGCTGGAGTTTTCATGTCAGATCCATAGCTCTTTCACCTTCATCAGAGTGCTCACTTGATGACTGATAGTTTAGTACGGAAGAGTCAAGCATCCTGATAGCGTTTTCATCAGCTAGACAGACGGATCCACAGAATGAAATGATGTATTTAAAATGAATATTTATTGTGTAAGTCATTTGTTGCTTGGGCCTGTGAAGTAAGATACATTATTAGGTTGGCAACTTTATATTTTATTCCATAAAAAAATACACAAATAAAAAAGTAAATAATAAAGCAACATCTTTTTTCTTTGCATTCCAGCTGATTGCACTGAATGTATAAGTAAAGTATTTCCCAGTGACTACTGTGTAATTTACGATTATTACTTGCTTGTAAAATCTCTTTTTGGTCTTTGGTCTTGGTGATTCACATAGACCGAGGATTAAAGTAGAAATGTCATCACTGTCAAGATAGCAGCTGCCTTATCTGCTTTTATTGTTAAAAGGGTGATGAGTATTTTTCTGTTATTGAAATGTTGGTGTACTTTGGCCAATTAACTGGCGTGGTTTTTACAGTCTGGTAAACAATCTGTAGTCTGCTGTCCCCAAACGCCAGTCTGGAGTTTCTGTCTGGAGCCAATCTGATTTTTTTTTTAATATCCATTCTTATAATTTACCAGCAGCTATACATATTTTCATCAGACTGTGGAAATCTCTTTACTGGCATCATATTACATTGTCTTATTGTTTCTCTTTTGTAGAGAAACCCTCCTCTGAGTCATTCAGCCTGTATACTTTATTATATAAAATGTGGCTAATTTATTATATAGACTTGGCCATCCCATTTATTTGATTTATCAGTTAGTGAGTGACAAAATCAAATGTGCACTTAATGCTGTTTAAAGCAGGGGGCTGGAAACCAATGAATTATGGGTGTGAGTGTGAGCAAATTGGAGAGAGGACTGGAATGATCAATAATAACATAACATTGTCCAACCCCTTTAATCCAAATCAAGGTTACAGGGGAACCAATATCTATAGAACTGGGTTCAAGGTAGGAACTGTCTCTATATATGATTCCAGGTCATCACACAGCCCACCTATACACATATCCACAGTCACACTCAAACAGAGCTAGTTCAGAATTACCAATTGGCCTAATAAGAAAATCACAGTAATGTGGGAAAGCAACCAGTGCATCTGAAGAAAAGCTTCATTTCACACAGACAATGAACAGAAACTGGACTTGCCCCTAGGACACTTCATTCTTGTGACCACAATGATACCATCATCTTTGTTAGGAACAGCAACCTGAGAATTAATCACTATTTGAAAAATTCAGTCAGTGGTAGTCTGAGTTGAGAATCAGACTGGTACTGTATATAAGGGGTTTGTGGAGGATGACACAATGAATGGGAAACAGCAAAATGGCTATTATAAGTCAATTAACCAAGCACAACAGTGATAACAAAAACAGTTCAGTGTACCTTGACACAAATGTGTTATGGCAAAGGCTGCAATATTTAACCAAAGAGGAATACCAGAAATTAAAACACCATCCTGTTCATTCTTCTTTTCAACCTCTCATTCTCCCACATATCACTAAATACATGTATTAAAGACACTTTCACTTTCAAGTATTTTTCTAATCATATGGTTGAATTATGATCACATTATGGATCTTCTGTATATCCAAAAGCATTATTTATTGAATTTCTTGTTGAAAGTGTCTGGCAATCATTAAAAGTAAAACAGGAGGTTGATTTGCAGATCATTTCAGGGAACATGTCCAAGCAGTCCAAATCAAAGACCTCCTCTATTGCAGAACATTTCACTTCCCTTGATAACTGCCATGCTGCATTTTTCACAAGGTTTCCAGGACACATTTAAAAGAAAAACAAAAAAATCTGTTCTGACTGTCATATTTTATCATAAATTCCTACAACATAGAATGACCGACTAACATTTAATACTTCTTCTTATCTTCTCTAGTAGCCTCTTTTTGTTTATCCTGACCTTTCACCCTTTTGCTGATCCAGCATTAAGGATACAGATTATTATCTATTTATATCAAAACTTCATTTACAAACTAGTGATTAACTTTCAAATGTTTTTACTCATTCCAGAAGAAAGAAAACAAGCAAAAATATTTTGAATATGGCCTTCAATGACCTCTTGGGCACAACCACCAGCAGTGTGTCTGTCTGCAAAGAGAGTATAAAACTTGTTGAGAGGTTTACTTGCCTCGGCAGCAACATTCATGTCTCTGCTGACTCTTCCTATGAAGTCAGTAGATAGACTGGGAGAACATGCAGGGGTCATGTGTTTGCTGGAAAGGGGTGTGTGGCGCTCCTGATATCTTTGCTAAAGAACGAACGTCCAAGTCTTTAGAGTCCTGGTGCCTCCTGTTTTGCAAAATGGTTGCGAGACATGGATGCTATTGAGTGACCTGAGATGAAAACTGGACTCTTTCAGTACTGTGTCTCTTCGGAGAATCCTTGGATACCGCTTGTTTGACTTTGTGTGGAACAAGCAGTTGCTCATGGAGTCCCGAATCAGGCACATGACCTGAATTCCTTGAGGGTGATCTGGCTCCCAGGGTCCTTACTGTTGAGTGGCTGCACCAAGCCAAAGGAACACCCATGTACCACCTGGCTGCATCACATAGATTGTCATTTCCAGAGGGCGGGACTGAACCACGTGTCTGCCTAGGGGGGTTGCCAACCGGAATCCTGAGCTGTTTTGTTGTGTGGTGGGTGCAGCAATGCGCTGTATCAGTGTACACTGCCCAACCTGACCTGACCTGATGTGCATATTCTTAATCTGAAAACAATTTGGAAAAACACTGAATATGCATCTGTTTGGTTGGAATTGGAAAAGAAACTCTTGCAAGAAATCCTCTTTGTTTGCTCTGGTCATTATAATTATCTCCAGTTTTCAAGTAATCAGATTGTGCTTCACTTACTGAAAATATGAAAGCAATGCAGAAAAACTTTAAGAAAGGACACTGCTGTCTGCAGCTGCATTACAGAGTAACTTTACAGTTGAGTCCTTGCTCAATTACACTGTATTTGAGTCTTAGAAGACACTAGGTATCTTAATCTTTAGAGATCTTTTTATTTATAATGTTTGTACCTTTTGATCAACTTAAGTTTTAAATACAGAATTCCTCCAACACAATTACGTTTCTATTTATGTTAGGTACCTAACTTCACTAATGCTACAACAATGCTCATGCTTGAAAGTATTTTAACTAGTAATAATAAGAATATTGGCATAATTTCCAGACTATCAATTATTGTCACCGTGCTCGCTGCTAGATCACCTTTGATGATGCTGGGAAAGAAACCATCTCAGTCAAGGACAGTCTTTCAACATATATTCTTTGTCAACTGGAGTCAGATGGATGAAGTAGTGAAGAGTGTACGCAAGGGAGAGAGAGTAGTGATTAGAGCAGATTTCAATGGACATGTTGGTGAAGGGAACAGAGGAGATGAGAAGGTGATAGGTAGATATGGTGTCAAGGAGAGGAATGCAGAAGGTCAGATGGCCGTAAATTTTGTGAAAGGATGGGCATGGCTGTGGTGAATAAACATTGTAAGAAGAGGGAGGAACACAGGGTGATGTATGAGAGTGGAGGAAGATGCACACAGGTAGATTTATATCCTATGCAGGAGGGTCAGTCTAAAGGAGACTGTAGACTGCAAATTGGTGGCAGGGGAAAGTGTAGCAGCATAGGATGGTGGTCTGTAGTATGACATTGGATATCAAGAACAGGAGGAGAATGAGGGCAGAACCAAGGATCAAAAGATGGAAGTTGAAAAAGGAAGACTGTTAGGTGGCGTTCAGGGAGGAGGTAAGACAGGCACTGGGTGGCAGAAGTAGTAAGGGTGACAACAAGGAGGGTGCTTGGTGTGACAGCTGGATAAACTGAGGAGAAAAAGGAAACCTGGTGATGGAATGAGGAAATACAGGAGAGTATACAGAGGAAATTGTTGGTGAAGAAGAAATGGGCTAGTCAGAGAGAGGCAGAAAGTAGACAAGAGTACAAGAAGATAAAGCATAAGGTGAAGAGAAAGGCAGTGAAGGCTGAAGAAAAGGTGAATGATGAGCTGTATGAGAGGTTCTTTACTAAGGAGGGGGAAAGGACCTGTACTGATTGGCTAGACAGAAGGACCAAACTGGGAAAGATGTGCAGCAGGTTAGGGTAATAAAGGATAAAGATGGGCACATACTCACAAGCAAGGAGAGTGTGTTGAGGAGATGAAAAGAGTACTTTGAGTGGCTGATGAATGAAGAGAATGAGAGAGAGAAGGGGGGGGGGGGGTTTGGATGATGTGGAGACAGTGAATCAGGAACTACAATGGATTAGCAAGGAGGAAGTAAGGACAGCTAGGAAGAGGATGAAAAATGGAAAGGCAGTGGAAATCTCTCGTTAGAGAGGCGAGATTGTGATGGTTTGGACAAGTACAGAGAAGAAATGCTGGGTATATTGGGAAAAGGATGCTAAGGATGGAACTTCCAGGTAGGAGGAAAAGAGGAAGACATAAGAGGAGGTTATGGATTTGGTGAGAGAAGATATGCAGGAGGTGAGTGTAACAAAACAAGATGCGGAAGACAGGAGGATATGGAAAAAGATGATCCATGGTGATGACCCCTAATGGGAGCAGTTTAAAGAAGAAGAAGAAGAAGCTATTACAAGAAGCGTGCTAGACTATGTTAAACTTCATGGTTAGTTAATTCAGAATCAGCAATAATTTCTTGCAGGTCATCTAACATGATTTATTTTCTCATACATCCCCATGGAAGCATGATTCATTAAAACCAATTGAAGTGCAGCTTCACTGGACTTCAATGGCACTTTTCAGATGCCGGCTGAGCACATATACATCTACCTCAAAAATCGCTGGGTGGCTATCTGGCTGTGTGCTGACGGACTCTGTTTCTGGAGTCACAAAATCCAATAGTGGATGCATGAAGAGGTGTGGCCAATGAACTAACAAATATAAGGGCTGTACTATGCGATATTGACAACAATTTAAACAAATTGGTTAAAAAATAAATGCTGCATCTGATTACCTGTTTTTACATTCTGCTAATTACATTCAAACAAAGCTGTAATGCTGTCCAATTTGGCTAATCATTTGGTGGTTCTGGGTAAGGTTCATCATACCACATCTCTTCAGGTATGGACAAGCCACGACACACTTTCTGTGGACTATAGAGCTGCACATTAATAGAATGGAAATGCTTTCTGTTTACATAAGCAAATTCCTTCTCTGAAGGCACCTTTATAGTGTAGCACTGGCGCTGAGCGACACAATGGATCCATTCTCTTCTCTTTACATGGCTATTTGAGGTGACTCTCTATCTTTAAAAGAACTACTGCATTAGTTAGAAAAAGCACCTGCGACTGTATGGAGCTGCTGTTTTTATAGGTTCCCCACCTATATATGATTTAATGTCAGCTCATTCTTTTGGTGATTCATCCCTGCCTGATGTAACTTATCCAGCGCTGTTGCAATAGCTATGTGCGTGCAGCTTACCGCTCTGATTACATTTGGAAAAACAGACGTTGCTGAAAATTGTGCTTTGATGTTTCGCAGTTTGACCACGGTGTAAGGAAATCTTATATATCTGGATGACAAGTGGATAACACCATCCTATACAGCTGGCATAGCATGACTTGATGATGTTTGTGAAATACCTGGTTGGTCAGCAAGTTCACAGTGAAAAGCTCCTGTGGTTAAAAACCCAAGAGTGGACAGAATTTGTAAAGGAGCAGGTAGAGCACAATTCCTCAAAGGCTGCTTTTTAAAGCCGGTGCCAACTCACCACACAGCTCCAAGAGGACAGCTCCTGGAAATTGAAATCGACTTAGAAGCCAGTCATTATCATCATCTATAAATATAAACTCTCTTCTAATTCCTCTATTTGTGATGTTTTCTAACAACACTAAAGCAGTTATGGTAGTCGGTATATTTTGGCCATTCCATGCACCATTATATTGTTACAGAATGATTACAATCAAGTGAATTAAATTTGTGAATGATAAGAAATTAATTTTGGTGTATTTGATAAATCCCACGTCATTGACGTGAATATGAAAATGAAAGGCAGACCACAGAAACAGTGGCACGTTATAGAGATGTGTGAACACAAGGTAGGGGGCTACCATGAAAATGTGTGTGGTTTTACACCAAGTTTAGTTTTTATACATCTCAAAGCGTATGATGAAACAGGGGTATGCAACATTTTTGTGTGTATACACTGTTTATACATGAGGTACATGGAGTTGAAGAGTACAAAGCCATGGCTATATAAGTCTTTAGTGGCAACAATTGGAGCTACATCAGCAGGTGTAGAGAGGAGCTGCTCCTGCTTAAAGTAGTTAAGCCGTACAGCAATAACACAATGGGCCAAAACCGTTTAAGCAACCTTGATCTACTGGCCATTGACAGGAAACTGGTCAAGTCTCTGGAGAAGACTCCCAGTTGGTACATATGATATGGTCACAGACCATTTTCTACAGAAATAATTTGCAGAATTTGTACATAAGTAACATGATGAAATGATTGATATAGGCCTTAAATGTGTTTCCTGTGTTTGAAAGACCACCAGCCACCACTGTTTCCCAGATATGTAACTTCTTGTCTGTGTGGAACTTGCATATCTTCCTTGTGTCGATGTGGATTTCCTCTGGTAACAGGAAAGAATTGGCAACTTTAAAAGTGTATGTATGTGTGACTTGAAGTGAACTACTGTTGCTTCAAGAATCGGTTCATGCACTGTACTGGATACTGTCAGAAAATATTTCTGTCCTTGATCCTGAAATGCAAAAAGTGGGAACAGAAAATAGTAGGATGTAAAATAGTTCTACCCCATTATACAGGTAATGTAATATATTTATTAAGAAAGATGTTAGCATTTTTTGATGGTTGGAAATGATTGGATTAATAAAAACAAATGTTATAAATTAAGGAAAATGCAAAAAAAAGGAGTTAAAAAAAGAATTTAAGTGAGATAAGTCAACTCTTGGCAGACCTCAATTAGCTGATAGTCCTGAGAGATTAAAAAAACTAAAACCAGCTGTTTCTAGTGACTGAATGCAGACCTACTACATACAGTTGTCCAAATGAATAAAACTGCCAAACTGTTTCGCCTAAGAATGAACCTCTGCTTAGATTTTGGCCAGCAAATGAAACTTCATTCTATTCTTTGCCCTCCTGAAGTTCTGGGTCTTGTGGTGTTGGTGGCCATTGCACCAAGCACCAGGCAAGAGCCAGGAACTAACTCTGCAAAAGATACAATTTTCCTGCAGGTCATCAGTCCACCAAAGTGGATCATTTCTGGAATACAAGTGAATAAAAAAGAGTACCTTGAGGAAAACCAATGCAGACACAAGAAGAACAATTAAAATGAACAGTGACAGTTGTCAGATCAGGTAACTGCCCCACTGTGCCACCTCCCTCACCCCATTAAGGCTAATAAATTAAACTTCACTCAGCTTTCTGTCAAACAGTGAACCCAATTTGAGTAAAAAAATGCATCTTAACCTGGCTCAATGAATGAAACTATGTGTAGTGCCATCAGCAAAGTGAGACTAAAGAATTAACAAATATCCAGTCCAATTCAACATATTAAAGTTCACTACATCCTGACAAATAAAAGAAATGCATCCATTTCCACTGAGTTAATGAAACTGCATCCAGTCCTGTTAAATAAACAGCCTATTGTAGCCCCCAATGAGCAACAATGAATCCATTTCTTGGGAAGTAGCAGAAAATGCAATCAGCTCTGGGTAATGGCCAACATTTCTCCAAAGCTAGTCAATGACTGAAATGGCACTCGGCCTTGAGAAAACACCCACGCTGCATTCATTTCAAGTTTATTTCTGCCTACTTAGCAAGCCACAGAAGACAACAAAATCCATTTTGTTAAGAAATAAAAAGCTGCTCACTTCAGTAATCCACTGTGCATACACAAAAGGAAACCTGGCCACTCATTGACACACTGTTTCTTTTCAGCCATGGCTGGGGTTTTTCCCGTGGCTGGGGTTCAAATTCTTCATTTAGGCTTGTTTTGTTCCTTTTTGATTTTTTGTTTATGTTAATATTATTGGTAATTTTGTATCTATGTGTCTTTTTTACTATGGATTTTGTGGGTGGTCCTCTGAGAGCTGGGCCAGCTACCTACCACCATCATGGGACTGCCCTCAGTCTTTAAAGGCTGAAGAGAATCCACAGTCCCTTCATTGAATACGCTTGATGGTTTTGGTGAGTTACAAAGGCTTGTGTGCCTTTTTGTAACTTACCAGTTTTTTAAATTAATCTTATGTTTGACCATTCTTGCTGGATTTGTGTTTTTAGAACTTGTTAGTTTTGGGATTGCCTATTAGGAAACTCCTGATGTGACGTTTACATTTTTTGGAGCTTTTCTGTCAAGGAAAGCATTTTTTTAATCAATAAATCTTTTATGAAGATCCTGTGTTTGCTTTTTCATTACTAGCTGGGGTTTGATGGTATTCCCCATCTAGTGGGCATTTTTTTGGGACCGTTTGTGCTTAGGAACATAAAGTGTATGACATACACATTAAAAAGAATGGAATGATAGCTGATTTAGTTTTGGGTTTGAATTTGTAAAACACCGTGAGCAGACAACATTAAAAGTCTAGGCTTCACTGTTGAGAGATGTCCTCATTGCCATATATTGTTTGAAGAATAAAATGCAATGGTGACTGCAGAGGGACAGCCAACAAGTAAACAGGTCATCTTAAATGGCAAAAGTAAAGAAGGCCCTCTACTTAAAAGCTGTGTATGCTGTACTCTCTCCGGGAGTGCTGTTCCCGGGTTTATCCATAATTTCAGAATGAACAATGCCATACACATAAGAGTGGCAATGGCAATGTGTGACATTTTGACTGAAAATGTAATTAACAGTTTTACTGCAGTCTATATATTTGACAGTACTATTACTACTACACTGTAGTATTTGTGGCAGTTTAATGCAACATTTTATATGACATATTTAATAAACACAATATTCTATGAACAAATAAGTAAATAAATCATTTAAAAAGTGATTTGCCCATAGGGTTTTTCTATAAGTAAGTAATCACAGAGAAATCTACCTATCGTTATTTTTTTCTTCTGTATATGCACTGAAAATTTCCTGCACATGAAGTAATTAATTGACTTGATCCCATCGATTAAACTTTCACATGTACTTCAGAGTGTTTGCCTAAACAGAGTAGATTCTAAATCAACTGCGTTAGCAAAAAATGATAATTGTATGAAACAACATCACACATAATCAATTTTTTAAATGTGGAGGATGCCTGGAAAATCTGCATTCAATTTTCTGTGAGATTTAATAATAGACACATTGAACACATAATGAGAACAAATAACATTTTTTTAAATTCAGAGTTAAGGAACACCTTGTTGATTTAAAGAGTTCCATCCATCCATTTTCCAACCCGCTGAATCCGAACACAGGATCACGTGGGTCTGCTGGAGCCAATCCCAGCCAACACAGGGCACAAGGCAGGAACCAATCCTGGGCAGGGTGCCAACCCACCACAGGACACACACATACACTAGGGACAATTTAGAATCACCAGTCCACTTAACCTGCATGTCTTTGGACTGTGGGAGGAAACTGGAGCGCCCGGAGGAAACCCACGCAGACACGGGGAGAACATGCAAACTCCATGCAGGGAGGACCCGGGAAGCGAACCCGGGTCTCCTAACTGCGAGGCAGCAGTGCTACCACTGCGCCACCGTGCCGCTGATTTAAAGAGTTTAAATACCAATTATTTTAGTTTCAGATTGTTAGGAATGACTTCAGAAAAGTATTTTTCATTTCAAACCTATTTTTCATATAATTATTGTCTACTGGTTTATGTGTGACATCTTTCTGGCATTGTTTTTGATTTCATTTCATGGTCTCAGCTATGTTGTGTGAAGGAAAAAATACTCACTGCTAGTCACATGCTTTGGCAGCATCACATTATGGTGCAGATGCTTTTTAAAATGGTAACATTGTAATGTTAATTGTCTACTTTTGGATTTATTTCATGTACTGACTACACAGAGCAGCATTTAGTTTGACTAGAGGTAAAAACAGAAAATGGAGCATAAATAATAACTACTCAAAGTCAGAACTGGTAGGACAAAATTTAATAAACACAGCCTTGGATGTGAGACAAAAATTGTAAGTTGAGAATCTTACCATGAATGTCAGAAACCAAAAATCATGAGTAAAGCCAAAGCCAATTAAACATAAATCTTAGTTGAGGAGACAAGAGTTCAAAGCCAGAGATTCACCTGAATTATCAAATAAAACGTTACATATTAGGCTGTATTCACAGACTTGGACAATAAACACTCCATGCTATGGGCTTATGAGTCACTATACTGGTGATGTCACTTGGCACAACGTATAGGAGATGCTGCCTGGCAGACCTTGAGCTATGGGTGGTCAAGAGAGTGGCGCCTATAGTGAAAACAACACAGCACCATCAGTGAAACTATTTACTTTTAAATACCATTAAAATGTGTTAGATTCTAAAAACAGTGTGACGAATAGACTCTTTGACATTGAAAGCCCCCTAAAACAAAGTTTTAATCATAGAGACCAAAGGAGAAACTCTAACAAAAACTAAAAAAGAATGCTAGAAAATGACATTTCTCAAAAATGGATCCCAAAGTAGCCAGAATTCCTGCTTTGAACTTTTGGCTACTAATTTTTTGTTTAACATTGTTTAACCTAACAACCCGTTTTCCTCTTTGACTCAATGATTTAGACCCCCTTGCTTGTTCACAACTATTTTTTGGGTTATCCCTTTGGTTGACTCTTCATTTCCCATACCACTTTCATATTCTAATTTTCTTCAGGATGAGCATCATGTCTGTTTTCAAAACAAGAACAGGAATGAGAGGAATAGGAAGCGCTATATAAAATGCTCTTATGTTTTTTTTCCCTTTGTATTTTGGACCCTCTGTTGATACAAATGTGAGAAGAGGCCCCTTTCACTTGGCAATGGTTTAAATCAGGACATACAGCTGAATAATGTTTTGTGGAGTGTGTTATCATTTTCTGAGATAAATTCGAAAAGAAATTATTTGGGTAGAAAAAATTATATATCTGTTTTCAACTTAAAACACATACATTTATACAGAATGACTAGAAATAGTTTATGGTTAAAGAGAATCAATTCAATTCTAAATTTATGCACATTACTCATTTGACAGGCCCCTAATTTGCTTTTCACTGAACATTTTGTGGTATTTTGCACATCTATCACTGATCAGTGAAGAATAAGGTTATGTTTCTGTAACTGTAGTGAATAACTGGTTACCATAAATGTCAAAAGAGGAGGCTCTTTTGAGTTTAGAATTTAGTGAAGAATGATACATCATGATTTCCTGGCTGAAAGGAGCAAATACTTTGTAGCTTCCAAAACTGGCACACAATCAGAGAGGAGTAGACAGCAGTGCGAGTCTGTATGGGCCCAGGCAACATGCTGTTGGAGCCTAAGCACCCAGGATCTAAATACCAATTCCTTTGTTTTTTCTTAATATACTATAGTGTTTATTTTTTTTTAAAAAGCAGCAAGACAGCTCCTAAAAGACTTTTTTCCTCTTGTGTTACCCAAGCGTCTACCACCATGCCCCTCCTCACTCTTAATGCATTGTCATCACCTCTTTCTTTATGAGCTCCACATGGTGCCCCAAATTTCTCATCATTTCAATTTCTTTTTCACTGGCCTCATTTGTTCTCTTGTATGTTTAACTAGCCCAACTCTCTCTTTCTCATACAACTAGGCTCCTGCTGCTTATGCTTCTCTTCCACTAAGCAGGCATTCCCTTTCATAAAAATGGACAGCTATAAAGTAAATTATTCAGCATCTCCTCACTGATAGAAGCTTGGCACGGTCTACAATGTTTTACACACTTCATTTTAAGGAAGCAAAGTGACTCTGCCTGCAAGTGTTGTCATTAGGAAGTCATATTTTAAATATGCCAAACCATAAATTATCACACCACAATATTACCATTATTTTTTAAAACACAATATATTGCTGTTATAGCAAATGAATTATTCAAATAGTAAGCTGGCTAATTTGTAAGTAATAAATTAATAACACACAAATGACAGTATATCCGAGAACCACTAAAATATTGTTCACTTAATATAACCCATCTTCCCTTTCACACACACACTGGTAAGTAACAAAAATATAGCTGGTTAGGAAGATGGATGGATGGATGATAATCATCTGAAACTGGAAAGTTTTTTACCGTATGGTTGTTCCCTGGAGACGATCAATCTTCTTGTTGAGCTCAGCGATGATGCTATGCAGCTCAGTTATCCTTTCCTCATAGCGCAACGTCGTGCGCTCCTGCACTTCCTCGTGCTCTCTCATCAGGTGCGATTGTTCGCACTGCAATGAAGAAAGACAGCATTTAGTTACATTCAGAGGGAGATGTGCTTTTGATTTGTCTTTCTTTTCAATGTCAGGAATGTATTCACCAATTATTATCGGAGAAAAAAAGTGCAAGTTGTTTTTAGCAACGTTTACTTAAAAGTGCTTTCACAGATGGTCAAGTATGCAGAGAACAGAAAAATTTATATAAGCATTATAACTGTATATCAATCAGTTCCTTCCAGCAAAATATAAACATTCACTGTTTTTTAATTTCAATTGAAAAAAAACAGTTAAAAGTTGAAAAATGGCACACATTACTTAAAATGATTTAAATTAGTTTTAAACTTTATGTAACATGACTTAACAGAAAAAAAGCTGTGTTGAAATCTTTTAAGAAATAAACTTTCATCCACATGCCTGCACTGCAGTAGAAGATACT
The DNA here is from genome assembly GCA_026402145.1 of Polypterus bichir lapradei. Classification (NCBI taxonomy): domain Eukaryota; kingdom Metazoa; phylum Chordata; class Cladistia; order Polypteriformes; family Polypteridae; genus Polypterus; species Polypterus bichir. Next base: position 3,459,705 of record JANRMT010062836.1, read on the forward strand.
GAAATTGACATTGAACTTTTTCAGTAAAACGGAGCCTTCCATTTAGAGTACATGGAAAAAAATGTACTTATTTGTTACATACTTACACTCTTATTCTACTAAAAAGTTTACTCGTTGATGTCTTAAAAAGGTCAGCGTTTATGTAAAGTTGCAGACGCTTACATAAGGTGTCATCAGTTATTTTTTTCACTCTGTCAACCACGTGTGTCCAGGAAGTATACTGTAGTATATTTTATTAACATAATGCCTTTTCAATGCTGAAAGTGCTTCACAGAAGTTCAAAATGAACAATAGGGAATTTACAACAATTTGAATTAGAATATGAAACAATAAATCTGAATAAAAATATAAAATTTACAAAAAACTATAACAAAATCCCAAACAAATAACATAATTTGTGATAAAAAATGAAAATCATCCTGAGCACCTGGACCGAGAGGGAAATTGAAAGAAGGTTCAGAAAGTCACAGTAAGTTAAATGCCATCCTGAACAGATGAGTTTTAAGTTGTTGTATAAAAGAATGGATTTAGTCAGCTAATCTCAATAAATTCGGGAAGTAGTTCTAAAATCTGGGTGCTATAGAGCCAAAGGCTCTGTTGCCCATAGAGTACAGGTTAATTTGAGGCACACCAAGATTGCCAGTGGAACTTAGTTGGGAAACAGGAACATAGTGATAGGGGAGGATACTGATGCATTCCTGTGCAAGGCCATGTAAATCTTGATAGTTTAGTAATAGAATTTTATATTTAGTCCTGTAAGTGACAGGGAGCCAGTAAAGGCAGAGTAAGATAGGTGTTATGTGTCCATTGTTGCCAGTCTGTATGAGGACTCTTGCAGCAGAGGTTTGAACCAACTGGAGCTGTGATAACAGATTAGAAGGGGCACCTGCCAGTAGGGAGTTATAGTAGTCAATGTTGCATGTAATAAAAGCATGGAGAGGTTTCACAGCACCAGAAAAATGAGTGAACACAGTATATGCTACAGAGGTGGATGAAAGAAAGCTTCTTAATGTGATTTATATAGACATTAATGATTGAAGATGATGTGACACAGTTGTTAACCTCCTGTCCCTCTTTGACAATAGAAAGGAAAAAGATGGCCCATAGGACCACAGATGTCACTTTCCCTCAGAACATGGAAGTCCCACCCCTTTTGCTATTTAACAGAAGGTCAGACCAGAAGTCAGCTTTCATTAGGGAACCAGCCTCCGAAGGAAACAAATCATCGCCCTCAAGAGTTTTTTAAATGCCTAAAGAGGTCATATTATGGATCATATGGTCCTTTTATTCTTTATCACTTAGATCCAACAACGGTCATTAAATGGGGAACCCCAACACTTTATCTGTGCTCCTCTTATTTTATTAGAGTGATGTAGTTGGCAGGATTATCCTGGAGATGACATAACAGAAGGACCAAAGGACCTTCTTGCAACAGTTCAGAGAAAAGGTCTGGTTATTGTAAGTGTGAGTTACAGCATAGCAAACAAACTTTTTGGATGGGAAAGCATGACACATTGCAGAAGCCATTTTGTGCATAGAGTAAGCCCATGCACCTTTACACTCCTTTTTAAGAGATATTTGATTAAATGGTTTAAGAATGAGATGAGATGTGATCAGGTACTAAAAAGATGACTAAAAAAGACTAAAAAATTTTGTGCTACACTCATATTGATAGAGAGCTGATGAGGTCATTATAGTCATACATTTCATAACTTGTAGTATGGAGGGCAACAAATTTAAAGTAGATGATGTGAAGCAAAGGTGATTACTACTGGTAACTCAGTTGTTTTTTTATCTTCGATGTGAGCAAAGAAGGACATAAGAAAATCAAAATGCCCAATTATTCTTGTATTCTTTCAGGGACATGCACTAGCTTGCTGCCTGTAGAGCATCCTGTGAAGTTCTACAAGCAAACAAATCACTGTAGAAAAAGATTATAATGGAGACACAGCAAAGCTCACACAGGATATTACCATAGTGCCATTGGCACAAGATTATTTGTCTACAGCACAGCCCCAGGCACACAGTGGTAATGGTCTGCTCCTTGGAGAGACAGACATTTTCATAGCTTGCACTTTGTAAATGAAGCTTATTGAACTATTTGTAAAATGTCTCAATACAAAATAATCTAAAAGATTACAAAATATACAGTCCTGGGATTCTGAGATTGCAGGCTTGCATCATAACAAATTTTTTGTTGTAATTGGACTCCTCCTGCTATTTCCCAGTTTCTGTTATTTTTGTATCACTACCATAATTAAACTTGTTATGCTAATTTTTTTTTTGTTGATGTAAAAATTTGTCTATATGTTAGGTTGGTAAGAATTTTTTGTTTGCTTTTTAATATCTTGTTCATTTGTAATGTTCTGGTTATTTAAGCCATTTTTTACTAACATGCATACTGAAGTATCTGCTGTCCTTTAACATTCCTAGTTGTTTGACATGGTGTCTGCTCTGCTTGTCATTAATAGTCAGTGTATGGATGCAATTAAGAAAGCAAAATCCATGTGGAAAATAAAAAAAATTACGAAACAGAAATGAGCATTTAAAACTAGGGCAAAAATACAAATATTTCTTAATTTCTTACAAATATCACACTACTGCACTTTTCTGACTGCATAGTATGAGAAAGAAAAAGGTAATTAAATAAATCAATTACAGGTAAAAATGACACATGGAATTGGTTCAAACAAAATTTTGCAGCCACAGGGGGCCTCTAGGACTGAATTTGACAGTCACTGTTCTAAGTGTCATTTTTCAGGGAACCTCCAAATACATTTCACTAAGTGACAACCAGAAATCTGCTGAGCATTTAGATTACAGTGATTAAATGAAACATCTCAGTCAGTACAGTTATGCGAGTACACAGTGTAAATCTTCTATTCTAGCTTTAAATAGACTGACCCCAAGAATGGCGTCGGTCCAAGATGGCAAAGCTTTTGCAAAAAAACAGATGAAAACAAGACAACAGTCATCAGTGTGCATTGGCTGTGTTCAATGGGAAGAAAAAAAAAAATTCAGAATCAAGAGTAAAATAAATGATCAGCAAATGCAAGTAAAAATTTCACTGTATTCTGTATGCTACATAAATAAAATTGTAATACTGTCTATCTGTGTTTTGAATTTTTCAGCCCTGCTTGATGTTATTTATCCATTTTCTCCGCTATGGGCCTCATTTCAACCCATTTCGTATTTTGTTTGTTTGTTTGTCTGTTTATGTTGCCAATTAAGCAAAAATGGATGAAACGGTTTTCACAAACCGCATGTAGGTTGCTATTAGCCCAACTTAAAATATAGGCTGTGTGGTGTTTCAAAATTTCACTGAGGAGTGGGAGTTTAATGGGCTGGATAAACCAAAACCTATGCATTATTCAATTTTAATGAAATTTTTAATGTATAGTATGATAAAGCTGAACCAACTTAAAATCTAAGTTGCATGGTGGTTCAAAGATTTGACCAGAAAGGGTAGTTCTAATGGTTGGGGGGAAGCAAAAAAAATGCATCACTCCAAAATGGCTGAGCTGGAGTTCATATTACTGTTGATACAATTTAAAATCTAGAATATAAGGCTTTTCAAAGGTTCCATCGAAAAACCTGAGTTGTAATGGGATGAGGGACATAAAACCAAAACTGCATTTTCAAACCAAAATGGTTTCGTCAATGCACATTGTTTAGGATTGCAGTACATAGTGTGAAGACTTCATTTCATGTCAGTGATTCAATGGAAATGAGGGGGTGCGGTTGTGGATGTGGTGTGATTAACACAAAAAACGTGCATCACTCAAAAATGGCTATATCTACTTTCACAAAATTTTCTGTTAACATTATTATTCATACAATTTAAAATATAGGCTTCATGGAGTTTCAAGAGTTTTACTGGGGAGTTATAATAGGAGGGTCAATGCAACAAAAATCACACATTGCAGTAAAACAGATGAGTGGATGTTCATGAAATTTGCATAAGTATTACAGTTAACCCATCTTCACATATAGCATTTATGGAGTTTCAAAGGTTTGAACCATGAACAGGAGTTCAATAGAAGGAAAAAACAAAAACTGGTAGTTTTACTCATCTTAAATGCCACATCAATGATTCAAATATTCAACAAGCCGTCCAGTTGATGTGGGGTTAAATATCTCTATAACAACATGGCTGGAAAGCAAAGGTCCGACTGGTGGACGTAGACTGCAGATGATTCATATCCACATCAACATCAAGGCTACTCTGGAAGATGTGGGTGCAAAGGATGGTCCACCAGGAAGCTGTCAAAGACCCCTCCAGAGTTGCTGTGCAGGGCAGTCAGTGGCTCTTGATGAAAATGAAGTGCTCCACCTGGGCCTTGAAGTGAGTGAATACTAACTACAGGGCAAGCCTGGGACTCCGGGATTCACAGTTGAACTCTCTGGAGGTGTTGTGGGCCTGTTAGCGAAACATCGAGAAAAGGGGGTGCCCACTTGTAAACACAGAAGATGCTACCACTCACTTGACCTTCCCATAGAATTTTTATATTGAAGGAGTGATTCCACCGAAGAGCAACATTGGAACTGTTCCTGTTTGCATCATTAAAGGCTACAAGGGTGCAGAAGACCATCTCATAGAGTCTAGGCAGCAAGTCTCAGGTGCCCGATTAAGGAATAGTAACATCCACTCTTACACAACAAATATGAAACCACAGTAAGGCAGGTCATACAAAGAAGTAGTGTTTATGAATCCATCCTAGGAAGTAGTTACTATAATTATTAAATACAATCTTGCACAAAAAGAACAAATACTTGACCCATGACAGCAGAGAAATAGATAGTTGACAAGGAGGTAGTGTAGATGACGGATGGGCCACTTGAATTTCAGACAGCAATGACAAAAGGGTCACCATTTAAAAATCACATAAATATTTGCTTTCTTACTTACACCCATAATAGAAATCTTCACAGGCAACAGTGGGTACTTCAACTAGTGACCTTATAAACCTGAACATGCAGCCCACACTTCAGGAAGCTGTAACTCCGCAGCTGTGCAGTTCAAATGATGTACAAAACACCACAGGAACTGCCGGCTAAGACACTATTTGTCACTTGGTTCTATTAAAGCATCTGCAAGTCTTTTACTGTAAGACTATCTTTCATTGTAACTGCCACTCAAAGTAACTGTAGCATGAAATATTACTACGCAAGCTACTGTAAAATCTCATACTTAAATGTCATTAAGAGAATGAGCGACGGGCTTTGAACCACTTACTTGTGTTTAAAGGCCATTTCTGTGGCCATTAGATCCTGCTGAATTCTACTATACCTACTGTAGCAAGGCCTTGCTCGTTCTAATCGCACCCCTATTGTGTGATGCTTATGTCAAGGGCATCTTAAACCTCCGCATATTTGCTGTTCATTCAACCACATATCAATAGACATTAGTTTAGGTAGGGCCTTTTATGATGAACATAATCTTACACCATTTATCATGATTAACAGTCTTTGCAAAGGTATACATCATTCCACCTAGAACGAATAAAGTTTAAGTAATGCTCAGGGTCACACAACACATCCCAAGCTTAATCTACAACTTTGTATTTATACATGCAACTTCAAAGTCAGAGGGCCATATTCAGTCTTTTACTTGTGTCTCATTCTACTGTACGTATATAATAGCTGCACTGTTTTGTTTGTTTTTCTTTTGATCTTTTTATATTTGTAAATCGGTATAGACATTTTGAGTCTGTCCTTGGGAAAGAATGTTACATAAGAATATTTCATGCTTGTCAATAATAAAAATAATTATATCCCTTTTTTATGCCATAGGAATTTTATCATGTTTTAACAGCATTACAGATAGAACTTACAGTATTTTGCATACTGCCTGGGAAAACCAAGGGCATTATAGCTTGCCTTAGGAGTCATTTAATTCATTTAACTAACATTAGTAAGCCAAGTTTTAGAATGCCCTTAGAGATTAAAAGAAAATCAAACTTTTAAATAAAAATCTAGTCACATTCATTTACAGATAAACAAGGGTTTTAAAAGTAAAGTCACAAAATCATTTCAGTTGTTCATTAATGCCAAGAAAAAAGCAGCTACTTCCAAGGATGTACAAAAATGAGTTCTGGCAGAAATTCATTTCCTAAGAGGTCAATAAAGGAGAGCTGGATTAAAACATTGATTAACAAGAAAGTCACACACAGTAACACAAAAGGTCACAGGTCCCCATTCTTATGGTGGTTCAAAAGCACGCTCTGAAAATTTAATACAACTTCAATGTATCATAATACGTTTCAGTATTGATATTCAGTTTCAAACACATAAAACAATAATAATGGACATTTTGCTTGTAATGCACTTTAAACAGTTTAATTGACAATCAAATTCAGCTAACCTATTAACATACTCTATTGACCAGGCAAATAATTTTGAATTAAACACTACTAGTACACTATGCCAGCAAACTACAAAACAATTTTCCTTTTGTTCCTATAATATCATGTCTGTGATTTTCACCTATTAGCCAAAATGCAAGTTATTTGAAAACTTACATATCTGTTTTGTTGAAGTTGCATCAACTTTTTCTGGCATGAATTAGCCTAAATCCCCAAAAGTTAATCAAAATTGCCCATAGATAGAGTGGAAGGTGATCTGATCAGATCAAGTTCAAGCACTGTAGGATTTTATAAAGCATTTGTGGACCTTAACAACCTTGGCATTAACCCCAAGAGTGACTTGTGCTCGGAATTCTGTGGAATTACAGCTAACCACGAGTCAGACTCGGGGTGAGCTGTATTGATCTGGATGGCACTTCTGATAATCAAATAAATCGCAACTCCAGTTATTTCATGCTGGTAATGTGGTCTATGTATGTCACACATGGGTCATTTGACAATACAATTTACAAACTGCACTGTGAACTGTATAAAAATTGTAATGAGGCCATACCTAGACAGGCCGGGTATATAATGACCCGAGTGGCCAGCATAAGGCAATGCTGCCTTGCCATATCTATGATTAGGTATTTTAAAAAAACTATATACTGTAAACACAACAGATTACAGTAAATAAACAGAATCAGCCCACTTAGTGCAATGCAGGGTTGCGAAGAACCAAAGTCTATCCCAGCAGTACTGGGCACAAGGCAACTTACAGCTTAAAACTGGGTGCCAGTCTGTGACAGAGAACCATTAAGCACACACCCTTGCTTAAGGACACTAAGCTGGTTTTACAACACCTATTACAACTATGTTGTCAGACTGGCACTATTTTGTGTTTTTTAAATTTTCCAGAAGGCCACATCAGCCTAGTGTTAGGATAGGAATTATCATACATGAGCACACACTGTCACAATTGCCCTTTGGATATTTGGGAAAGTCCATTTTTATTAAAATTGCCATTACTACTGGTTTTGAATTTTTATTCATAATGAATCATTTGCTTTTTGTTTGTCATTGTGATTTTATTTGGCTTATGGGTGATTCTGTTTCAGTATGGTTTCCTAAGGTCTATGGCAATCTTATTGCTAGTAGCAATCCCAGGTTGTTTCCACATGATCTGATGCTGAAGTGCATAATCATGCTGCCATTATTTAAAAATCGGGAGTGGTCTCCCCTAGACTTTCTCATATACTCAGATATGGGGATGGATATTTGAGGAGTAAACTGCAAGACAATTATTATATTTTTATATTAGATACATTAAAGAACCATCAACAACAAATCAAATCAAATTAATAATATATTGAACAATTATTATAAAAGTAAAGTTGAATTAATTGGACTCTTCAGTTGCATGAATAAAAAAGTACCACTTCTGGTTAGCGGAAATAGCTCAAAAGTTGAAAGAAATCTACGTTTTGTACCTAATACTTGTATGAAAAATTTGGTTGACCTAAATGAAAGCGTACTCAAGTTATCATGTTTACATATACACACACAGACAGACACACAGACATAATTCCAAAATGGGTATTTTTGGACTCAGGAAGGTCTAAAATGTCAAGATTCATCAAAATCTTGAAATCGAATTTTTGGACGATTACAATACTTTCCCTATGAGAAAGTAAATCAGACTCAGGGAGGTCTAAAACGTTGAGATTCATCAAAATCTCGAGGTCGAATTTTTGGACAATTACAATACTTTTCCTATATTTCGTATACCAGAAAGTAAAAAGGTGACTCACATCTCCCGGTATATTGTGATTAGATTGACAAAAACCCAGAAATTCTGCTACTATTTTGCTCTGTGTTCATAATATACTGTAGAATTAACCTAAAAGGCACTTCTAAACAGATTTAGTATTAGGACCTGCTTTTTTCTTTATTGATCTTCTGAAATAACAACCTTTTGCCTGTCTTATGGCCTTGTTTCTGCTACTCTCTATTTCTGCAGCCACCTCTCAGTCAGTTCTTTTGGATGGGTTGAATGGCCTGTTCTCACCACAACTAAAGGAAAATCTAGGTGAACAGGATGATAAGCTTGTTGGACTTAAAGTCCTGTTTTCATCACAACTCTTCTAATATTTCCACACAGGACAGTCACTATCTTGCCAAGTCTATAACACCCACATCGTGTAACAGTGGTATGGCAAAACGTTGGCATCTGACATTAAAGTACTTAATTTTTCCTCATAAAAATGGATGAGAGACTCAGAGAACCTTTATATTTTTTTTAATTTAGTTAGAAAGCCAGATATTGTTTTCTTTTGTTTCGTAACTGCTATCTGTAAGCTTTGTTGGTTTGTCACTTTTCATAATTTTCTTCAAAGTAAATGGCTAAGACTTTTTTGTCACCATAACCCTGTAGAGCTAGTTGCTCACATTTGATTACATAGAGTCTGGTAAGTAAAGTGAATATTTGCGGGCTCTCTCTTAAAACCTCCATTCTTAAATTTCCTTTGTTTTTTGGGCCATAGTTAGGGTTTATTACGGTTTCTAGAACCATGTTCTGAAAAGTTATATGAATAAATATTTTATTTTTATTATTTAGGATCACCCCCCTCCACAAAGCGTGCCTGCTGTGTTGTGTCATTTGAAGAACATGGAAACTCCAGAAGCAATAATTAAATATTGGATAAATTGCATTAAGTAGTTTCTATTAAATTATTTTTTTCTATATAATACTGTATACATGTCAAAAGCAGATAGCATATTGTATATATTCTTTGAGTTTTCTAATTTTTTTTTCCTTTTTGCAGTAATATATGTTTTAAATTCACAATGGAATGTAACAAATTAAAATTAAAAATCGCCTTTCCTTTCTACCATAATTTTTAGAATGAGTTGTAAACCACTACAGAATTAGGGTTCCACAGACAATGTACATTAGGCATGGGAGAGAAGATAATTGCCTTTGGCAGCTTGCCTTGTAATGTAAATTGGTTCTGTGTCATATAATGTTAATCCAGTCAAATAACAGAATCCAGCCAAATAAAGGAACAGATATAATTCTGCAGAAGATAATTGGTAGTGGAGAAATCAAACCGAGAAAATTCTGATTTCATCTCTTGTGGGGCTTTAACAAACTGTCCACTATGTGTAAATATTAAAAGTGATGAATACATAATTTTATGTCTCTTGTCTGACAGTTATGGCTAGTGAATAAAACACAATGTGTCACATTTGTCCTGTGCTGAAAAAGTTAGTTTGCTTTCCTAATGCATGAAAAAATAGTTTACTTTAATAAATACTTTGCATTCTTTGCGTTTTCAGTCTTTACTGTTTAAAATGTACCTGCTGAATACTAAACTCCTGTCAAAATGTCACTGTCTTTGTATTAAAATGTTGTGCATTGTTCTGGGTTTTGTAACCAAGCTTTGTTGTAATCACATGCCTTTTCATTTTAACTAGTCTTAGACATAAGGCTATAATTCCTATTGAAATTACTGAATTGACAATTCAATGAAAATGGGAATGTTCAAAATGAGGTTAATGCTGGAACTGTGCAGGCTTTTATACCTTAATGCCTGTGACTGGTATGAGATGCAGTAATTGAATGAAGCAGGACTGAAGATGGAGGAGTTTAATAGCTACACTAGAAACGATGGGTGGCAACTTGTTCTTCCCTGGTTCCTGCCTTGTGCCTGATACTGCCCTGGAAGGACTCTGCACCAGCACCTTATGGGTGGATTACTCCAACTCTTCTTTTCCATTTTCTATTCAAATTTTAAAATCCTTCTAATTTAAGTGTAAAGTTGTAAAATGCTGCTAAACTTTACGCACAGGATGCAGACAATTTTATTATTACTGCGGGGAGTAGGACTTTACAGTAACTTATGGGCTCTGATATATGTTAATGAATGTGAGGACTTCTTCTTCACTTGCAAGAGAGCTGCAACAAGCAAATATTTTGGTATTCGATTAACCTGTCGATTACAACTTTGATTAGTTAAATAATTGAATTTTAAAAAGCGCAAAACTATGAAATAAAAAGTTTTTTTTTCCAAGGCATGAAAATATTCAATTTAAGTGTTAATACTTAATATCTTGCTCGATGAACTCTTTTAAACTGCAAAGTGTGTGTGTGTTTCTGAAACCGTGTGTTGCAAAAACTATAAATTGCTTTATGTAGTACACTGCAAATTATTTTTTTTTGCGTCATTCTCATTTCAAATATACAGAAATAATACATAATGAAAAGAAGCGAAAAATACACCAAGTTAATAAAATGTTCTTCTCAAGAAGAAAAGGTACCGTTTCAGGTACATTTCAGTGTACTATGGAGTTAGGATGGCACAATGAGTGTTCCAAATGTCCTAGTAAGGCTGGCTCTCTTATTTTGCCTGCTGCAGCTTCTGCAAAAGTGCTTGTCTGATGGAGGTGCAATATCAAGATTTGTTTGCCTTCTAACAAAGAAAACAATTTTATTACCTAGTTGGTAACACTTTACATTAAGTGTCCATAATTACACTGTAACTACTATGTAATTACCTGTATAAGTGCAGTGTAACTATGAGTTATTACTCCGTACTTACTGTGTAATACAAAGTAATGTTATAGTTAATTACTCAGTTGTCATTGTTATTCCACAGTTTATATAATTACAATGTAACAATTTATCACTGATCCAAATACAAGTGTACTTACATAGTTACATTGTATCTGTAGTTTCAAAATGTAATAAAAACATCAGGGTATGTAACAGATGTTCCATGGTCTGGGCAATTGTAATAGAGAATTGCAGTGATAACTGCATAGGTTTTCAATGATATTTCAAGATCTGTTTTAAATGGTGAAAACACCTTTGCAAAATAGTTAATGCTTTTGCCTCACAGATCCATTATCTTGAGATGGAATTCTGTCTGGAGGCTCCAGCAGACCCCCGTGACCCTGTGTTAGAATATACTGTAGCGGGTTGGATAATGGATGGATGGATATGTATGTAAAATTTGTATGTTCTGCTCATGTGTCCCTATGTCTTCTTCATGAGTTTTACTGCCACATCCCAGGGGCATGTAGGTTGGGTTACATGGCCATATGTGTAAGAGTGTGAGTGCTGGTATGTTTGTCAGTGGGCCTTGTAATGGGATGGCTCCCCATCCTGGGCTGTTTCCTGCCTTGTGCCCGGTGATGCTTGGAATGGCTCTGCGACCCTGTGTACCTTGATTGAACGATGCAAGTTTGGCAGTATTATGTTGGGGATGGGTATAATAATAGCCCAAAAAAATCAACAATAAATAGTGTAACACAACCACAAGAACGTGACAAATGCTTGTTTAAGTTAAACATGTCAAGGAGGTGCCCCTCTAGATTTTGGGAAAAAGTGTTAATCGTTTTACAAAGGCATTTTCACCACTTAATAAAAATCTTCAAATATCATTGAAAACCTATGCAGTTATCACTGCAATTCTTCATTACAATTTCCCAAACCATGGAACATCTGCTACATAGTTGTAGTTACATACCCTGATGTTTTTATTACATTTTGAAAGTACAGATACAATGTAACTATGTAAGTACACTTGTTTTTGGATCAGTGATAAATTGTTAGATTGTAATTATATTAACTGTGGAATAACAATGACAACTGAGTAATTAACTATAACGTTACTTTGTATTACACAGTAAGTATGGAGTAATAACTCATAGTTACACTGTACTTATACAGGTAATTACATAGTAGTTACAATGTAATTATGGACACTTAATGTAAAGTGTTACCAATATTTCTCTGTACTACGTCAAAGACTGGAGAAAGTATTTTGCATATAAACGTCTATGCATTGAAGTGTGTGCGTCTGTCTGGCCTGGAACAGAGAGGTGGAGTCGGGGTAAGGGCTACATCTCTGAGGATACGCAAGCGAGGCCAGCATGTCGGCAAAACAAAACCTCTGAAGAAAGCCACTCACTTAGCTGCTAATACAGAAGCGAGGTGAGTACATTGGCAAAACGGTATCCCTTTTACTTTTCCTCACGCCGCTAATACATAAGTGAGGGGAACACATCGGCAAAATGAAACCAACGAAGAAAGACAAAGTTGCTTAATCGCTAATGCACAAGCGATGTGAGCATGTTGGCAAAACAAAACCTCCTAGGAGAGAAATGCCCAGAGTAGTTCCTTTCAATTACCTGACATCTCTACATTTCAATTTTTTTTCTGCAATTTCAATAGTTTCTAGGAGCCCGGGCTTTTTACAGCACTGGCATACTACTGCTAGTGTTAAATAAAAGACAACCAGCAAATAAACATGAAATAAGGTTTTGTTAATACAGTTAAAGAGAGGTCAAAATGATCTTTTAGCCAGAACCAAAATTAAACCCAGGAATCAATTTCAAAGAAAATGAAGCCAAAGTCAAAAATCGTGAATCAAAGAGATCTTTCATCCATCTATCCATCCATTATGCAACCCGCTATATCCTAACTACAGGGTCACGGGGGTCTGCTGGAGCCAATCCCAGCCAACACAGGGCGCAAGGCAGGAAACAAATCCCGGGTAGGGCAACAGCCCACCGCAGGGCACACACACACACACACACACACACCCACACACCAAGGACACACCTGGGACAATTTACAATCACCAATGCAGCTAACCTGTATGATTTTGGACTGTGGCAGGAAACCGGAGCACCCAGAGGAAACCCATGCAGACATGGGGAGAACATGCAAACTCCACACAGGGAGGACCTGGGAAGCAAACCCGGGTCTCCTAACTGCGAGGCAGCTGCGCTACCGCGCCGCCCAAACAGATCTTTCATCAGAACCAAAATGAGGTCAATAAACAAGAGTAAAGATTTGTTAACAGGGGAAATAATCAAAAAGGAAGTCTTTGGAACAGCAATTTAACTAAACTAATAAAACATGGCTGCTTGAGACAAAACCTTTGACTTAAACGGCCATGGTCACAACCTCTGTGAACTCCAGCAACAAGATTTACAGAATGATAGCACCTGAGAGAAATAAAAAAAATGGCATAGAGAAAAAATGAAAACAATTTTAAAACATTGCTAAGGTGCACAAAACACAAATACAAACCTTAGATTTGGACTGTCTGGATGTCAAAACCGTGTAATCAATATACACTCCCCTAAAGGATTATTAGGAACACCTGTTCAATTTCTCATTAATGCAATTATCTAATCAACCAATCACATGGCAGTTGCTTCAATGCATTTAGGGGTGTGGTCCTGGTCAAGACCATCTCCTGAACTCCAATATGAATGTCAGAATGGGAAAGAAAGGTGATTTAAGCAATTTTGAGCGTGGCATGGTTGTTGGTGCCAGACTGAGTATTTCACAATCTGCTCAGTTTCTGGGATTTTCACGCACAACCATTTCTAGGGTTTACAAAGAATGGTGTGAAAAGGGAAAAACATCCAGTATGCGGCAGTCCTGTGGGAGAAAATGCCTTGATGATGCTAGAGGTCAGAGGAGAATGGGCCGACTGATTCAAGCTGATAGAAGAGCAACTTTGACTGAAATAAACACTCGTTACAACCGAGGTATGCAGCAAAGCATTTGTGAAGCCACAACACGCACAACCTTGAGGCGGATAGGCTACAACAGCAGAAGACCCCACCGGGTACCACTCATCTCCACTACAAATAGGAAAAAGAGGCTACAATTTGCACAAGCTCACCAAAATTGGACAGTTGAAGACTGGAAAAATGTTGCGTGGTCTGATGAGTCTCGATTTCTGTTGAGACATTCAAATGGTAGAGTCAGAATTTGGCGTAAACAGAATGAGAACATGGATCCATCATGCCTTGTTACCACTGTGCAGGCTGGTGGTGGTGGTGTAATGGTGTGGGAGATGTATTCTTGGCACACTTTAGGCCCCTTAGTGCCAATTGGGCATCGTTTAAATGCCACAGGCTACCTGAGCATTGTTTCTGACCATGTCCATCCCTTCATGACCACCATGTACCCATCCTCTGATGGCTACTTCCAGCAGGATAATGCACCATGTCACAAAGCTCGAATCATTTCAAATTGGTTTCTTGAACATGACAATGAGTTCACTGTACTAAAATGGCCCCCACAGTCACCAGATCTCAACCCAATAGAGCATCTTTGGGATGTGGTGGAACGGGAGCTTCGTGCCCTGGATGTGCATCCCACAAATCTCCATCAACTGCAAGATGCTATCCTATCAATATGGGCCAACATTTCTAAAGAATGCTTTCAGCACCTTGTTGAATCAATGCCACGTAGAATTAAGGCAGTTATGAAGGCGAAAGGGGGTCAAACACCGTATTAGTATGGTGTCCCTAATAATCCTTTAGGTGAGTGTATAACTAGCGAGCATTTGTATAATACATTTTAATAAACAGGCATGGTACCTGTTGAAGATAGGTAATAAAATAAATAAAACATATTTGTTATCTCTTACCTTATTTGTAATTTCACTGTCTTTCCTCTGTATTTGAAAATGTGAACGTCTCTTAATTGGCGCCTTTTTGCTTGAGCGTGTTCCCATAAAGCCTGCTTCTCAGACTCTGTCAATATTTTTGAAGTGCCTATCTCACCTTCTGCTCGGTTATATACTTTTTGTCTTTGTAGGCAACTCTCTCAGTGTGCCTCATATACCTTTACTTCTCCTTGTGCTTCTTCCAGAGCTGTGAGGCAAGGAGTGCTAGATTATCCACCATTGTTCTGCTATTTTACAAACCCATGTATCCATTTATATGATACCAGTTTCAAGGGACTGGAGTTAGTTTTAACTAACAAAAGGATGCAAGGCAGGAATAATCTCTGAATTAGGGTGCCAGTCAATCTAACTCAGGAAAGGCTCAAAAACAAGTCCACCCTCATTTATGTGGAGCCAATCCAGAATTAGCAATGAAAACAAAAGACACATCATTGGCATGGGGGTTTAGGGGCAGAGGGCAAAGTACCTAGGAAAAATACTATAAAGGCATGGTATGAATATACAAAATCTGTAGTGGTGGAGTCAGGACTCAAATGCAGTCTTATGGTGGTGATGTGCAGCAGTGCTATCCACTGTACCACGATCCCTCAGAGTTACTAAACCAATCCAATTAATTTGCCTCTCAGGATGCTAAAAGTGATTCCACTTGTATCCTTATTAAAAGGACAAATCAAAGCTAAACACACAAACTCTCATAAAGCAGAGAAAAGTGATAGCTCCACACTTTGAGCTTAGGATAAGACTAACTTCAAAATAACACTCTTGACAATATAGCACTTTATTTTGAACACCATGCTGGAAGCTTTACAGCCAAAACCATAGAACTTTTCTTTTTTGTTAAAGATCCTAGACGTGTGCTTGGATATTTATTTCTAATTTACATCATGCCCTGAATTTTTGTCATTCTCTCTTAGTATTCAGTTATTATCATATGTCAACATATTTTATTATTATGCCTGAATGAGGTACATTACCTGGATTGTGAGGGAGCGTCAATTACAGCACTATGGCCATGTGGTTTGATTCCCAGAGGTTGATCTGGCTCAGAGGATCCTTATTTTTGAGAACCCAAGCGGCTGGACCAGGCCAAGTGGACACCCACGTAACACCTGGCTGTGGCAGATAGATGCTCATTTCCAGAGGGTATGACTGTACTGTGTGTCTGCCTGGGGGGTTGCCAGCCGAAATCCTGAGCTGTTTCGTCATGTGGTGGGTGCAGCAAGACACTGTACCGGTACACTCACCCCAACCTGACCTGACGGGATTGTTATTTCTATTTGGCTGTTTCCTTTAACCAAGGCAGCTTAGATTTTTAACTTACTGTAAAACTGTTCAGATATGTATTTATTTTTTTACATTTAAAGCAAAGACAGGTTAATTAACTTGTAAACTTTAGATTTTAGGTCCCATGCCTTAGCCAACATACAAAACAGTACCAGTTTATAGTTTCTTCATTGTCATGAGGGCATATAGTAGTACAGTGAAATTCTTGCATAGTGAGTATAACTACTTACCTAGAAATTTTTGTTGTGTTAACCAAATTATTAAAGTTGGTTAGCTATTATTTGTGCTATATTGAACAGTTCACATTTACTCAAAGTGGTCTATTATTAAAATACATGTATCTATATATATAGCCCCTATAAAAAGTATCCACCCCTTGAAAGTTTTTTACATTTTATGGTTATACAACATTTAAACACAGTGAGTTTTATTTGGCTTTCTTGATCCCGAGAAAAAGACTAATGTCAAAGTGAAAGCAGATCTCTCCAAAGTGATCTAAATTAATTAGAAATACAAAACACAAAATAATTGCATAACCATTCACCCCCCCGTTAGTCAATACTAACTAGATCCACCTTTGGTAGCCATAACAGCCTTGAGTCCGTGTGAACGGGTCCCTATCAGCTTTGCACATCTGGACATTGCAATTTTTTCCCATTCTTCTTCAGAAAATTGCCCAAGCTCTGTCAGATTGCACAAGGATTGCAAGTGAACAGCCTTTTTCAAATCCACGCTCAAATCCTCAGATTGGATTGAGATCTGAACTCTGACTCGCCTACTCCAGGACATTACTGTTGTTTTTAAGCCATCCTGTGTCACTTTGGCTTTATGTTTGGGGTTGTTGTCTTGCTAGAAAACAATCTGCATCAGGGTTTCCTCTAGGATTCCCCTGTATTTTGTTGCATTTATTTTAACCTCTGCCCTCACAAGAATTCCAGGGCCTGGGTGAAGAGAATAATCCCTACAGCACGTTGCCACCACCACCATGTTTCAGGTGGTGGAGATGATATTGCTTTGTTTTTTTTTTAAATGTGAAGTGTTTGGCTTTCATCAAACATGGGATTTAGTCTGATGGCCAAAAGCTCAATATTGATCTCATCAGACCACAGAACCTTCTTCTAGCTGACTTCAGAGACTCCCATCTACCTTCTGGCAAACTCTAGACAAGACGTCATGTGTGTTTTTTTCTCTTTGCCACTCTTCAATAAAGCTGCAACTGGTAAAGCACCAGAGCAGCTGCTTTTGTCTGCACAGTCTTTCCAATTTCACCCACTGTAGCCTGCAGCTCCTTCCGAGTTGCATAAGTTGCTTGATGGTCTCCTGCAGTAGTCTTCTTCTTCTTCTTGCAAGGTCAGTTTTTGTGGATGGCCTGCTCTAGGCAGATTTACAGCTGTCCTGTACTCTTTTTAATGACTGACTTAACTGGACTCCATGGAGTATCCAGTAACCTGGATATTTTCTTGTCTCCATTCCCTGACTCGTGTTTTTCAATCACCATTCATGAAGTTGGTTGGAGTGATCTTTTTGTCTTCATTGTGTAGATTAAGCCATGATGCTGACTCACCACAAGTTGGACTTTCAAGTTACAGGGTGTATTTATAGTACAATCAATTGAAACCCCTTGACTCCAAACATTTAATCTTTATTGAACTAATATGTGGCTTTTAAAATCAATTGGCTACAGTAACGATGATTTATGTGTGTCATAGTAAAGGGGTGAATACCTGCATTGTTAATTATTTTGTGTTTATATTTTTAATTAATGTGGATCATTTCACTGAGATCTGTTTTCACTTTGACATTACAATCTTTTTCTGTTGATTAGTGTAAAAAATGACAAATTAAATCCATTGTGATATAATGTGCACAACAATAAAAAGTCAGTGAATACTTTTTATAGTCACTGCATATTTCCATTTCCATCCAGGGCAGCATGCCTCCCTGCACAATTTGCTTATGAGATTAGGTGTGGCTCTTCACCACCCTGATCATTTTCCTGTTTAGAACAAACTCTAGAGAACTAATTGACCAAATGTAGGATTTAATACAGAACTAAGAAATGCCACCTCAGCAGAGTGCTCAAGAACAAAAAGCAGGCTCTAGTCAACTACAAGAATAAATTCTATTGGATTTACAACAAATTGATGTATTGCACTAAAGAGAAAATCTATTTCAATCACTCTAAGTAAATCAGACACATCAGACTAGAGGAGCAAGAAAAAAAAACCCTAGAGAAACATAAAAAAAAAACCTTCACCACAGACAGATGAATCAAAGTCTGACCTCTCCATTGCAGAACCGTACTGGGGGTTCAGCCACCGAGCCAAGAATTCATATCAAGCAGACAGTTAAGCACTGAGGGAGGCCGTGCCCTGACAACGAGGAAGCACTGAATGAGTCACCGTCAAAAGAGTCCAGAGTAACATCTCAGCATCTCACATGAAACATAATAGCACTGCAGAAGGAGGATCTATAATGTAAACTCAATACTGGAAGGCTGAATTTGGTTAAGTTAATACTGAGGAGGCAGCTTGAGATTATGGTTGTCATTTTCCTTTCTTTTACTCTAAATATTTTTCATAAAGTGTAAAATTTGGTTTAACTTTTGAAAGCTAGTGAAAAAAAAAACCTTGTGTGACGCAATGAAATGAAAATGTATTATTATAAATTAAACTAATGCATTTTGCTTCTTTTTTTTAAATATGAATCAATCCACTTTTCTTCCTTGAAATAAATGTAAAACAGATGTTTTTACTAGAGCAGAATAAAAGTCTAATATTCCTGTCAGACTGCTTCTTTCCATCTCTTCATTTTCAAACCCCTGTATCTATTTAGGGTTGCAAGGTTTTTAAGCCTTCATTTCTTATTTCAAACAACACCTTTCAGAATGAACAGCATTTCTAAGCTCTTTACAGGAAAAGTGTAATCCATATCCCAAAAAGTGACACTGAACCGGATTAACCGGCTTTGAGGAAGTATGCATGTGCATGTATAGATCATCGACAGATTAGGTGCCTTGCTTGTCATAATAATCTGTATTTTGTACAAAGGAAAATAATGATCCTATAAACCATTCATTGTCCTTCCTAATGTCTGCATGCAAAAGTTGTGAGTCCTACATTGGATGCAAGGAGGGAACCAAACCTGGGTAAAGTGACTGTCAATTGCTATATATCTTCACTTATATCTATACTCCATCATACTGGATCAAATTAAAGATGTCAGAAAAATTGGGGTGTACTCACACTAGGGATGCTTGTTCCATACCGTGCCCAAGCTCAATTGTCTCCCCTCCCTACTCCTCTGCTGGTCTGCACTCACACTACACTTAATGTTGTGGGCCTGGACACGCTTTCGTCATGATCATGCGATTTTGTGTAAAGTCAAAACAAAATCAGAACACGGAGTGATAGCATGCATATCAAAATGATTTTCCTTAATTTGTGTTTTTTTTTGGAGTCATGTAGGACGGGTTAATGCTCTACCCTCTTACAGATTTATTGAGTGTGCAGTGCAGCATTTTGCTGTTAATCGTGCTGCATGTACAAGAAGATTTTTATGGAGACAAATACAGTAATGTTAAGAAAGGAATCTGCGGCTTTTCATGCCAACTATATTTAATGTTCATGTGTAAGGTGAGAATAAAAATCTTTTTTTAACTCAAATGTTATTGAATGAAATGAGAATTGCACTATCTGACCTGTCACATCAATGACATATCTGTTTTCCGAATGCTACTGAACCGTGCCTTGGCACACCTCTTCCAAGCGGGTCAGGACACAGAATGGTTGGCCTGGCACAGAGCGAACACACTAGTCAAACGAGCTAGAGTTTGAGGGGTTACATGTAGACAAATGTACTTGGGCATGGAAAGAATTGCTTGTATGAGTACACCGTTAATCTACATGTCTTCAATATGTGGGATGGAAATGCAGATCCCTGAGAACACTCAAACATGCCCAGGATAGAATCTGAACTCAGGCTGCTGGAACTGTAAACCAGCAATTTTAACCATTGTACCACATGACCATCTGATAACATTTATTTATAAATATTTATTTTTTTTGTTTATAAAAGCAGATTATTATGCTTAAATAAGGATTCTACTTTTGGAGAGATATTCCTTTGTTTTTCATAAGGTTTTAGAGATTTCCTCAAGAAAGAGTTTGGTTTATTAGGTTGGTTATTATCTTCATTCATTTTTAAGACCATTGTAATGCTGGAATTGCCAACCCAAATTCAACTCCTGGATACAGGAAGAGGAGTCCAGGGAGGACATTTGGCAGTGGTGGTGGGTAGTGGGGTTTGCAATACCTTGAGTGAATTCCTGAACAGAAACTAATGGTACCATGACCTGAATTTGCTTGGGGAGAGATGGGTGATACAAGGCTGAAAGAGACTCTGCTGTGGTACAAGAAACCATTTGATGGTTAACAACTTGATGGACCAACAAGATCTCCTTCAAAAAGAAGCACAACAGGAGGTTGAATCCATTGGCCCATGTTTGATCCCCACTATTGCTGTCATCTAAGGGAGGGTGTATGGCTGAGAGAGGGAGTGAGTTGCTGAGCAGAGACACAAGGTGCCAAGACCTGGCCTTGTACAGGACAGAAGTGAGCATAGCAAAGCTCAGAGAAAGAGAACTGGCTGTTACACTAGAGGTCCTTTTGCAGTCATAAGACCAAAATAGCCACTGACTGATAGATACTTTAATTTAGCATAGCTGAAACTCTTGCTGCCTATAATTCTAGCAACCTGTGTTTAATCCTTACTGTCACTGTCTTAGGGAGCATGTGTGGCTGATAAAGGATGATTGACTCCCTGGTCAAACTCAAATAATTTGAGTCTCAGCTGTCTTGACAAGCAAATTGGGCAAGCAATCAAGACTAAATATTGTAACTAAAGAAAATTAATTCTTATCTTTCTACATTTAACCATTTTTCTCTACCACCGTTGCATTAAAATCAAATGGCACTGTATTCAGATTAGCGTCTCTGGAATATTAGCAATTGAAATTCTTTCGAAAAACTACTAGAAACCTAAAAAAAACAAGCCAAGGGATTGTTGAGCGTTAACACACTAGAAATTTACTACCAAATTGCACTTGTGTGGGCAGCAACTGGCTCTGTGTTCTGGCTTGTGATCAGATAGATAGAACAAAAAGATGTTTAAAGGACCAGGAGATGTAAAAATGTAGTCAAAAGGCAGGCAGGAATTGAAAAACTGTGGGATTTAATCAAATCTTTCACTAAAACCAAAAATTAAAGTCTATGATGCTACATAAAGTTTGAGACACTACATATGCAAGAAATACATAGGTGTAAGTTGATTCGTTTTGTAAATGAAATCCACAACACAGGGTACTGGTAACCATACAGAGAAATCTTTTAAATCATTGTGTTGATGACGTCACAGTGTGTCAGTATTATACAGTATATTACATTATTATTGTATGTAATAATAATAATAATAGAAGCTCACTACTTAAAGCACTAAATACAGGGAGGACCCGGGATTCAAACCAAGAAACCTCTTCATTGCAAAGCAGGAGGTCTACTTCTACACCATCTGAGCTGATTTTCGAGATAGGTGCATTTTCACTATGAAATGCCCAAACACACACATGCATTCAAATGTCTACCTATACAATTTCCTACTTCTCCTTGCCAGATAAAAACATCCACACAGAATTTTGCAGTGTGGTGACTTTGGTTGGCTGAATGGAGGATGGGTGAGTGCATTCTGCATGGTGCTAATTGACACATTTGCAAAACAAAAGCGCTTATTGTTGGGCAATCAGCACAATGATAAGAAGCTGCAAAGAAAATGAAGGTGGTCTGGGACAACAAAAAAATCTGCTGGCTTCAGGTATTCTAGTGTTAAATGTAATGAATAATACAAAGAAGATTCTCAAGGGCCATTCCAATTACTGCACTAAATTAATAAGTGAGATTATTAACAATGTAAAGTTTATATTGTGTTCAGATTCAGGAAATTGTTACTATTATAGCCCTTTTGGGTTTAACCATTTTTTCTGATACTGTTAAACATCTCATTATAAAATACATGCTAGAGAATGTTGGACTCTGATCCTAGGTAGTCTATACAACAGTATTTAAAATGATTATTCTATGGTTAATTTAGAGTATGGTACTAATGATCATAAGGATCTAGAGAGTATGACCATTTAACTGCAGTTCCAATACCTTTACACTTGTTTCCAGTTAAATTTAGAGCTACATTTCTAATCAACCTCTTGACAGATAAAGTCAAAAATGACTTAGCTTAACTTTACCTGGAAGAATATAATAATCCTTTTACCCAAGAGCATACAATGCAAATACCACATGCATATCATCTTATAATTTTTAAGATAAATAAACCATTCGTTGCAAAGTCTGCCTGTGGCTATAATCCTCTTCCTTCCCCCAAGTGCATGACAGTATATGGCTCAATCTCCTCTTTGTGTATTGCATTTGTGCTTGACATCCTAGCTATTCTGACTCAAGTTACTCCTCCTGATATGGGACTTTAGAACTGATGTTTCATCCATCATCAAGGACAAACCATATATCAGATTTTAAACATCATCTGTCAAAATGATTAGTGTAAGCATACAGTGTATCACATTGTGAAATGTCAGTACTGGGTAAAGGTCTAGTGGTAACTAGCAGGACAGATTTGGGTAGGTTTTTAACCTGATAATTTTCTGGAGACTGTGAACCCAAAGATGCACTGCACTTTCTCTAGATTCTGTGCACACTTGAATTTTATATCTCCCTCTTCCATTTCTAGATAGTTCTAGTATAAAATATGAATACATTAGCTTTTGCCTATGATATTATGATTTAGGAGGTTAAAGAACCCACAATATAAAAATAATGTATATTTTAACATAACATAACACTAACCCAATTCACTGTTTTTGAGGACAAGTGCCTACCCCAGCATATACCCCACACAGTTTTACACAGGGGCCAATGTAGACCCTATGTAAGGACTGTGAATATGCAAAATTCATGCTGACAAAGGAAGAAAAATCAAACTCTATGAACAACATCAAATCCAAGATGCTGCTGCATGACTAAGAATTCAATGGTATCCACTCCATGCCATCCTTTTATTTTAACCAATTTTTTTTAAGTGTATAATGCATCTGGGCTTTGAATCTCAGAGCAAATATGATAAATGTGTACTGAGTTATCATTTGCACATCTAGTGTAAATGTGAACCAAGGGAAACAATTACACATAAATGACCATAGAAATATGAAAAAACTTGTTCAACTGAGCACAGATGATTTATTCTGGTGATATATTTAGGAATCTCTCCTCAAACTAAGCTAAATGATTGTCTGAACACAGCTTCACAATTTCCAAATCTTTTAGAAGCCCAGGGTATGATTATCTTATAAGTCATATACAGTTTTCAATCCCTAACCTTGACTATTTATACAGTATGCCCAAGAAAAACAGGGCAGTGCACACTTCATGTGCTACTTGGTTAATCTGTCTTTCTTTACCTATGATTATGGCTTAGATGAAGACCAGATCACTACTTAAGTAGGAATCCACAAAGTTTAAAAGGGTTCTCAAACTGCTACTCATAACTGTATCCCACAAAAACGGACACACAGGTTAGGTTGGGTGGAACTATATATCGGCTTCTTGAACAGTCTTGTGCCATTATCATGTCAACATTTACACAATAATTAATTACATTTATATAGTGTTTTTCATGCTACTTAAAGCACTTAAAATGAAGGGAGCCACTTCGTCCACTATCAATGTGTTGTACCCACCTTGGATGATGCAAAGGCAGCCATTATTGCACCAGTACGCTCACCACACATTAGCTTTTAGGTGGTGAAGGAGTGAAAGAGATTAGAGACAGGGGATGACTAGGGGGCCAAAATCGATAGGGCAGTGATGAACAATTTAGTCAGGACATCAGGATACACCCTACTCTTTTTGAAAGATGCCCTGGGATCTTTAATGACCACAGAGAGTCAGGACCTTGGTTTTATGCACTATATTTACAGCACAGTGTCCCCATTACTGCACAGTGGCACTGGGATGCACACACAGACCAAAGGGTAAGTGCTCACTGCTGGCATCATCAACTCCTATTCTAGCAGCAACCCAAGCTTTTCCTAGATGTATTGGCTGAACCTGAACATGCTTACCTTCAGGTGGATGACCTGTTCTGAAGCACAATGTAAAATGTCTTTGAAAAAGCTTAAGTGTTTTGAAGCTAATAACAAATGAGGAGGAGGAATAGCAGGTTTCTTTAGATTTATTCTTAACAGATAAGGAACTGGGACTCTATATAACAAATTTCCTGACATTGTTAGTAGCATTGATACAATTACATAAATTTGCTGGTGGCTAAACAAATGAGCTAGATGGATTAAGTGGTGTTCCAGTTGTAAACTTTATGTTTCTGTTTTGACACATCCACATGTACAACATACATAAACGCTGATATCGTTTATTTTATTTTACCCTGAGCAAGAACGAATTTCCATATAATGTATTACCCTGTGATAGGTAACACAGCTGCACTGCCAACACACATAAAACGTTAATCCTCTCCATGCGCTTGAAAAATGAACTCCTGCAGCATCTTACATTCATCTAGTAGCACACAGAGGTGTTAATAAATGTCTTCAGAGGGCACTTGTAAAGCAAATACAAATAAACAGAAGGGACATTTCTGTCACATTAAATAAACACAAGCTAAGGATTATGGGACCATTTTATCATCCGTCACTATTCCCTTGTTTTGCAGCTATGTGCATTGCAGTTATATTAATTCTATGTCAAACTCACTAGCTGGAAGCAATTTCTGTTATAATGATGTACTTATGAGAATAATCATTGCTTTATCTAAGTTTGCTGATTTTACTTTTCTGTGGTGGAAAAGTCTAATGTTTACATGGTGCATAAAAATCAGAGACGCCTCATTTGCATTAGGTTTGGAAATGTTTATTACACTGATATATGCTGATGCCTCAGTGAGCGTTATAGCAGAATGATGTTCAAAGACTGTAAAATCTGACAATAAAAATGTGTTTATGTTCACGTTTGTTTTAGAAAGGACATCTGTTTTAGATTTTTTTTTTTTTAGCATTGCAAATAAATTCTGACTTGATAAGCCTTATAATAACATCTTGAGAAGTAGTAAATAATGAAAACACAATACAAAAAGTGGCTAAACGTGGGGCAGAAATACTCAACTGAGACTGGAAACTTTAAATTAGAATAAGCTGGTGATAGAAATTTATCAGAAGGCACATGGTGAGAGTCGTCAAATACACTGAGTGGTTATGGTGATAAGCCTAAATCACAAGCTAAAGTCCATCAGGGATAGAAAATGGAGAGGGGGCGGGGGGCTTCAATTCTACATTCCAGGATGTAGAAGGTTTTCTGATGGCCATATTGACAGTAGCTTTTGCTATTGTATTGCATATGAAAGGCAAAGCAACGCATACTGTATATCAGCAATAAAAAACATCCTTTGTACATACATAGTGTGTAGCTTCTTATGAAACAAATTACATTCTACATTCGATGATTTACTAAATGGATGGTTAACCTCTCCTGAAAGTTATTATACCTTAAACATATTTTTCAAGAACATTTGTATTCAGAATTGCACAGAATAAAACATCATTTTTGCACAATACAAGTCAGTGATGACATAATCACAGTGCTCCACTAGGTTTAATCGCTCTATAGAGAGCTCTAATAAAGCAGCAATTACAACAGATTTTTTTATAGACATCATAAAAGTGTTTTCACCGAAAGCTCTTAAAATATGACTTTTCAAAAACTTTCAAATGTATCCAGCACATCTGGGAAAGCATAACATCTGAACTCAAAATGAACCGCCTTTCACACTGTGGTTGCCATACTGAGACTGGGATATTAAAATCAGACATTTAAAAGATTATCAACTTCACTTTCACCAGCTGTGCTTCAAGTAATTCTGTATTTCTTTTCTCCAATTTTATCATATCAGAGGGTGGTCTGAGACTGGACTGAAACGAAAATGTCCGTTTAAGTGATCAAAGCATGAATTATTTCCCTATATATACAATATAGTAGTATGAACAGTACAAAAAATAAAACCAAAAAAGAAAACTAGATGTGGGTATTCAATAATTCAGGAGTGTAAATAAAATTTCTTCAAGCTTAATAAGGAAATAACAGAAATCTTAGTTGTTGTCAAAAATTGAAATAGTGGGGATCTTAGAAACAAACTTGATCTCTTAGGTTTAAAACAATGTGGAAGTAAAGAATTTTGGTGTAGTCATGGACTGTGATCTAAGGTTTAAATCGCATATTAAGCAGATTACTAGGAGTGTGTCTTTTTAATTTAAAAAACATTGCAAGACGCTGAGAAATTAATTCACATTTTTTTGTTTATAGTCAGATTACTGCAATGCACTCCTAACTGGACTACCTAAGAAAGATGTAAATTGGCTGCAGTCCAGAATGTAGCAGCAACAATCTTAACCAGGAAATACAAATCTGAGCATGTCTCACAAGTATTAACATCGTTACAATAGCTACCTGTATCATTTTCATTTTAAAATACTGTTAATAATAAATAAAGCTGTAAATACTCTTCCTCCTTCCTATATTTTAGAGGGCCTGTCCCTTCACATTCCAATTCATCTTAGATCTTCTAATAATTGTCAGCTTACTATTCCAAGAGCTACATATAAAATAAATGGTGAGATGGCCTTCTTCTGCTATACACCAATAATCTATATATATAATTCACTAAGGGCACGCAAGAAACTGAGCGCAAGCAAGACACTGAGGGCACGCAAGACAGTGAGCGCAAGCAAGACAGAGCCCCGCTCGCCATCTCTAAGACCATGGGATATGCTCGACAGAGCCCCGCCCGCCAACTCTAACCCTCCTACCGCGTCATGGGATACGCATGACAGAGCCACGCACGCCAACCGTAACCGTCCTCCCGAGTCCAGTGTCGCTCTCGAGGCATGCAACAACTCACCAAACACAGCCTCAGTCACTTTCGTCTGTGCAAAAGTCCACATACACCTCTAAGCCACATTGACTTTACACCGCACGCAAGACAGAGAGCCACGATTGCCAACTCACAGAGACTAAGGGCAAGCAAGACAGAGAGCGCACGCAAGACGGAGAGCCACGCCCACCAACTCACAGAGCCCCACCCACCAACTCACAGAGCCCCACCCACCAACCCTAAGACCATGGGATACGCACGCATTTAGTGTATAAATGGATATAAATAATTGCATGTAAACGATTCGCCAAAATCTGTTGTATGTAAACGATACCGTTTAAAACGTTATTGTTTTTTCATCAGAAAACACGGTTTCCACGTCTACCTGTATTAGTTTAAATGGCACTTTTACCACTCACAATAGGGTGGACGCGCTGACTTATCGTGTCGACTGGGCAACACAGTGAATGCGGCGTCTATCTATATATGTCTATGTTTTCCGTAGCCTGCTACAGGATGGTACTCTCTCGACCATTGGCATTGTTTTCGCTCCATGCTATTTTTGTTATACTGCGACGGTGGTTTCCTAAGCCTTTATTATACTGATTTCCTTTCTCACCGTTTTCTATTCCTATTCTTACACCGCCATATGCTACGGCAGGCTTCGGCTAGTATGCCATAATTTATTAACATAGATGTGTCTGGCTAATACTATGGAACAATTTAAAAAAACTCCTACAAACCCATTGTTTTCTTTTCTGGTTTTCTGTGCAGTTGCCTGTGATACAAGAACATCATTGCAAGGATGAAGCTTAAAGAACAATAAGGGACTAATTAAATATATTTATGTTAGGTACAATGTTCAGTGGGGATGGGTGGTCTTTTGGTCATGGAAACCAACAGATTTTGTTTTTTCTCCAGCATTGCACCCTTGGACTACTTTTTCTGTTTTTCCCAGCCATCTGGCCATAACATTGGGCTTATTATTAGATATTGTCACATGTGTTCACATATGAGACAGTTTAAGGGCTTTAGTGATGATTTTAGTGACAGCACCAGTTCAGGGGTTGGCACTGTGTAATACTGTTCTCTCTTTTACTCCCTCTGAAGACCAGAAGATTGACACCTCTCCTTCACCAACATCAGTTCTGGTATCCGTCCACCTGGCCTCACACCTTCCTGCCCGATTACCAAATGAGACTCAGGTCTGAAGAAGACATCAATTCCGGTTCCGGCACCCAGAAGCATTTTACTTCCGGTTCCGCCATGTCACTTTTGGTCATAACCTTTAAAGCTGCCATGGTTTTGAACATTGCTCAGTTCAGTCTGGAACTCAAGGAGTACACATAGTGCTCCTTTCAAATGCTCTTTTGCAGCAAGGGACAATATATGGGTGGCTGCCCCAAACCTTTTTCCTGTGTTGAGGCTGATTATTTCACAATATATTTTGTTAAATGACACACACACATCCGTCTTCATGGATGTGCATGACACAATAATCATCTGATTTATGCATATGTGTAGGAGTGTGTCTGGTTTCAACATTCAGGCTGCACTCTTGTTCCCTCTCTGCTTGAAAGACATTGTCACCACTGTAGTCTTGCACCCACTGGCAAGTGCAGGCTCCTGTGCATGACTGTGTCCACCACTGCAGGATCCTTTAGGGATCATTACAAATAAAAGCTTCTAAAATGCAGTGATGTTATCAGATTTTCCTGATCTTTTACAAGAGCTGGATGCGTTTTTTTTCGTGCTCACAGGAGCTAGTTAATTCAGATAGGGGCTCATTTCAGGCTTACACAAAGCCAGTTAAGTTAAGCAAGCTCTTGCAAGATCATCTATAGGTTCCTTTTGAGTAGTTAGAACTCAGGGCTGAAAAGGTTTATAACCATTAGCTCTTTTTCTGCTTTATTCTCTTACTCAATTTGTCAGAAAACTTATCAGAATGTCTTGAGCCTCTAGCAAACAACATTTTGTTTCTGAGTTAGTAACGTTTTTCGGTATGTACACTTGTTTGCTGAACAATGTAGGAGTGCTGACAGTTATTAGACTGCACAAGTGATCATCTCCTGGGCATATTGAAGTATGTTTCTATTCAAAAACAAAATTACATGAAACTGTTTTCAGTAATGTTAAGAGACCATTTGCAACAACTTCAGGAACACATATTGCATAAACAAAACCTTTTATAAGAGACTTATTGTTCCATTAGTTTCAGTGTTGTTAAGTGGGATGCCTAGTTTCAAAGATTATCTCTTATTAATCTGCCATATACAGTTTATAGTCAGGAAGGTGACCATTTGGTTATGTTTACAGGGGTTAAAAGGAAAGTATAATGGTTGGTCAACTGGAAGATGAAGTACCATCTATTTCCCACAGCTTGCAGAAGTCACCAACCTGAAAGAATGACTAGGACCTGACTGCACCCTCCAGCACACCTTTTAAACAGGACCCACAATCCAACCCTCTCTCATGTTACAACCCCAAATTGGGGGAATTTGGGACAATATGAAAGGACCAGAGTGCAGCCATGCAATGGGTGACACCTCAGCACCACACTAGTTCAGATGGAATGGAACAGTATGAGGTTTTTTATGGTGACTGGAGTGCCATTTCTGCCACCAACCCCCAGGTTTTTCCCTGCAGGTTAGAGGGCCTACATGCAGGGCTGGATGCAGATTAATGTCATACAGAGGATGGAACAATTGCAGGTTAAGGGTCTTGCTCAAGGGCCCAATGAAGTAGAGCCACTTTTGGCATTTACAGGATCTGAGCCTCAGAGTCACCACTCCGCCCAGCAGTATGAAAAATGCAAATTAAAACAGAAAGCAGTGATTTTAAACTTCATTTTTACTTGTAATCACAAATAATATTAAGACACGATATTTAATATTTACTCAGGTCAACTTTTTTTTTTTTTTGTAAATATGCAAACATTGTTACTATTGAGGGCCTGCAATACATTTCAAAAAACTGGGATGGGGCAATTTAGAGCCAATAATCAGTTAAAAAGACAATAATGACATGAGTGAAACAGATGATCATTGTAATTATGCTTTGGTATAAAAGCTGCATGTCCAGGAAAGGCCTTGTCTTTTAGAAGCACAGATGGGGTGGGGATCACTAATTTTCCCACAAATGCATGAAATCATCATAAAGCTCAAAATTAATGTTTCTCAAAGACAGATCAGAAAGGATTTGGGTATTTCACCCTCAACAGTACATAATATAAGTAAAGGATTCAAGGAATCGAAAAAAATTGGTGCATAAAATGGCACAAACACAAGCCTAAGCTAACTGCCTGTGACCTCCAATTCCTCTGATCCCTTAGATAGCATTGAATCAAGAACTGCCATTCATTGAATGGAAGGCAGCCATGCACAGAATTTTCTCTAGCTCCACATGCACAAAGCATTCAATTATTCAACTTAAAATTATCTGTCGAGCACATCTGTCTCGTGTAAAATTGTCCAAAATGTTTCCTGGGCAAGATCTAACTTGCAAACGTTACAATCGAGCTCCAGCTTCACTAGGCCACATGTTTTGGGTTTGTACCAAATTAACATCATTCTGGACCAAAATCTTTACATGCCTGTCAGACAGCCTTGGTGTCACAATCCCTACTAACCCACTAACAGCTGTGGTTGGTGTCCTTTCAGATGGGCTTAAAGTGGAGAAAGACAAACAAACTGTAATTGCCTTTACTACACTATTGGCATGTAGACTTATCTTGCTAAACTGGAAGAATCCTGAATCACCACTTTTAAGTCAGTGGGTAACTGATGTTATATATTATCTGAAACTGGAAAAAAATCAAATTCTCACTTAGAGGATCTGTACAAAACTTTTTTAAAACCTGGCAGGATCTAATCAATACCATTTTAGAATAATCATTTAAATCAAGGAAGCGAATTCTCTTTCCTTTTTTGATTCTATTTATTTATTCATTTTTCCTACTATTAATGTTTTACTCTGTTGGCCTAGCTCTCTTTCTCATGGCTGGGGGTTGATCTGTTTCAAGCCTAGTTTTGCAAAACTTGACTTGCTTGTATGGAATGTTATTTGATTTTAATAAATTCAATAAAATGTTTAAAAAAAAAAGGACTGCCATTCATCAATAAGTGATATAACAACATGGGTGCAGGGGTCCTTTGGCAAATCTTTACCTAGCAATACAATCTGTAGTTACAAGCACAAATGCCAGTTACAACTGTACTGTGCAAAAAGGAAGCTGTGTATTAACAGTGTCCAGAAGTGGCATTGACTTCTGTGACCTCTTAGGTATCTGGGATGGACACATAGTGGAAATGTGCATTGTGGTTGGACAAATCAATATTTCAAGACTTTTTTGAAAGAAATGTATATCATGTCCTATGGACCAAAGAAGAAAAGGACCTTCCTGACTGTTACCAGCTACCAGAAGCCAGTGTCTGTGATAGTATGGGGTTGTGTCAGTGCCCTGGGCAAAGATAACTTTTACTTCTGTAAAGGCACCACTAATGCCGAAAAGTAGATACAGATTTTGGAGCAACATTTCCTGCCTTCAAGATGACATCTCATCTATGGATGTCGAAGTACATTTCAGTAAGCCAATGCAAAACCACAATCTGTGTACATTATAAAGGCATGGCTTCATAGGAAGAGGGTGCGTGTGCTCAACTGGCCTGCCTGCAGTCCTGACCTGCCCCAGTTGAGAATGTGTGGTGCATTTTAAAACACAAAATGTGACAATGCTGTTGCACACCTTATGATGTGTTTGCATGAAGATTGGGACATTACACCTGAAACATTCAATAAATTGGTGTCTTCAGTACGTAATGTAGAGAGTGGTAAATTCTTTACTGTCCGAACTTATTTCTGGAATATGTTGGATGTAACAAAATAAGTGTTTATTTAAAATAAATAAATACATTCATTAGCTATAACATCAAATAATGTACTGTTATATTGTTTTCAGGTCAAAGATCATTACTAACTTTATTTGCATTTTCCATACCATCCCAATTTATTTTGAGTTGGGGTTGTACAACTAGATGACACAACTCCACTCTACACCATTGCTGATTGTGCGATTGTCACTGCCATCAGTGTGCTCAGACCCAACTACCCAACCTCATTTCTTCTACCATAAAAGTGAATGTTATATTCATATCACATTCATATGTAAATTGTCAATGTTTCTATGGTACCGAATATCTTAATTTTTATCATAGAAATAAGAGTTACTTTCTTTATATGCAGTTGTTTGCTATTTGATCTGATGGAGTACATTTAGAATTGCATGGCAGACAGAAGCAGAACACATTCATGGCAATCTGCATAAAGAAGCATTAATGTAAGGTCAAAATGATGTTCAATTTACTTGTGAATGTCAATCATTTCTGTAAAAATACAGTAACAAAATTTTCTGCTTTTTAAGATGCTTAAGTTATATAGTACATTTACAAGCCTTATAACAAATGTTGTGGAAAATATTAATCAATGTTTTCTGTTATTATTTTGAAATTCCACTTTTCCAATAAAGCTTCACAGGAAGCCATACTTTATTCCAACACAATCTTGTGCAATTCAGGAACAAACCTCATGGAATAAATGTGGAGTCTAACACAAAGACAAAAATGGAAGGTTTCAGCAGTAGGAGGATGAGGTCCAATTGTTTCTCTAGAGTTTCATTTAATCAAATTACAACTACAGTTAAGCAGTTCTACTTTCATTTTATGTCTGACTCATGTTTCTTATAAGTGAGTGAATAAGGCATTAATTGCCATATTTCACTTAACAATTCTCAGGCACTACGATTTTCTGCTTCATTTCAAATCTTCTTATATAATATGCTACCATGTCCAGGATTTTAAATCACCTGTAGCTCGCAAACCGTTTGACTGTTTACTGTCCACTTTTGGGGTGATGATTTTTATTAATCTTTTTATATTTATTTTATTTTATTGTAGAATCAACCCTTGGCAGAGGGCAGCAGGGCGGCCGTGTGGCACATGTGTATGTGCGCCGTTCTCATCCCTACCGCCTTCGCTGTCACTTCCTCTTCCCCTTCATAACTTAAATCATTCTTGAGGCAGATTGAACTCTTAAGTGCCAGCTTAACTGAAAAATTAAGAAAAACGAACTAAGTAATTGAAACCCAAAAACTGACTAAATCCATTTTAACATGAAAAGATGCCGATGTAAGATGAGAAGAATCGGGCTGCTAGAGTGGAGAAAACAAGAGCTGCTCACGAAACAGCAAATGAATGCTAAATGTACAGAGAAAGAGGATGAAAACTATAAGTCAAAACATAACATGCAGTCTGCCATTACTGGTATATGTATATTAGATTAACAGAAAAATATAAACCAGCACAGTATGCATGAGGATGGATGTGTGACAGTATGCACTCTGATGAACCAGCAACAGTCTGAAGCTGGTTTTTACCTTTCATGCCCAAGAATGCCAGAACAACCTCTGGTTCCCTGTGATTGTGTAATACAAAAAAGGAGTTGAGAAAATGGTTAATAAAGTAGGCAGCATTCACTGTAAATCAAAGCTCTTCTGTCAGAAATGTCAATAAATTATTCTGACGATTGCATTGGACAACCTGCCAATCATGCCAAGACTTGAAGTTTCAGAATATTCTCCAATTAAGCTGTGATAATCATGCTTTGTCAATTTTCACAGCTTGGAAGCTTTAGCGAGAGCCTCAAATGTGGTCATTTAAACAAACAATAAGCCGATTAAGCACTAGAATAAGTTTCATCAGCCATCACCTAATGAGACGTGTCATGCCAGCCTCAGATGATTATAAAAAAATAAACCGCACACAAACACACACAAAAGAAATGGATTGTTCTTTTAATTATAGCATAAGTATACTCAGACATTTTACTATATTTCTGCAGAGAGTTCCAATGCATAGCATCTACCGCTGTTCGGAAATTAGCACGCCAATATTGCGCACATTATGTTAATTAAAATGTACATTAAACAGAGGTATGTGGATTTTGAGATTTAGCCAAGATACATAACTACAGTACATTGCCACCAGAAAAGCATCAGATGAGCATTTCAGATGGCATCTTACAGTATGAACATCAAAGGTATTACTGCATTGTGTGTTAATGGAATTAAAAAGGTGAGTCAGAATATGTAATTTCCAAAGCTCAGCCTGTGCAGTTTATATGTTTTAAAATAAAAGTTAAAAAACATGGAGGTCTGTACTTAACAAAAAGAAAGAAACAGAGGAAATTAAAAAAAATTCCAATCCCAGTACTGAGAAGCAAATAGTGCCAGGAAGGTTCAGCCCTTTTCTATCCTAAAAACTATTTTAAATACAGTAGGAGTAACTTGAAAATGTGATGCTGCCATTACTCACAGGAAAAGCCTCATACATCATTGAATTGCTGCAGTCAGCATGGAAAAATGCTTTATATTCAGAAAAGTAGTAGGTGGGGTAGTAAGTCATGAAAGAAATAGGACTTAGAAAGAAGAGCATAAAGGGTTCCTCAAACACCAGGACTAATGCGAACTAAGGGGTGTAGGGTCATAAATGTCACTAGGGTTGAATTTTGCTATAGTCTTTATGAAGCCAAAGAAAGGCCACCCTTAACCTCCGAATTAACTTAGGGGCTTAACTGGGAATAATTATTACAAAAAACCTCAAAGTAAAATCAAAGGCATAGTTGACAGTATACTTGAGTATACTTTGGGAATGCTCAATGGAAGGAGATGTGAGGAAACCTGGGAAGAAAGAGAGACAGAGATGAGGGAAAAAATATTTTGGTGGTACTGGAGAGATGGCTCCCCGAATAGAGTAAAGTGGCCTTTTTTATACCGCACCCAGAAGTGCTCCAGGTGTTCCCTGATCATCTTTTTCGGCAGCACTTCCGGGTGTGACGGAAGTGCTGCATACCAAGGCTCTGGAGTTGTCCAGGCACTCCCTGTCGGGGGTCATGGGCCCCAGCAGGGTTGAGCTTCCAAGCTCCCAGCCCCGATTGCATCCATGGGGGCTGCCCTCTCATGTTCTGGGGGAGGTACTGCTCTTGACATGTTCTCTCCACCCGGTCATCTCATCAGAAGGGTGTCCCGACCGGGCAAGGCCCCTGGCCGTCTGCCACAACATATACAGCAGGTGACAAAGGGCAAAGAAGTTAATATTCAGAACAGATTTATCAGCATCATTCCCTTTACTACTTCATGCTTCTGATTTCTAGTTCAATTGTAACTTAGTGCCGTGGAAACCCACAGATGCTCCCTTGTCATACATGTCATACACTGGCAAAAAAGTGAAATCAGCTTCTATCACACAATCCACCACCTTTTGACTTACCGGGCAAAGAAAACCCCAACATATGATATACCGTTCGACATGCCTTGATGTCTAGTTATTCAAGATATTGAGCTTTTTGAGGTTCCCCATATTTTTGGCTCTTTAGACCAAAAAAAACATAATTGTTAGTGCATTTATTGACTATTGTTCATGCAGGAAATCACACCCTTATGATATTGAGTAAACCAGAAGGTGTCTTGAAGGACTTGAACGATCAGAACATTAGAACATTACAACAATCTAGACGAGAACAGACCATTCAGCCAACAAAGCTTGCCAGTCCTATCCACTTCATTCTTCTAAAAAAAACACCAAGTCTAGTTTTGAAAGTCCCCAAAGCCCTACTGTCTACCACACTACTTGGTAGCTTATTCCAAGTGTCTATCGTTCTCTGTGTAAAAGTTGTAAATGCCACATCAACCAACCTCAGGGGTTCACCCTCTAATAGAATATGAGGGAGTCAAAGTTAGTCCTTTTCATAAAACTTTGAAAAACTGGGGATCAGTAATATAGGCATGTGGAGTGTCATTTAATGCTATTTCAAGGTTGCTGGTCATGAATATAATAAGTTTGATATCAAATTCTTTACTGATAGTCGTAGCCCTCTAAAAGTCACTCTTAAAAGGTTAAAACTGACAAATTTCAAACAAAAGTATGTGGAGTATCGTATTAGACTATTTCAAGGTTAGTGATTTTGAGTATGGCATTATTTGTGATTTTTAACCATTTACTAGGAATCTTGCCCTCTATGGACCTCTATCAGAGGATGAAAAATGACAAATTTTTATTATAATCAAGAATATTTAGACATCACACATTTAATTGAAGCATACATTTTAATATTTCAAATATCTGACACAACTATTCTGGTATATTATGTAGTTTTGTCTCACAAATTAAATCATAACATTTCTTATGAATACACCAGATCAGGATGGCTTTAACTAATTTAGACTTTCTCATTTTGATGTTCAATCTAAACTGAAATGGCTTTTTTGACCACTGAAAATGAATCTTTTTGGAAACGCTATTCAAACTGTACAAATTTGAAAAAGCTGTGTCCCATGTGGCAGTGTGAATGGGGAGAATGAACCTTTATGTGAACACTCTGTAAAGTGTATACTTTTGAAAATGCTTTGTCTTGTGTGGCAGTGTGGGTCGACAATGGAAACACTGATGGTATGACTGTCATAAGATAAGACAATGTCTTCAATTTGTTGTTATAATATCCCTAGCGATATTGTCTTTACTGTGGGGACAGTTCTTTCTTAACTTTTCTACATAAAACAATGGATACTGCATCTTGAAACACTCTTAATGTTTCACC
Organism: Polypterus bichir lapradei; assembly: GCA_026402145.1. Lineage (NCBI taxonomy): Eukaryota > Metazoa > Chordata > Cladistia > Polypteriformes > Polypteridae > Polypterus > Polypterus bichir. The sequence goes on from JANRMT010062836.1 coordinate 3,496,480, forward strand.
ACATTTATTTTGGCAGGACTCTCAGCCTATATTTTTACATGACTTTCGTGACCTTCTACGGATTTGTGACCTTTAAAAGCAGTTGTACTTTAACAACAAACACCAGAGTGTTTTCCTCAGGTGTTCTTAGACTTCCATATTTTTATTTACTTTGTCTTTACTCCCTAAATATTGATCTTGGTTGATAAACTGTGCACATCCAGTAGAAAAGACACGCATTTTGGCATATGACGCACTTTTAGAATACAGTATTTATAGGCATTCATTTAAATTAGTGTTTGACAGAGTTAAAGAAGTAGTTGTTCAAGACAAAAGTTGGTAGCTGGAAAGAAAGTGCTTTTTATGATACTGTGCAAAACGTAAACGCAAAACGAGTCTTGTAATGGTGTTTTAATTTTGTTTTACCAAAAAAAGAAGGGTCTAAAGCAGAAATTGAGCTGGTTTAGAGAGATTTTAGATGGTTTTGGAGGCACATTTGCAAATACAGCTTGAAGAGAGGTCATATGTCATGTTATTTTTACAACTTTAAGGTTCTCAGAGCCCACACAGAGTATCACATAACCAGTAACGGCTCACTGCACGGTAATGTGCAGTGAATACACTTGACTAGAGCATTCCTAGTTTTCATCCTCTTTCTCTATATGTTTAGCATTCAATTGCTCACAGGTTAATACGCTTGCTGCTCCCTGAGCAGCTCTTCTTTTCTCCAACCTAGCACCCTACTTCTTCTGTTCTTTCATCGGCATCTTTTCGCGTTAGAACTGATTAAGTCAGTGTTTGTGTTGCAATTACTTAGTACATCTTCTTTAATTTTTCACTTAAGGTGGCACTTAAGTCTTCAATCTGCCTCAAGAATGATTTAAGATATGAAGTGGTAGGGGAAGTGACGGCGAAGGTGGAAGAATTGAAAACGGCGCCCATATGCATGCGCCGCAAGAGCACCCTGCTGACCGCTGCCGAGAGTTGATTCTACAATAAAATAAATTAAAAATAAAAAGAGGAATAACCTTGGAGGTCAATCATCACCCTGAAAGTGGATAGTAGACGTCATGTAGTATATGTGTACCAAATTTCAGGTCAATAGGTCAAACAGTTTGCGACTTACAGGTGATTTGAAATTCTGGACAGGCAAATGGACAGCCATTGTAGTGTATTATAGAAGAAGATAATGGATTCATAAAGTTAAATTCTTGGTGTGTGAAAGTAGTATATAAGTCACTCTCTCATGCAGTCTGAATGAGTGATCAATTCATAGTCACATTCTATATTTATTATTACACAAATGCTATATGCGTCAAGAGTTCATTTGAAAAGAATTTTTTGTTTATTTATTACATTTATTTTTGCAGGCTTTTTGGTGATGTGATTTTTTTACATCTCCTCATGGGTGCTGCCATTTTCTTCTCAGAAAGTGTTTTGGTAGTTATGGAAAGCACATGCAGCTTGACATGTAACATTTAATGTGATCACGCTTTTTCTATAAAAGAGGGCAATGGCCGCAGCAAGACATCGAAAGCTTTCGATATGAAGGGAATACTTTGAAGACAAAACCAAAATTTAAGAAAAAATGTTACTGATTTTAAATATGATGTTTTTATGCTTCAATTTCTATTTTAAACCTTTACAAAAAATGTATTACACCCCATTCCAGAAAGAAACACTTTCGCTTATCTCTGCCATGCTTTTAAACATATAAATTCTGACCACTTGGATCGTCCATAAAAATGAGCAAAAGAGGGTCTACAATTGCATTCTCTTCCACTGCACTACACTAGTTAACAGTTAAATAAAAAATACAATGAGTTGCCTTGCAATTTGAAACAAATTAAAATTGTGAATGAGATGTGTAATATTTACTGCAGAAAGACGCCCCCACAAAAAAGTTTAGTATTTTAAGTGTCTCTGTGCTTTGAAAATGAATGCATTATTGTATTCAAATTGAATTATGAGCAACTTCTTGCTGTAGAATTTAAAAAAAAAAAGTGATTCGTAAGGAGGACTCCTGATCACTTACACCATCCTTGCTGAAGGGTAGCATCTCTATGACACAGATAGAACAGCCCATTGATTCATCTTTTTTAATATTTTACATTGGGTCACACTGAGTGAGTGATAGTAACATAAGATTGTCTTCCTTCTCCTGTGACCTTCGAGAAATTACCTTTACTCATTTAATTTCTTTGCAATTCCTGTTGCTACTTGCCTACAGAATAAACAGAAAAAAAATGAGCTGCATCCCAACACAATAGAAAGCAGAATGCCTTCTTAAATTTAATTTTCAAATCATGGCTCAATAATAAAGGTCCAGGATTTCCCTAACGGCCCAGACTGTCAAAAATGCAAATGGATGCAAACTATTAAGTTATGTTGTCAGGAGAGCAAAAGGATAATTACGAGATGCATCTGTCCCCATCTGAAGCCTTATTCCAGCAGTTACTGGGCTGCCACACTCTTTTTGGCAGTAAAGTGCAGATTCTAAAGTGATAATGAAAGCTTTATAGAGAATTAATTAATTAATTAATCACTGTCTCTTAACATTCAGTTTTTCCTAAAAGTGTAAATGCGTTTGACATTTGTGATCCCAGCTACTGCAGGCTGTTTATCTACATTCCAATAATCAGTGATACTAGAAATTTTTGTCGCACCACACCATGTATGTTATTAACCAGGTTAAAGCCAAGGAAAAACTGGTTTGGTTTTTTAATATTGGTATTTCGTGTTTATTAATATTCTTACTTTATCTATTGTGCTCTTCCTAGGCTTATACCTTGCATGTAGTTGTTGTCTGTGTGATTTTTATATATATTTTTTTCCTCAGGATTGTATGGGACTCCCTACTTTGCTTTTCTTGCCACATCCCTAGAGACATGATATGTAGGACAGGTTACCTGGCAATGCCAAATTTGCCTCTTGTGAGTGTGAGCAGAGGTGTGCTTGTGAGTGAGCCCTGCAATAGACTAGAATCTCTTCCAGGACTTTGTAGCTAGTTCTGCTGCATACTCTTTAGCCACCATGTCCATGAATAACCCATTTATAGAATGTCATTTTAATGATATATTATGATGTGCACTTTTTATCTCTACTGTAACTATAAAAAAGACAAGCTTAAACATTTTTATGCTTTTCCAAAACAACCATCTAAGTTTTTGTATGGTATCTTTCAGGCAGAATGCCATTATCAAATTATTTACTAATATATTATATAAAATGATATACTGTGCACCTTTACATTTGTAAGAACATCAGATTCTGTAACTACAGTGAGAAAGAAATGTTAGGGGGCCTTTAAAGCATCAGTGTACACATTTGACTTTTGTAATAAATTCCAGCACCATGTTTCCACAACAGTATAAATAGCTTCAGAAGATGGATGTATGACTAGTTTACTATGCTCTTCAAATACCTCAACGAGCCAAATTAAACCTTCATATTTTAGTAAATGTCTAAGAGAAAGGACCTTCATCTAAAGAAAATTTAGTAACTAAACTTTTTTGATCTTTTTATTAAGGATCCACGGATTGGTAGACTGCTTGCATTATGTACAGTTTCTGATAGTTTATTTTTTTCTATCCTATAAGAATGCTATAGACAGTGTCATCTATTGATTAAGGATATTGAAAACCACAAGCAATAAGTATAGCCATAAATTGCTTAGGCTGTCTGGAATTTAAATGGCTTAATATGGCCTTATGTACAATGCAGGACCCCATTCCTTGCATCCATTGTTGCTGAGGCAGGTCCCAATCTATTGGTGATATTGACAAAAATCCATTATATAAAATGGAAAGAAAGAATTAGTCTTCTAAGAATTAGGCATTGAAGCAATGCCCAGCCTCAAGAGTAAGACCACTTGGCGAGGTCCATTGGAAATAAAATGAAAGGAACAGAAAGGAACAAAGTAGGGGGTTATAATGGAGGCCATTGAGGTTACGTGTCTGTCTATTTCATCCACAGTAGTGAAGCCACTGACCCGGACGAAGAACAATGACCCTGATGTGACACTCCTCAACTTTCCACACTCTGCCAAGCCTACCAGTCCCCTGCTCCCTCATTTACATTTTCTTATTTGGCTGACACCTTCATCTGAGGTGACTTGCAACATTTAAGATACAATTGGTTACATTTCTTTTGGTTTTCCAATTGGAGCACAGGCAGGTCAAGTGAGTGTCAGAAATTGAACCCACAACCTCAGGGATTGAAGTCCAAAGCCTTAACGACTACACCACACTGCCATCATGAGTGTCTAATGATTGGTTGGAAGGGGAATGTATTCCAGCCACAGTTGTGCAACTCACATTGCCTCCCTCCTCCACTATCAGCCTCATTTTTCAACTCAGCAACTGGGACACCAACCCTGCATCATCTCTGAGTATTTTGCTATATACTAGAATCAGTGATTTTTAAAGGTAATAGATTAGCTTAAAGTGTGGGAGATATGTGAAGTGAAGATGAACATGATGGAATAATGAGCAGAGAACAAACAAAGGGAGAGAATTAAGGGAGGGAATACACTATATACTTAAGACACCAGGAGTTTCAGATGCCTTCTCACACTTAACACCTGATTTATATTCACAACCGACTGTAAATGGACACTCACTAAATGATTTTACAGAATAATGAAAGGTTGGAGGTCTTTTTAAACAATTTCACACACAACTCCGTGGCCAGAAAATTTGAACATAACTCATATAGTTCAAACTAAAAGGCAGTCAGGCCTCAAAAATCATTGAGCAAGGATCAGAAGACAGGACAGAACCAAAAAGCAAACAAAGGTTAAAACCAGAAGTCAAAAAGAGAGTCATGAAAAACAAATCATAAACCAAAAATCAGAATGAAAAGGCAGAGCTTTTTTTCCAGAAACAGTAATCAGATTATCCAGGAAAATAAAGTTGCTAGGTTTGGTCTCAGATACAAGTTGCTGTTTTTGGGAATCTTTATACTGGTGCACAGATAACATCACAACGGGTGCACCCCTAGTGCATCATGGCAGAATCCCCATGGAATCGAGTGATGTGAAAGGCAATCATGCAACCAAAATGGTGTCAGAACAGATCAAAATGGAAGCTCTAAGTAAAATTCTAACTGAACAATTAGATTCCTTGGGCATTAAAACTCCCAAAATGACACTGAGATTAATATTCTAGTCTCAGTAAAACTCAAGTAAAATTAAAAAGGAACTCAAATCCTACCACATAATATCTGAGCAATTTCACACTGTGAAGAATAATTTGATATTGCACTGTACCTCTGCTTTTACAGTTGGCTAAATACAGGTAGTCCACAAGCTACGGACATCCGACCTACGAATTATGAACAGGGCCGCAGCTGCGACGCATGCGCCTCAGTAACTGCCGATCTGTTATCTTTGGCCTGGGGACACTGCAAGCAGTGGCTGGACGGAGGCTTGTGGGGGGCGATTTCGCCACTCGTGCAGTGTAGTGTCCCTCAGGCAGCTCCCGGTAGCAAGCGGTGACCCGTGGTCCATAGTCACCAGGGCCACAGCTATCGCTCATGTGCAGGATGGAGGCTTGATGGGGCGGTTCGCTACCCACCCACCACGCCGCCACAGCTACTGCTCCTGACTGGACGCAGGCTGGATGGAGTGGAGGGGGGCGTTTCACTTCCTGCCCACCATACAAGGGCTGCCCCGTTCGTTCTCGGTGGGCAGCTGTTGATGCTGCAAGTGGTGACCCGGTTGTGGCTGAACAGAGGCCATTGAGGGTGAATGAGGCGGCAGGGGGTAGCATTGTAGTGTGCCTTGGGTGGCTGCCTGTTGAATGGGGGCGGTGGTGGGCGATTCACTACCCGCCTTTGGCCACACCATGTTCGTTTTCGGTGGGCAGATGCTACAGGCAGCATACTTGTAGTGGAGGTGTGGTGGGTGGGTAGTGAACTGCCCCTCGCCACCCCCATTCATTCTCAGTAGCAAGCTTGTACTGTTACGCATATAGTAGAAAGTTGTCTCTTGTCAGTACATCAGATGTGTTGACGACGGGTGCCTTCCTGCTGTGATAGCGGATACAGTGCTGTGCAGAAGAGCTCATCTTAACCTTTTGTCTTCACCCTTCAAGAATGTCTCTGAAACACAAATCTGATGCAAGTGCTGGTGATACAGTAAAGAAGAGAAAAATCATCACCATTGAAAATAAAGTAGAAATAATAAAAAGGTCAAAGAGAGGTGAAACTCAATCATTCATTGGCAGAGCACTTGGTTACAGTCAGTCAACAATAGCATTTATTAAAATAATGTACCTGTTCCGACTTACATACAAATTCAACTTAAGTACAAACCTACAGTCCCTATCTCGTACGTAACCCGGGGACTGCCTGTATTGCTAAGCTCGCTATCAGTATTTACTCTACTGCCCTACCCTGTATCTTACAACTAGTGGGCTATAGTACATATGCTAAGCTGTGAAAAGTACTAATATGGAATACTACCCAGAATGCACAGCTGCTGTTCAGTATTCTTCATCATTTCTTCTTTGAAGACTCAATCATAATATTTCTCAGAAGAAATGAAAGAATGTTAAGAATTGAAACCCCTTTTGCAGCCTGTTAGAAAATGTATTTTTACGTTCAAAACTTTTCAATTCATAAGATTTTAATATTGAAAGATGAATTTTCATACGTGTGTTCAAAATTACATTTTTGATGCCCCAAAGAGATTATATATTTCTTTTCTGTTCGATTTTGAAGAGCATTATACCACCAGTTTAGAATCTCTGTGGACAGATAATAGGTTGTTAAGTGGCCTTGCCTGGTTGTTAAGGACCACTTCCCAAGATGTGTGTCACAAAGACTCACTTATAAATTCCAGCACAACACCTGTAGCCATTTGTTTGAGGTTACAGATATGACCTGTGAATAAGTGTCTTTTAGTGACACAGTTCTAGTGAATAGCCCCTTGCAATTTGTGCCAGACTATGATAACAGTTTAGCTCTTTGGTGTTCATAGCAAATCAGTATTTTGAGAAATACGTTTCTTTTAAGAGTCTATGTCAAAAGACATGTGAATTTCCTTGTCTACTGCTAACTACAGTACATCATAGCAGTTGCTCTCTCTTACCTACTCAAAGGGATGGCCTGAGATAAAAAGGTAGGTGGTTCCTGTCCATGTTGTGGTCTTACTGGTCTGGTTTTTGTTAATGCTGCAACAGTTCTCTAGGTACATCTCAACCAATTTCTTCTTCTCATGCATCCCCAAATGTTTTGCATTCTTGCTTGCAAAATCATAAACATGGAGTTGCTTCCTGATTGGTCACTAGGAATGGACATGCAGAATCACCTTTCGTGATCCAACATGACTGATGAGCTCACATTGAAAGCTCCAGAATTTTTTGACATTTCAAAAAACTATTGGTAGCTACAGTAGTAAGCCATCTGAATTAGGCTTGAACATATCTCATACCTTTCGAGCAACAATATGATGTTCCCATGATTTTGTGCTGATTCTAAATGTAAAAAGGATAATTGATGAGGCTGAACTGATAACAAGATGTAATGCATTCCATTACTTAGAAAAAAAAATCACGATAACCCTTTGTTTTTGGACATGTTGGTGTGGGACCACCAACAGATGCTGATCAAAAGATCACAGTGATCTGCCTGGATAACAAGGTATAATAAAATCAACAATACATGAAAGGACCTGTTCATGTAGTGCATTAAAAACAAACAATAAAATCTAAAAATGAATATGGTAAGAAACAGGACACCAGTGAAGAGAAGCTAGAAATGGAAAAATATGCTCTTTTCTTTGTGTTAGTGAGTAGTCTAGCGGTTGCATTCGGAACTAATTCCAAATTAGAAATAGAAGACTGACTTGAACCCGAACATAATGAATTACGGTAATGTAGTCAAGAGAAGACAAAGGCATGGATGGCATTTCTAGTGAGGAACAAAATACTTAATTTTAGAGATTATCCTAAGTTGAATAAAACAGACTGTACAATGGAACTAACTTGTTCATCGAAACTAACATCACAATCAAAAATTACAGATTTTTAATATTTGGCACGATATATTGTGAGAACTGACCAAGATCAACTGATGACAGAGACGGAGATTTATTTGGATGACACAACAGAATCCCTGTTTTTTATCATTTAATTGTAGAAAATTATTGACCATCTAGGCCTTTATCTTATAATGCTCACATAGTATAGAATGCTTACAAGGGTTATTAAACTTTATGTGCAGATATAGTTGACAGTCATCAGCATAATAATGAAAAGAGACATTTTATTCATGAATAATGTCCCCAAGCGAGTATAAATATAATAAAAACGAGTTTGCCCAAGGACTGAGCCTTGAGGAGCACCATAACAAACAGTTTCAGTTGATGAATATTCATTTCCAATATTAACCAACATGGTTTTGTTGGTTAAATAGCTCTAGTGTATGCATAGTGTACACCCACCCTAAAAGAACAGATGCTAAGGAGTATTGGGGGGAGATTCTAAAGGGTAGGCAGCAGGTAGGTACAATAAAGCAAGCAAATACCTGAGCTTTTGCTAATCTCTTCTCTAACAGATCACGCTCCCTCTCAGTCTGCTGTAGCCTCTTGTTGAGCTCCACAATGTCCCCCTTTAGAGATGCCAGGGCTGCAAGATGAAGCTACAAAAAAACAAATATACATTCAGGCTTTTAATGCATTCTCATGCATTGAGAATCCTCCGCTAGACAAAAAAAAAATTGTCATAATATACAGTATAACTAATCAGAAAACTTACAACAGATGAAAGTGACAAATCTAAGACATAGAACAGAATGATTTACTGAGAAATCAGTTACCTAATAAAGCTTAGGCTTGGAAGTTCATTTCAACATTTGGAGTCTGGTGTTGACAAGATATATAATAACACACACCAACAAAGTTTACATCAAAAAAATGATGCTTATTACTTTAAATCTTTTGACTAACAAAGGCAAAAAACTTTTTCTTTTTAGTTCAGTTTTGGCTTTAGGCAAGGATTAAAAAATTAAACAGAATCAGTGACTAGAGCAGTCTGCCAACATACTGTACTTACGCTTATGTTAGGCCACCTGCCCTGGCATTTGCTTTTTAGCCATGGAGCCTTACCTGCCCAACATATTAGTATGGTTGCTTGCTACTTAATGGCTCAGCTACATCTTTTGCTTTATGATGGGCCTGACTGAATTTGCTTTGAGTTCATAGCTTCAGCAGTTTTATACACTTAGATGCAGCCCTCCAGCTTGTATTGCAGGACGCAGCCCAATTGAAAGCGCATGACCCAGAGCAGTCAGCAAAAACAGACAGAATCAGGAGATGGGATCATCTGACCAAAGCCATGACAGGACCGCCTTCTGCCGAAAACGCTGCACTCTGTTTTTCCCCATGAAAATGTAGAGTCGTATTCCCATTTATTTTTAGCACTTCCTGTGCTGGGTATATTCATTTGCTCAGCTAACAAGTGAATTATTTATGCATGAGGAACCTATAATAAGTCTGGCTGCTGAAAAGGAGGTGGTGTGAGTTGTGGTGGGGGTTGTTGGAGGATTTTTTTTTTTCTTAAGGTACTCCTTATAGGTTTTGAGCTGACAATCAACTTCCACTGCGGCACAATAAAGTACAAACTAAATCTGGCACTATAATATTAAATCAATATGGATGGAATTAAAGTCATATAGTGCTCACTCAGGTATAAGCTGTAGCTCCTGACAGGCTGAAATAGTGTCAGGATCATAACTACCAGTCAGCAACCAAAGTCCATCTCTAGGGGAATGAGCTGAGCACTAAATCACGTCAGTCCAGACCATATCTAATTTATTAATCAGACAGAAGGCACATTCTGTATTCAGTTCTCCTCAAAGTGATCTCTGAAGAGACTCTTTGGCAAAGCAGCAGTGGACTGTTGTACTTTACTGAATGGCAGTTTTTGTTTTTTTAAACTTACTTGACCAAGACTTCACCCTTTTCTTGCAACTTTATGAAACAGAAAAAATGACTCATAGTTTAATTAATATAACGGAGAGGAGTATAGTATTACTGGCTTCCTATATCCTTTCTTAAAGACAGACTAAGTGTAATGAGATGAGACAGGGTACTGCGGTATATATCAAAAACAATAATTTGAGCTCACAGGATTAATAGAGTGGATTAATAGAGAAGAAAAAAAAATGTCTGAATCACTGTAGATTAACATAGTAAGAAAGATGTCTAGACGAACAGTGATTAGAGAGTGCTGAAGGTGGCAAAATCAAGTGTTATATCCATCCATCCATTATCCAACCTGCCATTTCCTAACTACAGGGTCATGGGGGTCTGTTGGAGCCAATTCCAGCCAACACAGGGCGCAAGGCAGGAAACAATCCCCGGGCAGGGCACCAGCCCACCGCAGGGCGCACACACACACACACACACACACACACACCCACACACCAAGCACACACTGGGGACAATTTAGAATCGCCAATGCAGCTAACCTGCATGTCTTTGGACTGTGGGAGGAAACCCACGCAGACACAGGGGTGCCCAAGTGTTGTATTCAAAGCGTATTTCAACTGAATTTATTTTTGTATACCACTCTTCACTGAGTACAGACTCAGAGCACGGTAACAAATTTAAAGATAAAATACAAATTAAACATTTTAAAAATTTCATTATGTATACACATAAAACTATTAATTAGGCTAAACACACAGGAAAACAAAATTGGTTAACATAAATGGATCCTGACAATATTATGTACTTTAATATTACTGTTGAGATATCGCCAGTAGCATCCCTGGAGAAAATAAACCTCTGAGGTCTAAGGTTGGTTTTAGAAAAATTGTGACATGGTCACAGTTCCAAAGACATAGGCCGACTGAACATCTAACCCCACCCAGGCCTATAAAATAAAGAGTACTTTCCATTAGTAACATTATAATTACAACAGAAAAGATACTCTGTAGGACTATGTGCACAGAAGATCAATCAAAATGCAGTCCTGGACTATAGGGCATCTGCTACCCCGATAGGCTAAGGACACTGAATGTCTTTTGGAACAAAAAAAAGTCTGTTGGGAATACGCTAGGCATTTAAATTCTCAGAAAGCACTTCAAATTTACTTTTTAAAGTTAATTAAGGACTTAAGGATATCTGATAAAAGAAAAAAGAGCATAAATGATAGAAAAGAAACTGTATTTCTTTACATAAATGATTAACGGAATCTGAAACCAACTACTGAGCAATGCAACTGAGGTGACTACCTTAGCAGAATTTAAAAGAATGAAATAATGGGACCACTGAGTTAATAATTAGTGAAAATGGTGGAATTAATGTGGGCTGCCTATCCATGTCTGATCTGCCATGTTGTTTGACCATTTTATGAGAAATTATAAGCATCTATCCATTTAATAATGCTTAGAGATCAGAAGAGACAATGCAGCAAATCTCTACCACGTGTTTTAAATTTCTTGCTTTGCTCTCTTTCTCCACCAGTCCTGTCTTCATAATTACTTTACCTAGTTTTCTCTCTAATTTTTTAATTTGCCACTGTGTTCATTTTTCTTTATCTCATGTTCTGCTCATCAGCTTTTGTAGTTTATAAGTGGCAGGTATATGTGCTGAACGGTGACTGCAATTTACTTCGCCAGCACTGTTTAAATAGACCATAATGTTCATCGTCGATTTATCCTTACTTTAAAAATTAAGAATATCCAAAAACAATGGCTTAATAAATAAAAATACTGTTATTTTTCTAGTTTATCAAAAAATTAATGTTTATCAAAATACAGTACAAAGATAATCAACTAATCCAAAATAAAGTTATATCCATGTTTTTTATTGTAAGACAGAAAAAACTAGAACATTTTATATCATTTTAACAATTAAGACTGGCAGCATAGTACTAGACTTTGATTAGGATAGACTTTAATACTTTAGTACTGCAGTCTCTAGACCACTTTGACTTGAGGATGCCATATTGCATGATTAGAAATCACATGAGATGACAGATTGCACAAACTCATCATGACACCTCATCATGGTTTTAGATTTTCTATTGCCCTAAAAAAGTACTGCAAGATCAACACATTTTGGTAGCCAATCATTCTCTTTTGTACACAGTGCCCTCGAATGACAAAGACAAGAATTCAAATAGACATTTAGGCTGGATCCAACTGTCCACAAGACTATCATCTCTTTGGAAAGTTCCGAACTCTGGTTTTCCTTCATTTCTTGTAGATTTGATTGGGGGACTTCCCTGTTTATGGGCATTGTATGCATTGTACTTCTTGCTGAGCCTACAATAACTGTCAATGTCTGTACATACAGTTCTGTGTCTAAGTCACTAAATGTCTGTTGTACTCTGTCAACCCCCAACCTGCAGTTGTGGCAATGAAAATCGACCTCCCTCCCACCTCCCAATTCTTCTATCGTGGAACTTTAAACATTAAAGTAGAACCCCCTGCTCTTCAATCCCAGTGCCACAAATTTTATAGGAGAGATGTCGACCTTACAAAGTGGTGCTTGAATTTCTAGTGGGGAAGCCTAGAAAATTGTGCTGCAAATATATATATATATATATATATATATATATATATATATATATATACAGTATATAGTACAGGCCAAAAGTTTGGACACACCTCCTCA
>JANRMT010062836.1:3509486-3562607 GCA_026402145.1 Polypterus bichir lapradei
CAGTTTATTCTTCCAGGTTCTAACTCTTTATTGATTTATCATCTGTATATATATATATATATATATATATATATTTGTAACATTCATTCCAAAGGTGGAATGTCTCAAAGTTTATGTTTGTTCACCTTTCGATCATTTATTTAAAAACATTTTAAGTTGATCAGTTTTAATTAAAAAAAAGAAAAGATAACAGCACTCATTGTACTGATGCAAAACAATAGTAAGGATGTTTTTAAGAAGTTTAGGGACTTGGAGATAAAGACGCTGCTGATAAATCAATAAAGAGTTAGAACCTGGAAGAATAAACTGTGCACCAAAATCCTAAAGGCTAAACAAAACTTGGTAAAGAGACATACCTAAATTGTTCTTTAAGGTTCAGAAAAATTAGTGCAAAACCTTAAACAGGAAGCAGAAGTCATCCATTGCCAAAAGTTCATTAACCCTGGATTCAAAATAAAGGCAGCTACACATGTTTGAGAAATATCCACAAAACTGGACAACAGCGGCAATGATGACGTAACAAAAATTCTAAAAATGGGGACACTCACGTAAAAACAAAATGCTGGCCAGTAACAATAGAATTGTAATGTGATTAATTATGTTTTACAAGGTTCTAGCCAAATTAAAAGTAAAACAATAAATAAAATAATTCAATTCTGCATTGCATCAGACTCCTAATTACACCAAAAACATTCTGTTAAATGCAAAATTGAATGTAAAATAAAGTAAAAATCTGTTCTTCATAACACTCATCACCCACAGCTCTCAAACTTGTGCCATAGAAGAAAAGATGGTGAGGCCAGTTCACCAAACCAATACCCATAGATAAAGCTAACACCAAATTACATATTTCCTGTAATCTACAATATAATACAGGTGTTTGTGTGTGTATGTCCAGTACCTGTGAGCAATCTGATTGGTCACTTTGGCTTTGGTGATGTAATTAAAAGAGGAAGTATGAGTGAGAGACACACGATGAGGAGTAAAGGTGTAGGGAGCACAATGACAGTTGCCTTCAAAGACAGGAAATAAAAAAGTAGGAATGAGGAGAGCACAGTATCTCAAAATGACTGTCTGAGTCTCAGAAGCAAGTTTTACGTGAATGTGCTTGAGAGAAAGAGAGAGTGACATACAAGGGAGAGCCAGACACATGAGGATACTGAAGAAAGGCACTGAAGGTATATAGAGGGCAACAAATAGCAAATATTTTAAATGCATTCTGTGAACGTGACTAGCATATAACCAGAGAAAAAGTAAAAAGCCCATTTTTAGATGAGCTCACTGGATGCTTTGTTAATCTACTAATCTACTATGCAGATTAACTCCAGGTGAATTAAATTATAGAATGAAGACAGGCAATTTGTCAAAGTGATTAATTCAGAGTTCATCCATTGGGAAGAAATGAGTAGTGTAGCGGCCATTGTCCCCAAGCAGATGAACTTACAGTGATGCACAGAGAGATCAAAGCCAGAGAATTTGAACACCAAGGTATACAAAATTAAAAAATGTTCCTCTTTCTGGATGGCAATAGGGACATCAATTATATTGAAAAAGAGCTTGTTAAATCAGTAGTCTCCTGCTAGGAATTGAATGTATGGTTTAATTTAACAAGATGTAACAAAGCCCTGAGCTCACATGGCAGCATAAGTAGAAAACAAATGCATGCACTGGGGAAAAAAGCAGACCTGTTCTGTATATCTGGAAATCAATATTCAATATTAGAAGTGGTCAAACCAGGGATGAACAATTGGCAAATCAATGTGGAATATCTGTTTCTATGCTTTTGAATACCAGAAGTTATCTGATTTTTTTAAAGAAGTTATTAAAGAGGGAATTTAAGTAGTATAACCCTCATCCACAACACAAGCAGCTTAAAGATAAAGATCATTTAATCAGCACTAATGTACATAATAAAAACAGAGTCAGTCACTCAGATATCAATATACTTAATTAAACTACAATAATAAAGTTATTATCATTGATTTCAATAAACACAATTTAAAAAGTACACATTTGGGAGTTACAATTCTTCTTACAGAGATGAAAGATTATTACTAGGATAAAAACTATATATATATATCTACACAATAGTCTGTGAAACTAAAAAGAAGAAGAATGGAATAAAATCTTTAAAAAGCAACAAGCCATAGTGCAGACCTAAAGACTGAAGATAATTCAACACATCACAGGAAACAAAAATGATTTTGGCTCAACGGGTATGATCAATATACTCCTCACACATACGTAGATGCCTTTCATCAACCCAACTTTACAAATAGTAGAGAACTGTACAAGAAAATTGTAACAAAAATCAATTCCAGAAAGTGTTTCCCATTTGTTATATTTGAGAAGATTCTTTAAGCAACATTATCCACATTAAGGTAAGTAATTCAGACGAGGTTCAGCATTTTGTTGGAATGGTTAGAGCTCCAGTGTAACATCTACATTGAAGCTGAATTCCTGCCTGGTCACTCTCTGTGTGGGGTCTGCATGGGCTATCTTGCCACATCCTTAATATGAGCATGTTAGGTTGATTGGGATCTCTTATACCAAGATACATTGGGCTCTAACCTTAAACTGGGGTGAAGTGTGTTTAGAAAATGGAATATGGATTAAAAATATGACAGGACATGGCAAAAGATGATTAATCAAACTCCTTTTTTATTGTTTGAGAAGCTACAGCATTATTCAGCGTTTTTTTCAGGCATATGAACAAAGCGAGGCAACTAACCGTGGACCTACTTTTTGATAACATATTTATAAATGCAGTTTGACAAGATTTCATAGTCTGCCAAATTTGAAATTCTTCAAAATAATTAATAACTGTATATATTTTATACTTCTAGCCTACCCTTGGGGAGATACAGAACAGTGCCTCAGCTCTGAGTGGCAGCTGTCAAATCCCCCCTTCTCTTATCCTCCATGCCCATGCTGCATTCTGTTATATCCTATTCAAGGAATGTATAAAGGTAGTTTCTAATTTCTGAATTTAAGGTTTCCCAGGAGTCCAAAAGCTAGAGGTCAGTAGTGCGATTTAACCTGAAGTTAAACACATTCATACTACTTGCAAGTCAAAATGTTCTAAAATTTATTAGTCTTAAAATAAAATGTTCTTGTTACGCCTGCACTCTCTAAGCCAGGTATCTCAGTATGTTGTATATTGTCTGTGTGAGCCGAATTCAGAAATAGCCAATAAAAATGTTCACCCACAGGAGATGCAAGCATTTCTTCCTTGCTACCCCAATATTTTACACTTATTTGCAAGCAGTATTATAAAAGCCATTTCATATAAAAATTAAAAAAAAGATTAAAAAATGCACTAGATTCACTTCACATCCATGCAAGTGAAACTGATAAATTACCTAATCAGAAGCAAATTAATAACCATCAACTGGGGACGTGTGAAGTGCAGCAATCGCTTTTAAAATGCAAATGTTGGTACAAAAACAACAAAGAAGCTGTTCAAACTGAGAGAGCTCCAGCATACCCTGCCTCACTCTCAACACAAAGAGTTAGATGCAAAGGCAGAAAATAAGAAAGCTGATTATTTGAAGCCATATATTCTGGTCACACTGTGCTATTGAAGCTTGGACTTGTTTCATTTTCAGAACACCAAGTCAAACGGCAGGTTTAATATTAAAAATTAGGGATATAAATGTTAGGAAAAAATATACAGTAGTTACAGAAACACAATTCAGCTACTAATTCTTTTAATTAGTTTGCTTTTTAAATTGTTGTTTCACAGCTCTAACACAATTGCTGACTGAAACGTAGTTGGTTGAAATATGTGTTTACAAGAGCTCCCCTATGAAATTCCTACAGTAGTGCAGCGATATGATTATGTATGAAATGTCAGTCGTGCAAGTCTGTGTTTTATCTGTGCTCTATAATGGTCTGGCGCCCCATCTCTGGCTCCTACAAGGCATCCTTTGCTCCCTGTCGCATAGAATTGGACAGGGGAGTACTAAGTTAAATTAATCAATGGATAAATCATTCTCAAATCCATTCTTTCCATTGCCAACCCTGTTTATTATTTTATATACAGTGCATTTGTCACAAATAGCCCTGAATGGGATTATAGTCCATTGTTGCAAATTTTTTACAGAGACTAACTCACCCATCTTTGGGATGTGAGAGGAAACCAAAATACGAAGCATCATTTAAAAAAGTGTAAATGTCACATATTTTGTGAACTGGCACCTGGAGTTATGATGGAACTACTGCACCAGTGTGGATCGCAGAAATCACTATTACCACACAAAGGTATGTATTTTTTTTTTAATCAGGCGCATATTAGGATAATGTTTATTATACTGTTTTCTGCTGTGTTTGGCTTGATTTACAGAGATGTTCATAAATATAGCATTTGTGCTTTTTCTGTCACAGGTAGAATAATTCTTGAGCTGTGTGGCATGTATTGTGGTTGTTCTGGTAGTACGATGCCTGTATTGACCACACAAAAGTACATATTTTTTTAAATTAGGCGCATATTAGGTGTCACACTTAGGTCACAGATTTGCACAGAAACACAGGAGGTTGGAGACAGGAACTTCATTCAAACACTGCAAATGAACATTTGTCTCTTTTTCAAAAGTTTAAAAGTACTCTCTATGACAAGACAGAGATGACAGAGAGAAAGAGAGAGAGAGACGCAAACAATCAATTCCAATACTGACAGGTGCTGTACATGCTTTTAAGTATGCAGAGTACCGCGCGAGAGGTTTATCATTCGACAGAGCGTGAATAAGTTAAGGAGCAATGTGAAGGTAGTCTGTCAACATTTTTCAGGGGTTTTCCCAGGAACGTCTATATTCTCTGAGGGTGCGATCAGCCCCCCCAGCTCACATAGGATAATGTTTATTATGCTATTTTCTACTATGTGTTTGGGTTGATTTACAGAGATGTTCATTAATACAGTGTGTTTGCATTTTCTGTCACAGGTAGAATAATTTTTGAGCCATATGACATGTATTGTGGTTGTTCTGGTAGTACAATGCCTGTATTGACAACTATAATGGGTATCATGTTGACTGCAATTTCACAGATGCATTTAAGACAAACAAAATATTGGGTATATTAATCCATGTCACTTGGTGCATGCATATGCTCAGCCTCATCTGCAGAAAACAGTACAGGGGTCCTCGGGTTACAACGTTTCGACATACAACGTTTCAAGTTTACAACACTCACTTCCATAAAAACTTAAAAAAATTGAGACATGAGAAGGAATAAAGGTAAGCATTTTTTTACACTCATTTTTTCTGTTACTACAGTACAGTATATTTATGTCCTTTTCTTTTTTCTCAGGGTTAGATTTTGTGTTTTTATGTTCTAGATTATGATTTTGCAAATGTGTTAAGATAGGTAAGTGACTTAGGCTAGAGTGTGTTTCGACTTACACCAAAATTCGAGTTACATCACTGTTGTAGGAACGGAACTGTGTCGTAACCCGAGGACCCCCTGTAAAAAGAAAAGGATGGTTGCTAGGGAATGAAAAGGAACATACTTCCTGTATTGTGTATTTTGTGGCAGAAAAAAAAGAAATACTACTATGCTTGATGATACATTTTCATGTGACTACATGCACAAAAAAGAGACTGAACAGTTATCAGATTGCTGGGCAACTGCAGCAGAAGTGGTAAGGGAGACAGCTGGAAGGGTGCTTCCTGTGGCATCTGGACAAAGGAAGGAGGACAAGGAAACCTAATGGTGGTGTGATGGGGAAGTATAGGAAAGTTTACAGAGGATGAGGTTGGCAAAGAAGAAGTGGGATAATCAGAGAGATGAAGAAAATTGATAGGAGTACAAGGAGAAAAGGCATAAAGTGAAGAGAGAGGTGGCAAAGGCTAAAGATAAGGCATGTGATGAGTTGCATGGAAGGCTAGACACTAAGGAGGGAGAAAAGGACCTGTACCAATTAGCTAGGCAGAAGGACCGAGCTGGGAAAGATGAGCAGCAGGTTGGAGTAATAAAGGACAATGATGGAAACATACTCACAAGCGAGGACTGTATGTTGAGTAGATGGAAAGAGTACTTTGAGAGGTTGATGAATGAAGAGCATGAGAGAGAGAGAGAAGGTTGGATGATGGGAGATAGTGAACCAGAAAGTGCAACAGATTAGAAAGGAGGAAATAAGGACAGTTATGAAGAGGATGAAGAATGGCAAGGCTGTTGGTCCAGATGAGGAGGCGCTTAGGAGGGAGAGATGGCAGTGGAGTTTTTAGCCAGATTGTTTAATGCAATCTTGGAAAGTGAGAGGATGCCTGAGGAGTGGAGAAGAAGTGTACTGGTAAAGATATTTAAGAATAAGGGGATGTGCAGAGCTGTAGTAACTATAGAGGGATAGAAAGAGTAGTGGAAGCTAGAAGGGAGGTGATGATTAGTGAGCAGTAGTTTGGTTTCATACCATGAAAGAGCACCACAGATGCAATGTTTGCTCTGAGGGTGTTGATGGAGAAGTATAGAGAAGGTCAGAGGGAGTTGCATTGTGTCTTTGTGGACTTGGAGAAAGCATATGACAGGGTGCCTCGAGAGGAGTTGTGGTACTGTATGAGGAAGTCAGGAATGGCAGAGAAGTATGTAAGAGTGGTCAAGAATATGTACGACAGAAGTGTGACAGTTGTGAGGTCTGCAGTAGGAGTGACGGATGCATTGAAGGTGGAGGTGGGATTACATCAGGGATCGGCTCTGAGCCGTTTCTTATTTACAATGGTGATGGACAGGTTGACAGACAAGATTAGACAGGGGTCCACATGGACTATGATGATTTATGGATGACATTGTGATCTGTAACAAAAGTAAGTAGCAGGTTGAGGAGACCCTAGAGAGGTGAAGATATGCTCTAGAAAGAAGAGGAATGAAGGTCAGTAGGACAAAGAGAGAATACATGTGTGTGAATGAGTGGGAGATCACAGGAAGGGTGAGGATGAAGGGAGTAGAGTTGGTCAAGGTCGATGAGTTTAAATACCTGGGATCAAAAGTACAGAGTAACAGGGTGTGTGGAAGAGAGGTGAAGAAAAGAGTGCAGTCGGGGTGGAATGGGTATATGGGTTGGAGACAGTGGCCCTGACCAAAAAACAGGAGAAAAAGCTGGAGATGGCAGAGTTAGTGATGTTAAGATTTGCACTGGGTGTGACAAGAAGAAATAGGATTAGAAATGAGGACATTAGAGAGTCACTGTAGGCTGGACAGTTTGGAGACAAAGTCAGAGAGGTGAGATTGCGTTGGTTTGGAAATGTGCAGAGGAGAGATGCTGGGTATATTGAGAGAAGGATGCTAAGGATAGAACTGCCAGGCAAGAGGAAAAGAGGAAGGCCTAAGAGAAGCTTTTTTGATGTGATGAAATAGGACATGATGGTGGTTTGTGTGACAGAGCAAGATACAGAGGACAGGAAGATATGGAAACAGATGATCCTCTGTGATGATCCTTAATGGGTGCAGCTGAAAAACGAAGACAACATGGAAAAAAAACAGCATGTCACGTATTTTTAAAAACTTAATGCACTCCTCTGTGGTGGTATGACTGAGGGTCATAGAATATAATTGATTTTACTTCTGTGCCAAGAATAACCTGCATTTTGCAGCTGTGAAAAATACACAGAAAAATGCAGAAGTGTGTCAGCTTTATTCACTAAAATTATAGTGAAGTTCCGTTATACTGAAAGATTTGCATTTTGTACACTTAGTTTATGTATTTGAAACTAATTGAAGTTAACATTGATGAGACATTGAGGAGAGTGCAAGCACAGAATGTATACAATATTCAAACATTTCATTTTCCTACCAGCCACAGCAGATCAGTCTCTAAAGATTCCTTAAAAAGTCCCTTGCTCCAAAATGGAAGTTTAAGTAGGTGAAGCGATGTATTGTAACAAAATAAAATATGTATGAGAGTTCAAATGGAGCCATGTTGATAACCTAGTAAATGTCATGTTACGATACTGTAGTCCTCCTCCTATAGAGGAGTGAGTGAACTACTAAATCAATAATTGAAGGAAAAAAAATGAAAATATTGATGGTGGTTTCACACCTTAATAACATAAGAACATAAGAAATTTGACAAACAAGTGGAAAAAATTCAGTCCATCCAGCCAATTTATTTAGCCAATCGCTAAACTGTCTCAATATCTCATCTAGATACTTCTTAAAGGGTGTCAAGGTTTTTGATTCAACTTCTCTTGGTATTTGTTCCAGTTTCCCACAACTATTTTTATAAAGTAGTGCTTCCTGGCTGCTATTTTAAATGTATTTCAAATCCATACTGACTCCTACTGAAAAATTGGAACCCCATTTCCAGCGTACTGAAGGGCTCACAAGGGCTTACTTCACCTCATCAGCCCTGTGGTGGGTGAAATTATTCACTGGTCAACAACTACTGGCTCTTAGAGAAAAACAAAAAACTAAAGACACCAGAAAAGAATAGCTTAAAAACAAAAGCCAAGCAAAATGACACCTTTTATTGGCTAACTAAAAAGATTACAATATGCAAGCTTTCAAGGCAACTCAGGCCCCTTCTTCAGGCAAGGCACAATAGCCAAATGAGTGTCTTAATTACCTTAATACCAGAAAAAGATAACAGGTAAACAGTAAAAGAGCAATTATAAAAACAGCCTTACAGAAACCGAAAATTCATGTTAAATGGCTTGAGTAACATGGAGTGTCTTAATGAGGCATACTTTGTGTTGATAAACTTTCACTTTTGTCCTGATTAGACTACCACCTAGAGGCAATGATCCCATTACTCAAAAAAGCACATGCTGAACAGAAGGTGCAGCAAAAGAAACCACTCTTTCTACCGATTTACAAGTGGAGACACTCTGCTATTTTATGTTTTAGGAAACTCTCAAATTTTAGGGGTACAGAATTATTTGTTGAGGTCACTGCAACCTGATGCCCTTACAGCTTTGAAATTCCAAATTTAGCTTGGAGACAATTTCAAGGATGGCTTCATCACTCAACCCCAGTTTGGGATTAAGAATGCCAATGTTGTATTGATATATCTACAGTTGTAAAGACAGTGGGGTGCAGGTTTTGGTCAGGAGATGGAAATGCCAGGGAGCTGGAGAAAGAGAGAAAGAGAAGACCTTAGAGATTAAATGAAATCAAATGCATTACTGAACTTTGGAGATGTATTAAGGAAGAAGCTGCTCTAACAGACAGACAGAAGCCTAGTGAGGCAGGAGAACATTTTGTTTAACCGTTCATTCTTTTCTTTACTACTCTTGTGTTCTCATTTTTTACATTTTTTAACTCTCTTGGAATTTATTCAAGGCCAGTACGACAGCAGTGTGACGTGCATCAGTTATCGTTATTTTTTATCTGACTGTACATTATGAAAGATCAGAATTCAGCCCTTATTGACTTTTTAAAATTAATATTATACTTCTACAGTTTGGTCAGGCAGTGTTCACTTTTAATTTTTTAAATTAAGAATTTATATTTTATTTCTGAGTCATTTGCTGCTTTACAAAATAGAGTCTTAGACTCCGATGTGGTAAGTATGAAGAAGAAGAAAATTAATTCATTATTAAGTACTTACTGACATAACTTTAATATGCTCAGCAACATTCAGCATATAAATCTTGAGTAAGCTGCCTTTACTCCAGATGGCATTTATTTCACCAAGAAAATGACATTAGAGTGGTGTAATGTACTTCCATTATCTATCTGGAGCTTGAAAGCTTTTTTTTATACAGATATCGATAGTCCCAGAAGAATTCCAAGAGATGTTAGGTTATGTACAGGTCTTTTTTGTCCTCTAAGATTGTTTCATCATTGTACAAGAGAAAGACCCTTTACTCTGCTGTCAGCAGGCTCTCAGGAAATTTCAGTACTTTACACAAAGGAGTTTGTTCATGCTAAAGAACATGCTCCATTCCTCACATTTAAGAAAGAATTACGTAAAAAAATTTAATTTATTTAAATTAGAACTGAGAGTAGCCAAAACACAGGCTTAGTACCAAAGTTTAATAACAGGTACATTTGTGAGTACATTACAGAAGAGAAGGATTTTCAGCTTGAATCTAAATGTAGGAGAGGAAGAAGTTAAACAGACAGGCAGGTCCTGTAAGATGGTCTTCTGAGGATGTCAGATTTTAAAAGATTCATCTACTGTAATATGGGATGTGTCTTATAATATGTGGGAATCCCTGTTCACTAATATGGTAGGAGGGCACTGTAGCAAAACATACATATATATATATACACATACATATATATCTACTCTATATATATATATAAAATCCTAAGCCTAAAACTGCAACAGCAATGTTTTTAATGTCACGTGTTTTGTCACACTTTAAATCTGGCTTATTTTAAAACCTACATATATATGTTTGGTATCATTCTTTTCAGAGTTTATCGATCTTTAATGTGATGTTGTTAGATTTTCAGATTCTTATTCCGTTTTTGAATTATAAACTAAAAAATATCAAGAACTCATGTCTCGCTAGATGGGACTTTGTGCCAAAAGATTTAACTATGCCCGGGGCCGGAAATAAAAGACAAGCAGTAGGACAGCTGTTGTACAGGCTTTTAAATGTTCGAAGCGCCACACGAAATGCAGATCATGCGGCATGGCAGCAGCAGCAATCCAGCATTTGATCAAGCAAACAGGAGGTAAAAAAAATTGTATTTGTTTCCTATTGTATCACTGTTTAAGAGGGAGTTTCGGAGGAGCGACCACGTCTCCTTGTGGTGCGTTCAGCCCCCCTATTCACAACGCGAGCAACAGAGATGTGAAGTGGCTGGCAAGCAAAGCGAGCAAGGGGGAACCCCCTAGTATATAAATAGTGAGGGGTTGAGGAACTTTGGGGAAGAAATGGTAGGAGTGGTAGGAATGTGGCAGCAAGGTGCATGGATGAAATGAGAAAGGGCTATGGACTGCAAGATCTCCTCTCCAAGCTGTGGCTGGCTGAGCCCTTCTGGATCAGGTTTCTGATCCAAGCTGTCTATGACGACCTGCCAAGGCCATCCAACCTCTTCTGCTGGAGCAAGGTTGACTCTCCAGCATGTCCTTTGTGCCAGAGAGGAGGAACACTTGAGCATATCCTTAGCACTGGGTGAGGATCACTATCTCTGGTGGCATGAGCAAGCATTGAAGGAACCATCTCAAGTGCCAGAGATCAGATTAAGTGCACCAGACCACTGAGGCAGAGGATTGCTTTTGTCAAAGCGGAAGAAAAGCACAGACATCAGCCAAGGGCAGAAGTTGGACTCTTGTGAACAGTACCAGACTGGCAGGTGAAGGTAGATCAGGGGAAGCAACTCCAATTTCCAAATAGCATCGTGTAGACCAACTTGTGGCCAGACATCATCATCTTGCTTTGGAAACATCAAAGCAGGTAGTTATGATGGAACTTTCAGTTCCTTTGGAGGAGAGGATGGAGGAAGCCCACAAGCGTAAGAAAGAAAAGTATGCTGATTTGGGGGAAGAATTCCACAGACGGACATGCCGAACATAGTGTTTGCCCATAGAGGTGGGCTGCAGAGGTTTTGCAGTCTAGTTTCTGTGTAAGGCATACAGTCTTCTGGGCATCACAGGTGTGCACAAAATTAAAGCCGTCAAAGTCACAACTGAGGCAGCAGAAAATGTCTCTAGATGGTTGTGGATGAAGAGGAGTGAACCATGGTCACTTGCTACTTGGGCATATTTATTTCTGGAAAATTTTTAAAAATAACTAACTTATCACCCCTGATGGAAATTCTTCTATATTTTACTCTTCTTACTGGGCCTTTCCTCTACTCTGTAGTGCATCTAGGTTTTCTGTGTATCCATATCTTACCTGTGCCCTCCATTACTGCATTTATTATGACTTTATTTTCCATCTGTTTACTCAACCTATTTTTTCCAGTACACTGTCGTGGAGAGTGAGAACCAATGTTTTGTAACGCTGCATGAGAAACAGCTTTGGCTCGTCCAGCTCATATATTGTCCACACCAAGCAGTATTAAAGTTCCAGTTAACCTAACTTTCTACCTTTAGCTTGTGGAGAGAATCTTAATTGCTCAATTAAAACCTGTATGTGTGATAGAAAAGAGTATTAACTCACACACAAAGTAAATGGACTGAGAACTGAACACTAAACCCTGGAGACATGAGACAGCATCACTAACCACAGCACTGCTTATGCTTTATTGTACCAAAACAGTTTTATCTGGCTTGATAATTCACTTTGATAATGTATAAACAACATAAAAATGCAGAAATAAGAGCTACTTTGTTAAGAAGCCTGTGGGCTACTTGAAGTAGCTTTATGAGTCTTTTCCGTTCTAACCATAAAGTTGATCTTAGTGATTAAAGCCTACATTCAATGGGATACTATTAACTGTTATCAAGATTAAACACAAAAGACGTACACAAGAGTTTTGATTGCACAGCAAGGCCTGCACTCTGTTTTGAAAAGGAAACAGACATTATTAAACTTATATCTGAGCAGAGAACAGTTTCTTCATCCTTTTTGTCTTTTCATACCTCTCACTTATTGGTCATTTTTGCTTAGCTTCTAGTGATTATCATATAGTCATGAGTTGTTCATTTCTCTTCAGTATTCAAATTATTTGACTACATGTCTTTAAGTATTTGTATATTATTATATTAGTCGCTCATTATAGGATAATCAGATAATCAGTCTGATTATGGACCAGATTCAGTTCTTCTAACAATTGCAAACGATGTCACATTTCATGCATGTCTTCAATGATTATGTTCCCAGATTATCCTATAATGTTAGATACGTAGCAATTAATCCTGACCTCCCCAATTCATTTATAAGTCAGTCTGACCTACTATAATTTCAAATTGTAAAATATTTACAAGTCCAAATTCTGCAGTATGGGTAGAACACAAAGAACAACAAGTTTTGATGCAGTGCAACTTGACTAAAGCTTGAAAGGTAGAGGGTCAATGACAGATGAGTGGAACAACATAAATAAACATGGAGACCAAGAAGGGAGCCTCTTTCTCCTGAATGAGATGCACTTTTAGTTTTTCTTTTAGATTTTAATTTCAGTACTTAGGGGGTTCCCCCCGCTCGCTTTGCTCACCAGCCACTTTGTGTTTCTGCTTTGTGTTGTGAAGAGGGGGGCTGAACTCAACCCAAGGAGATGAGGTCGCTTCTCTGAAACCCCCTCTTAAACATTGATACAATGGGAAACAAATAGTTTTTTTTTACCTGCTTTTTGCTCAATCAGCTGCTGGCTTTCTGCTGCTGCCATGCCGCGTGATCTGCGTCTCGTGTGGCACTTTAAACATTTAAAAGCCTCTACAGCAGCAGTCCTAATCTTTGTGTTTTATTTCTGGCCCCAGGCGTGGTTACATTTTTTAACACAAGTCCTGTCTTGCGTTCTTGATATTTTTTAGTTTAGAATTTAAAAAGGAATGAGAATCTGAAAATCTAACAACATCACATTAAAGTTTGATAAATTCTGAAAAGAATGATACCAAACATATATATGTAAGTTTTAAAATAAGCCCGATTTAAAGTGTGACAAAAAATGTGACATAAAAACAACACCGTTGCACTTTTAGGCTTAGAATTTTATATACAGTGGTACTTTGAGATATGAGTGCCCCAACATACGAGTTTTTTGAGATACAAGGTGTCACTAGGTCGATTTTTTGCCTTAAGTTACGAGCCAAAATTCGAAATAAGAGCCATCAAAGAGCTTGTTGCCGCACATTCTGAGGAACTGATGACAGAGGAGTTGATGGAACTACAGACGCAGCAACATATGGAGGTTCTGCAGGAGATCGCTATCTCTTAAAATGAGATAAAAGAAGTGTTTGCAATGTGGGAAAAAGTTTCGAACTTTAAAGAAAAGAAACACCCTGAAAAAGTTACAACTGATCGTGCAGCGGCTCTATTTAATGACACTTGCCCAACACTTGACTTTATTGAAAAGAAACCCTAAAAAATTTGCAACTAATTCTGCAGCGGCTCTATTTAATGATACTTGCCTAACACTTGACTTTATTGAAAAGAAACCCTGAAAAAGTTACAACTGATTGTGCGGCAGAGCTACTTAATGACACTTGCCTAACTCATTTCAGAAACATTCCAAAGGGGAGGACTAAACAAAGCTCCTTGGACAGGTTTCTTTTGAAACGCCCTGCGAATGAAAGTGACAAAAGCATGGCAAAAAATAAAAAATCTAGTGAAGAAGAAAATTAAGTTAAGCAAAAGTGAAGTGAAAGAAAAAAACATTACAATACGCTAATCGGCTTCACCAACATCTGTTTATTTCTTTAGATTCTCTTTTATGTATTAGGTTTTATTTTGTTTGTATACAATATTTGTTCATTATAAATACATTTTTCTTATGTTGAAAACATTTAACAAAAAATTGGGGTGGTTTTTTGGGGGCTGGCACGAATTAATCTCATTTCAATTAATTTCAATGGAGAAAACTGATTTGAGATATGAGCATTTTAACTTACGAGCTTGGTCACGGAATGAATTAAACTCGTATCTCAAGGTATCACTGTATATATAGAGTAGATCCATCCATCCATTATCCAACCCGCTATATCCTAACTATAGGGTCATGGGGGTCTGCTGGAGCCAATACCAGCCAACACAGGGCGCAAGGCAGGGAACAAATCCCAGGCAGGGCGCCAGTCCACCGCAGGACAAACACACACACACACATCAAGGACAATTTAGGATTGCCAATGCACCTAACCTGCATGTCTTTGGACTGTGGGAGGAAACTGGAGCACCCGGAGGAAACCAATGCAGACACAGGGAGAACATGAAAACTCCATGCAAGGAGGACCCGGGAAGAGAACCCAGGTCTCCTAACTGTGAGGCAGCAGCGCTACCACTATGCCACCGTGCCGTCCTTTATATAGAGTACATTTACTACAAAATATTATGTGGAAATTCTGTGAAATCACATATTTTAAGAGATGTGACTCCTGGAAGTGTAGTGTGAATCTGTTAATGTGTGATATGCGATAATCTTCTGGTGCAGTGGTTCCCCACCTTTTCTATGCTCTGAACTTATAGAAAATTATTTATGTTCGCACCCCCTACAAAAGTAATATCACATTTAAAGTTGAAGAAGTCAAATTATTAATTTTTGAACCACAAATTGAACCATATACAGTGCTGAAGGGTGAACAAATTAAACTAAAAAATAAGCTTTTAACTCATTGCATAAAATTTAAATATAAATTGTGTAATTTACTTTTTTAAATCTCAATAATCTTGTAAATGTGTCCCCTGTGGAGCTTAGACACTGCTAAAGCACCAAGAGCAGCAAGAAAATGACACACAATCAATGATCAAAGGCTTTGGAGAACTGGAGAGGCCCGTGAAGAAATGGGTGCTTTTGCCCTGCTAAGCAATGAAAAATAGTCGACAATCTTTGTCCCCCAATAACACCTGCACTGCAGTTCAAAAGTAGATGCAACCACACACTTAAAATTGTTGCATTACTGCCAGGACTGTCAGAAGGTAAGATTGTAAGCAGCAGGTGTTGCATCCAATATACTGTAGTTCCCCTTGTCCAGGGCAAAAATGTCAAGCAAACCTTGCAATCAGTGATGATTCGCGATCCGGGCTTGCACAGAAATCACTCACAGACCTCTTCCTTCTGTACGGATCATTTCGATGTCCTAATTCCATTCTCTTCAAAAAGTTTATTTACCTTTACAAATGCTCTGCCAACAGTAAGGAACCTGCAAGAATGCATATTCACAGGTGACAATTGCGCATGCAATGCCTGATTCTTTTCATATTGTAAAACAGAAACACCAACTCATAGATGAATGACAAATGATGACCCACTGCAAGAAACGATAAAGTCTGAAAAGGCACCTCTCTCAATTTTGCAAAATTGCACTAAAGGTGTCCTCTTTTCTCGCACCCCATGAAATGCCATAGTACACCCCCCTCTTAAATAACCCCTCTTCTAATGTGTGCACCAATGAATGAAGACAGAGAAGAGTACAAAAAAAAACTGGTGACTACTGCAATAATGTATGGGGGCTCTCATTTTTCAGTACTGTATGACTTTTAAAATCTTGTAGTCAGTTGCAAGCTTTTAAGATTTCCACATAAAGTGAGAATTCCAGCCTTTACAGCACTTAAGATCCTAATTTTTAGCTTTAAAAGCAAAAGTAAATGAGCCAGCAAAACACATAAATCAAAGTTTTGCCACTCTGTATCTGCTCTTACTATTGACTAAGACTCCTGATCAATACTTAAACACTAAAGTCACTATTGGTTGACTAGAACAGAAAACTTAGAAAAGAAACAAAAAAACTCTCTCTTAACATAAGATGTAAGCAGAAAATAAATCTAACGCTGACACACAGCTAAAAGCAAACCATTTCTCAGTAATCAATACAAAGATGTTTACATACCACAAAGCCATTTATTGCATCTAAAGCTAACATCATAAAAAAAAATGGAAGAGCTGACAAGTCATCCAAACACTACATATTTCTTTTGTTCATCTCCCATAACCGCATTAAACCATTTGGGGTTGTCGGGCAGCCAGAGCGAGACAATTGTAAAAAAGGAGGAATGCCCACTGCTTGTGATACAACTCGTACTAGAGGAAACGTACCGTTCAGTAAGCCCAACTTGTGAAGTTTGGTCAGTACCACAGTATTAATTGAGCATTAACAATTGCTAGAGAAATGAATAAATTTAGTAGGCATTCCAGATCAGATTCACAACTTGTACACTAACCATCACATCACCATACATAATTTACATTTAAAAGATAGTTACAGTAAATGGGTCTTTTTTATGAACAGTTTTAAAATATACATATGTTATCCAGAAGATGTTAATTGATTTTTGCTCGTTACTCTCACTATAGATGATACAGTATATCTAAATTCAAAACAAATTTCAGAAACAGCAAACATTTTCAAGTATATAGTAAAGTCCAGGGACTAAAACCCATTCAGCATACTAACTCCCAGGGAATGCCTTAAAACAAGCCTTGAGAAACTTCAAACCAAGTTGCATCCTCTACATGGAATAAGCAAGAAGCAATTTGATGTCCTTACAGCAATAAAAAGCAGCAAACAAAGATAAAAAGTCACTGATTAAAGTAGTGTGACACAGCGTCAAATGAAGGAATGCGCAATAAAAGCAAGATTAAAGCAAATTGCCTCCAGCAGAGTGACTCACCTTCTCTTCAAACGGTACTTACTGGACTAAATAAGCCGAGACCAAAGATGTTTTATGTTTGCTCATGCGGCAGTATGAGCACCCTGCAGCAGTAAGGTAGAAGTATTACTACAATTCTGAAGGTAGGGGTAAGGAGTGCTAACATCAGGGTGATTTCTCATTTAGAGGAGATCTGGTTGTTTTGTAGTCAAGGTCCACTGAAGCAATTTATTAACCATTACCTTCACCTGTTATGGCAAATGCCTTGGAGGAATGATTTTAAATTAAACTGTCCTATGATATAGCAGCCAAGAGAAATACCTTTACCTAAAGATTTGCTATTTAAAGCATTGAAATGCTGGAAATGCAAAATCGCTTACTGGATAAAAAAAGATGTTGATAGTCATTTTATTTATATATATTATTCATAAATAAGAAGGCATGATGTGGCAATTGTAAGTTTGGCTGTCTTACAGAGCTCAGTTACCAGTGTTCTCCTCGTGTTTTTTTTTCATATCCCCAAAGCTGTTGCTGCTTATGTCATTGGTGTGAATGACCATGATGGGATGTTAGACAGTTCTGAGGTGGTTCCTGTCTTAAATGTGAGGCTGTGAGTCTACAAATTTGGTGGATGGATATATTCACATTAGTGTTACATATAAAAAGACATTTATGTGTTTTGCTTTTAGGAATAAATGTTAAAGCCAAAAGCTGAAGGGCTTTGTTTGTGACTGGAACGATAAGTGAAACTGCAGATAATTCTGTTATATAGGTTATTGTTGATAGCTGTCTACAGGACATTGATGTTTACCTGTCTCGGAAAAGAGTTGCCTGCTTTGAAGATCAAACTGCTCTAATTGGTATCTCATAAACTTACAGCAGTGTGATAACAGATCTGCCTTCCTTTCTTTGAAAATGTTTGTATTTACTTGGTTTGAAAATTAACGTGTTCTGGGGACATTAGTCTCTAATCAGCATACAGCAACAATATTATTGTTTAACCAATGAAAATGTGCTTACACTATTGCTAAGCAAAGGCAATTTGTATGTACCATTGTTGAACCCATTGAAATGTTGAGCTAGACAGAGACTGAAGTGCTTGTATACCTCTGGAAAAGTCAGAATAAAGTTAAGTCTGGTCAGGGATTCCTACCTGCTGCCTGCTTCTTGTATGCTTGTAGCTACATCCTGCAGTAACAGTGGCTTGTACCTGGCCCAGGTGCCCCTAGGCCTGAGACTGGTAACACACACATGCTGCTAGTGTTTCTCAACTAGCATGTTTTTAGCTTTAGCTCTGAGGCTAGGGATCTGCACTGGCAATCGGAAGGTTGCCGGTTCGAATGCTGTAAATGCCAATAGGGACTCTGCTCTGTTGGGCCCTTGAGCAAGACCCTTAACCTGCAATTGCTGAGCGCTTTGAGTAGTAAGAAAAGTGCTATATAAATGCAAGGAATTATTAATTATTATTACTATTATTATTTTTGAATAAATTATCTATATTAATGGGAGCATTCACCCATTGTGATATACTGTACTGCATGAATTTCGCATAAAATGTACCAAGTCCATATTCCAGATAGACATTTACGTTGCATGAATTACTATTAGTCTGTATTTTTAACTTCAGAATGCTAATTTTCTTTTCTATATTTTAATAATATGTGTTTCAATAAACTTTCACTACAATTATTTAAGATTAATGAAATTATACATATAACATACTGAGTAATTATGACAAATATTGAAAAGCTTTAAATGTGTTTACACAGTACTATAAAGTTATACTTAGTATATTTTAAATAGTTTTTTACTTCATTTCCACTATCAAACAAAAATGAAGATGTATGTGGAAAAATGTGACCCATTTTAGGTGAAATGTTATTCATTTTCAAAACCAAAGATAAAATTCTTAAGTGAAAGACATTTTCTTTTATACTCACAAGAGGCTTGACTGGACAATGTGTTTATCTATGGGTCTTCATGACAGCACAAGGAGAAGCAGATTGTTAAGAGTGCAACCCATCACCAACAGAAGTGCTGTTATTGAAGTGTTGTTCCTGGACTCAGTTAGGACAGAATATAAAAGCAAAATGGAAATATTGTGATCCACTGAGTACAAAGGGCGATTGAAGCCATGTGAAGGAGTAGGTTGTGCTCATAGGGTAAGTAAGATGAAGTTTGGCCCTAAGTGATTTTTGAAAGGGGAGCAAATGGTAGCATAAACTTAATGATATATATTTTTTCAAGCTGGCAACACCCTAATTTATTTTTAGATTTATCAACACACCCCCTAGATAGTTTTAGAAACAATGAGTTCACTTATTTTAAAAAAAGATTTAAAGTGAGATACATAGCCTGCAAACGGGATTCAAGAGGAGTGACGTGGTATAAGAGCAGTACAATAGAAGTGAAGGCTTCATCCCCCTTTTCAACTTCATTCTCTACAACTCACTCGCTTGTGTTGCAGACACCAAGCAAACACAGCACAAGACAGCTTCTTCCTGTTCTATCTTCCTGTTTATGATGACTCGCCAATAACACTGAAATGCAAATACCTCGGAGTAATATTTGTAACAATTATTACAAGTAGTTCAGATACAAGTCTCTACACAGAGAAATTTCCGTTAAGACGCTAATTGAATGGCAGAAAATCACATTTCTCTTTTCCTTTTGCAAGTACAAATTTGCGTGTTACAATATTTTTTAGCATACCAGTACCACCAAATGAATTTTTTTTTTAATCTCCATAAGAAGAATTTAATCCAATGCCAGGACTGACTAATAGAAGAATTTCCTCCATACAGTATAGTGTAGTAGAACATTGTTCTTTTTCCAGCCTGGTAGACTCAGAGCAACCTGAAGCCTGGTAAGTACATCTGCCAACCTGTCTCTTCTGTTCCCATGGCTGCGTAATCTCCATCCGACAAAAGAGCAGCATTAGTTGAGACCAAGTGACAGTTAGGACAAACTGGTGCTCTTTATGATGTATATTTCAAAACTTGCCAGGCTTTAAAGCCTATGTGAACTTAGGGATCAGCAACCTAACCTTTGAACAAGAAGTAATACCATTTGTGGCTCAGTTCTTTGATATATATATATATATATATATATATGTTGTGACGGATAGCCGGGGACTTTGCCAGCCAGGAGGCTGATATATTGACTGGACCAGGGAAGCAAATGTGTACAAGACACTGCCTCCCCCTGGAGTGCTAGATGGCAGCCCCCTTGGGTTGCAGCGGCACCTCTGATTCCAGCACGACCCTGTAGGGTTCCATGAGTGCGACCATGGGGAGATGCAGAGCCCTACTTGGGGCTTCTGCCACACCTGGAAATGATTCCATACCTCCCTAATGAGCCACCTGCAATACTTAAAAGGAGTCACCTCACTTCACTTGGGAAACCAGAGTCCAGAGGAAGAGGAGGAAGAGGACAAAGCGTGCCAGAGGAGGAGTGGAGACAGAAAGAGGTAGAAAGAAGAAAATAGAGTGCTGTGTACTGTACACATTGTACTGTGCTGCTTGTGGAAATGGTTTGGGAAGCATTCACACTGAAAAATAAGGTGTGTTGTGCTTGAACTTGTGCCTGGTGTTTGCTTGTGTTGGGTTTGGGTGGCTGGGGTGGGCACAAAATATACTCCATATAAATCCAATCACTCAAAAACTTTCCAAAAGAGAGACAAAGAGGGAGAGAAGAATGATTTGGATGTGAACCAGTAAGAAGCTTCTTTTATTTCAACGCACTGCTGCCAGGATGGAAGCCTCCCTATTATATTCAAACATTTTAAAATGTGTGTTTTTGTGTGCTTGGTAATTTTCTAGGGTGTAATTTCTATTTCATTTTGACTTGGACTGACATTATTTTATTTTTAATACCATCTTGTTTTCCTTTGATTACACTTCAAAATTTGAAAGCTGTGACCACGATTGTCCTTTTGGTGACATCACGGAAAGAACATTATAAAAGTATTATCCCTCAGCATAGTTATATATTTTTCTAAGGCATAGCGCTGGGTTTGTTTTTCTGAATTAACATTGTGTTTCTTTTGACTTTTGATTTCTGGTTGTCCAATTCTATTTTGCTTTTTCCAGTTTTGACCCTTTACCAGTCATGACTACATTCTGTCTTCGTTAGCTATCTCCTGGTTATCCTTTATTTCTCACAATAATGCTCAGACACATAACATGTCTCAGAATACTCCCCACAACTCAATAATGGACCATACATGTTTTGAAAATGTATGAGTGAATGAAATTACAAAAACACTTTCTTCCTTATTTTTCTCCCTGTGAAGAAATAGTTTACCATATTAATCTTGATTTATATGTAATGAACTGGATATTAAAGGTATCTGAATTGGAAGAATTTATTTGGAATAAGCTTAAGAGACAGAAATAATATTTAAGCTAAATTCGGTGATTAGGTTGACTCATTACAGTTACTAATAGAGTTCTCTCATTTGGTTATAAGTATATACAGTAGGTGCTTCAAAGAACAACTCGATTATATTATTTGATTACTTCTGCTTAGGGGTATAAACACAGCAGTTAGAATAATGCAATCACAAACTGTATAACGTACAGTATACTTTCCAACCTAGTCCAACTGTTGTTAAACTAAATAATTACATTTTTCTTCTGAAAAGAAAATGACAAAGCCTGTCCTTTGATGCATCTAAACAGCTCTTCAAACAAACTGCTGTCAGCACTCTTGTAATGAACAGTTTTACTGATCCCTGAATGACATGCAAACACATCTTACTCTATTTTCTTAAAATGATAATGTTAATGTCACATTCCACATTTTCATTTTGTCTGTTACCAGCTGCCACTGTACTTAAGGATACATTAGTGACATGGAGTATAATTGCCCCTGGGGGGAAGCCTCTGGCCTTGTCATTAGTGGAAAGCGTACAGTGTCCTGGAACATCGAGAGCAGTCTGCTACACTCTTTTCATTATATAACCTCTGGATTAGAGAGTGATCTGAGCCATAATAATGTTGTTCATGATTGAGGTCATCTGTATAAAAGCAGCCAGAAAACGAGGGTTAGCCACTCTCTTCCCAATTCATTACTTTCTTGAGAGGACTTTAGTGACAACATGATTGAATTTTCATTAAGTGAGAATCTACCAAAGGCCATGATAATTAAGTTTCACTGTAAGTGAAGTTAAATGGAAGATGGACAGTGAAGGCCGAAAAAATGCAAGAATTAGTTGGCATAATACCACAAAGAGGTAGTATTAAACAGTTTCTGGTGCATTATTTGTGTCACACTCAAGGACAACTTCACACAGAAATGATCATGTTGATGTCACTTACACCAATCTGGATGCAAAGAAACATTTGAGATGATATTTAAAATAAAAACTAAAACTGAGAGGTAGGAAGTCAGTTGAGGTCAATTTGGAACTACATATCTTGTCAAGCTTGAGTCACAAAGTTGCACAGGAGACTGGAAAAAGGATCAGGTTTCCAAGGTAAAAAATATTTATTGCTGAATCGGCAGGTACAAACACAAGATCTTATTCAGAAGGGGTTTGTCAACAGCAGAAAAGCACACAGGCTGCAGCTGTCAAACATGGCGGCCCAGCTCCCCTCTCCAGGTCAAAAGAACACAAAGTCCTCCTCATCAAGCAGGTTCCAAGATTCGGAAGCAGGGAATGGAGCAGACGCAGTCTGAGTGAGAAAGAGAGGGCAGGAGAGTGAGCCGTTAGATTGGCCGGGGCTCAGTCTTTTAAATGATATAAACCTTGTGTGAGAAGCATGTTGCGCAGAAATCCTGCAGGCCTGCAGCTGATCCTGCAAAGATCCTGTTTGTTTCTCATTGAAATCCTGTTTAAAAGTGGGGAACAGCTTGATCAGGCTCTGGAGAATGACTTTCAGCTAGCCTGAGTTTAAGTTCTGGCAAATGATTAGATGACTAAGGAAGGATTGCCTTGGATTTTTCTCAACAAATGTGATGAAATGTTGGAGGTCCTCTATAGATATCATCAAGAGGTAGACAGAATACTTTGAGAAACTCATAAACATGGGGCAAAATGTGCATCTCAATGGTAGCAATATCTGATTCATTGGACAGAATTTGGTTTATTTCTGCAAAAAGCCCTAAGGTGATAAAGCCACAAAAAACAATAAAAGATACCTGACTGAAAACAGTGACTTAAGCTATGCAGTCTGGAGAGTTGTTCCATATTTTGTAGAAGCCGGCTGGCATCCATGCCCAGCCGGGACGCCCCTGCACACTACATTCAGGGGGAGCAGCCCTAGACAGTGTAATACCTCCCCCTGGATGCTAGATGGCCGCCCCCTGGGCTGGAGTACTGCCTCGGTTTCCCACAAGGCTCCCTGGGAATTGGAATTGGGTGCAGCCCTGTTGGGTCCCACAGGTACCGCCAGGGGGTGCTGTGTTTGGGACTCCTGAGACCGTGTGAGCAACAGATTCGTCACACCTGGAAGTGCCGCCGGATCTTGATGATCAAACACCTGGAGCACTTCCAGGTGACCTATAAAAGGGAGCCAGCAACCATCACTCATCGGCCAGAGTCCGGTGGAGGAGGACAAGGTTGCTGGGGAGGAGTGGTGGTGCCAAGGAGAAAAAAGTGCTTGTACTTTACTGGAGAGTAATAGTGCTTGGGACTGTGTTGTGGCTGGAGGGATTACGGGGAAGACGTACCTTCCAGCTGAAGAACTAATAAAGTCTGTGTGATTTTTACACGTGCCTCTGCGTCAGTCTGTGCCGGGTCGGGCACCATATAGCGCTTTATCACAATTTTTAAAAGGTAGACCAAACTACTGAAGATTACACACCTCAGCCTTTCTTGGGAAATCTAAGTATTGGAATGGAGAGTTTAGACTCA
This sequence comes from Polypterus bichir lapradei, assembly GCA_026402145.1. NCBI lineage: Eukaryota > Metazoa > Chordata > Cladistia > Polypteriformes > Polypteridae > Polypterus > Polypterus bichir. Next base: position 3,533,475 of record JANRMT010062836.1, read on the forward strand.
GATCCAGGAGAAACAATGCAGATTTTCTTCCAGGCAACAGACAAGTGTGGCCAAGCTATTTATTTGCATCAATATTTGAGAGGTCATGAGGGTTTGCATATCCTGATTATGTGGGCTTTGTGACATCCTGAGGTCAGAGCTGGCTCGAGGCATAAGCAATCAAGTGGCTAGGGCCCTGTAGTCACCAGGGGGCAACCATCTGATCAGCTTGTCATGGAAAATGGGAAAGATGGGGAAAGGAAAGTTGACAAATGACAATCAGCCTCTGGAGTTGGTGAGAGTCCCAGCATACTGACCAAATTATGGGGAGCACAGAGTCTCTAAGCCATTCGGAGCCTGGACTACGATTGTTAGAATGATGGCCAATATTCAAGTTTTTCCTATTACGTTTGTTCACTTTTTGCCATGACACATTGCATTAACAATGACTTTAATGAAATTATACCACACATTTTTAACTTTGTAACAGATCATTTGAACAAATGGTTCATTATCAATCTTAGAGCCAGTATCAGACACTAATTTGCACCGTGGAACACCACAAACTGTGCAAGGGGGACAGGATAGGCAGTTACAATTACTATTAACCACAGTCTAAGATTTACTTTCATTGGGATCTACAGTGTTATAGACTGCAGTGTTGTGTTTCTTTCTTTTCTTCTTTTAGCTTAAGATATTCATAGGTTACTGAACTGAATGTATCCAATGTAGCAATGCCATGGTGTTCACCACATATTGGAAACCAAAGTTATGTCAATGGTCAGAGCCACAGACCCAACCACAGATCCTGGTGCCTGTGGTTTATGTTTGTGGTCCACACCACAGACCAAAAAATGCTATTAATCTTTTTCCTTCAACAGCTTTTGATATTTTTAAATAACAATTTCCAAAACTTCCTTACCTTTGTATTTAGGACAACAGAGACCCTAAACTTAAATTGCAAATAAGTTATCTACCACATACTGTAGGCATGTCAGTCAATTGGAGACACGACTTTCAGTGGCTTTGCAAAATGGATTAAAAACAAATCCAGCAAATCAAAGGCTGCTAGTTGAACAGCTCTATAAATCCATCCATCCATTATCCAACCCGCTATATCCTAACTACAGGGTCACGGGGGTCTGCTGGAGCCAATCAAAGCCAACACAGGGCGCAAGGCAGGAAACGAACCCTGGAAAGGGTGCCAGCCCACCACAGCAGCTCTATAAATTCTCAAATTAATTTTACCAGAGTGCTTTATAAGTTATGCTTACTTTGTAATTTACAGAAAGAAATTTAAGATTACTCCATCATCATCACTTATACAATAAATGAAATAACTACATGTAATTCAAACTCGTTAATAAAAATAACTGCACAGTAGCACACTGGATAGCATTTTTACCAAGAAACTAGGCTAGGATCCTGGATCACTCAGTATCATTTGGATTTTACTTCCCATGTCTGGGGCTTTTAATTTGGGTGCTCAGACTTTCCTACCACATTAAGCTGATTTGTGACCTCAGACTGGCCCTTTTTGAAAGAGTGTAGGTGGGTACTGTAATGGGCTGGCATGCTGTATAGGATTGGCTCCTATTTTACCAGATCCTGCTAGGTCCCTTCTGCTGGCTATGGCTCCCTGTTACCCTTGAATTGGAATGAGTAAATGAATTGGTGTATGGGATTATAAAGATAGAAATACTGTATATAAAGACATGCACTGTATATACAACTTGTAGTTTCCTTTATCTGTTGAATTACATTAGACATTTTTGTTATGCAAAGTGTTTCTATCAAGCTCACTTCTGACAACGATTAAAAAATATCTGTAGAAGTATGTATTAATAAGTGTCTATACAAACTGCATCTTATTGTGATTCACTTGCTTAATAAATAAGGAATAAAAAATAGTAAAAGTGAATTCCACGGTGAATGATAACATTTTTACCTACTAAGCATTCCTATTCCATGATATTTTGTGTTTAATCAACATTATATCATTTTAGTGAGGTTTTTAGGACAGAGAATCCCCTAAAGTGCATTTCATTACCATTTGGTAGAAAAACCAAGTCATACTGGAAGAGAATGAAGAACTTGGCTTACCTTTAAAGCCCTTTAAACTGACAGCATAATATCAAAAAAGTATTCCATTTCCATAGCTATCTAAAAATGAACATTTTTGGAAACTTCTTTGATCCAATGAGGATTTCTTATAGCACTGCACTGCTGGTGCTCTCATCATAGCAAAGCACCCTGATCATGAAACCAGATGGCAATGTCTAGGTACAATAGGAGCACAAAATGGTGTCCAAAAAAAGCTATAATAATAAAATATTTAAATGTCATCAAAACAAACCTTTAACAAATAATAAGGGCAAGTAAATCCCTTAAAAATAATTTTTTTGGTTTGTAAAATCAGTATTTTCTCCTAGTCACTGAGTGTAACTCAATCTGCATTCTTTATCAGGCTTGAGTTTCTGCACGGGACTGCAATAATCGAGTGTATTATATAAAAATCCCTCATGGTTTAACTTAACTTCCAAAGCAAAAAAAGGCTTTCATTTTTGCCACTTTTAATTCATTATGGACTTAATTTAGAAATGAAAATACATGATTAATGCACACTTTGAGAGTGCCATCTGCTATGAGTTGAATTGCTTCAACTTGTATCATGTATTTGCATGAAGGAGCTGAAATGATGGAGAAATTATTTTATAGCCTTGATAAATGAATAGACAGAAATCATCCACCCATCTATCCAAATTCTGACTGGCTTATCCACTTCAGTGTTGTGGGGCAAGAGCCCATCTTGCAGGGGGTGCCATGTTCACAAACATCCACGCCTACTCATATAGAGCCATCAGATAATCTAATCTGCTCTGCCTTTAGGATGTGAGAGGAAAACTAAATAAAGCATCTGGAGGAAACTCCCCACAGGCTGTTCAAACATGTTTGTAGCATGAAGAAATCGAGGCAAACTTTAAATCAAATGAATATCTCTGTACTCCTGGTATTCTACAATGATGACCAGATGAACTACTTCAGATGTTAATTCCAAAATTAAATATATTTAGTTAGTGTTTTTAAAACTTTCACCTTGGCCAGACATTTGTGTGGCTCAGCTAATACTGCTCTAAAGTATGATGCCCATCTCTCCAGTGACATCATATACAAACACAAAAGAATAATTGACAAAATAAACAGTTAGCGGGGCTGCTAAAGTAGGATATTAGATTACTAAAACAAATCAGCAAACACTAAATTTGTGTTGATCATTCATTAATATAAAAAGTAAAATTGGACAAATGTGCAGAAAACACATATCATGCATATTTGAATAGTATGCGCAGAAACAGGATGCAATTTTCAGTTAGACCTTGTTACTATAATTAGTGGATAATTCTAGATTAGCAATAATGAAGTTTGATCATTAATGTGAGGCACCTTAAAAACAACACAACAAAGGCAGTTTTACAGGCATTATCAATCTTCAATTGAGAAGACTGAGTTTACAAAGATAGCCTTAAAGTTAGGACAACTACAAAAAAGGAGAGGAAGATATAAAAAATAAAGAGACATTTGTTGGTGACATTTTTAACTTGACTTATCCATTAACTATTATTAATATGCAAGTGTCTTTAGTCAGATATTGTCTTCATATACTTTAATGATAAAAACATACAGTACATCTCAAAAGTGCAAGCGTCACACACCTGACAAAATTATTTTTGGGCAAACCTGACTGTAAAGTGTATTGTTACAAGAAAGTGTAACTGAATAAATTTGGTACATGCAAAGGGTAAGCTAAACCAAGTAGTCAAGTATGATATGATCACCATATCATACTTTATAAACTCCATTTTGAAATACTCCCCAAGCCAGTAAAATCATTCAGCTTGATGTTACACTGGTGAAAATGAAATTAACAGGAATGATAATTGTTTGTCTGGACACTTCATCCACTACTTGCTTATTTAGGTTGCTTAAGCTGCCACTTTTTTTTCACTTTTGCTTTCTCCAGCATAGAGTTGCACTGTATACTGTGTACTGTATAAGTACTGAAAAACCCAAAATTTAAAAAGGTACAGTAGTAGCATTTTGTGATTTGCAGTACTGGAAGTAAAAAAAGCTTTCCAGGTAAGCCTATCTCCTGCCCCTGTGCTTAGAAGTTCCAGAGACTTGAAGAAACCACATACGTCGACACGATTGATACCTTATGGGCGTAAAAAATGTGTGGTGCACCAAAAAGGCTGGAGTAAAACGGGGGTATGGTTTCAATTTATCTATTATTTGTATCAGAACTGTATTGTTACCAGAACGGAGGTCTGAAAGCTGGTATTGATGCAGACGTCCATATTTTGGTACAGATCCAGGACTAGTCTTGCATTAGCACAGGCATAATATTCAATAGCTTTTCTCTTACTTACATTAAAAACATTTCAAAAACAATTATAACTGGAACAACTGTATATCTTCAGTATTTTACTAAGAAAAACCTCTTACATGCAGATATATTCTGCAATTTCCTGAACTGTTTGCTAACTTCAACTATATTCTCATGGTATTTAAAGCAATTTAATGTTAACCTCTTTTGGCATTACAAAAGCATCAAATTGGTCATAATATGTTTTCAGCATCTCTGCCAATTGCTTTTATGCCCCTTTATGTTTTCTCCATTGAAAAGTATTATAATTGCATTTCTTACATTATCCTTTGTATTTAAATGGATCAGAAAACATTCATTTAACATATTTTTTTAACTTGCCCACATTCAAGTTATTTTACTGGTAATCTTTCCATCTGTCTTGCAGGATTTGTGGAGCTATTCAATCTGCTATTTAAAGTCCCAATATTCTTTTTTTCTTTTTCTATTCATTTTAATTACTACAAGCTCAAAAACTTTGCATTAGTAAAATAAAGTTCAGTATTGTGTACCGTGAAACTGTGCATTATTAACTAAAGAGTTCCCAAGCACAAAGAGCTCCAAAAATCCTCAAAATGCCCACTAGACCCCAGCTAGTCAGGAAAAGCACAACGTGGTATCTTTATAAATAAAGAGATTTATTGCTATAAAAATGCTCTGAAGACAGTGAAGCACAGCAGGGGGTGTCTGAAAAGGCAAATCAATCCCAGGCAAACAAGTTCCAATCACAAATACTGAATACAAAAACAGAGCATAAGGTCAAAAATATCCAGTAAATGTCACAGAGCACAGAGCAATCAAAAAAGGCGCTCACCAATGTCACTGCATTCCCAATGAATGCCAAATTTTCTGCTGGGGACAAATATCTATCTATCTATCTATCTATCTATCTATCTATCTATCTATCTATCTATCTATCTATCTATCTATCTATCTATCTATCTATCTACAAGAGACTGTTGATTTTCCCATGTTGTGATAGACAGGTGGCCCTGCCACTTGGTGAAATCACCCACAAAAACACAGGGAACATAGCAAGATATACCTGGACACATACAAAACATTATAGCCCACGCTGTTAACATAAAAATGAACAAAATAGACATTAGAACAGCATTTGAACCTCAGGTTTCTGGGGATACCATGGCTAAAACACAAAACTGTGGTGTCATCAGCAAATTTCAAGATGAAATTTGTACATATTTGAATGAGCAAAATAGGTTAAAAGCGTGTACAGTCTGGTATTGTGATGGCAGTCTTGGCATACTTTGCTGTTTAAAATAAATCTGTTTTGATAAGGCTTCATTGCCTATCCTAATCAACAGTGGAGTGTCCAGAAAGAATCAAGCTATGAGCTTACACTGATTAGCCACAACATTAAAACCACCTGCCTAATAACACATGTCACACACGTGCGATTAGGAGGAAGTTGACTGCACCAAGTGGAGGTAATTATCTGCCAGGAGAGGGGGGTCAGGTTGTGCTAAACCTTATTCTGTTATCTCTGCAGGCCAAATATGGGAAGACCTGTCTGATTTAACAATAACGTCACTTCCGGCTCCAAGAATGACGTCACTTCTGATTCCTGAGCCAAGAAAGGTGTCACTTTCGGCAGCAAGAATGACGTCACGTCCGGTTCTGGTGCCAAGAAAGACATCACTTTCAGTTTCTGGCCTCAGATGACATCACAACCGGCCTCACCATTTAAAACTGCCATCTTCTCCACCACCATATCAGTTCAATTTGGAACTGAACCCATGCATATCAGTGCTTATTTCAAAACCCTTTTTGCAGCCAGAGACAATATAGGGGTGGCCGCCCCAAACATTTCCAGCGTGTTCAGACTCATTCTTTTACACACCAAAACATCTCTGACCTATTGAGGCATGGACTCCAAAAGACCTCTGAACGTGTCCTGAGGTATCTGGCACCAAGATGTTAGCAGCAGATTCTTTAGTCTTGTAAGTTGAGAGGTGGGGCCTCCATGGATCAGACTTGTTTTACCAGTACAACTTACAGATTGCTCGATTGGATTGAGATCTGGGGAAACTGGAGGCCAATTCAACACCGGGAACTCTTTGACATGTTTCCTAAAACATACTAGAACAATTTTTGATGTGTGGCAGGGCGCATTATCCTGCTGAAAGAGGCCACTGCCAACAGGGAATACAGATGCCACGAAGGGGCGTGCATGGTCTGCAACAAAAATTTAGGTACATATCAAAGTAACATGAATGCCAGGACCCAATGTTTCCCGGCAGAACATTACTCACAGCACTGCCTCCAATAGCTTTCCTTCTTCCCATAGTTCACCCTGCTGCTATCTTTTCCTGATGTAAATGATGCACACACACCTGGTAGTTTACATTATCTTAAAAAAAATGTGATTCATCACACTAGGCTACCTTCTTCCACTGCTCCATGGTCATGTTCTGACACTCACATGCCCAAGTAGTTGCTTATGGTGGTGGTCAGGGGTCAGCATGTGCACCACAGATGCTGTAAATGCACTGTGTATTCTGACACCTGTTTTTCACATGGCCAGCATTACATTTTTCAACAATTTGTGCAACAGTACCTGTTCTGGTTTGTTCACCATGGGCATCAATGAACCTTGGGCACCCATGAACCCATTGCTGGTTGTCCTTCTTAAACCACTGAACCACTTTTAGTAGGTTCTACCCACTGCATACTGAGAGCATTCCACAAGACCCACTGTTTTGGAGATGCTCTGACCCAGTCATCTAGCCATCATCTTGGCCCCTTATCAAAGTCACTCAGATCATTATGCTTGCCACATCACCTCCAAGAACTGACTATTCAATTGCTGCCTAATATATCCCACCCCTTGACAGGTGCCATTGTAACAAGATAATCAATGCTATTTACTTCACCTATAGGTGGTTTTAATGTTGTGGCTGATTGCTAAATGCTACACAAGTCCAGATCTCTAACTTTCACAACCAATGTATAGGAAAAGACTTTGCTGAAGACTGAACTGGTTCAAAAAACAGTATCCTGCTACAGGTGTCTCATCTATTAAGATTTCAAAATGTAATGTTTAGAGAGTTAAAATCGCTAACATGATGCAAAAAAATGCATTGGTCTAGGAAGCCTTGAATAAAGTGTCTGACACCATGTCACATTCTAGTCCTCTGATACGGTATCTTGTGTGAACCTTCTGCAAATAACCACTTTTAAGAAATCAATATCCTACACTGAGAACCATTTATAGAATATATTTTAAAAGACGTATAAGGTCATATTTCTTATACCTGCTCTGCATTCACAAAAATGTAATCTATGAAATTTTAACCACGTTTTATTATATTGCATGCTACTTACTTACAAATTTTGAACACATTAGATTATCACAGTAGAAACAGCTTAGTGTTTGGGTTGTATAAAGCTTTTGATGATTGTGTTCATGTGATTCAGTATCTCCCTGATCTCTCTGTGACATCTACTTGGTCCACTTCTAATAATGAAATTAGTAACCAGGAAAGAGAGAAAAGCCTGAGAGCAATAAGTAAAAAGCAAGAAACCACCACAGTTTGGATTCTAGTGGAGTGTACATGAGCTTTGGTAAGGAAAATTTTAAAGGGCTGAATGTCTAATTCCAAAGATGCTTATGCATTTTATATATACTTATACATACTTATACTGTACATATATACTAGCTGTCCCTAACGGCTTTGCCCACGTAGAAGTGAAAAAGGACAGTGAGGAGGGCCCAGCCCGGCTCCTTACTCTTGATGTCACGCTTCCCCCTCCCCTCAGCCTGAAGCCTCTGCCTCGGATCAACGTGAATATATCGCTCCTGTAAGCGAACTATGATTTTTAGTGCAATAAGAGTAGTCGCAAAATGAACTAGAATGTTAAAGCAAATTCTAGAAAAAACCCAGATATAAATCCGTTAAGTAGTTCTCTTGTGAAAAGTGGACAGACATACAGACAGACGTTGGATTTTACATATATAGATATATACACTGCATAGAGCCAAAACAAAAATTGACCACCGCCCTCATAACAGAAAGTAGCCTTGTACGCTATCCATGCACTGTAACAGGCTGACACATTCAATCCAGTTACACTTTAGCCCACTTATTCCTTGGTAATAAAATTCACTGCTTCTGATATACAGTAATTGCAAATATGATGGGATCTGCCTTTAGCACTTAAATCAGCTTCTAATGCACCCAGGATTGAACATTGCTTGTTGTGCTCTTATCCCACTCACATATCTGGCATATACTGTAGTCTATCTAACTCGCTGAGCTGAAGAAAAAGTTTTTAGTATCACTTTAGTTTAGGTACTGCAAAAGTGCATCTATTACTGATTTACTATTATGTAACAAGACCTTAACATACACTTCTTTGGGTCTTCATAACATTTACAAGGCATCAGTAAATTGTTGATTCATCTCTACAATGTGACCTTCTAACAAAACTTCACTTTGGAGTGGTCTGAGATAGATTAACTGAGACTCATTTCTCTTCATATTGCATATTTAGTATAAGACCTATGAATCTTTCATATTAACAAGTCATTTTACCATCACCTCAATATACCACACTGCACAGAGATGAATAACCAATGTACTGATATTTTATAAGTGTTATGAAGACCAAAAGAAGCTTTTGTTAAGGCCTTGTTACATAAGAGTAAATGAGCGACAAGAGTTATCATTATTATCCATGATAGCAGTGGTGACCCTGGACTGCTTAAATTCACTATGCTCACCAAAGGGAACCTCTTTATTTTTTTCCTTTTTGTTTGTATTCACTTATACACCCTTTATCAACTATCTTTAATACAGAGAAGCATTATGGTCCTAGAGGTGCAGAGTATCAGGAGAGGTTCTTAGATTTCACACATTCCTGACCATAACACACTAACTTTGAAATGCCCAGTAGAGAAATGCCAAGCAAAATGCCCAGTACAAAGACAACCATCACAGACTGGCCATTGACAGAACAATCAGTGAAACTTAATGGCTTTAAAATAATAAAAAAAAATGATTGACTTTCAGCCCTTCATTGTTTCTGTGGGTTTTTCTTCAGGTACTCTTGTTTCAGCCTACACCCAGATAGGAGAATGGTAGCTTGACTGAAGGGGGAATCTAAACGGGTCTGATGTGAATAAAAATTCCTTGCAATGAACAAGTGCCATCTCTAGGTTAAAGTCCTGTTTTGGACGAGCCCTAGATCTCTGCAGCCCTAAAATATTTGGTCCAGCATATTGACCAATGGGTGGTTTCATTATTTTCACAGTTACAGCAAGGCAAAGCTGCAAATGAAAACTATAACCAGGGTTGCCGCTTTACAAGAACACTTCTGATTTCAGGATGGAGTTTGAAACTTGAAGTTTGACATACAATCAAATAAAGTAGGATTTAAGAGGACTGATCATACTAAAATTTTAATTGAGGGTTACAAAACCTTAAAACACCTGACAAAGGATGCAGTTTGTTATTACAAATGAGGAATGACCATCAAACAGAGAGAAACTCTACCTACAAGTGTATAGCCTACACTGTGTTACTACCGTGTTCGAAAGGCAGCTCTGAAATAACACCAAGAACAGCTGACACTGCCATTTTCTAACAGGGGCAATGACAGAGCAGCATACCAGGGAGTGCAAACCCTGAGGTGACCTTATCATCAGTGATCCATCTTCTACATTCTACCAAGTGCACTCCTGCTTACTAAGTTTAAGCAGCTGCTCAAGACCTGGAATGTGTGAAACAGAATTATATCTTTTATGAAGATCACCGTTTCGGGGCATTGCATTTATTGAGCCATTAAATGTCAACATCTGCTAGCATTAAATATTAGCTGGAACAATGACTAGCCACTCAATGCAAAATAGCTCAGTTGATCAGTATAAAATCAACAGGCGTTTACTACAATTATTTAAAAAATGCAACATGCAATGCAATAAAATTTCTGTTAGAAAAGGAATGTGTAGAAGTGAAGGACAGAGTTGCTTTTCCCAAAATAAACATCCCTTCTTTAACTTTCTGGCTACACACTTTCCAGGAAAGGAGTCATGAGGCTCTCACAGTGCATTTTCAACACACTCACAATAAGCAGGTTTAGAATCACAAACTAACCTAACATTTATATTTTTGGAATATAAGGGGAAACCAGAGAACCTGAAGAAAATCTATGCACACATTGAGAGAGTGTGCCAACTCCATACAGCCAGTCTTATTAGACTAGGAATTGAACTCAGGGGCCTCATACATAAAACATTGCTTAGATTCTACACTACAATTTTGCTTAAAAGGCAAAAACAGCATATGCACAAAAGTAATTGTATTTCTAAAACCGTATGTACGCCACTTACAATGCGAAGTTCCTTTATAAATCTTAAGTCATCTTAAAAATACACACTTGTACACAAGCTTTTAGCTACTCCACGTCACCTTCCACCAGTAACAATGTTTGGCTTAATAAATGCCTTATTTTGAACATTTATGATCTAATAATCATTTTAATTTGGCCATGTTTCTGAGTGATGTTTTTAGTTTCAAACTATGAGCAAAAATAGAAAACAAAACTTCAGTGAATGTGAACTTGAGGTACAAACGGGCTTAGAAAATGGATGGATGGATGGATGGATGAACATCAAAATGTGACTGATTGCTCAGTTAAACAAGTGATGAAACAAGATTTTCTGTTCACTTGAAGCACATCCGAAGAATTGCAATAAAGAATACTCTAAATATTCAGATTTGGTGATACAAGAATGTACATGCCGACCTTGGTACAGCCAGGTTAATGACAGCAGACGCCTTGTACTTCCTGTGTCCCATGGGAAATATAGTTATGGCAACCCACACCCCCTATCTCTAAAATGGCGGTACAGTGAAAATGTCAAGATTTGGTTTTGATTCTGGGTCCTCAAAGGCTTTGCTAGGGGCATGGCCTCCAAGGTTGGGACCCATGTGTAACCAACATGGCAGATAAAATGATGGCTACAAGCGCAAATCCTTATACGATCTGCAAATACCAAATCTCTGAAGTATTCAGAGTTTATCTTTGTGCTCTTTTCTTGCGTGTACTTTGGGTTTTGCCCTTGTTGTTCTCTCAACCACCATTGTTGTCTCTTGTATTAGCCTTCCATTTCAATTCACTTTAGATTTGTTTTTTGTTTTGTTTTTTACACAAATCTCCCACTTTTTGCTCAAACATTTATTTGCCAGTTCACTGATTAAACAAAAAAAGGCAGCATCAAATAAAATAAAAAAGTCTTATAGCAAAAAACTAACGACAGAATCAGATTCCCTGAGGTAAAAAAATTGAATTTTATCCAGAACATATGCAGAAAACCTACAAAAAAAACAAAACATTAATCATTCAACACTTTGCTCTGGCTCTCTGGTTTTCAATTTTTTTTAAACTTGCTGTTTTATTTTATATTATGGTTACCCTTGTTAATGTAATAATTATTTTATTATTCTTGTGTTTTTGAAATTGATTTTTTTTTGGAATTTTTGTTTAGAATTTTGAATCTCTGGACTTTGTAAATTCTTCAATTTGTTATTGCATCTGCCTTTATTAAACTGAATATATTGTGAAGGATACAGAGCATGGGCGGGCATCCCGGCCAGGATCAGGCATGGTTTCTTACCAGGGTGAGAGGCAAGCACTTTAAAGGCACAAGTAACAAGGTGAAGATTGTCCTGCTTCATTCAGAAGATGGGCAGAAAATGCCAGCGTGGCAGTAGGTACACTGGTATCCCGGCAGGGTTGAACTGAGGAACAATATCGGGACGGTAGGCCAGTGTGGTGGAAGGACAGGGGGAGACAACCTGGCAGGGCCTACAAGACACACTGGGACCTGTAACCCCATAGGGTAGCATTATCAGGTTCAGTGGGTGTCACTAGGGAATGCTGACCCAGAAGTACTTCCATCAGGCTATGTTCTGCCACCAGAAGTATTCCCCGGTCCAACATAAATGAAGCTTCTCAACCTCATCCAGGCGAGTTGGAGTCGGATTGGAAGAAGGACAGAGCTTGCCTGGAGGAGTGGAAGGACAGAGAAAGGGAGAAGAAGAGAAAATTGCATTACCTGTGATTTTCAAAGCCTTTTTTATAAGTTATTTGTACAAATAAATGTCTTTATTGTACCAAGACTTGTGTCGTGGTGATTGTGTCTGAGGTGTTGGGTGTTGCAACGCTCCCTACTGGACACAATATTTAATCATAACACCATAGAGCTTAGAGACTACACAACCACTGACCAGCCTGAAACTTTCAGAGTAGGTACAACACCACAAACAGTCTCATTGTAATCAAGACTGGATTTATATTCTCTTCTTTACTCAGCAAACAAAAATCTGCACCGAGGTTACACATAAATATCTAAGGCAGGAGGAGACAGCACTGGTCCCAGTGTGTAGCTGTGGTTGTTTATGTTTAAAAACCTCAAAGGTAACACCTTACCAGTTTAAACTACTTAATCAAATACTACGACACACTATGTGCCAATGAAAAATTACACTATAATATGTTTTGCTTTTCTAAGAAATGTAAACTAAAATGAAGATTTCTAAATCACATTATATTTCTCTGAACTTCCCGCTTAATGTCTCTTTTATTTCAGCTGTAAAGAAGGTGGTGAATTGTAATGAGTGGTCCACTGCATGATCTTTACATCAATTGGCTGCCAGACCTCACCTTGCAGTACACAAGAAGCGCAATAAACAACTTGGATTCAGTGTGAAATTCTTGTAATCAGTTGTGCACAACAATTCACAGCTCCATCGACTGAGGAGTGGCAAGTCTTTAGCAGTTTTTAGCAACTGTATCCCTTAAATGTGGCATTGCAAGTTGTTTTGAGATGTAACTCTGAAGTGACTCTGATGTTGTGACCCACAGCTTCAGTCACAAATGGAGACAGGACCATCAGTCTTGTAGACTAAACTCCAGTGCTTCAATTACTTTGTCATTTAAATGGTTTGATGTGTTTCTAAGTGTTGTATTTAACTCAGGTTATGAGTGTGTAGCTAAACATACATATCCCAGTTACTCATACACAAGGCAAGAAATGCTTTCATTATTTCTTATAAATATGACAGTGTCCAGGCCGGGTAGTATCGGGATCTTTTCATGTTGGTATAAGCAAGCTGATATCAAAGTTGTTCTAGAGATCATTTTATCACACTAGTTTTGACAATGTTCACATATTTATATCTCCTAGCAAAAATTAAGGAATTATAACAGCCATCCTTGTCTAAAATATTTATTAAAATCCAACAGTAAAGATCTTGAGCTTCAGGTAAATATTAACAATATCTTCAAGGTTGCAGTGCAGTAAAAACTTTGGTTAAAAGAGAGGTCCAGGGGGAGGGTGCGCAAGGAGCTGATAAATGGCGTGAGTAATGTTTGCGGCTGCTAACATTTTTCCCATCCTACTCTTCAAAACTTGTGAATAATGCAAAAAGCCCAAGTGGGGCAATGTGATAAATCACCAGTCTTCCCGACAATGTCTCCTATTCCTTGGTGTGTTTCCCACAGATCTCCAATATTAGTCTTTTCAATCAGGTCCATTAAAGTCTCCTATTTTATATGGCCATTCATCAATAACATGTCATGGGGCTGAGGAACATCCACAAACACTACATCTCATCTCATTTGACCCTCTAGTGACATTGGTGATGGAGGGGATGCTTTATCTAAAAGTTTATTTGCTTCTAATTCAATAGCAGCTACTCACCACAGATTTACAATAAAAAAGGTTAATGTTCCTCAATATGGGTGAAATATTAAGCGGCCACATTTGAAATTGTTGTTTTCATAAATCTACTGCACTCAATTGTTTGCACTCTGCTTTTCATTGAAATAAGACAAAAAATAATTTATGAAATGCCACTCTGTAGCTGTGTTAATTTACAATTCTATCCCATCAAGGAGATTTTACTGTAGTAGTAATAAGTTAAGATTTTTGCAGCATGCTCAAAAACTGTGGTATTTTAATTTGGTACACAAACTAATCTGAACATTGAGACAATGAAATGAAAGCAGTTATGAGACTGTGTCTATGTCCATCTATCTATCAGCTTTCACCATTATAAAATGATGGAGAACCAAGGGTTGCTCCCTCAGTGTAGGGTGCAAGGTTGGAATCGGGTTATAACTGACTGAAGATGGCAGTGATGGAGCTGGAAGCATTGGCCAAGTTCAGGGGTAAATGGCATCAGGACTGCTGATTTGTGGTATTGCAGTGGAGATGACTGTAAGTTGCTTGGGAGAAGAACTGCAGTTGGCAGGGCCAATGGAGATTCTGGAAATGGACTGAGTAAGCAGGGCAAAAAATTAATTGCATGCATTTTTGCATTATAAGTGTTATGGTTGCCGCTTACTCAGCAAGTGTGAGAATTCTTCATTGGGGGTCTGGAAGAACAAAAAGGGCACGGAGAAAGAGACAGAGAGAGAGAGAGAGATGCTGCTTAGAATTTTTAGTTGTTTTGACAATTTATGGCATTTCTTTTGTATGCACTGTTTTGAGCATTTATTGAACTTTAAATGCATTTTGGACACTTCTCTGTTATAATAAATAAACATCTTGCCCTTTTGGACACCTTGAAACTTCTTGTGTCTCTCACTTGTTGCTGGTCCATCCTCAGTACATGAACTACTAGGGAGTCAAATGAAAACAGTGAACCTAGACATTTTCTGCCAGTAATACAGGGTGGCCCACGAAAAAGTGGCCCGCCTCCACCAGGACGACTGCATTACATGGTGAAGAGAAAAATGATCAAATTTGGTACTCACATTTACAAACATGCTGAAAGTGATCTCCTTGTGTGTAAATACATCTCTACAAGGCATGATGACCGCAGCCACTTATCGGGCAGCAGACGAGACAGGAGTCATCTTGATGGAGGCAGACCACGTTTTTGTGGGCCACCCTATAATTAGTCCATGGTTAAAAAATATAAATAAATAAAAATGTTGTGTACAGCAGAGCATTTAGTTAGTTACATAGTACTTCCAATACACTCAGTTAACCAACAGCACTATAACTGCAGCTTATTGTCTCACGAAAATTTCACAGCTAGTTATAAAATATCAATATTTTGTCTATTTGTCAGACTTCAGTCAGCTTTAAATTATACAGTATGTTGCCTCTCACATTTTCCCTGTTTTAATTTAAAGTTAGAATGTGGACTGTTATTTAATGTTTCCCTTAATGAATACATTATTTTAAGCAGAGGGTCACTATGTTGCCTGCAATGTCACATCATTGGGCCATTACACGGTTACAGAAACACAGAATACAAGGTCCACAAGAACCAAATCTGACTGGGATATCAATCCATCATAGGGAACATTCATGCATACACCGCAAAGCAGGATTTCTCAAACTCTCTTCCTGGAGGGCCGCAGTGGCTCCAGGTTTTCATTCTAACTGTTTTCTTAATTAGTGACTTGTTTTGCTGCTAATTAACTTCTTTTGAATTCATTTTAATTGACTTGTTTTTTAAGATGTGTTCCCCTGCATTTCTTCATCATTCATTTCTTTCCTTAAATGGCACCCAAACAGAAATGAAACGAGAAGTGAATGAGCCAACAGAAGACTAACTAAGTCAGGGCCTCAAACTCCAACAAATTCCACTCCAACCAGTTGCTTAATTAGGCGCTGACTCTTGTTGTCAGTTAAACCCGTTCTTTAATTCCATGGCTTGTTGCTGCTCTCATTGTGCAATAGCACACATTTCCGAAATTGTTGATTTTCTCTTTTCTAAGAGCACTGTTAAAATGTTTTGTGGAACTGAGCAGATCAGCATTCCTGAGACCTTCATTATTTTCAGATATTGTGTGATAGACACAGTTTGCTTCTTATGTTTTGGCTCATTTTGTACCTCATTATTGTTTGACTGCTAATTAAGGAAAAAGAAACAATTAAGGGGCCTGAGTCTTCAAGAGCAGTTAATTAAAATTAATTCAGAAGAAGTTAATTAGTAGCAAAAACAGGTCACTAATTAGGAAAAGGGCTAGAATGAAAACCTGCAGCCACTGCGGCCCTCCAGGACCAGAGTTTGAGAACCCTGCCCTAAAGGGTGCGTAGAGAAAATCTGCAGAAACTCAGGAACAACATGCAACCAATATAAAGTCATGGGGCTGAAAATCCAACCTTAATCTCCAGATTTCCTGGCAGCAGTGCTAAGTATTGCTCCATCTTACCGCCCAGGTTTGTATTATCCAAACTAATTTTGGAACAGCGTTGCAATGCATTAATTGGCCAAGATCTTAAAGATCCCACACTAAATTGTGTAATTATGCACAAATCAGTTAATATGTAATATTAAGCAAAGCAATGATGAACACTTACTATACATTTTATTCATGTTTAACAAATTGATGGTAATTCCGCAGTAATACAGCACCATTACATTAATGCTATTTGCTATAGATTAGATACCTTAATGGTAATTATAACTGTGCAGAGCCCTTAGGAGCATGTTGCAGGAACAGCATATTAAACAGTGGAGGAATATTAACTAACTCCAAGATACATATAAAGGAAATCATATTGAGGAGAAAGAAAATATTGCTAATACACAGTATATACTTAGTAACTCAGGAGCACTATAAATATCAAGCAGCCCATTTCATTGCTGATATAAAATTTGAAAGGAGCAAAGTTTATAATATTGAATGATTTTCTTTTGCATACAGATATCTGTTTGGTCTTCAAGAGTTCGGAAGAAATTTAAATATACTGATTTTGAATTCTCTGGTTCCCTGACACGATGGAAAAAGAAACATATTTAGAAAACAAAGAAGTGATTTTTTAGTTATGAAGCAATACTAATTTTGGTACATTTTTGGACATTCCTGTATTATTGCTCTGTACAAACAATTAAGAAATGTTTCAAACCAGGTATACAATGAAAACTATCCAATTCCTTTCATCTATGCTCAGTTCAATTCCTCCTTTACTGTATTTCAATGATTTGAAAGCATTTTTAGTCACATCAGTGGATGCATAACGAGTGAGAGTAAACTATGTCCCTAACATTTTAATCAATCTTCAGTTGCTGATTAGTGTCATAATTTGTTAACCCACTAAAAGCCTGATAAGAAACCAGGTTTCATCCGAAATGAGATAGTAAGGATTCTACCTGCTTCAACCAGGCTAGCACGTTATGAAGAGTACTATGAAACTTTCAATGGGTGTAGAGTAACAGTGAAAATAAAAAAAACTGCTGAATTGCATTGGCCAATAATAAAAAAACAATAATAATGGTAAATCGTTTGCATAAAATAAACTGCAGGTAGTAGTAGTAGTAGCATTATACATACAGAGAACAGCTTTTCAAAATTGAATTTTCAGTAATTTTAAAACACATACCTACGAACTATTCAGCAGAAATCAATGATCATAGTTCTTACATTATAGATATACTTCATTATCAACATCTTCACAGTCAATGCAAAAATGATTTTTTAACAGTTGCATTTCTGACAGTAACTCTGCATCTTTGTCTTCTAATTATCTTTCTCACTTTGTATGATCTTTATGTAGATTGCTTACACATGAAGTCACTGATACTACTGTATTATACCGTTAAATGCATTATCTGTCCAAACAACTGCAAAGCCCAGTAATCGCCACTCATTCTAACACACGGCCACATGTCAGACACCTTTAGGTAAAGTGAGCAAATGTGAGTTAACTGCAGCAACAACCTAAAGTTAAACACAAGTACGCATCTCACACCTAAGGAACTGTGGGCGCTGGAGTACACAAGACCGCTCTTCAACCACCAAGTGACCTATTTGTCAAGTGAAACATGTTAAGAGATACGGTCAAAATCCACTTAGTTGGGACCTGGCCAAATTGTTTCTTCTTTATCCATTATCAAGGAGAAATCGGAATTCTTAGTGATTGGCAAAAATTGATATAATGAGGGTATTAGAAATAAACTTCCATTAGGCTTGAAAGTTAAGAAAGAGGAAAAGAATTTAGGGGTAATTATTGACTCTGACCTAAATTTTAAATCACATATTAATTAGATTACTACGATAGCATTTTTTCACTTAAGAAATATAGAAAAAGTTAGATCCTGTATAACTTTGCAAGATGCTGAAAAATTAGTTCACGCTTTTTGTTTTTAGTCGACTAGATTACTGCAAAGCACTCCTCTCAGGACTACCCAAAAAAGACATCAATCGATTGCAACGAGTGCAGAATGAAGCTGCTGGAATCTTAACTAGGAAAAGAAAATCTGAGCACATCTCTCTAGTTTTGATGTCACTACATTGGTTACCCGTATCATTTAGAATTGACTTTAACATACTGCTTATGGTTTACAAAGCCTTAAATAATCTCGCTCCATCCTATATCTCGGAATGTCTTTCACCTTACACTCCAAATCGTAACCTTAGATCTTCAATTGAGTGTCTACTTATAATTCCAAGAAGTAGTGAGGCAGCCTTCTGCTGTATGCACCTAAAATCTGCAATAGTTTACTGATAGAAATTCGCCAGGCTAATATGGTTGAGCACTTTAAAACACTGCTAAAAACTCACTATTTTAACATGGCTTTTTCATAGCTTCATTTTAGTGTAACCCTGATATTCTGTATATACATTTAATTATCTTTTCTTTCATGGCTCCAAAATCTGTACTAAACCCTCTTTTCTCTTCTGTTCTATTTCCGGTTTTCTGTGGTGGCAATATGCGCCACCACCACCTGATTAAAACACCATACAGTCCTTACACTGATGGATTAAATGCCAGAGGTCCACATGGCCATCATCATCTAATTCTTCCATGTGAAACCCAAAAACCATGAGGACTGATTGAGATCATTTATGTTCGGTAGAATGCCTAGTGTTTTTTCTTTCTTCATCTTGTAAAGCACTTTGAGCTACATCATTTATATGAAAACGTACTATACAAATAAATGTTGTTGAGAAGGCAGAATGATCATCAGATCAATACAAAAATAATCAGAAAACCTTTCCATACTTTACATTCTGCCACTAGGATCTTAGGATATAAAAAATAATAGCAGGCAGAAGAAGCATGTAAATATTTCAAAGACTTCCTGAATTATACTCTTCATTTTCAATTGTATTATGCAACCTATCATCCTTTTTAATAAATTACAACATTTAATTAGCAGGAAGCTTCCTGGCCTAACATAATCAGAGACAAGGTACTTCCCAACTTTAATGCAGTCCATCCATCCATTCTATCAAACAATTATTACACTACAGAGACAGAGTTAAACAGATCCTATCTTGGCTTTTGAATTTTGAATGAGACACCAGTCTATTACAGGGCATATTTGCCTCAAGCCAAATCAGAGTCACCAATTCACCTAACAAATATGTTTTTGAGATGTGGGAAGAAACTTCCATTCCATAAGAAACCCCATGCAGATAGAGGGAGAATGTACAGAATCCATTCAGTCAAGTGCCTGGAGGGAGAATCTCCAAAGAAAGAGAGACGGAGGGGAAGCAAAAATCTTAAACTGATGGTATTTAAGGAGTGGATTGGTTTTCAAATATTTTGGAACTATATAAGTCATAAAACACCACCCCTCCCCTGCTTCAACCACAACAACAGAAACAAATACAAAAATAAAATAGTATGGATGTTTTTGGTCAAACTGCAATCCACACAAACAGCATACACAGCGTCAAGCAAAAATCAGTTACAAACATCCTCTCGTGTCTTGCCACAGCCACCTTCTTTCACCTAAAGATTCTGTTTACAAAACCGAAAAAATTTTGCAGTGTTGCTCAGAGACATGCTTATTCTACGCTTTTGATTTGTCTGTTTTTTGTTTGCTCATGTTTTTTTTTCTTTTCAAAAGAATAAGCAATAAATCTGCAGTTCAATAACTGAAACTGCAAAAGTTTTCCAAGGGGAAAAAATGCTTAGTTCAAGAAGTATTTTCAAAACACAATTATCTAAATGAACAGCAGATGATTAACTGTTTTGCATAATGTGAATGTATTCTCTGCCACATAAGCAACAATTACTGAGCTGTTTCCATGCACAATGGCATACACGGCAGCACTGTAAAATCCCTGCATTCTACATTTGATTAAATATTACATTCTTTTTTTTAAAGAAATTAATAAAAAAAAAAGAAAAATAGCTTTCACAAAATGCTAACACAATTAAGGTAATTGTTTAAAGACATTGTGTTGATTAATGATGCAGTACTTGTAATGCTTTAGATAGATCAATGGAGATTAATTTGAAAATTGAAATGGGTTTCGATGAACTTTATTCAAATTAAATGAGGCTCATTTACCAGCCAACTTGCACTGCTATTGTGCACAATGCTTGATTAAGACAGATTTCTAAATCTAAACTGTATAATTTAATTAAGCAGCACAGAATCTGAAAATATGTACCATAGTCATACAGCGGCTCACCTGTGAAGCGTATGTAGCTAGAAGAGTTCATGAATATTGGTTGTTTGGATGCAAAAGACTTTCACGTTTGTAAGGATTAGACTAAAGTTTGTAGAAAATGTAAAAATAATTAATTTAAGCTAAAAAAAAGCCTTACATACCATAAGTTCATTTTCCCAATATATTTCATCAACAGCAGAGGTAGTTTGTAAGATGTGCTTTTAATTACTGAGCGGTTTACCAGCTTAACCAAGGGGTAATCATCTTTTTGTGGCGGCTGCTTCACTTATAAATATTCAATGACATGACATGCATGCTGCTTATTGTGGTATACCAAAAGAACTTCATAAACCAACTGATAAATAAATAAAAGCAAACAGACATAATTTAGTTTATAAAAAATAAAAAAGACAGATAAATCACATTGGAGTAGTTGTGCTACCAAACTCAATCTAATAATTTCACATCATTCCGAATATTAGCGAAGCCCATATAATCCACACCCATACCCAGGAGTTGCTGTTTTTCAAACCGATCAATCTACTAATAAGGGATCTATAATTTCCTCATTCTGTTGAGTCAAAAATAAACCTCACCATGAAAAAAATATCACACTCAGTAGAATAAGAGGGTAGAGAAATTAGAGGGATTAAGGCATTGATAGCATAGCTTTTAGGTCACAACACTCTGGCCCCCTTTACACCTGGCACTGGTGTGCATTGAATTATATCTGGATATAATCTACCCTGATAAAATGTACATCTGGCATTAAAATGAGCCTGTGGTGTCAGCACAGTGTCTAGATTGACATCCAACATAAATCAACTGTTGTTGAATGTGGATGGGAAACACATTCGAATTTACAATGTGGTCAGTATCTGTTACTGACTACTTCAGAATGTGGTCTGAGTCATTCAATTTTAATTTGTTTGTAAGAGCTGTCACATATATTTTCATCCGCAGAGGATATGTTCAGTAACAACTGCTGACCTTACCTCTGGGATTTACCTGGAGGTCCCACCATTTGTGCCACAGTACCTGTTAAAAGAATGACACTGTGGCACCTTTGCACAATAACCACCTTTTTCCTTCCTCTCAAACGTACGCAGGTTTTAATGTCTGGAAAACATTCGGGATTAAATCACTTAGAGATCTGTACATACTATAGATCTGTACATTGTGGCGAGTGGCTGGGGGTGCTACCCAGCCGGGACACCCAGGAGAACCGGAGGAGGGCTTGCGCATCCTCCAGACCACGTGGGGGCAACTGCCCTGGTGGCTTTGGGGACCACGGGAAATGAGCTTGAAAGCTCAACCCTATAGGGGCCCGTGGTCACCGTCAGGCCTGAGAAGCCCTGGCCCTCAGTACTTCCGCCACACCCGGAAGTGCTGGGGGGAAGAAGACCAGGAACACCCGGTGTGCTTCCGGGTGTGCAGCCAGCACTTCCGCTACACTGGGGAGTGCCGGCAGAAGATTATCGGGAGGTTCCTGGAGCACGTCTGGGTGGGGATAAAATGGGCCGCCTCCCTCCATTTGATGGCTGGAGTTGGGAGTGGAGTAGACAAAGTCTTGGAGGAGAGGAGTGGAGGCAGCCTGAAGAAAGAGAGGCATTGGAAGGGCCTGGACTTTTGGGGAGTTTGGGGTTGTGTGTGGACACTAATTGTAAATAGAAAATATGAATAAACATGTGTTGGGTTAACCATCGCTGTCTGCCTGTCTGTGTCCGGGCCGGCTTCCACAATATGGACAAAGTCTTTGCATCCTATGAACAATTACAATCCAAATTTAGCCTTCCAGCAACACATTTCTTTCACTACCTCTAAATTAGAAACTTCGTTAAACAAAACCTGCCCGACTTTTCTCACCTACCACCTACTTCTACTCCAAAAGAAATATTGATCAGTCTTGAGGACTCAGACAGCATTTCTCTAACATATAAAAACATTTTAAAGTCCATTCCTTCCAAAGAACCCAGATTACATTGAGAAAAGGATCTCTCGCTCACCATTTTGGAAAAAGCAATGCACAGAATTCACTTGAGCTCCATATGTGCAAAGCATACAATTATTCAACTTAAAATCATTTAGTGAGCACATCTGTCTCATTTAAAATTGTCCAAAATGTTTCCAGGGCAAGATCCAACCTGCGAACGCTGCAATCAAGTTCCAGCCTCATTGGGTCATATGTTTTGGGCCTGCACCAAATGAACATAATTTTGAACCAAAATTTTTAAATGCCTTTCAGACAGCCTTGGTGTAACACTCCCTCCTAAACCACTAACAACTGTGTTTGGTGTTCTTCCAGATGGACTTAAAGTGGAGAAGGACAAACCAACTATAATTGCCTTTACTTCACTATTGGCATGTAGACTTATCTTGCTAAACTGGAAGAATCCTAACTCACCTCTTTTCAGTCATTGGGTAACCAATGTCATATACTACTTGAAATTGGAAAAAATTAAATGCTCACTTAGAGGATCTGGCAGGATCTAATTAATAATATTTTAGAATAAGCATTTAAATTGAGGAAGTGGATTCTTTTCTCCTTTTTCATTCTATTTATTTACTTACTTATCTTTTCTGCTTTTGAAGTTTCACTATGTTGGCCTAGCTCTCTTTCTCTTGGGTGGGGGTTGACTTGATTTGAACCTAGTTTTGTAAAATTTGACTTGCTTGTATGGAATGTTGTCTAATTTTCATAAATTCATTAAAATGTTAAAAAAAAAAGAATGATACTGGAAGTCACAGTTCACTTACGAACCTGCCTCTGAGAAGGACGTACCTTCGATAGTAGAAATACCTAACTGAGGAAGCCTAGTATTTTCATTTTGCTTTAGTTCTTGCTTTCATTTTAAGTTTACTTAGCTAGCATTTACATTGTCTCACCACACATTATTTGAAACACACCTGTATCTTCTCCTGTGATCCCTCCAACATTGACATGTCCCTTATTTGTGCAAACTCTGACTTGCTGTTAACATTTGAACAATGAATCAGAGCACTCTGCATTGGTAAAACATTATTTTCAAATTTAAAATATTACTTTCAAAAGTGAAAAGAGATATGAAGACTATATCAACACTATGACACTAAGCAAATCATAGCCATCACCAACACTATCTGGAAGAACCAAAGCTAAGAAAATCGATTTGAACGACTAATGTTGTTCTGAGCAATGATTGGACAGTTTCTGCCCTTAGTCAGAGTTACATTACACTGGGCAAAAAAGACATTGTAATGTTAGTGACCTTAGGTAAGGATAATAAAAAGGAGTGACACTGAAGATGGATATTATTTTGAAACAAAAAATAACTTCTTATCTTGAAGCAGAACACAGCTTCTGGTGCTTTGGAAAGCTTGAAAACATAAAAAACAACCATTTGTCAACACTGCTCCAAAAATGAAGTCGGACACACTTGCCCTGATGCTTTGCTCTGTTGATATCCCCCATTTTTTTGTGATCTTAAGTAACAAACGTCATAATGACAGGTGAAAATCTTAAACTACTTTCTTTCACAGAATAAAAAGGACTATAATATGGCACTGCACTGAAAACAAAGTAGTGATTAATGTATTATTTTATGCAATAATACAAAAAACTAGACTCCGACTTTTTGAAAGATTTTTATCACTTTGTAATGTCATGAGACACATAGAAGAGCAATGGCAACAAGCAAGTACTTTCCAAGCTATTGTTCTGCTATCAAGAAAAAAAAACAGAAATCACTATGGCAGTTCATTTAATCTGTTAGCGAAGAGCCAAACACAAGAAATGAAGAAAGGACTGAGACTAGGAAATGAAAACAGTCTGAAGATCAAAGTGAAGGAAAGAGGAACTGCAAATAACAAAGCCAAAAATTGTCAAGCAAACTGATGAAAATGACACGCAAGAAATTTGAAAACAGAAAATCAGAACAAACTAGCATGATACGTTGAAAGTTTATTTATTTATTTAAACATGGAAAATGAAATATGCATTATGTTGGTATGTAACATGTCATGCTAATGACAATATATTTCATGGTGTGAAAATATACACCCCTGGCAACTGGGACTAGCATCTTGATGACTAATTCCCAAAATGGTGGCACATATCAAAAAAATAAAATAAGGTACGTATTGGAAAATAAATTAAGTCTTTTCTTAAAGACAGAAAATAATCATAGAACCTCAGCCCTAGGTACTTAATAGAGAAAAATACAATTTCCAAATACTGGTGGGACGGTGGAGCAGTGGTAGCGCTGCTGCCGCGCAGTAAGGAGACCTGGATTCGCTTCTCGGGTCCTCCTTGCATGGAGTTTGCACGTTCTCCCCATGTCTGCGTGGGTTTCCTCTCACAGTCCAAAGACATGCAGGTTAGGTGCATTGGTGATCCTAAATTGTCTCTAGTGTGTGTGCCCTGTGGTGGGCTGGCAACCTGCCTGAGATTTGTTCCTGCCTTGCGCCCTGTCTTGGCTGGGATTGGCTTCAGCAGACCCCCATGACCCTATGTTAGGATATAGAGGGCTGGAACATGACTGACTGACTGACAATTTTCAAATGAAAACAATGTGAATATGACCCAGTGAAGTTCTGAACATAATTTTAATAATAGTATTCACAACTTCATCTATATTTTATTAAACCCACTATACTTTCTACAGGATCACAATGACTTAAACCTTACCACAGGAACCAAATGTTCTAGGGAGGAAGCAGCCCTGAATGTGGCAATAATTCATCCCAGGATGCACTTGCTTATACATCAGAAATTTACAGATGTTAATTAATTTAGCCTTGGAATGTGAAAGAAAAACAGAGTACACGGAGAATGGACACAGGCAAGGATCCAAGAATGGAACTCTGCTCTTTTACCTATAATTGTTATGCAGCAACACCAACCAATCTACTACCATTAAATGAATTCTTACAATGTTCTGCTCCAAAGATTTGCTTTAAAAGGAGGCATATTGTCTCACACAGTTATCATTTACTTTACTGTATTTAGATTCACATCCATCCATTTCTGGTTTTTATTTTTTTGATGACTTACTGCATCTTTAAATTTCAGTCTGAATTAAATGGCTTTCCTAATTATGTTTGTAAAAGTATTTGAAGCCACATACGCTCTGTGAGA
The DNA here is from genome assembly GCA_026402145.1 of Polypterus bichir lapradei. Lineage (NCBI taxonomy): Eukaryota > Metazoa > Chordata > Cladistia > Polypteriformes > Polypteridae > Polypterus > Polypterus bichir. Next base: position 3,559,388 of record JANRMT010062836.1, read on the forward strand.
GCAAATGAGATTAAGTGGGTTCAGAAATAGATGGATTATTAAAAAAATTGTGATTAGGAAAACAGTGGAAAGGACATCTTTAACAAAGGGTTTCTGTACTGGTTTAATTCGTTATGGTGGCAAAGCATTTCAATCGCCCACATTAGCAGTTTTCTATTGTTGGTTACACAGAGCAGTAAAAGAAGTGAAGGACAAGCAACTCATAGATTCTGAAAAGTCTAACTGCAAGACAAAGACAAGTTTAACTCATCTCAAAGCAAAGTGGAGAGAAGATAACACAATCAAAAGTAAAAATCTAATAAGAGATGGAAGACTGAATAGCCCAGCAAAACAAAACAGACAAGGTGCATGGTAGATGCCATCATTAATCTTGACTAATGGCCACTGGGGTGACGCATGGGTGAACACAAGAAAAGATTTTCTTCAGATGTTATGACATTGCATGCCCTTTTCATCACTAAGACTAACACGAACATGTCATTTATATGCCATCTGGCAAAAAAATACATCCTTATAGTTAAAACAGGGACTCTTTGTATCTATAAAAATTGTTGCACTGATCTGAATTCCTTATTGAGAGCACATTAGGATAATGTCCACCTTAATAACACTAATTGGCCTGTGATGCTGTCAGTTCCTCTTTATTTTCTACCTTTTAATCTGTTAAGTTTCTCTGGCTCACATGAAACACATACTTACTTGACACTGAAAAGGATTAAGACAAGTTTTAAAATTACTAGTGCATGAAGGAAGAGCAAGTTCAAGGGTAAATAGTGGTTAAAATGATGCTTATCTGCAGACAGTATATGCAGCAGAGGAAAGAAAAACAGAAAATGTGATTGTATTTTCATAAAACACACTTCAGATAAAGAGTTTCAACTTGTTGCTAAACAGTAAAACAAAAAACCTTGCAATATGTACTGTACACCTAAAATATATAGACATATATTGTAACATAGAATTCTCACACCCACTTAATGCAATTCAGGTTCTGTGACAGGATCACTGGATGGCCATTGCCATCAACATAATGTCAAGTGCCCTGCAAGCCAGCTATGAACTGGATTAAGCAAATATGAGAATTTTACTTTATTTACATCCAAGGGGAGGTAATGCATCCCTTGCCTCTAACAAAATGACCAGTCATACATAAATATATACACACACTATATATGGTTTATGTGAAGTCTCTAAATTTGACCCATTTCTCAATTAATAACCTGGAGTTTGCACCTGATACTGCTAGTAAAGGGTATGCCTCCCCTAAACAATGAATTACTGTAAATTAAGCAGGTTTAAGAATACTATGTTTAAAAAAAAAAAGAATTTCATCCATCCATCCATTATCCAACCCGCTATATCCTAACTACAGGGTCACGGGGGTCTGCTGGAGACAATCCCAGCCAATACAGGGCGCAAGGCAGGACACAAACCCTGAGCAGGGCGCCAGCCCACTGCAGAAAAAGTATTTTATAAATATACATACACAATGTGGACCACTAGGGGGCGCACCGCTGCCCAAACCCAACACAGACAGACATGGGACACAAGTTCAAGGCACACGTTTTTATTTATCTTTCCTTTTCCCTTGTGGGAAACGCCTTTCCTCATTTCCCAAACAGTCACCAAGCATAGCACAATACAAATCTCTTCTTTCTCTTCTCTCTTTCCTCCTCCACTAGTCAGGACAAGCTTCATCTACTGTACACCCACCTGACGCTGGCTCCCAGAGTAGTGGCTGCTGGCTCCTTTTATAAGGCACCCGGCAATGGTCCATAAGGGCTCGGCAGGAGCTGAAGCATCCCCTGGTGGTACCCACAGAACCCAACAGAGCTGTATTATACTCCAAATTCCCTTGGAGCCCTTTGGGAGTCTGAGGCACCACTGCAACCCAGAGGGGCTGCCACCTCCAGGGGAGGTAATGCGCTGGATATGCTCCCTCCCCAGGACCTTCCAGCACAACACAAACACACATAGATATATATTACCACATGAAAACTCCGTCAGTAGGTTTGAAAATAGAGAGGGTGAATCCTCTCTATTTGCAGATTCTGTTCCCATGGATTCACTTATTCACTATTACAAAAAGTGTAACCCATTTCACGACACTCGAGTTTTACTCACATCTATTTGCAGCCATGTGTAGGAACAAAAAAATTCTGAGAGTCCTATCATGCTGCAATGAAATGAGAGGTTCAGCAATAACAGGCCTGTAATGCCCTTAGATATCACAAACTGCATATGTGCTACCTTGAATGGATCAACGTGCATCTACCCTATGCCAACAAGTGTGGGTAACCTGTTGGATGCCATTGGTAATAGAGACTGGGGCTTGTGATTGTTCCCCATGAACAAAGATTTTCTAATAAGTGCAGGTCATAAGCTTGCACTGATTAAGTCCCTGCTCCTTGAACATACTGTCCTTTGCTACTACCAAATGGATGGTCCTTAGACCAGGCCTGCTGTGGTCACTTGTGACTTTGGTGGAGTGCCTATAGGACAATTAAACTTAGAGGTAGTCAAAATCATAGCAAGGTTTCCATAGGTCCCCTCAAGAATGATAGCCAAGGACCGGTTGCTTTTGCCAACTCTGTTCTTCCCCACAGCTCTTCCCTCAAGCCAGCATCACACCAGAGCCTAATTCCATTTTTCCCATTGGATTAATGCATCAGTATCTTTTCTGTATCTTATTTTCCTCCCAGAAAAATAAGAGTTGACTGTATATTATATAAAACAAAGTTGACTCATGATTGCAGCCAAGGTGGTGTTTTGTGGGCTTTCATTACTGACTCTTGATGTGTTCTATGTGGATTTGTTATATCTCTGTTTTTGAAAATGATTTCTCCAGGAAATCTATTTTATTGCTCCTTTCAAAGACATACTGTTAAATTAGTTGGCAAAGAAAAACTGTTCCAGTAAGGATGTCCAGTAATGACACATGTGTACTGTATGTGCTCGAATATGTCCTACTTCATACTGGCATCCTGTCCAAACTGTGCATTTAATTTATTACTTTGGTGCCTCACAACAACATATAGGACAAATGGTTAGAGGTGGATGAATATCATATCTAGGAGGGTTGTTTGAAACTACACCTGTCTTTCTACATATTACAGTTTCTTTGGATTGTTGAGCATGCTTTTTTAAAATACCCTCCTTTATATTATAGATAGATAGATAGATAGATAGATAGATAGATAGATAGATAGATAGATAGATA
>JANRMT010062836.1:3594100-3650518 GCA_026402145.1 Polypterus bichir lapradei
AACAATTCCATACTGTAATATATATATATATATATATATATATATATATATAGTGGCATCCAAATTTAAGAGTATATAACAGCTATATGTATGTGCCAGCATACATTCCAGCTGCCACTAAATGTTTGTTGTGTGGTGTTTATTTTCACCTTTGCTGTAAATTCTGCAGATTTGTTCTTTTGTCTTTTGCATGTGAACTGAGATTGTTTTTTTTCTGATAGGCTTAATGTTTTTCATATTCTGGCAAGTAATCCAAGATATGTAATGTTTGAAGAGCATTAAAAATGTTATGTCCTTTCTCATCAACCATCTGAACAGTAGCTTAAAGTGAACCACTGTTATAAACAAAAACACTTCCTGATAAGTTTTCCAGAAAAGAACACAATGCCTCTGTTCAGCTTCCTGGCTTGTTGAAAGAGCAACTGACACAGACAATGTAGAACTGCCTTAACAATGTATTAAAATGCAGTTCGTGATCCATCACAACAAAAGTGAACCACACTCTCCTGCAGCATGAAATGTGTGACATTATCTTGTGCCTCAGGAGAATTGGCTAATTAAAACTCCACTCCCAAACTACTCTCCCACTGGTTGATGTTGCCTTGAAGCTGACCCTGATTAGTCTCTCCATGTGACACTTAGCAAGAGTGCATTTATAAACCAAAGAAAGCCATGAACTGTAGATGAACCCAGTGTAGAGTGCAGTTTTAAAGTTAGTGTTAATCATAACTGCTGCCTAATGTGAACTGTGGTCCACGGAGGTAGAGCTCTCTTTTTATAATAATCACCCACGCTGCTCATGGTCAAACTAAACACAAAGTATTCAATTCATTAAAGGTTTCGACCTAAAAGATTTGTTAAGATGACATCCTAAACTATCTGACCTACAGTGCAACTGAAACAAAGCAAACTACAACTTCTAGTTGTCAAAAGGATGTAACATCTTCATAATAACAGGAAATCAGTAAAGAAAGTGATAATTGCACACAGTTGGCATGTTTTAACTTGTCATAAAAGACAAAACAGACACAACTGAAGAACTGAGCAGACTCTGCCCATGGAGAAAATTTAAGTCTTTATAGTTAAAAAAAAATCTTCAACATGGTAAGATTCTGATACATACACTAATTTGTTTTTTGTTTGTTATTAATTTATTTATTTAGAAATAATCACAGAGTTGCTTATGTGACATCAAGGAAATGGAATGTTACTTACTTGAAATACTGATAACGTGCAGAATTAATAAATGAGGAAAATAAATGCATAGGCTGAGACTGTAAATAATGTCATAAATATTTAATGGCGTGATGATTAACTACTACACAGAAGACTTAAGTAAGTATTGTGACGGGCGGCCCCGTCCCATGCCCAGCCCGGACGCCCCAGCTGCATATGTTCCGGGGGAGCAACCATGGGCAGCTCAAAACTTCCCCCGGGACGCTTGGTGGCAGCCTCCCTGGCTGATGGTGATTCCCCAACCTCCCACAGGGATCTATGGGAGATGGAGTCCTGCACAGCCTGGTTGGGAGCTGGGGTGGCCGCTATGGGGTACTGCATTTATTCCATAGCCCGGCTGGACAAATCTTCAGCCCACCTGGAAGTGCAATTGGGACCAGGTGGTCAAGCACCTGGAACACTTCCGGGTGGGCTATAAAAGGGGCCAGCCACCACCACTCAGTGGCCAGAGTAAGGAGGTGGTGGACGAAGCTAGACGGGAGGAGTGGTGGTGCCAGAAAAGTGTTTTGTGTTGCCTTAAAGTGCTTTTGGGACTGTGTATTGCCTGTGGGGTTCACGGGAATACGTGCCCCACAGATGAAGAAAAATAAAAGTTCTTAGTGTTTTACACGTGCCTCAGTGTAAGTCTGTGTCAGGTCGGGCGCTATATAGCATCTATATCACAGTGTGTCACTAGACTGCTTATCACATTTCTACTACTGCAAAAGATGCACATCTATGTGGAAGCCACGTACTATGTCCACCAATATTATCAACCCATCCATTTCTGAGCTTATTCTTTTCAAATCAGGATGGAGAATCTGTTATTAAAAGCAAAAAATATATATATTGTCACAGACGTGCACATGGGAGGCAGCTAAAGGGCTTGAATGAGGGTAATTCAGAGCCAGACTGGGATGGGGTATAGTGTACTGACTCTTTTTCTCGTTTTTCTACAGACTGTTCACGAGAAATTCCACCTGGCCCTGACGATGTCAATTCTGGTTCCGACCCCTTTGACGTCACTTCCGCGTCCGAGCCTATGGATGAAGACCCTTCCGGTTCCGGCCCCTCTGATGTTATTTCTGGGCCCGAGCCTACAGATAAGACCCTTCCAGTTCCAGCCCCTTTAAGGTCACTTCCTATGCTGGCCTTTAAAAGCTGCCACCTTTCTCCTATCCCCTCAGTTCTGTTAAGAACTCTGATTTGTGCACATCAGTGCTATCATTTTATTCAATTTTGCAGCCAGGAAATAATATACAAGTGGCTGCCCCAAACCTTGCTATGGCTCTTTGTCGAGTTTGTAACAACATCCATCTATTTTCTAAAATTTCTTCTTTGCTACCCTGGCTGTATTTGCACCGATTTACAATTAGAACTGATCATGATCAGTATTGACATGGAGCGCACATGCAGGCATTCTATTCCATGCCCTGGGTCATGTTAAACACCATAATGCAACCATTGCACCACCATGCCCATCAGGTTTACACACATTTAGCTTATCACTATACCAACAGCTGACTATCAACATAGCTTGTTATGTGTGCCATGTAAAAATAATAGGTCTAAATGCATCTGACTACTCTATATCTATTTATCTGCACTTTGGATATACTCTGTAAATGTAACAATAGTACTACTAGTACAATCCTTCTTCTTTAGCCCAATGCGGAGGTGTAAAAAGTGGTGTGCATCTCATCAGCATCAGTAAGAAGAAAGGAGCTAATCCAGAATGGGATGCCAGATAATGAAAGGAAACACATATTCCACAGAACATGCACAGACACTCAGTTATTACTGGGCCAGTTCAGAGTCACCAATTATATTAACACTAGCTGTGTTACCCAGCTTCACCCCGGAAAATTCCACTGACAAGCAGGCATTGGTTATGGAGCTGAGGGGTTAATCAGATGTATCTGGAGTACTATATAAGCAACTGAATGCTTTACTGTATACATTTTTTTCCCTCAGGGGCTAATATTATTAGTTGACTGAAGCTCCAGGCCCTTGAACATGTTACATACTGTACTGTAGAACTGCAATAATGAGTTACATACCTGAGTAAAACATTCCTGTCATAGAATAGTTCTTTCTTTTCCTAGTGACCTGGTTTTAGTTGATGGTCATTGCAAAACATGATTTTAGAGGAAACTATAATTTGTTTAATTCAAAGAGGTAATTAGTAGGGATACTGAGAATTCTGGGCACAAATTAGGCTTGGGAAAGTTAACGCGTTAATTTTAGCAATTAATGTGGCTTGTTTAATGCATTAAAAAATATTGTCACATTCAGGGCCGGCAACAAGGCAAAAGTGCCAGGCAGTGCTATGGTCAAGGCGGCATTTCGTGTAATTTTTTTTTTTAACATTATGAAGCAATAATACAAAAAGGTTAAGTGTGTACCTAAACAATTACATACACATCCACTACTATATTTATATCCTACCTACTGTATACTACGTGGTTCACACACGGTTCTTGACTTATACATACTGACATAGGTGCAGGGGAGTGGAAGGAAAGGGAGTGGAGAGGAAGAGTTTACGGTAATCCGAGCGCAAAGCTAGAGAAAAGTTGCAAAGGTAAAAATTATGCTCTCTTTTTTTTCATTTAATGTTTTTCTGTATGATGATTGAATTAATACCATATAACATAAGTGCTAAATAAGTTCTTTGAGTGGCACTAAACCAGAATAAGTCTTTAGTACCGCTTTATTTAACTTACTGGTCTGCCCGGTAGCTTACAGTGCTGACTGCCATATTATAATTACAAAATTCTATGAAACAGAAGTGTAATGCTTCTCCCTACCCATTATTCCAGTTTGCAGTATCTTTTCTAATTTATGCAAAGAACATACATTAACCATCCAAGTAATGCACAGTGTCAGTTTTTAAGTAAGATAGCAGCTACAGAGATGTCTTTTAGAGTGCCAGGAGCAAAGGTGTAGGTAGAGCAATATTTTCCAACCACATCTCATTTTCCACCTTTTCTCTTTTTCCTATGCAGGGCAGCTGCTCTTTTTCACTAGCTCCCATCCTCATTTCCCTATGTGATTACAGTGGCACTTGTCTTCTTGCAGCATTCATTTGACTGAACTGCACACCCCTTTCCTGCATAAGATCACAGCTAAGGCAAAAAAAGACGTTCTGCCTAAGAATACCTCACTCTCTATATCATTATTACCAACAAATATCAAGTAATAAAAAAAACAAGGGTCAGCTAATTATTTTTCTATAATCAATCAATCAAATCAATTAAGGTGTTTTTTAAATTTTCAGGTATTTAGTTTTTCTATTGCTAGGGGGAGTTTACCCCTAAATATTGAAACATCTTTTCTTAGTAGATAACTACAGTCCTAGATGTGCGATCCTAACAAATTTAAGCTTCTTAACTAAACAGATAATAGTGTTTTTGTTGATGATTGAGTGAATTTTGCATTATATACACTATATACGCTGTATATATATATATATATATATATATTGTGAACGGGACCCAGACACAGACAGACGGACATCGTTTAACCACCCAACACACGTTTATTCGCCACAACTGTATACAAAAGTCAGTGCACAAACCCAGTGCCTCCAGCACCGATCCCCCAAAGTCCGGGCCTTTCACAGTCCCTTTTATGCCTTCCTTCAGGCCGCCTCCAGTCCTCTCTCCAGCTCCGTCCTCTTCCACCCGACTTCCGCCCTCAAATGAAGGGAGGCGGCCCCTTTTATCACACCCCAGATGGGCTCCAGCTGCTTCCCGGCATTCCTCCGCAGACACGCCCCAGTGTGGCGGAAGTGCCGGCTGCGCACCCGGAAGCCCTCCGGGTGTCCCCTGTCCCCTGTCTTCTTCTTGTAGCGGAAGTGCTGGGCTCCAGGTTTCTTCAGGCACCGGGGCGCCACCTGGCGGTGGCCACGGGCCCCTACAGGGTTGGGCTTCCAAGCCCCTTACCTGAGGCCACCAACAAAACCAAGGCGGTAGACCCCCTCGGCGTTGGAAAGAGGCACCAGCCCTCCTCCGGTCCTCCTAGAAACTATTGAAATCATCAGAAAAAAAAATTGAAATACAGATTTGCCGGTTTCGTTTTGCGGACATGCTCGCACCCCTTGTCTATCAACACCATAGCGAGTTTCAATCTCGTTTCTCTTTCCTCTGCGGTTTCACTTTGGCGACAGAGTCACTTTCTTTCAGCTTCATGCTGTAGCCTCACACTTCTTTCTTCTTCCGACTCGTTAACTTGGGGCCATCTTGGTGGCTCTTTGAGCTTTGTGCTGTAGCCTTGCACCTCCAGGCCGGACAGACAGACACACACACTTCCACGCATAGACGTTGTGGCAGCCGGCTGGCGTCTGTGCCCAGCTGGGACGCCCCTGCACACTACATTCAGGGGGAGCAGCCCTGGACAGTGCAATACCTCCCCCTGGATGCTAGATGGCCGGCCCCTGGGCTGGAGTAGTGCCTCGGTTTCCGAAAGGGCTCCCTGGGAATTGGAGTTGGGTGCAGCCCTGTTGGGTCCCGCAGGTACTGCCAGGGGGTGCTGTGTTTGGGACTCCTGAGCCCGTGTGGGCAACAGATTCGTCACATCTGGAAGTGCCGCCGGATCTTGGTGATCAAACACATGGAGCACTTCCAGGTGACCTATAAAAGGGAGCCAGCAACCACCACTCATCGGCCAGAGTCGGGTGGAGGAGGACAAGGTTGCTTGAGGAGGAGGAGGAGGAGTGGTGGTGCCAAGGAGAAGAAAGTGTTTTACTGGGGAGTAATAGTGCTTGGGACTGTGTTGTGGCTGGAGGGATTACGGGGAAGACGTGCCCTCCGGCTGAAGATAAATAAAAGTCTGGTTATTTTACACGTGCCTCCAGTGTCCAATCTGTGTCGGGTCAGGCGCTATATAGCGTCTTCTTACAACATGTATACTGTATATAAGATGTATATATTCATCAATTCAAAACTCTAACCAGAAATCAAAGTCTTAAGTCAAACCAAGGAATCCTACACCAGAAATGTAAATTCTAATTGAAAATGCCAACCAAGAAAATGTATTTGTACTGAACCTTATACTGCTGTAGGACTGATGTTATATGGAATGTACTTACACCTATCTGAACCTAGCAATGCTGTGGCAACACAAACAAAACTGGTAGTACCCATATCATACATAAGATGACATCCTGAAAGATTTGAAAATATTTTTTTAAACTACTACTATTTATTAAACTACTGCATTTAGCACAAAATACTTGTTACATACAGATTCTCCATAGTAAGAAAAGAAAAAATATTTCAATCGATTGAAATTAACTCTGAAATGGACCATAAAAAATAAATAAAACACAGAATCGTAACGTCACTTGCATCCTCATTCTGGCTCTGTCCCTTCTGGTAATGATGACATAAAAATGAACATCATCAGAAACTGCCTTTTCACAGACCACCTTCAAATATACATAACTGTGCCCTGGGAGAGGGTGCATCTACCTGCACTTTTGCCTTTGACTTTTTTGTGTTTTTCCCTTTTTGCCTACAGCAATTAAATTGAATTGTCCCTCATGGAATGTCAACACTTTTTGCATGTCTCTGTTGCCTATCTTAAACAGTTAAGATATTTTTCTTCGCTTTAGGCACAGATTGTGTGGATAGAGAATCACCTCAGAAACAGTTATTCAATCAGCTTCATTGCCAATTCTTTGACAAGTCCTCAGTGACATTTAGGCATTTGGTTGAAAATTGGCATTTGGATTCCATTCTCCTGTCACAACATTTTTCCTTTTGTTTTAAATTACCACTCGTAGAGTGTACATATAGAATTCAGTAATAATTACAAAACCTCAAACTGCAGTCGTTTCAACAAGGTGCCCAGGGAGCTTAAGAACCCCTGAGAAACTGTCAGAAGCTTCTTTGATGACTACAAACGTGTTTAAACAAAAGTATTGTCGACAAGGTATGCTCAGAAGAATCATAAGGCTATAGCTTTCATGTAATTAATCAATTCTCTCTGTGTTTCTAAAGTTTTTCTTTCACAAACGGCATCTATTATAAATTTACTATTAGGGAAGGTTTTCTCTTAAATGAACAAATGCAAATTCTTCCCTGTCATGGAAGCAGCCTTACTTGAAGACAGGCATGAAATCCACTCTAGAGCAGCATAAAGTAGTGCTATGCCTGCAATAAATATGAATGATGAAAAGGACTCGCTGGCACCTGAAAAAGCTGCTTGAAATATTCATGTTATAATCAGATGGCTTTAACTGCAAAACACTGAACTTAAGGCTTTCTCACAATTAGTGAATTATTATACTGTGCATGGCACAATTCCTAAAGGATGATATTGGGTTGACTTCTTCAATATACAGTATAATGTGAAAATGTATGATGCCCATACCCAGGATCTACTGTCAAATCAACTTATGATATTAAGGTGCTTCCCATGTGTACAGGCTATTTTATATACTTTAATTATATATAAGACAGATTCCTGCATGCATTTGTTGCTATCAGGTTAAGTTTTGATGGGGCACAGCCTCAATAAGTAGAAAACGGGTTGAAAATTACAAATTCACAGTGAACGTCTATCCAGGGCAGTTTAAATTACTAACAAAATGTATACAGGGATGTGTATTTGTTAAAGCAAGGGTCCCCAACCCCCGGTCCGCGGCCCACTAGACTCACTCAGTGAAGGGCTACAGCAAAAAGGCTGCCCCCTTCACTGAGGACACTTTTCAGAACGCTAGGCGGGTGGGGCTTTGCAGCGGCGCAGAGAGAGGAGAGACACCGAGGTGAGAGAGTATTACAACTAAGTATTTTTATGTTTCTGACAGTTTCCCCATATGACACGAGTCTATAGAAATCTCGTTACTACGAAGTACATTCAGCAGCAGATACTTTCATTACAACAAAGTGACCTTGAAATGTTTGAATGAATCAGTTAGTTCTGTGGTTGCAGCTCAGTTGTGCACATTTGCACAACGATCCCCAAACAGAAACATTATAAAAAATGTTCTTTCTTCGAACTTTCCTTATACTGTTTTTTTGCTGTTTTTGTTTTCTGTGGTTTTCAGTGATACCTTTTGCTTATCGCTCATCAACATTTGAAAAACATCCTTCGGAATTTAACTCATTGTCACCCTTCTATAGAAACGGCAGACACGAAAAAACGATAACAGTGTTAATGTTTGTGACGTGCCATCTGTTGGAATGACAAATGCAATACATATGTCTTTGTTATATGCAAAAAAGAAGAAAAATCTCGGGTTGCAAACGTATGCAAACTGCTTCATTTGAAGACGGCGAAAAAGCCATTTTTATGTGGTTCAGTGATGCTCCTTCAATAAACAGTCCTATTAATGTGGGACTCATTCAAGAAAATATGTGGTTTTTAAACTCTCTTGGGACCTCCGTCAACCGGACAACACGCTGTGAGCCAGCTGCTTCCCTGCCCCGGCAATGGACAAACAATCTTACACAGATGCTGCAATCACGCTTCAGGATGCACTTCACTGTGACGTTCCTGTTGGGTGGGGCGATCCGAAAAGAGTTCAGAAACCTCACAATATGAAGAAGAAGAAGAGGGTTATTCGGATACAGATTGATAACTGTGCTGCCCACAGCATACTTCCATATTCAGATAATGTTCGCGTTGAATTCCTCCTGCCCAATTGCACAGCAGTGCTTCAGCCATTGGATTTGGGCATCATTCACACCCTGAAAGTGTATCATCGCAAGGAAATGCTGAGAAAAATTCTCGTCAGCATAACTTGTAGGCAGGAGAAGATTGAAATTAACATGAAAGAAACTATTGAAGCTGCTTCCATTTCCAACATCCTATCTTTGTGAGGCAGCATTTTCTGCAGTGACAGCAACCAAAACGAGATTACAGAGTTGACTGAACATAAGCAACACACTTCGCGTGTCACTGTCTTCCATCGTACCCAGATGGGATCTTCTGGTTGCAGGAAAACAAGTTCAGGGCTCCCACTGATTCTGCATTATGGTAAGCTGTAGAATTTCTATTACGATATTATAACTTAATAATAATAGAAATGTAATATAAATTGTGTATAAAACTGCCCTACAAACCCGCCCCTAAAAATCCCCCGCCCCATAAACCACCACTAGCCCCCCTGCCCCACATCGGTCCCTGGAAAAATTTGCTTCTAGTAGAGCGGTTCTTTGTGTCAAAAAGGTTGGGGACCACTGTGTTAAAGGATACAACTGGCCATAGAGATCATGGATAGCATATTCAGTGAGTCTCTTTGAGCAGGGGTTATCAGTATCAGTTGGCATAAAAACAGAAGGATTTACTATTGTATATGTTATTTATGTTGTCAGACTACATGTTTAAATTATATTCATCTCTACTGCATGTTACATTGTTCAGAAATCATAATACAATACACTGATTTAAAGTGCAATCACAAAGACACAATCATTATGACTGGCTTATACCAAATTGTAGTTCCAGGCTGCTGCAGTGCTCACTGGTGCCAAGTGCCAATGGCTTCTTGCTCTGTTAGGTAGCTCAGTGTCCTTACTGTTATCACTAGGAGTCAAAAAGCACCGAAATCCCAAAACGTTACAAAGCACTTCCAATAATGCCCACTAGAAGGGAATATACCACTAAGCCCCAGCTAGACAAATGGGGAAACACAGAAACTTCATAAAATATAAAAAGGTTTTATTAAAAAAGACAAATCGTTGCAATACTGTAGAGTTCCAAAGAGCACTATGGCAAAATGGAGCAAAATGCAAGCAAACACGGTTCCAATACAGAAATCCCAAGGCAAAGTCAAAAAACAACAGTCGAGAATCCAGAGATCTCAAAAAGTTACAAATCAGAAAGGAGATCTCAAAAAGTTACAAATCAGAAAGAAGCACAAGAACTCACCAAACTACCAGAGTGCTTTCAAAATAAACCACCAAGAACTATGTGAGACCCTCCTATTTACAAGGTGGAGTGCAGTTCCTGGTGGTGATTGGTAGGTGGCCCTGCTCCCTGGGGGATCACCCACGATACAAATGGAACATAGCCTAGGCATTAAAATGTAAGCACAATCAATGCCAAATAAACACAAATAAACTTAATACATACAAAAGAATGATCAAATATGATATAAATCATGAAATTGAACCCCGGCCAGGGGAGGAACATTGGCTGAGCCATGACACTTAGAAGGGCCGCTCCATGTTACTGCTGCTAGTGCAAGGTTATAAGTTTGCCATTTTTATAGGCTGCTCTTCCGCTGGCTCTGAAGCTGCTCATTTGTATGTTGGGAAGCCAGCTAATACTGTTGGTGACTCTTCGCCAGGCTGATGCAATCTGTCAGCATCATTACATCAATTTGCACAGTCAGTCACTGGACTGAATGTTCATCTCTAGTTTTCATTTCAGTATTGGATACCGTTCGTTGTGCTCACTCGATGGTTCTCTTAAAATGAGAAAAAAACAGCAAACCATATAGGCCTTTTGGGTACTGGAATATTATCAACATATAAGGCTCAGTGGAGAGCATGGCAATAAAAATGTAAAGAAAAAATCATTTAATGATAATCATTAAATTAAATTTGTTTTTTGATGATGACTGCTATAAAAATGAAGTTACGAAGCCTACTAGATGTGAGCAAAGTGCTGAGGATGTCACTCCATAACATTACTCCTCGTTATGACTGTCTTGTATTAAAGAAACAAGCCAATTGTTCCCATTTAGTTTAGTATTTCTGTAATTTATATTGGTTTTATCATTCATATCTTTTTAGCATGTTTAAGCTTTAAATTGTGCGTGTGTGTATTTTCTTTACCTGTTTGGTCTGTGTAAATATTACAAATGCATTGTCTGGTCCGGCGATAAAAAAAGTTTGGGAACCGCTGTCTTATGAGGCCATTCATGAATGCCTTTATGTTGTGGAAGAGAACACCCCAAAGAATTACAACAACATAATTTCTGCCCTTTCTACAACTCCTTCTCTTCTGGATGACAACATATAAAAGAGATGCAAATAGAAAGTGTCATTTAATAGACCACCTCACTGGAGTTGCCTCCTCCAACAGAACTTGCAAATGACAATATAAAAGAGACCTGGTAACCCAACTATTTTATGTGTTTAATGTCTTGTCTTATAATAGGCAGTGGAGTTTAAATCACAAGGTGGACAGTTCAGATTGTCTTGGATAACAATGTCAGGCAAATATACAATAGTACATTTAATGGTTTCATTTTTCTTTGCACTGAGTGGTTAATGCCTCATTTTGTAAATAAACATTTGACTTTGTGTTTTAAATTTAGAAATTATTTTGAAATATGATGTTTTAAACTCTGTCCTTCTGACATTTGTGAGCTCGCCTAAGACTCTCCTTGTGACTCTACACACCCCAGGCTATGGGGTGGCTTTATGGGTCCTCCTGGGATTACATCAGATTCTACCCTTTAACTGCTTCTGGATCAGGAGTGGACCTCTACTTATACCAGGTTAGTACTCTGCCTAGTGGCACCTAGCGTCACTACACCCAGATCTGTTAAATGGGCCAGCTCCAAGAGATGTCTCTCTGACTGCCTAAAGATGTTAAACTACTGAAACTGAACTGAAATTCCCCATTGCATCCTGCATCATTTCTCATTATCTTTAGATTTAAAGGTTCACTATTATACACTAAAATGCACAATGTATCAAGGGTGTAATGGGGGCTTTCTTTTCATTACATCACATGCAGCTTATAGTATGCACCTATTCATTTTCTCTGTCTGGCCTCGGTCACTGCCAGCACTAGAGACAACATGAAACACAGGGAGTCTGACCAGGAGCAAATTCACAAACACACTAGATGAATTTCACTGTGCTCTTGAAGTTGAAAATGTACAGCTATTAACCTAAAATAACAGACTGTTATAGACAGTGGGAGGAATGATAACGTCAAACAGGAAATCTAATCAGGGTTCAAGTGCTGTGAGGCAGCTGAAGCAGCAACTCTATCCACTGAGCTGCAACAAATGCCTATAATCCCTTGGTATTTGTACTTATATACTTGAGTAAATAGCAAATGGTGCACTAAACAAAAAATCAGAAATAACTGCAATTGGTAATCTTCAACATTACTTTACAAATTCTTGGCATAATTTTCTTCTGTCAGAGTAAATAAAATAATAAAAGATGACTGAGATGCAGAGAAAATAGTCCAAAACACAAAAAAATTAGGCTTAATTTTCTTCTCATTAATACAAACTAACGCACAGCAGTGCCCAGGGTAGGGTTGCCTCCTCACAACTCCAGCATACTGGGTTCAAATATTATGTTCAGTTATTGTCAATAGCAACAGTTTGCACTTTTTCCCCATGTTTGGTGATTTCCCCCTTCATGTACCTCATTTGTCCACCCACATTCCAAAAACAAGCTGGATGGGTTAAAGGGTGACTCTAAACTCGCCCTGTGACAGTGCAGGGTGGTTCCTGTGATAGACTGGTGCCTTATTGAGGGCTGGTTCCTGCCTTGCACAAAGTGCGGCCTATATAGGCTCTAATCACACAACCACTATTTGAATTAACGTATATACTCACGTATAAGTCGGGTCTTGAAACCCAAAAAATCGATTATAAAATCAGACCCCAACTTATACACTGGTTCAAAAATACGAGACTTCATTTTTATTTTTTTTTTACATTTTCCTGCTTCCTCCAATCTCACATCAGTTTCTCAGACACATCAAATTTTGTTGCAGCAGCACAGGTGCCAATTTCTTTTGCCACTACAATGACTTTTATTTTAAAACCAGCTTCATATTTTCTTCTGATCGAACCCTCCATCGTAGATAAGGGATGCTTTTATGATAAAGGTGTATGAGGGTGTGAGATACAAAAAACAAAAAAACAGTGCAAATGTCGCTTCGGAATGGTTCAGGCATTACCGTGTGGTCACGCAGGCACAATACATAGAAAAAAAGGCAGTGTGCTCCATGGTTACTCTCTCAGGTGGGCGTTAGCATATTGTAATATCTTGGACCAATAGCGTGAGTTTTCCGCATTCGACTTATACAGCCAACATTATAAAATACTGGAAATTATAGGGTAAAATCAAGCCCCGACTTATCCGCTGGAAAACTTAAATGCAAGTATATAGGTAAGTGGATTTCACAATATTTTCTATTACTATGGCATTTTTTTCTTTTCTTAAATATGTGGACTTGCATTAATTTTAGAGTCACCTATTCTGGCAGAACCAGACACAACAGATTTCTGATTTACAGTATATTAGTAACATTGGTTTCAGTATAGTTAGTAAACTTATGAAATTTGCAAATTGGTGAAATGGCAGACACTTAGAAGGTAGCAAAAAAAAAGAACGAAAAAACCTGGACAAGCTTCCAAACTGGGTGAACATTTGGAAAATGCAGTTTAATGTAGAAAAGTGTACAAGATGAGAGACACTGGTGGCCACACTTGACACAACATTTTCATTGTCACCATGATGTGCAAAAGCAATTATAGGGTAAATAAAATGTTAGGTTACATCATAAAAACTGTTGAATATAAATCGAGGGATGTTATGCTTATCTTTTATAATGAACCCATCTGGAGTACTATGTGTAATCCTGGTCACCAAGGTACAAAAAAGACAAAAGAAAGAAAAAAGCGGAGAGCAACCAAGTGCATCTCAGGACTTGCAGACATATCCTACTCTGACAGACTCAGGAAATTATATCTGTCTCAAGCAGAGGAGACTGTGTGGGGACCTAATCCAGGTCTTCAAAATCCACAAAGGCACTGATAAAGTACATCATGCAGAATTCTTTTAACTTAAAGGGGGATGACATATTTGAGGACACCAGTGGAAATGAAGGGGTGGTGCATTAAAGACTGAGGCCAAAGTTGTTGGAACCTTGATCACACTACTAAGACATGTAGTAAAGCAGAAACCTAGACAACCTTTAAGAGGTATCTGCATGAGGTGCTGAAACAGCTGAGCTATTAGCTAAACAAAGAAGTCTGATGGACTGAATGGTCTCCTCTCATTTATCAAATTTCTCATTTTCTTAAAACAACCCTGGCTGGTGTGTCAGATCATCACTTTGCACACTCATACACTCTTTTTGGAATGTGGAAAGAGAACTATTATACTTGTAGAAACACCCATTCAAACATAGCGAAAGCTTATATAACTCCACATAGGCACTGGGATTCAATCCTGGGACCATGCAAATGAAATCCAGCACTACTAACCATGTTGACGTCCTGTAGTAGGAGATGAAATCATCATAAATAGTATTAACTAATAAATGTTTGATTTATTCTTACCATTTTTTCATCCATCAATGAATACTCTGCTTGCTTAATAAAACCATATAAAGTAACTTTAAAAAAGTCCTTGACTATAAAAGGTTAGAAATGCATTCTTTAAGGGTATATATGCAAAATGTTTTCTTGCACCCTATTACAACTGAACTGAACCTGGCAGACAAATTCACCTCAGAATATCCCGTAATATATATGCTTTTAAGGGAAATTTTAATACATGTACAATGAAGGAAAAGAAATCACAGTATATGGTGACCTCACTACCTTGCTAAGCCATCATTAGCACAAAGGTGAAACCGACAGCCCCCTTGCTGCACTTAAAGAGAAAAAAAAAATAGAAGATGGGAGTCAGACTGTGTTAAAATGCATCAATTGTTTCAAGGACAAACTGATGGACATTGTACAGCTTAATAGCAATTTAGTTAAAGATTTATGAGCACAGTTTCTGTGGGAGTGAAGATTAACAATAGCAAACCTTATACAAATACTCCATTGCTAATCAAAGATAGAGTTATATTATGAAAATCAATTAAGACAACCTTCTATTTAAAACACATGCCAACATTTCAGAAATGTATTAATAAATATTTGTTATACATACTTTACAACACAAGTATAATTATATTTCACTCTTTTCTGTGACTAAGCCAGTGGTCATCCAAGAACTGAAAAAATATAAGGGAGACTTTGGAGTCTGGGCATATTTTGAATTCCACAGGAGCCCTGTTACTGGTTCCTGGAAACCACCTGCGATATCTACAGCTGTCTAAGCAAGCTGTTACACAGCCCTTGGGAGGTTTAAGTTACAGGACACCTTCAGACAAAATCATTTACACTTGGTCTATCATTTAAATGAATATTCGTACCACTGGTGCAGGTGTGACAGGAGCAGTGAGGAGGAAGTTTCAAATACTGGCTATGAGATTTTTTAGGGGTAAACCACTGACCACAGGCAGGAATAAAAAAAGCCACTTCTTACTAAATGAAAATGGAAAGGGTAACCATCGCACTATTAGACTTACGATGTCATGTGAAGCCTGGAGAAGAGAGATCTGGAAACTCTAGTCGCATAGTTGTAACATCCCACCAACATCAAATAAAACAGTAGTTTATCTCTTCATTATTAAGAGCATGAATATTTTTTCCTAAATATTGCTTTGTGAATTTTGAAATACATATATAATCAGCAGTGTTGTCAAAGTGGGATCTGTTGTCTCAAAACTCCAGAGTCCTAACTTTAAATCCTGGCTTGAGCATTGTCTCTGTGCTAAAAGACATGAAGTGACTTTAAATGTACCTGGTAAAAATAAGTGTGTATGACTGAATGAGTGAGCGTGCCCACAGATGGACCAACATCCAACTGCTGTGGCCTGCATCAGTAATTATTATTTTTCAGATGGAAAGTTTCAGGAGAGAAGAAAACTACTTTTCTGACTGTATCAACGCTAAGTCAAAAACTAAGCAGAGCTCACTTTCTAGGTAGTCATATCAAGCGAAAAAACTAAACCGAAGGGACAGAGAGAATATCAGAACCAAAACAATACCAGTATTTTCAGGAGCCAAACTAATCAAGAAGCGTTTCAAAAAAATATATTAAGTTGAGCATTTATAACAACAGTCTTATCTGTATTCATCCCAAAGCTATAATGATATAAAAAACATGCTAGCATCTCCCGTAGCTGCCGATGCAACAGTGGAAAGTCATGTGATAGCAACCTGCATAGAAACCAGTATACAATATGATCCCAAACACACAACAAACAAAGCAAAATGGTGGTGCGAACAGCAAGTTGGCGGTGTAGACAGCAGAAAGGACTAACAAAATTGTAGTGAGGTTATGCAATTAAAAAACAATAAAAATAAACACAGTAAAAACAATTACTAGAAAAATGATAGATAGAAAACAAATAAGGGGTTGAAATAAGGAGATTCATAACACCCATTCAGTTTTGCTTCCCAACATGTGCCTGATGGTATATGGATTGATTTTTGTTATTCTTAGTCACTGATGTCCTGGCAATGTTCTCTATACCTTCATTGGCACTTTTCACATTTAAGAACACTTAATAATTTAAATAAAAACTTGCATTTACTCTGCATACTTAAAGATTCCCAAACATATACCCACCCAGAATAGCTTTTCTCAGCCTGGTCTGAGACTGAGACCTGGTTTAAAACGTACTCTTACAAGTAACCTTGGATGCAGCAAACACTGTGTTGTTCATGTATGTGGTCCTTGTTCCTTCTTGACATTTATTCCTCCTGGAAAGTCCTAACATTTTTCTTTTCCTATCCACTCATTAGTACAAGGTTAAATCAAAAAGGTAAAAGCAATTTGAAAATTACACTGTAACCACAATGGATAGAAGCTGACACAATAAAACACATTCGCGTTAGCTTATAGGTAGTTTGAACACACACAGCGCTGCTCTCTGCCGTTAGTCTAGTTGAAGCCAAGGTCAGATAAACATGGATGCTCTGCTACAGGATTGCACCATTGTTGAACAATGCGTGGTACTGAGATTTCTTTGGGCAGAGGGAGAGAAACTGGCTGAAAGTCACCAAAGGGTGTTGGCTCAGCAAGGAAGGAAAAACAGCATGACTCAATGAAAGGTTTATGAATGGGTAGGAAGGTTTAAAGTACGAAAAACAAGTGTAACCGACAAAGCTCAATCTGGTCGACCAACAACATCGTGCACACAAGTCTACATCGACACAGCGAATGCCTTTATCAGAGAAAGCTGACAGATTACGTTGTCCACTGTTGCTGCACATTTGGATATCAGCGATGAATCTGCACATGTCATAGGACATGATGACTTGAAGTACCATAAAGTTTAGACAAGATGGAAACCCAAACAGCTTACTGATCCGCACAAGCCAACATCCTTCAGTGAAGTTAAGAAAGTTTCACTCCCTCTGCCCAAAAAAATTTCACTATGGAGTGTTGTTCATCAATGGCAGAATCCCACAGTGAAGCATTTATGTTCATGTGACTTTGCCTTCAACTAGACTAGCAGCCCTATGTGTGTTTGAACTGCCCATTAGCCATTGCATTCTTCTATCCATTGTGGTTACCGTGTAATTTTCAAACTGCCTTTACTTTTTAATATCTAAAAAGTAAATTCTAGCACATGTAGAGTAACCAGCTCTCAAAACAACTTCAGACAGTTTGGTTTATAAATCTGTGCAGATTCCAGACTCACCTAAATCAAACTTCTTATATAATTGTATTAATGTAAGATAACATTCTCGAAACTGCTTTATTCAAAGTAGGGTTGTGAGGTACTAGACCTAACAAGCAGTCCCTAAATAATTGTTGAAAGACAATTAATGCTTAACGTCTTGCGTTTCAAACTCTCTAATCTAAAACATGACCAGAAGCATCTACTGCAATTTTTGCTCAAGGACCAATGGTGTGACAAGACTATAACTACCTTAATGCAAGGCTCACTTTGAAACAATAAATAGCAGTATATGTGTGATTAAGTGACAAAGCTGTAAAGCAACAGAAGAAAAAAAAATCACCAAACACTTAAAGTAAAAACAAATAATTTAACACAAATATCTAAAAGAAAACACACTGTGTTTGCATATGAGCCCATTTTTACTGTATTATCAAATTTTACTGTAGAATCTAACATCTTGTTAGATGCACAGATACTTTGAGGCAACTATGAATGGCAAACTACCAAGTAAAGCTGAATCAGAAAAAAAAGAAAAGAACTTGAGTGACACCAAGAAGGCAGCCGTTCATCATGTGAGGAAATCTAAAAATAATGCATCTCTGTTCAGAAATGCATTCATAATTAACAAATCAATTTAGTGATTTGGTATATTGAGAGAAACAGTAAGGGAAACACAAAATAACATCTTTCTTTAGGCTGTGAAATGCTTTTAAAGTCATTTTGCATTTTTTGATCTCTTTGTGTTATGCTGCAGAAATATGAGCAATTTCCTAGAAAGTGACAATACTTGACAATGAAGGCGTGTTGACACATACCCTTGGGCACATACTCTCCTGAAAGAGAAGACACCGCAACACAGGTCCATTAAAGCTGTCTCAAGTGCAATATCTTGATGGATCAGTATTGATTAAAGGCTTAGAGAAGACAAATGAGCCTCCCTCTAGCCACAGAGCTTCTGATCAATTGCACAGAGCAGGCAGCAAAACAAAAGAGGGCAAAGTACAGAAGACTGACAATCTATCTACTTTGGCTGAATACACATTAAATCTACACAGCAGGTAAACACAAGGAAAAAAAACTGCCGTGCTTACTTACAGTAGTAAATAATGAAGAGAAAGATTACGCTCTATCACAGGGAATTGTACTTACCAGCTTGGATCCTGACAGCGCATGGTTACTCTGGGAATAAAAGCACGTCTGTGACTAAAGGAACACATTTTTTTTCCCTTAATTTTGCTATTAACCAAAACTCAGCTCCCAAAAGCTACAGTAGACATTTCTTTTGTTCTCAGAATTGACAATATCCAGGAATCATCCAGTGTAAAGTCCACTGATGAAATGTGATTAATAACACAAAAGAATATATAGGAAAATGTAGGCATGATGTCCATGTTGTTTAACCTCTCCACAAATGAACATTCATATCAATGTTACAATTTCTGGTACAACAAAAGAAAAATGTATATTTTAAATATGCATTTCTCTGGTGACTATCATTGAACCTCATTCTTGTACCTTTTGCTAAATTGAATGAGAACACAAATGGCATATGTGCAATAATGTGCTATGTAAAATCAATTTCAGACTCCTTGTCAAGTGAGGAGCTACCACAAAGAAGGTCAAAATAATCAAATGGTACCCAACTCACAAATAATAATTGCTGATTTCAATAAAAAAGTATATCAAACTGGAACAATTGAACTATTTTCACAAATCAAGAGCTTTAAGCCACATACGTTTTGCTGTGTTATGAGACCATATACTGCCTCTCAGATGTATCCTGTCTCTTGACCTATTCTTTAATTGTTCTAACTGCACTGAAATGTTGATCTCTGCGATTTAATTATTTATTTATAATGTGACATTGATTTCTGATAGACAACTACAGTGCTTGCATAATTATTGTTGCTATGAAATAAAAAATAAGAGGAAAATATTTTTCACAGTGGCGCAGTGGTAGCGCTGCTGCCTCGCAGTTAGGAGACCTGCGTTCGCTTCCCGGGTCCTCCCTGCGTGGAGTTTGCATGTTCTCCCCGTGTCTGTGTGGGTTTACTCTGGGCGCTCCGGTTTCCTCCCATAGTCCAAAGACATGCAGGTTAGGTGGATTGACGATTCTAAATTGGCCCTGGTGTGTGGGTGTGTTTGTGTGTATCCTGCCCGGGATTGGTTCCTGCCTTGTGCCCTGTGTTGGCTGGGATTGGCTCCCGTGACCCTGTGTTTGGATTCAGCGGGTTGGAAAATGGATGGATGGATGGACATTTTTCAGTAATTCAAAACTGGTTTAGAGTCTGAATAATTTTTTAAAGACATTGAATATGTTTTTATAAACAATAACCAGTATTTTGTCATGTTCTTTTAATTTAAAAAAAAATCCTAACATTTGCTATTGATTTATGACAACCCATGGCTGGCTGCTGATGGCCCGTCAAACAAAGGGACACCATAGATTGTCAGTTCTATCAAGAACATGATGCTCTTTAAAACCTAACCACACCTTGCTGTTGAGAAGTAGTTAATTTTTATTTACAGATCTTCAATATAGGCTGATGTTTTATTACAAAGTGAACGGTGAGTTACGTTTCCGGAATAAGTTGACACATACTTCTAAATTTGTGCTAATCTAACCCAGCAACCCTGAAGTGGATGAAGCTGGTTAGATAATGGATGCATGGATGGATGAATGTCCTTGACTGCTTAGGAAATCTGTTTGAGTTCCTTGTAAAGGTTAAATATACTCTATGATAATAGCATTTATATTTATCAATTAACTAATTAATTTGCTAGCTAATTAAGAGTGGAAACATTTAGACAAATAACTGATAGGATTGATTAATAAATACTTCTTAGTGACACTGAAAACAGCTCATTGGGACAACTTGTGGAATCAAGGCATTGAAAATAGAATCAATTTGTTACCGCATCAGGAAAGCCTTCAGTTGCTCATTATAATTTTCAATTAAAGTAATTAATCATTTCAGTGGAATCTTCAGCATGTGAGTGAGAGAGTGTGCGGCTGTGTTCATACAACATCAGGGAGTGTGTGGATAATGTCCTTGGAGACATAACCATTGGGGCAGAAGGCCCAAGTGCCTGTAACTGCAGACAAATTTGAGATATAAGACGTAAATAAAAAAAAGAATGGTACCACTTACTTACTTTTTGGATTTTGAATTATTAGGCTTGCCTACCCCAACCACAAATACTAACCTTAAAGTTAGTGCGGGTGGAGCATAGTTACCTATAGGTCCCTAAAACGATAATACGATTTTCATCACAATAATAGAAAAGTACCAAAAGAATATGCAAAAAGAGAACATTTGTGGAAATTAAGACATTTAATGGAGCAAGGGTGTCCTAAGGAAAGGCTGTCTCTGCAGACTCTGGCATGACTGGGCAAAGCTGTTTAGGTCTCTATGGAATTAGGTTTACTTTAATTAATAAAATTATTTGAATTTGAATTGTAGGTTGTAGTAGTGATTTTTGTCTGGATTGCATGGTGCTGGTAAAAGCAAGCAAGCAAGAGAAATGAATTGAGATAACCTGGGGTGTTGCGTAGCCAGACAGTTTAAATGGTTAGGTGCTCTATGACAGAATCCCTACTAGTGTGGAAAGAAACATTCACATTACTTCTAGTTTTTGCTGGGAACATACCAAGTGTTGTGTGATCCTGTGTAAGGGAAAGTGATTTTTTGTAATAAGTGGATAGACCTGATCATCTGAAATATTATATTAGAAACAAAATACACATGCTTCTGTAGAGAAATAAGCTCTTCTTTGAAAATACCCTTTTTTGTTCTGCCTGTGACAACACTTCATGGTATTGGATATCCTACACAAGTAACAAGAGATTCAAAATTACAGATGAAATACTAAAACAAAAATCCACAGGGTTTTACTTAAGCTGCTTTCAAGCCACAAAGTCAAGGAAGACTGCAACAAGGAAATTCAAGCATGGCCAGCTACTTCACACCATCTGCAGAATGTAGGTATCTGGACTGATAGTACATGAGCCAATGAGGTAAATTCTGATTCGTTTACTACTTCAAATGAAACTCAATTTTAAAATGTTATTAATTGGAATAAGAGACACATCAAATCAACACTGTATGGGAAAAGCATATTGAAAAAATATATGTGAAAAAGGTGAGAACTGAAAAAGATAGCAAGAATTAGAGTTTCTTTAAATACAATTGCTCTAAAGTAAAATGTGTTCCAGAGATGTTAAGGTGTGAACAAGAACATTAGATCCACATACAGTATATGATGGACTCTCATCAATCCCCTTTGCTATTCAAAGGTCACAATATGAGAATCACATGAACTGTCCTTGAATCAGTACATTAAGCACCATTTCAAACATGAAGATACGGTCGCATTATTTGAATAAATCAGATTTTTAATGTGGCATGAGGCTGGAAATGATGACAGTGGTTCCCAAGTTCAGTCTTGGGGGACCAGTGTGGCAAGGAGCACCATGTGTAGGATTTTGTTCCAATCCTTTTCACAATAAGTGCTTCATTCTTATTTTCTGGTTAATTCACCTTTTCTGATCCTTTAATTCTAATTATGACTTTTAACATCACACATGAGGACAAAAAATCACTAAATTCTGAAAGGTCCCAGCTCTTTAAGTTTCAGACCCTCTAACATGCTTAATAAATAATGGTTTAAATAACTAGAAACCATTCCAAAGACAACTGAAAATCATGATGATGATGATAAAAGTCTGAAAAAGTAAGATAATAAAAAATGTAAAATGATCTCCATGTAACAAATATAAATGCCTGTTACTTCCCGTGGACAAAAACTAGCAAAGCCACTTTAGAAATTTCTGTATAACACTAAAACAGAAACTGAAGACAAAAACAGCTTGCTTATTTATGGTAGAAGTCCAATTAAAACAACAAGATGGTTGCAACATACTATATATTTGCAGCCACAGACCCTGAGATCTGCTGATATGGGGAATGGTCTGCAATGCTCTACAGCATTTAACAAAAAAAAAAAAAAATACTGTAAAGATCAAAATAAACTCCCCCTATAATATATCTGGGAGTTAATAGGACAAAAACATGCATTTTTATCATGTGATTTTATTTAAATGTATGGTCATTAATTACAAAGTCAGCATTGCATAAAGTATCCAACAACCATAATTGAGTAAAAGTAGAGATACCATTCTGGAAGGAAAGAGACTGATGTAAAAGTAAACTGTGCCATATGAGGTCTTCTCAAGCAGAAGGTCTAAAGCATCTGATATTATGTGTAGTTAAGAATCAAAAGTACAAGTAAATTCAGGATCTCTATTTTATATATAGTTAAAAACAGTTTTTACAAACCTAAAACAATTCATGATACAAGTTGTATTTGTAAGGGAGGGGAGAGGTCTCGGACCCCAAGTCAACCTCCAACAGATCTCATCAGTAGGGTATGACTGGCAGATGAGTGTCGATTTAGACAGGAAGCTCAAGTTCCTGGTTCACTTAGCCACAGCTTTGCTGAGGCCGGACACAGTACTGCAATCCGAGTCAGCTAGACAGGTGATTATGTTAGAACTAACTGTCCCCTGGGAAGACAGGTTTCAGGAGACACGTATGAAAGGAAGAGGGACAGACACCAAGTCCTTGTCAATGACTGCCACAAACTGGGGTAGAAGGCAAACAGTTTGTCCATTGAGGTAGGTAGAAGGGGATACGCTGTCCAAACTCCCTGCTGAGCCTTCAGTCATTTGGGCATCATAGGAGATCGTCATAGAAGAGCCATTAAGACAACAATGGAAGCTGCAAAAACGTGCCTCACAATGGCTTTGGATAAAGAGAAATGACCGGTGGTTTGCTACTCTGATACAGGTTGCAGTCTGATCAGCCTCAGTTGGGTGACCAGGGTAAGGGTGTCTGATGTTGTAAGACCCAAAACACCCTGTGACACCAGGAACATCACTGATGATGCGTCTGAAGGCATTGTAAGATGCGTCAAATAACGTAACATGTAACATGTTACAGTCACTAAAGTATGAGCCAAGTGATGACAGGTTGAAGCAGTGACATTCAGTTGTAATGGACATCTTAATGATTTAGTGGGGTAGGCAATAAAAACAGAGGTGTGCAATCTTACTCTACTATGTAAAAATCTAATTCATCTCTGAAAACCCCTTCAAAAAGTGACTGTTTGTAATGCAAACACCTAATTCAATTTAATTTCAATCTGCATCATTTTTAAGCATTATCTTGCCACCAAAATTACCACCATTTTTGTTCAAATAACACAGAAATTGACAGAAATATTTTAATGATAACATTACTCATAAAAATAAACCCTAACAAGGAATTGCCCTTCATTAAATAAAGCCCTTTCCCTAGACTTTATCTATTCTAGTTTCACATTTAAAGGAATAGCTTTTCAATTTTTCTATGGATTTTCCAACATTTTCACGATCTATTTTGGAGCTGTGATGCCTAGGATAATATGAGAAGATGTGTGAGCAGCAAACATGACATGGTGAGAATGCACAAGCCCACTTCTCTGCAGATTGTGGACTGTGAACTCAGCATCAGCTATGGAAATACCTGAGGCTGTGATTGGTTGTCACCGACATCCAGCCCCTCCTCAAACACACAGCCCCTTAGCTGATGTTCTTTGAGCTATGGCAGCGTGGACTTGGAATGGCTGCGTAGTTGATTTGGTGTTAGTGCCAGCAGCACATATGTAAAAATCGTGCCAGATTCTAAACGCAAGATAATTTTCCTACAGTGGGGGACGCTTGTATTTAAGATTGAGTGAAACACTGTCATTTCTGCATAGCCCATTAGTTTTCTGGTTTAATATTGCAGTAACAAATGTATCTAGCCAAATATATCAGAGTAAATGTAGCCACTTGTGTTTGAAATTGTGATGATGTCAAACAGACAGAACATTTGATACTGAAGCAAAGCAAAAGCAAAACATATTCTAGTACAGTAACAAATTATTTGTACTTCGTTACTATAGAACACTGGTTAAAGTGCATGTTTAGGCAGAATACCTTAAGCATTAATCCAAGATAACAAAACCACAACATACCACTTCAAGCCATCATGCAGCTCAAAACAAATAATGCAAGCCAATCTTTTTAACTCAGTTCAATCTAGAATATCATTTGCTATTTTCCTGTAAGAATAAAATGATCATACAGCCAGCTACTGTAATAAAGAAAATACTTAAGGACAAAACAATATTTTAGAAAACATAAAACTATACTAATTAGCCAATTAATCTTTATCAATATAAAACATCTCCATTCACCTCAGTGTCTGCCCATTATTATCCTGTTATACTTTACATTTGCAGCATTTTACTCACATCTTTCTCACTAAGAAAGAAAGTGACAAAATATATTTGAGACCTGGCTGCTTGCCTGCCTCTTTACTTACAGAAGAAGCGTGTGATGGTTTGTCCACGAGATTCATGGTAATGTACCAAAAAGGCACCTTGTGTGCCTTCTGTGTGTTGTTTACATACTGTAAGTTTATTTAAAGTTTCTGCTTTTTGCCTACAGTTTAACGATAAGCAGTCAGACTGATGGTAATACTAAACCTGCCATATTCACATGAGAGTGGGTGTATCCATCAATGCACTAATCTCGCATCAAGGCAGTGGTTCTCAAATTCAACCCTGGGGATCACTGTGGGTGCAGCTTTTTGTTACAACAAATTTCACATTCAGTGAGTCATTTTACCTCTAATTGATCTCATTGTTTAATTAGCTGTTTTTTCTCATCATATTCTATACTCAGAAAAGCACAATTGTAGCAGATTTACATGCATAAGAAATTTTGAAATATTTGTATTTTCCCTTCATTTTAAACGTTTAGCTCTCTTTTGTCTTTTTCCTATTAATTCACCTCTGTCTCTGTAGTCTGCTCCCTTAATTGTTTCCTAATAATGACAATTAACAACGAGAAGAGCAGACACCCGGGCAAATGGCACAGAATTTTAAATGGATACAAGTACTTCAGCATCAGACCACTAGCGTGCTCATTAGTAAATAATGACCTAACATCTGGAAAACCAGAATGAAAATCATAATGATAATGAAAATTTTAAAAAATAAGACAAAAAACACTAAATTATCCTTTAATACACAAAAACTGGGTATATAATAATAATAATTTAGCATATCCACTTTTTAAATTGCGTGGTGCTGCAGTCTCACAGTAAGGAGACCAGGGTTTGCATTCCAGGCCCTCCCTTGCATAGAGTTTGCATGTTTTCCCTGTGTCTGCGTGGGTTTCCTCTGGGAGCTAAGGTTTCCTCCCACAGTCCAAAGACATGAAGGTTAGGTGGATTGGCAATACCAAATTGACCATAGTGTACGATGTGTGTGTGATCACCCTGTGATGGACTGGCGTCAAGTCCAGGGTTTATTACTGTTTTGCGTCCTATGCATGTTGAGATTGGCTCCAGCACCCTCCACGACCCTATTCAGGACTAAGTGGATTAGAAAATTACTGACTGATTTGTTTAATTTCTGGACAACTGACACCAAAACACAGAACCTGAGAAATGACTGTTTAATTAAAGTATAAGTCTTATTAAAAGCAGAAGTATAGCCAAAGTGGGTTACAAGGACTGACCTTAAAAACCAAAGCACTGAGGAATGATTCTTGTCTTGCTAAGACAGACCCTAGATTCATGAAACTCTGCACTTTAAAAAGATGATTAAGAAAACATCAAGAAAAATGGCAACTAAAGCAGCATTAATGGGACAAGAGGAAAGACTCACACTTCCAGTGTTCAAAAAAAAGTAAATGATATAAAAAGCGGCCACCCAGTCATTTAACAGGTTGAGAGTTACCAGGAACTACAGGTAATTAACTCAAAAAAGGATTTTGCTCAGACTGAGCACCATTTTATCTTTGGGTGTATGATGACTGGCAAGGGGGCCGGACCTTCATGCAAGATGGTGCCCCGCCTCATTTCCACTTGGAGTTCTGGCGTTACTTGAACGACATCATTCCAGGACAATGGATTGGAAGAGGTGGACAACAAGATTCTGCTAATCATCTATGGTCTCCCAGGTCTCCAGATCTTACCCCCTGCAATTTTTATCTATGTTGGGTACATTAAAGAAGGAGTGTTTGTTCCAATTATGCCCACTAATCTTCAAGATTTGCGACATCGAATTGAGGAAGCTGTGCATTCAGTGACTAGGGACTAGTTGACTCGTGTGTGGCAAGAAATGGTCTACCTTTTTGATGTTTGTCGCGCTACACATGGTGCTCATGTGGAGTGCATGCAACCTCAAGAACCATTGGACCAAACTTTGAACTTTCGTCTATCCAGTGATGTACGGAATGTGTTTCTGTCTTATACAGTTTGTTTGAAATACATTTTTTAAATCTGCTCTTTCATTTTGAACAGTCCTGTATTTGGAAAAAGCCCAGCTATCTATATGATAAATTCATTCACCAAATTATTTGTTACAAATCTTATGTTCTTAAAATAAATCTTTAAAATTAAAAATGATGTAAAAAATAATATACTATTTTTTACTTAAAACATGAATAGTATTGTTAATAAGTGCATGAACAATAGTATGATGAGGGAGCCGTGACGCCTGTGCAGACAGTGCACTATATACGGTTGGAGCTATGCTGATAGGGGTCTAGAAAGAAGGAGGTCTCCACACCTGTCCCATATTCCTTTGTGGTAATCGGCTGCACAGGGGGATGTTTTGAACTGTGCTATGTTTTTATTTTGTTTAGTTCATGTATTTGTGTTTAACTGTGGTGTCTTTTTGTGCAAAACTAACATGTTTGAGTTTTATATTGAGTTGTACTGCTCAGTGTTGGAATGGGTCAGTGTTTTTAATTTCATGTTTGTACATCTCTATTGGCACTCAAAAAACTCCATGTATTTTCAGACACCGGGTATCCAATAACTGCTAAACAGAAATTGGCAACTGTTAAGCAATTCACATATGTATTGCAAGTGACTGCTAAGCAAATTCAGGGGCTTATTTTTCTCACTGTTTTGACATTTTGCTCTATTTTATAAAATCCTTAACAACCTGCTGCCAATATTAACAGCTTCACAAGTGATTAGAGGTGACCACCAAACACCTATTGGAATTATGCCATACAGCACATCTTCATCAATTTTGCTATCTATTCTCATCCACATGATGAAATGTCAGCTTTCACCTGTAGTTAGTTCAATTCCTGATTTAAACAAACATCTTTGATTTTCAAATCTCACAACTACCATTGAATTTCAGGGCTATGTCCTCAAGATGGGCTAAATGCCTACTAAACTTGAAAATTACGCAATATGTTTAATGTGCTGATATTACTAATTGTATCATATAATCTCTGTGACCTCAAACAACTAAAAAATACCAAAAGATTGATTGATTAAGTTACTGATTAGTTATGGATTAAATAAAAATGTAGGTAGTCAGTTTTGACCAAAAAACAGGAGACAGAGCTGGTGGCAGAGTTAAAGATGTTAAGATTTGCATTGGGTGTGACGAGGATGTACAGGATTAGAAATGAGTACATTAGAGGGTCAGCTCAAGTTGGACAGTTGGGAGACAAAGTCAGAGAGGCGAGATTGCATTGGTTTGAACATGTGCAGAGGAAGGATGCTGAGTATAGATTGGAATAAGGATGCTAAGGATAGAGCTAAAAGGCAAGAGGAAACAAGGAAGGCCTAAGAGAAGGTTTATGGATGTGGTGAGAGAGGACATGCAGGTGATGGGTGTAACTGAGCAAGATGTAGAGGACAGGAAGATATGGAAGAAGATGATCCACTGTGGCGATCCCTAATAGGAGCAGCTGAAAGAAGAAGTTAGTCAGTTCTTCGGGGGCGACCAGGTTTTATTTACATTTACATTTAAATTTACATTTATTTTCTTAGCAGATGTTTTTACTCAAAGTGACTTACTAAAGAGGACACCACAATCAAGTTAACATCAGTCTGGGAGACTGTTTGAGAACAAGTGTTACAATTCAAGGGTACAAAATAGATCAGCAGAAGTGAACAGCTCAGAACAAAATACAAGTTTGCTACAATTCCTAGGTTACAAATCCAAACCTGTCAGACAGGAGAGTCTTCAAATGCTTCTTAAACACAATGAAGGTGTCAGAATTTCCAATGGAGGTGGGCAGCTCGTTCCACCAGCCTGGAGCTACACATGAAGAGAGTCTGGCCTAAGATCTGACACCACGCAGAAGTGGCATCACCACACGCCGTTTTCTGAGTGGTCAAGAAGGAGCATAGGACCCCACAAGTGTCTCCTGATCCATTGACTACTCTGTAGGCTAGCATCAAGGATTTGAACATAATACGTGCTGCTACAGGTAAAGAATATAGCTGTCAAAGATGTTTAGTTTGAAAAAAAAAGGAAAACAGCTTACTTTAAGTTAATGTAATACATGGTGTAAATGCTAACGGCTTCAGCACATGCAGTTTGCCTTTGACCATTCTCATTGCTTACAGGGATGCAAAAAACACCTACCATCTGCAACTTAGAGAGCCAAAGCTCATGTTTTATGTTAAAAACATTTCTTTTCCCTGTTTCAAGGTTGATGCCTTCGCTAGAGAGTGTTAATGAGTTTGTATCACCATATATGACTAAGTTAATGTAATATTAATAGTAATAATTCTTTAGAATTTAATAGAGCTTTTTCACTACTGAAAGTGCTTTTTTTAGTGAGTGGGGAACCACTTCAATCAGCACTAATGTGATGCGAAAGAAGCCATTTTTGGACCAGTATGCTCACCACCATTAACTATTAGATGGTGAAGTGGTGACAGACAGATAGCCATTTAGTGACAGAGGATGATTAGGGGGCCAGAATGAGTAGGCCATGGTGGACAATTTAGCCTGGCCATGGGACAATCCTTGCTCTTTACGAAGGATGCCCAGGGATCTTTTATGACCACAGAGAGTCAGGACCTCAGTTTTATGCCTCATCTTAAGGACGGCACCATGTTCACAGCACAGTGTCCCCGTCACTGCACTGGGGCATTGGGAACCACATTTACACCACAGGGTTAGTGTTCCCTACTGGCCTCACCAACGCATCTTCCAGTAGCAACCCAATCTTTTCTTAAATGGTCTCCCATCCAAGTATTAGCCGGGCCCAAACATGCTTAGCTTGAGATGGATGACCTGTTCTAAAGTGCATGTGGTATGGCTTTCATTTCCACAGTCATACATGCACAAGTGACATAAAAAAATAGTATTCTTCAATTTTTTTGTACAGCTTGTGTAATGTACTTCATCAATCAATATTATTTTTTGTATATAGTCATGTTAAGTCAACCTTACGTGCAGATATCATGGAGCCTTTAACAGGGAATACAGAAGAATCATAAATGACA
Organism: Polypterus bichir lapradei; assembly: GCA_026402145.1. Taxonomy (NCBI): domain Eukaryota; kingdom Metazoa; phylum Chordata; class Cladistia; order Polypteriformes; family Polypteridae; genus Polypterus; species Polypterus bichir. The sequence continues at coordinate 3,624,145 of JANRMT010062836.1, forward strand.
ACCATGATTAGTAATTTTTCAGTACATGTACAATTCTGAACAAATTCATTTTTTTGCCTTAATGCTATTTTTAGCACTTCTGAAAAAATATTACTTAAAACCAAGGAAACAAAGCAGCAGGAATGTGCTTCATATCATCATGAAAGCCTCTTTTCTATTCGAGCAACAGTAAGAATAACTGACATCTCCCGGCTTTCCAATCTGTTTACACAAGACTCTTCTAGAAGGTGGCCTGCTATTCATCCCGCTAATTTAACAGAAAGTCACCCTACAATGGCTCCTGATGGGCTTTGTTCTGGTCTTAAGTTTTTAAAATAGTTACAGACTGAAAATAATGTCAAAATAAAATTTTCTTGATAGATCTGAGTTTTATCAGGATGGCATTTTCTTGGGATGATCTAAATATGCAAAAAAAAACCCTACTTTCAATCTCAATTCTGTCTGGTCAGCAAAGGTCCAACACCATTTAGTTAAATGCTGCCTGAATTCATCAAGAAAATGTCAGAGCAGCAATTAGATAGGGGAGCAATAGAACAAATGGTAATTATTGGAACAATGGACCTAATTGTACAAAAGACAGAGGGCACACTTTCCTTTCCTCCTCTAATTAAATAGCATGATCTTTTACTGGAAACCAGAGGACCATAAAACTCAATGTCATTAAAGTAAAACTCGCGCTATACAAAACGGTTGCCTCCAATTTAGAAAATGGAAAGCTTTAGGTTAATTCAATTCATTTTCACTTAAGGTGAATCACTGCATAACTTAAGTGTGCACTTACAGCACATTTATAATTAACAATCAAAAGACATCCAGCAAATGAAAAAGTAAACAAGGTAACCCATATATGCCTTGTAAATTGAGAAACTGTAATAGAAGATGAAGCTAATCTTTTAAGCAGCCCACAGCAGGAGCCTTGAATTAGCCACATTCTTTATTCATGTAAACGTTTTGGCATCAGTCAGAGAGTCCATAAAATGTGCCTGATACCAGAGACAGACTTAATAACACCATGTAATTCATCCTTTAGCTGTCTGGATCTTAACCTTTATTCCTCTATCATAAATGCATATCCCAGTAAGTGGAGTGCATTTATCCTGCTAAAAGGTGGACAAAGCACGGCCGATTTAGCAGGGTAATGTATTCCTACTAAGTAGAAACAATCACATAGGCCAACGGCAAAATAATCGAGTGTAACCTACTATTCCAGGATAGTGACCAATGGGTCTGCAGTCTCTAACCACAGGTCAAGGATCACGGCAATCTGTCCACACACAAGTTACAGCAGTGGCTGGCATCCATGTAAACACATGGACAATATGCAAACAGTACGACAAGTAATGTTCAGAAGGATACTTTAGTCATTGCACTCACAAGATTTTTAGACACTGGTTTGCTCAGCATGGATATAATTTAATTGTTTGAAACTGGAGATGGGAAATAAGAATGCAGGCATCAAATGATGGCGCACAACTGAACAATCCACCAGAAAATACAGAGGACAAATCATGTACACAGGAGGAAAGTCCAAGGTCCACCAATCAGATCTCCATGTATCAAAGAACTGTAAAGTAGATAAGATGATAAGACACTGTGGGCAAAAACACTTGTTGGTAATTTCCACTTTCACAACAAAAAAAGATATCGCATTACGCAACTTCACTTCTAGTCATGGGGAAGGTCAGGTTAGCCATCTACAGTCACTGATTGTGTCATGTCAATTTAAACAACTGAAAATTGATGATTATGTGACATTTACTGATTGCATGCCAACCAACCAGTGTGGTCTGACAGCCAATAGCATGCTGCAATATGAAGGGGTAATAGCTATGGTGAGTTCAGCAGCAATCTCACCCACTTTGTTTGCCTTTTGTTATGGTATGTAAAACATGAAGCATCATGCAGACAAGCTTCTATTCTGTTTGTAAGATCCAATGCTCCAGTGCTGCATGACAGAGCTGGTATTATATGAAGGGTTAATAAATGAAGCAAGTTCAACCACAGTCTAGGCCCTATTCCCATTTTCCATTCTATTTTAGTATGTAAAACACAAGACATCAAACAGATCAAATGTTCAAACAGGTTCAAAACACCTATGTTCCTTATCCCTCATTGCTACATTCAATGCATTGTACTTCCAGATGAGCATTCATTGGTTGCCATTCGTCATGCACAGAGAACTTGCCCCTATGTCTAAAGAGAAAACCAAACCTGTTTGATTTTATCGTAGGAAGTCGCGGACTAGTTGGTCTCAGTCAAATTGGCATGTCACATTAGGCAATGAGCTTTGCGGGAGTACACCACCGACTGCCTCCGACTCGCTAAAATTATGTAAATGAAGGCTACAATTAATAATTGCTGGAAAGGTCACGTACTGTGACACATGCTTTAGGAAAGGCTTTTTCCTATATTTTTTCAGAATCAAAAGATGTACTACAGTAATGTGCAAAAGTTGAAGGCACTTGTGAAGCAAACATGTGTAAAAGAGAAGATGCCTACAAAAATAGCGAACTAAAAAGTTCTAAATTATCAAGAAATTTTCTAAAAAGAGCAATAAATCAAATCAGTATTTGGTGAAGCCATCCTTTCACTTTAAAACTGCATCAATTCAGAGTTGCATAGATGACAGCAATACTGGAATTCTTTTGATTTCAAAAGGATGTCAGTTGGCTAACCGCTGACAGTCCTCAGCTTTGCCCATTTTCTAGAGAAGAATTTCTACAGAACATCGTGAAACTCCTCTCAGCTGTGAAACTCTTGCTTGGGAAACGTCTTGTTGATGTAGGGTGACCACGTTGTGTTGTCGTGCTAAGTCGTGTGTTAAGAATTAAATGATGATCGGAAAATTAAACTGTCACAACCTCAGCTTGCATTCTGGCCATCATTCACCCAGTTGACTTCTTCTGCACACATTTCTGTTTTGGTTAATCAGTTTGGATCATTTATCTCCCTAAGTCATTGTTCATTACCACCTGTTTGTTACCTTTCTTTAATTGTGCACTTAGCTGCAAACTTACAAAATATCAAGTTCTTATATAAAAAGTAGTCCATTACTTAATATAATAACTTTCTTTAATAAAACAGAAAAGATTCTCTGTAACATTTAAAAGGTATACTCAACTTAATAATGAGGTTTTTTCAGTTATTTACACCATGTGTTTTGTAGTGATGGCCAAGAAAATTTTTTATCTCATGTTTTCATAGAGAATGGAGATAAAAAAAAGTTTATGATAGAATGGTGGTTTATGGTGATCAACGCTGGACCACAGCAAACAATACCAAAAAATCCAAGAAAAAAATACATAATCTACATGTAAATTATCTTGTCATATGGTCACAACATTCAAAACTCACCTCTTTCTAAAATATTATCAAATAAATTCTTCCAGAAAAATCAGCATAAGCAGGAAATGCATTTTGTATAGGATTGAACTTTTGAATTGACGGTCCACCTCTCTAGCTCATTCATTGGTCAAGAGTCCTATTGTCAATGCGGAAGACACAAAATAAACATCTAAGACAAAAATATAGATAAGAAACCTAGGGTACTAAAGACTCCTGCACTGTATGTGGTAATGGGGGGCACTGGTGCATGTTAACAGTTCTAGGGTTTATTTTTCATGTTGTAATTAGATGCAACCCACAGAAGGCAAACAGATTATGCTACGTTCACTTGCTAAGGGACAAATATTAAATATAAGCTCACTAGTGAGAAATTACAAAAATGGTGGTAGCGCCCAGTAAGAGATAATTTTGTTACATGAATGAGTATGCTAAATCTACCTTAGGACTACAACCCTAGCAGCAATCCTGGATGGACCACCAGGCCAATGCAGGACACACTCACTCACCATTCAACTTAACATTCAAATTTTAAGTATATGACTAAAAATAAAACTGGCATGCAGAGGGAAAAACCCACAAAGATTCTAAAAGAACTCCACCCAGATAGTGTCCGGTCCGTAAATTGAATCTCAGTGTCCTGGATTGGGGTGGCAGCAGTACTAATATGTGCCACCATGCCACCATATTACAATTATACCCTTATATTCTGAACAACTGGAGTGCAGCTACACAGTTATTTAATGACAGGGACTAAACTGGCATATGGTATGAGAGTACTTCATCCAGAGAGTGGCAACAATAGTGGTATATACTTTTCATAAAATGGTCACAAATATTGCCAGGAATAATTACAAACCAAACTGAAACAAAAATAGAATGCTTGAATCATTTGAGAACTTCAGATCTGTCTTCTGGGAGAAAGTGCCCAGCACTATTATAATCCGTGAAGCAATGGAAACTAAGTTTTTTTCTTATCCTAAAAAATATATTTCTAAATATGAATAAAATTAATAAAAAACTGAGTAACAATTGCTTATATTTATAAATCTATAATCTTCTCAGGCAGGCATTAGTTTCTTGAAAGGGAACCATTCCTTTGCGGAGCTCTAGGGTCAAGTGTTAAATTCAAACTAATTTTATGGTAACTCATAATTTAGGAAAGAGAATCCTATTATTAGACAACAACACTCTGCATACAGTTGTGCCTGCACGTATTTAGCCTTACAAGTCTGTTTATTCTTAATGGACAGACTGGTATAAATTAAATTCTAAAGATTAACTATAAATCAGAGTACTCAGACTTATGCATTCACGTGCTCTCTGGACAGCTGTAGAATATGAGTTTTTCAGTTAGCAATTTTACACAAATGCCCAACCAAGTTGAGAGCGCCCAGTCAGACAATTCAAAGACAGTAATGCCATCCAAATTCTCAAAACTGTGGTGTAATGACCGTTTATTTCAGTCAATAAAAAAAAACATAACTCGGTCAGCCAGAAGTGGCATTATTACAATTCGACTGTAGTTGGAGTAATGCAATGCAAACTAAAGACGTTCAGCATGTATCTTTTTATTACTTAAAAATTAAGCATGTCTTTTAATTAAATTTATGTGGATCAAGCAGGAAATCAGAAGCAAAGTTCCAACTGGATATTCTTATGATCACAACAAAGTGGCAAGGTGAAACATCAGAAGGGGGGGGGACTCTGAAAACATGTCATAGCATGTAAACGCTGTAATATTTTTAATTGGAGCTTTGCTTCCACTATTCATCTCTAACTGCCTGAGAAAGCTTAAAATCACAATTTTTTCAAAATCTCGGGCTCATTCAACAGTAACAGCTGATATGAGGGTAAATCATAAAGTAACAGAAATTAGAAATTTATGCGGTAGCCATAATGGATTGAAGCTGACGCAATACAACACGTTTGTGATGCCTTATGAGTAGTTTGAACATGCAAAGTGCAGCAGTCTACCATTAGTCTAGTTGAAGCAAAGGTCAAACATAGACACTCCACTGCGGGATTGCACCATTGTTGAACAACATGCCATAGTGAGATTTCTCTCTGAAGGCATAGTAGAACCTGCTGACATTTACTGTTGCATGTTGGCTTGCGAAAATCAGTAAGCTGTTTGGGTTTCCATCTTATGCAAACTTTACAGTACCCAGAAATCATCAAGCACTATGGCATGTGAAGATCCATAGCTGAGATCCAAATTTGCAGCAACAGCAGACAATACAGTCCATTGGGCTTCTCTGATGAAGGCATTCGCCATGTCAATGTGGGCTTGTGTACATGATGTTAATCGTCAACCAGATTTAGCTTTATTGGTTACACTTGTTCTTCCTGCTTTAAACCTTTCTACATATTTATAAACTTTTCATTGAGTCATGCTGTTTTCACTTCCGTCCAGAGCCAATATCCTTTGGTGAATTTCAGCAAGTTTCACTCCCTCAAAGAAATCTCCCACCCAAAGAAATCTCACTATGAAGTACTGTCCAACAATGGTGCAATGGACCCGTCCATGTTAATTTGATCTTGGCTTCAACTAGACTAACAGCAGAGTGCTGTGCCGTGCGTGTTCTAACTACCCATAAGCCATTACGAATGCATTGTATTGTGGCAGCTTTTGTCTCTTGCAGTTACTACATAATTTTAAAATTGCCTTTACTTTTTGATTTATACTCATATAATTTTAAAAAGTTAGTAAAATAGCTGAACAAAAAAACAGCCAAGTGTGTTACAGTCTCTCGCTATGTAAATATAAAGTATGCATGTTCTCTACATTAATATGTGGATTTCCTCTGCTTCCCTCCCACATCCCCAAAATACATAAGTAAGGACAATAGCAACTCTAAACTGGAGTGGAATGAGTGATTCTGGGTGTATGCCTTAGTATCACAGAGGATGGGCTCCTACTCTGAACAAAGAGATGTCAAGACAGACTCTCCACAACCATTTATGGGAGTAACCAAGTTTAAAAATAGATGGCAAGGAAAATCAGACACAATAAAATGTAACATTTCTGAATACATTTTATGAAATCATTTAAATACAGTAAAATATTTTGATTTTTGTAATAACAAAACAATAAACATGTAAAATAATAACAAAGAAAGTGAAAGGATTCACCTCATAGACACAGAAAAAGAGTGTGTTTAATATGAATGCTTTGTCCTGTAGGCTTGAACTGCATGTGAAATAAACTGTAAACTGTTGCACCCGTTCACTCTGTTCAAGAGAATGCCTGCTACAAGTGCGTGTGGAGTGACAAACTGGCATCTCACTCTGGGCCTCATTTTGTATTTGTTGATTTAATTCACCATGACTGTGACCCAACAAGAACTCCTCATATGCACTGTGAAGCCAAGGGGCGCTCCAGCTGTTCCAACCTTGACACAGATAGGCAGAGACCCGAGTTTGCCACAATGCACACCTTTATTCACGTGGGGAAGTTCTATTGCTCCCCACAGTACCACAGTCCAGCACAAAACCCTCTTCTTCTTCTTCTCCTTCTCTCTCCACCTCTACTCCTCTCCTGGTAAGCTTTGTCCACCTCTTCCCGACTCTGGCTCCTCGAGTGGTGGCAGCTGGCTCCTTTTATAGGACACCCAAAAGCACTCCAGGTGTCCAATGAGCTTCTTCCAGCAGCACTTCCAGGTGTGGCAGAAATGCTGCCAAACAGGGATTCGGCAAATGTCTAGATGCCCCCTGGCGGTGGCCAAAGACCACAGCAGGATTGAGCTTCCATGGTCCAAACCCATGACCCAGTTGCAAGCCAGGGGGCTGCCCTCTAGCATTCCAGGGGAGATAGTGTCCAAAATAAGCTTGAAGAATCCTGGCCGGGTAGGGGCCCCGGCAGCCGGCCACAGCATTTACTCATATTTAGTAATGAAGCTATGTTCAGTTACATTAAAGCAGACTAGTTGGACTGGATGATTGCTTAAATTAATGAGTACTGGCCAAACAACACAAATTATACAACATTTTACTCTGAAACCATTTTCTGGACTTTTCAGTGTAGCCAGTGATTGCAAAATGCAGATGGTGTACAGTCTGCAACCTTTAACCGAACACAGACATTTATCTTTTAAGAAATTTTCCTATAGCTATTTTTAAACAAAAATGAAAAAGTGGCCAAGGTAGAATCCAAAACAGGATCTAATTTTACTTTTAATGCAAATCTTGACTGTGTAATTTGGCTAATCAAGCATGTACCCAATGATTTCATAATGCCGCCTACATAACAATTTAATAAATTACCATTGAATATTTTGGCATGAATACTGCAGTTGAAAATGCCTATTTCATCTGTACCAATTATAAACAATTTCTTAAATGAAAATTCATGAACAAAGCTAGCTGTTCAATAATTTGAAATTCTTCACATGAAAAATTACTCTAGCTACGCCTCTATTTTTAGCTCGGTTACAAAACCTACAATTCTACTCCCATAATCTCATAACTTGGCTTATAATGGCTTTGATCAAAGGAGTATTTGTGTCACACTGAGCTGCAAAACAAATGCATTTAGCTTGCTGCATTAAATGTTAGACGCAGAATCCATTTGAAGGAATTATTCATTTATTCATTTTCTGAATCTGTTTATTCCCATACAGGGTTGCAGCAGGGCTGTCTGCATCAAGCACAAGGCAGAAGTCAACTCTGGCACCAGTTTATTACAGAGCATACTCACACACACCACCCCCAATATAGAGTCAACGGCTGGCCTAACCTACACATCTCTAAGTGGTAAGAGAAAACTGAAAAAAAAAATGAAGTACCCATCCTTTGACACTGTTTCTCAAACTCCTAAAATAAATGTTAGTTTAGAAAGGACTCCTGACAAAACTGTGTCAATGGTGTCACATATCATACAGTGGTAACTTATCGGGGATTGTGTGGAATTTTAAGGCAGGTGCTGTTTAAATTACAGGTCTGCATTAGCAAATCAAAATTTATGATCACAAGATTTCAAAATTACTTACAGTACACATGGTATGCAATGTATACATGTGGATTACTACTACTTTCTTCAATTCCAGACATCACATTAATTTCATTACAGTCACAACAGTAAAGGACCCCTCAGCATTGTCTATTGTGCATTATTAGCCTTTGGTAAGGCATATACAGATTTGATTTCAATATGGTGTTTCTCAACCTTTTTTGGCATCATGACTCACTTTTTCCCAAATAAGTGTCTTCACGACCCATCAAGTGGCTGAATCAGGAACAATTGTCAGAGTTGGTGGGTTGTGGCCTTGGTGAATCGAGCATGAATTAAGAATAAATTGCAACTTGCAACACACCAGCGATTCAACCACCCTACAACTAACCCAGTGGTGGAGAATCACTGCTTTATTATACTGAATGAAAAGCCTGTTTCCAACATGAGCCATCATATTTTTCATACATTCCTACATTAAGACAAAAACAAAGGTGTGTTTGTTTAAACATTAAATTATTTTCAACTCGTATCACCTTGAGAGTTGTAACAATGTAATGTAATCAGCACAATTTAATTTATTCTCTCCATGTAAGAGTAAGTTCATTCCAGGTGCTCCACATATCAGGGTTGTTCATGACAGGTTAAATGATCTTTATGATGGCAGCTGTAAACTGGTGTAGTATATAGTAAGTCAGTGTTTGTGTGTGCATGAGTGTAAGTTGTGACAGACTACTGCCCTATTCTACGTTTGTTCCTACCTCCTGTAATGGATAAAAGTGGTTTGAGGTTCAAGGTTCAAGGCTGCTTTATTTAGTTATCTAAACAGACAGAATGAAATAAAACAGACAAATAGAAACAAGAAAGGTTAAGGTAAGGCAGTTTAATAATGCATATTTATGCAAAAATTGGATACATATCAAACCTTAATCATTTTCTCCAATATTCCTTATTAAAAAGTCGTATGGCACTTGGAAGGAAGGAATTTCTGGAGCGATTTGTGTGGGTTTTCAATGCGACTATCCTTCCTGATTTACTGAAGTTAAGTTCTACATATAATGGATGTCTGTTGTCAGTTGAGATGATTTCAAGTTTCTTTAACATTACCCTCTAACCTACACTTGCCAGATCAACTACATCAGCCTCAATAACTTTACCTGCATGTTTAGTAATCTGCTGGAGCTTTTTTAAATTTTGGTTTGTTAGACCACTAAACCAGACAATGAAACTGAAAATGATAACAGACTGGATCATACTGCGATAAAAGGACAACATGAGGTCCTTGTCTACTTTAAATAGTTTGAGTTTACGGAGGAGATTGCATTTAGAGATTATTTTTTGTTAATAAGCATTCCAGTTAAGATTGTTATCTAAGTTAGAATTTATATTCAGTCATTATTTCTACCTCCTCCCCCAAAACAACAATGGGATAACATATAGATTTCTGCCTATTAAAATCAAATATCATTTCTTTGGTCTTTTTTACATTCAGAGTGAGAAAGTTTTTATTACACCTGTTTACCATACAGTCCACTTGATTTAGATAGTGGCTTTCATCCTCCCCAGATATGCGTTAATGGATGCACGGAGCATACCCAAAATGGAAATTTCTAGTAGATAAAAGAGTGGGAGTGATGTCTCAAACTGATATTAAACATTGATGCTAAATCCCCCACATATGTACACAATGTGGTTTTGAACAAGTAAATAGGATGTGTTTCTTCATTCAGAATATTGTTCTCAATGATGAATTTCTATGTCTACTTGTGAAATCTATTATTTCAGAGAAAATATAAATATTTACGAATGTGGTCTATGATCTCATGAAAACAATACTTAGTTGTTAAGAGCATGAATCAACACGGCTCACTGACAAAGATCTATTGTCTTCATGATGACATCACTTTAGTGATATTAATGGTACACCTAGGTTCTTTCTTCAGCATTTTCAAGTAATTGTCTTGTCTGGGTTCATCTGTAAATGAATGCATCCACATTTGTACATGAATCATGCTGTGTAATAACAACAGTAAAGCAGATGTTGCTCGTATTAACAGAATGTGGAATTTAGTTCGCTTGGAGCTCATTTAACTTACAAATCCAGTTTATGGGAAGCTGACACTTAAAAGTCTAAAAGGAGGCATTATTTTTGTTTAATATTTTGGATGTTTCCATAGACACTGTCAACACATGTAGTCTCTTGCAATTGCCCAATATTAAACCCAGTGTTTGAAACCTGAAGCTCCATGACTAGGATAACAGATTTTCCGATTGAGCTTTGGAATTAATATCCAAATGTAATCTATTTTAATGAATAAGACAGTAATCCCTATGGGTTATAAATAATGTGTTGTAATAAATATAATAAATAATGTGGTCTATTAGCTTTACAAGTATCCATATATACCATTCTTAACAAGAGAAGAGAATCTAGGCATTCAGCCATGGGGCACCAATAAACATAGCTGAACAAAGTATCCATGTATTGGTAATGATGGATGTGAATATTGGATTTAAATTATTAATCATTATAACTTCTGCCTTTTGCTTGATGCTGCTAGGATATTTTCTGGCTGCCTGGAATCCTGAGTTGTATTAAGTACATTTGAGAATTTATTTGCATGTACTGCAACAATGTAATAGAAGTAAATAGTAAGTATATAGTACTAGGGTGTTGTACCTAGGGAAACTGCTGTAATTGCCGGAAAACCGGGAACGGCCAAGGTCGCATATATAGCATGTAAAAATGTAAAAATCAATCAAGAAATAACAGAGTTATAGTTATAAAATAATTAAATGGCAAGGTTTCTTGGCCCACGGTGTACTGTGTTGCTGATTAATTCAGTGAACAACAGACAAGCAGCAGTCAGTCTCCCGGCTCCCACTAAGACTGAGCACAGTGGACTGGGAGAAGTCTGCACTCTGCAGCTCACGAATGCCGGGACGGGGCAGACTTCATTGACGTCTGTCAGACAACAGCTTTGAACAGCAAATTAAAATTGCAATGCATCAGTCTCTTGCATCCGCATTATCTGTACCAAGAAACTTGCCATCACAAAATGATGACAAGAAACTGGATGCATCAGTAAAAGCTGAAATGGTGGTGCTTCAGAGCAACGGCAAGTGTGGGCGTTGTTTAGAACAAGTGTATCAGTATCTGATGACTGTGCTGCCTACTTCAGTGGAGGCAGAGCGTGCTTTCTCAGCGGCTGGCTTACTCTGCACAAATGTGCGCTCTCGCCTAAACAACCACACGCTGGACACATTGTGCTTTCTACGCTCTTATTACCGCAACAAACTAGATATATGTACTTATATGACAGCATGAACTGCTTGTGGATAAAATTAGTCTTTTATTGGTGTCAACATATTGCAGTAGTTTTATTAAAAAACTGTCATTCTAAAACCGTTCACATGTGAGATGCCCATGCACTGTGTCATCCCCAGGCGTCCGGGATTTCCAGGAATGACATGCAGGATTCCCGAATTCCCGAGAATGGATTCCCTAGTTGTACCATGTTAGCCATTATGAATGTAGAGAAAAGCCAAGCAAAATGACACCTTTTATTGGCTAACTAAAAAGATTACAATATGCAAACTTTCGAGGCAACTCAGGCCCCTTCTTCGGGCAAGATTTAATCAATCATCTGTATCTTTTCACATTAAAACTGATTAAGTCAGTGTTTATGTTGCAATTACTTAGTACATTTTCCTTAATTTTTCACTTAGGCTGGCACGTAAGTCTTCAATCTGCCTCAAGAATGATTTAAGATATGATGAGGTAGGGAAAGAGATGGCGAAGGTGCTAGGGAATGAGAACGGCACCCGTACGCATACACCGGACGGCCGCCCTGCTGGCCACTGCCAAGAGTTGATTCTACAATAAAATAAAAATAAAACATAGCAGACATCACGTAGTATATGTGTACCAAATTTCAGGTCAATAGTTCAAACGGTTTGCGAGCTAGAGGTGATTTAAAATCCTGGACAGACAAACGGACAGCCATGATAGCGTATTATATAAGAAGATAAACAATATGAAAACTTCTCAAAGAAAATGAAATCACATATTCAAATAAATGCATACGCCAAAAAAAACTAAATAAGTCATGTCTATTGAAGTTGTAAGGAAGCATGTATATAAACTAGCAGTCCCCCGCGCCTCCACCCACGTAGTAGTGAAAAAGGACAAACTTTAAAAATCAATAAACAAAAAGGTATCGTTAGCTAAGCAGAGACAAGGTACACTCCAAAATGCAGAAGTAGACCAACTCCTCACTCCTGAAGTCACGCTTCCCCCTCCCCTCAGCCCACAGTCTCTGTCTCGGATTAGCGCAGATATATCACTACTGCAAGTGAACTGTGATTCTTAGCGTGATGAGAGAAGTCGTAAAATCAACCGGAATGTTACAGCAAGTTCTAAAAAAAACCTGATCTAAATCTGTTAAGTAGCTCTCTCATTCGCTAGGTAAGCAGATGTAAGATACAACTCGAGGCTGGCACATGAATGAGGAGGGCCCCACCCCCTTCCCCACTGACTTTCTCTCGGATTCGTGCAAATAAATCGGCACCGCAAGCAAACTATGATACTTAGTATAATGAGAAAAGTCGCAAAACCAACTGGAAAGTTCAAGCAAATTCTAGAAAAAAAACCCGATCTTAATCCGTTGCGTAGTTCTCTCATTTGCTAGCTAAGTGGATGTAAGATACGCCCCAAGGCTGGCACATGAATGAGAAGGGCCCCGCCCCTCTTCCCCTCGGCCCGCTGTGTCTCTCTTGGATTCATGCCAATAAATCGATACCACAAGTTATCTATGATTCTTAACGCGATGAGAGAGATCGCAAAATCAACCAGAATGTTCAAGCAAATTCTAGAAAAAAAACCTGATCTAAATCCGTTAAGTAGTTCTCACATGAAAAGCAGACAGACATACAGACAGACAGATGTTATATTTTATATATACAGTATATATATAAAATACACTACACTACTACATCTAAACTGAGAAATTAATTCCTATCCTTACTGGGCTGTTTTGACTTGACACAACATGTTGATTTTCCCACCCACTCTGGTGGTCATATATTGGATCTGATCTGCACTTCTGGACTATCTGTTGCCAACATTTACAGCACTGATTTGGGACTCTCTGACCATAAAGCAGTATTTTTCACTGTCTCACTGCCTTTCCCTCCTCTTACCTGTAAACAACAAATTTCTTACAGAAACCTTAAAAATATCTGTCCCTCTATCCTTTCTGGATCCATTTCTGATCTTTTACTGTCTGTACCTATTCCGTCAACACTAGATAGTCTTGTTGACCACTATAGTTCAGCCCTTCATTCAGCATTAGATAAAACAGCTCTTTTAAAACATAAGGAGTTTTCCTTTAAGCATTCAGCTCCTAGGTATAATTCAGAATTGCGATCTATGAAAGCAGCTGGCCGACGCCTTGAGAAAATGTCACGTAAGACTGGCCTCACCATGCACATCCAGGCTTCCCTGACCACCAAAGAGCTTACAGAGAAGCACTAACTGCTGCTAAGAACACCCACTATGGCAGAATAATAGAAAGTGGCCACAATAACCCAAGGGTTTTGTTTTCTGTAGTTAATAAACTACTCGAACCTGCATCTGGCCCAACTACCTCTTCTACTGAAGTCTGTGAGGAATTCCTCCACTTTTACAAAATTAAAGATCTAAATAATTCAACTAACATAAATACATCATCTGTTTATATCTCTCCCTGTTTTCCCACTCCATCAAGCTCCTTCTCTAAGTTCTCATTTGTCACATCTGCATTTGTTAATAACCTGCTTTGTAAGATTAGACCGACTACTTGTGTACTGGACCCCATCCCCAGCACACTACTTAAATCCTGCATTCATGCCATAATCCCGATTGCTACAACAATAATAACCTCATCCCTTGATACTGGCTCTGTGCCACTCACTTTTAAAATCGCTTCTGTAACCCCATTGTTAAAAAAGTCTGGTCTTGATGCTGACGATCTTAACAATTTTTGGCCTATTTCCCACTTACCTTTCCTGTCAAAAGTTCTTGAGTGTATTGTAGCCTCCCAGCTCAATAATTACTTAACCACTAATAAGTTGATGGAACCCTTTCAGTCTGGTTTCAGGGTGCAGCACAGCTGTGAAACTGCTCTGCTATGGGTAACCAATGATTTGCTTATGGCAGCAGACTCTGGACAAACCAGCATATTAATTCTGTTAGACCTCAGTGCAGCATTTGACACTGTCAGACATGACATTCTACTGTCCAGAATGGAGAACATGCTGGGTATCTCTGGCATTGCCCTCCAGTGGTTCAAATCCTATCTGACTGATAGGCAAGAGTTTGTTAGTCTTGGCAACAGCAGATCCAGCTCGGCGCCAGTCACACAAGGAGTTCCTCAGGGCTCTGTCCTCGGACCTCTTCTTTTCTGTATTTATATGCTTCCCCTTGGCCATATTATTCGTAGCTATGGACTGGGCTATCATTTTTATGCAGATGATACTCAACTCTGCTTCAATGTTAAAAGTGGAACTTCATCAGAGCCTTCTCAGCTCACAACCTGCCTCAGTGACATTAAAACCTGGGATGGAGCAGAACTCTTTAAAATTAAATTGGAACAAAACTGAACTCCTGCAAATTGGGACTAAAATGCAACTTAATAAAATGAGCTCTTTCCCAGTCCATCTTGGCGGTGATCTCATCAGACCTGACTCTACTACAAAGAATCTTGGTGTCATTTTTGATTCCTCCCTTTCTTATTCAGCCCACATAAGTCACATTAAGAAACTTTCTTACTTTCACCTCCATAACATATCACGTGTTCGCTCCTTCCTCTCATTTTCTAATGCTGAGAAACTTGTCCATGCTTTTATCACATCCCACATCGATTATTGTAACTCACTGCTGGCAGGTACTTCTTCTAATCTTATATCACAGCTCCAGCTTATTCAAAACTCAGTGGGGTGCCAAAAAATGGGGTGAATAGAATATACAAAACAGGATACAAGTAATCCTCTTCACAGAACTAGATCTATCATTGCCACCTCAAAAATACAATACATCAGTACGTAAAAACTACTTTGTTTTTGCATGGTGCTCCTCATCAAGGCAAAAGTGATCCAAGAGAGATCCAAATTTTTCATATATTTGTCATCACTATTTCCCTTTTATACTCATAATATAAGCAAAAATATATTTTGCCTATTTTATGTTTACTTAACCTAGAAGCATATTACAGAATCATCAGCCTAACTTGGGGCAACATTCGGCACTTTCCACAACTGTAGTAGGTGTTTTAAATGATTGTTTTCTCAGATTATCCTGTAATGTGAAGTACATAATGATAAATCTTAACTTCCCCAATTTACACACCAGTCAGCCCCTTTTTAAATTGTAAATATTAAACATGTCCAGCATTTACAGGTCCAAATCCCGATGTGTGGGTGGGAACTGAAAGTTTTTTATATGCAATGCAAGTTGATATCATTGTATGAAAAACCGATTTCTAAAGACGGCTGAACAACAAAACTTAAAAAAACAAGGCGGTAAAGAAGAAGGCCTGTTTCTCCTGAATAAGATGGACTGACTTTTTACTATAAAATAATGAGCAAACTATCACTGTAAGTCAAACTTTATGTTGTTCAGCAGGTTTCTTGTGAAGCCACATTTTTATTCTGAGATCCCAAGTTCAGAAAATCAGGACTTGAGTGTAAATCGGTTAATAAGCAAGATATTTTGTGGATATAATCTGTATGTGTTCTCCGATAACTGAAAACAGATTAGATTACAGCAAAATTGGTGAAATCTGCCTTTACATTTGGGGTCTTCCACATTTTCCGCATTATTATGACTTAAACAAATCCTCTACTCTGTGTCACATATTAGGAATCATTAGCGCAGATGCTATATGCTAGAAATGCATTTCTTTCTGTATAGGTTTTATGAATTTCTTACCTTTTAAAAATTTATAGGAAATAAATGACATCCTCTAAACAAAAATGAAACATATGCAATGGTTACTTCAAAGATATCAACAAAAACTCCCACTCTTGAATTTGTACTAACAATGTTAAAGCTGTTTTTCCCTTGTTCATCATTAACTTTTTATAATGACTGGATGTTAAACTAATGGGTTCAACATGCGTAAAAATAGAAAACTTCTGCAACTCTGCAGGTTACTGCTAAGCACAACAGGATCCCAATCTGAAGTCGGCTAATTTTAGGAATCATCAGCATTGCAAACTAAGTTGTATGCTTTGATCAAAAGGACTTGTATTTTCTGATTGTGGATTTCACTCTTCATGCAGAATTAAAGAACTAGTTTTCTTACGTTTCCCAAATCTTTTTATTTTTTCATTATTGGGTTGTGGAGTGGGGGAGCTGATCCTGGAGAAAAATCCAAGTGGAAAGGAGAGCTGCCCATCATTGGGCACACTTCACTAACACACACACACACACACACACACACAATCACAGACACTAATTTATCTAACATATGCATCTGTAGATTAGGAAGGAAAGTCAACAATTCAAGTGGAAAAAGGAGGACATGCTAACCAAGTATAGACACTGACAAGCTGATCTCAGGCCCCGACAGTAAAAAGCCAATGACACTAACCCCTTTGCCAAGCACTACTAAGCAGCATTTATAATATAAATATTATCCCTTCAGAGGAAAAAGAAAAAAGGAATATATAAATATGTATATATATGGCAGCTTTGTGTTTGTGACACATGGGAAGAAAGAAACAAGCACAAAGCATGCTTGGGTATGAATTAATTAGAAATAATCTTAATGAGCTTACCTAGCCAACAAAAAATGCCATGACACAGAGCTGACTTCAGCTAGGGAATCCCTCTGGTGTCACCAAGTATGCTATCAAATTATACAAGAGCAGCTCTACACCGGCCACCACAGCTAACTAGAGAGCCTGCGGTGAGATAGTCAAGCGGTGGACAGGCTTGATTGATGAATTCTGTGGCAAAGGTCATCAGTTTCGTCTTTAAATGAAGCCTTATAAAAGATCAGAGGCCGATAAACATGACTGTGATTAGGATGTGTCAGACTGGGGAGAAAACAAAGAGCCTATAAAATAGTAACGTGGAGACCTATCAGCTATGAAACACTGTGAAGAAATATTATTGGCGAGGAAAGTTAAATAATTATTTTTATAAGGGTTCATAAATTCTAATTATATTATAATTATATTGCAATACGTCTGAAATTTAAAGGTGAAATCTGGGTAAGGTATACAAAGGTTTTTGTTTTAGTGATTAACAAATTGTTCAAGCTAAGAAATAAAAGATATGGTGGCCCTAACTTTTAAGACTTTCATTTTGAACAATAGATGGAGTATTTACTTTAAATATTCTGAAGCCTGTGTTAGGATATAGCAGGTTGGATAATGGATGGATGGAGCAGAATGCACATTAAAATGAGTAAATAAATGCTGGTCAGTGTAGCAGGATGGTGGCCCAGATGGCAGATGATATTATCTTTGATTATAATGTCTTAAAACTGGGATTTGCAGATTAATTATTTACTGAATCTGTCTAGTCGAAATGTTTTCTGAGGCAAGTAAATAATTAATTGCTCTTATAAAAAATGAAGAAAAATGAATGGCATGCACTTGCATTTCTGAAGCCTCATATAACACACTTCGATTGTGGAGTACTAAGTGTGCTTAGTGGTCAATGTGCCAAGTAATGTATTAATTAGAAGCCAAAATCAACTTTTAAATGATATTTAATTAGCATTCTTGTTGCTTTACTCATTGTACAGGTTGGAAATCATTTTTTTTTAGAAAAGTGCATACTGTTGTCCAGGTATATGAGAGTGGTATAGTAAAGTGATAAATCAATGTACTGTATTATCAGATGGGTATCCCTTTATTCTGTGTATTGTTTATTTTCTGTTTTGGTCCTTATTTATAAGACAGTACACAAGGAGCAGGAACAGGTACATACTGTAGTGTCTTCTGAAAAGGAGCTGTTAATTAATTTCAGTTCAAACCAGGGAACTCATCATCTACCTTTAATAACAAACATTGTTAAAAATATCCATCCATCCATTATCCAACCTGCTCTATCCCAACTACAGGGTCACGTGGGTCTGCTGGAGCCAATCCCAGCAAAATATAACATATAACCTGAGAAAACTGAATTCATAATTGCTGATAAAAAAACAAAAATCTTAAAAAGCACAACACATTAACAGGGAATTTCCAGAGTGGCAAATGCATTAAAACAGCAGCAGGCTAAATGGAAACTTGGGAGTCCAGATGTAGAAATAATATTAATATTATTGCCATGTGTACAGAGTACAATGAAGATCTTGCATACCTGAAAAACAGGATCAATAAAAGATAAGAATCAGCTCCTGCTTAATAAATTAGTTAGAATGAAAGCCAACAGGCATTGTGGAACTCCAGGGAATAGTCATGTAAACACTACTGGTTTATGAAAAGGATTCTTTATAATATAATATGTAAAATGAGGGTAACATTGTTGGTGCAGTGGTTGACACTGTTGTGTCAGATCTCAAAATGCCCAGGTTAACTAATGCTAACGTTAACTAGCCAAACTAATGTCTGTATACAGCTTGCATGTTCTCTCTTGTTATGTATTGGTTTTCTTCAGGTGTTCCACCCCAAGGATATGCATGTATGATAACTGAAGTCTGTGAATTGACTTTATTGAGAAACATATGGCTGTGTGTCTGAGTGTGTCCTACAATGGAATGGCTTCTTCTCCATGTCCAATTCATGTGAAGCAGGTGTCATTAACACTGCTTCTTCATGGATCCAGCATGGCTATTCTGAATTCAGCAGCTGCTTGATGTTTGACTGTAGTTTGCACATTCTCAACTGTGTTTGTTTGGAGTTTTTCCTCAGGGTATTTTGGTTTGTTCATCTATCCTACTGAAGGGCATGTTAGATTAGATGACAATTCAAAACTGGCCCTGTGTAAGTGTGGGTGGCTTTGTGTTTTTCGACTGATCCCTGCAACTGACTTGTGCCGCTCCTTGGGATGGTTCCCGACTTGTCCTTAATGCCGGTTGGATAATCTCCATTCCCTGCACCAATAA
Source organism: Polypterus bichir lapradei (assembly GCA_026402145.1). Lineage (NCBI taxonomy): Eukaryota > Metazoa > Chordata > Cladistia > Polypteriformes > Polypteridae > Polypterus > Polypterus bichir. Next base: position 3,643,540 of record JANRMT010062836.1, read on the forward strand.
ACTGGATTAAGCCAGTTTGCCACTGTTATGTTAGTTCCTGCCTTATGTCCACACACCTTATGACCCTGTTATGAATTAAACAGGGACAATAAAACATTAATCATTTTAATACTTAACATTACTATAAAATTAGTAGCTTGGAATCATGCTTGCATGAAACTTCAGCTATATTTTATATTCTGGTTTAAAATGTAGAATTTTGCCTAGGGCTAGGCCACATTCGTGTTCACATTTGGTAAAGGCTTTCAATGTAGCAGTCATTGGATGAAAGGGTTAATTGTTTCTAAATATCAAGAATTTTTGATTGAGTAAGCAATTCTGTGTCAGTATGAAAGAGCCGTTTCTCCCCAGTGTTCACTTCTTGTTGCCATCTGTTTATTGAAACTCCCACATTTTCAAGCTATTAAGACAAGGATGTCATCTTAATCAGTAAGGGAGATTCGTATTTGAAATATTACATATTTCTAATGTGAAATATCTGAGTGATATATTTGAAAATGTGTTAAATGATGATTAACTTTGCTTATTGGTGCCACAAATTACTTAGGTTCAATATTATTTGAGGTGAACCTGTAAGTGTAATACACCGCCGCTATCCAACCCGCTATATCCAAACTACAGGGTCACTGCAATTTTTATAATTCATAAAAGCTTTGCCATGAATATTGCACCAAGCGTGCAAATGTTATACTTTTAATTTCAACTGTACTGAGCGAGCAGTCAAGGAGCAGGTGACTGTGGGAATGTGGATGTGACTTACTCACCCCTCCGGTGACTGTGGGAATGTGGATGTGAGTTACTCACCCCTCCACAACTGCACCCCTTGGCTACTGTCACCAGTGTTGACCATATACACATGCTATACTGCTTTGTTCACTTAGGATTTTTGTGTTTATACATTTCATAACTGCCGGTGGGACCTGTGAACCAGCGTTCTTTGGCTCATAGGCAAAGGGAATGGAGGGCTCCATCTGTTAGATACGTAGAACCCATCTCTGAGCACTGTGACTGGTGTGCTTCCCTGGTGATGTCAACTGATCTCTCTCTGTGAAAACCCCCACCTTCATTAAGCAGAATCACCACTGCACTCTACCCATCCATAGTGAAAATCCATCCCTTATCGTCATTTGAATTGCTTTGGTCTCAGACCTTGAAGCATCTCAGCTCGATAATTTGTGCTGTGGTGAACTACTGGTGGTGATCTGCAAACCCATGTTCTCTGGCTCAGAAGTGAGAGCTTTGCGGTGTGAGCTAAGTAGAGACTTCCATCCATCAGTCGCACTGAACTCATCTCTGACCACTGTGAGCGGTGCACTTCAATGGTGTCAGCCTCCACCTTTTTTGCATGGTATTGCCACTACATTGGCCATCCATTTGGTCCGAGTTTTCAGCTTTCTTAGGTTGTATTGTTCCACCTTATCTCAGATAATCAGGGTTCTCCTGTATGTTTGCAACCATTAATCTGCTACTTTCAACATAAAATACATATGGCATATTCACGCTGTCACACGCATGTACATAAGGGACAGCTTAAGGGCTCTAGTGATAGTAATTCCCCGCCGTTCCATGGGTTGACGCTGTGTACTAATGCTCCTTCTGTTCCTCCTCTGCAGACTGGAAGATTGATGGTTTTAACACTGTTGATGTCACGTCCAGTGTCCATCAACCTGAACACACCTCTTCCACCTGGACATACTCTAAAATGAAGGCATTGACATCTTTAATCGGTCCCTATTAAGACTCCCATCTGAAAAGATGCTTTATCAACACTATTTGTACAATGCCCTTTTTTGTATTCAGTTATACAGTGTTTGCCTTTGGATGTCCCAGCACTTTATTTCTCTCTCTCTCTTACAATACATTAATCAGATTGTGTTACTTGGTAAATATGCAGTATAAAGTGATTATACTGTGCTTCTTGATCCTTTGTTAATTAACCAACGAAAAGAAAACCAAACACAAATGCAGTATGTGATGCTCCACATTCCCTCCCATTTTTTGCGAAAGAACAGTCTTTCAAGATTTCTTTGGTTTAAAAGGTATGTGGCATTTTAGAGCTGCATTACACTTTCTGTGTAGGGTGAGGTATGGACTGAGACAGACAGGGTTCACAACCTACATGAACCAACAACATTTTGTTCTCAATTTCAACTCATCTAAAAGGTGTGGCAACATTCCACATTAACGTCTGCACTCAGTGCTGATATAGCGCTGCTCAAGGAAGAGGAATTGTTATGTTACGTCAGTTTATATCTTACTGTAGAATTTCTGTACATAGTTGTAAACACTGTAAAGGTTATTTTTTCATTATTCCCTTTTGATAATGTCCAAGACAATAAAGACTGTAAGTCCTATGAATTTCCCTTTGATCTGTATAGTTTAAAAAGATGTACCAGTAATGTAAAAGGGTTTCACATTTCCTTGAATTAAGTCTTCTCTACAATCTCTCATTGAGAAGTCATAGAAATTCATGTATCTTCAACCATGTGTTGTAATTGGTGTTGTGCGGCCCATGTGATCATCTCAGATCAGTCATCACCGCTCATCCTGCCATTAGGGGAACAAAATAAGAAAAATACAAACTTCACTGTCTTAGTTCATTGGAATGCAGCATCAGGCTGCAATGGACCTCCAAAGTGGAGGCTGTATTTCTGATGCCCAGAAACCTGCTCAGTTTGTCGAGCATAGTGGAAGCTGACAACCAAAAATATAGATCTGCTGCTCCTGGAAGGGATGCATGACTTTGGTCATTAGATAGCAAGGTGCATCTTGCATAGTGGCATACGGAGATAAAAGAGCTTTGAAATTTTCATTAAAAATTTTCAAACTTCTTATTTAAAAAAATGAATGTTTAAGTTTTGCAGTGGGCTGGCGCCCTGCCCGGGGTTTGTTTCCTGCCTTGCTCTCTGTGTTGGCTGGGATTGGCTCCGGCAGACCCCCGTGATCCTGTAGTTAGGATATAGCGGGTTGGATAATGGATGAAGGGATAGATGGATGAATGTTTAACTTTTAAAAACCATTTGAATACATTTCACATTAGGATATGAACACAACAGCGAGCACAAAAGAGGTAGAATTCCATTCAGTTGAACAGAACTCAGGCATACTAAATATTACGGACGACTCCGATCTCTGAGCTCAGTCTGGAAAAGGAAAATAAGAAGCTAAAGAAAAAAGTTCAATTAGGCACAACAATTAACCTATGATTGATAAGGATTTATATACCTACACCCACTTGCCACATTTCATAAACTGATATGAGTAACCTTGTCTAGATACATAATAAATTATCATTTAACATGCCACAAACTTTAATAAAGGCTTGAAAATCAAAAACATCTCCTTTCTCATTTTTGTTCCTTAAAGGCGGTAAATCTTGAAACCCACTGGGTAAATTAAAAAAAAAAAGATGACCACACATTCTTTATTTGCCCTGGATTTCAGCATGCCATGTTCCCCTTGCTAGCCTAATTCCCTGGCCTTCATAGCATTTTTTTTTCTAATGTGGAATTCTTTTTAAAACAAAATCAAAAGTCTGGAATGAAAGCTGACCCATGGGTACTGCCCATCTGATGAGGAAAAAGAAACAAACAAGTAAAAGGCTGCCCTTCTTGTCACACATAGGTTTTTACTCTACAGCACACTGGCACCTGGCTATGTAAGCATATCCTCTGGAGCGTGAACTGGAACACAGGCATCTGATGTGACTGGAATGTTTATGTCTACAAAATGAGGGCAAAGCTTGCTCTTGTGAAAGAGTTTATTTACTTGAAATATATGCCAAGGAATATTCAGGAAGCTAAGAAATGCATCTTGGAACTTTCTGCTCTCTATTCCCAACTAAAAGACCTTGAAGGAAAAAAGAAAATAAAGCATCTTTGCAGCTGTGGATTTATTCACTCAGCTATTAAAACACCATCAATTTAACCGATAGCACAATACTCCAGTATGCAGCAAATGATCAATTACTCTTATCAGCTTCATGCACATTAGGTTGCTATGCTCCACAACTAAAATATATTGAGAAGTGAATTACGACTTTAAAAAGGAACTGAAGTGTCCAAGGCATAATTGTACAGATCACGACTAAGCAGGAGTGGATCATTGCTTCCTATGGCAATAAACAAGATTATGCAGGCTGTGATATTCTGCATATCAAAAGATGTCGCTTATCTCATTCAACAAGAGATGTACAAGTGCTGGTTTTGCAATTTTCTAATTTTTCTTCTAGTAAAAAAAAGAAACGTAACTGCCAGCTTTCATGATACTGTAGAGGAGGGATATGGCTATACACATACATACAGATGGCTATTTAAAAGATTCAGATTTCATGACTTTGTGGTTCACTTCTTTACTAAAAATGAAACACTACATTTTCAAAGGTAATGCCACAAATCAGTTCAGATAGGCCTGTTCACTAAAGCCCACCTGCTTGCTTAACTCTCTCTTTAGCTGTCAGCACATTTAATTATTAAAATTCCATTGGGGGGAACAAGTGTAAAACTACCAACATGTACCTTCTGTTGACCTCTATATTACTGGAACAGACGTAGAAGAATCTGACTCCTTTTTTTAATACATTTTGCTACGTTAAGACATACTGATGCCATAGTTGCTGCCATTTCTGCTTCACATTCCGTGATAAACTTGTTTCTTTTGTATCTGTGACCATCTCCTCCTTTTACTCAATCTCTATTTTTGGCCAAACTGTGACTACAATTTAATTTTTTTACCAGCATCTCATACAAGACAAAAGCAGAATAAAATCTTACCATATGTTAGACTCTTTCGGCACCACTACTCTAACTACTAATGTAAGCATAAACATAACAACGTGGACAAACTCGAGGCAGACGGCTGTTTTTCTACATTTTTTTTCATATTCGCAGCAAGAGTAGTAGGCTACACAGCCAAGCCCATCTTGTTTAAATCTATCCATCAATGCATTTGCCCATGTTACCTAACATTTGTGTGAAATTTACTCCCAACCACAGCTTATTTGTACTTCTGCATCCTCGCTGCAGGGCGCATTATAAAGTACTAGCTGTGTAAGCCCTATTGAAATCGTCAGAAAAAAAAATTGAAATGAAGAGATATCAGGTAATTGAAAGGAACTACTCTGGGCATCTCTCTCCTAGGAGGATTCATTTTGCCGATGTGCTTGCATTGTTTGTGCATTAGCGGCTAAGCGATTTTGTCTTTCTTCGGAGGTTTTGTTTTGCCAATGTGCTCGCCTCACTTGTATATTAAAGTAAAAGGGATACCGTTTTGCTGATGTGCTCTCTCTTTGGATGTTTCGTTTTGCCGACGTGCTGGCCTCACTTGTGTATCCTCGGAGGTGGAGCCCTTAGCCCGATTCCACCTCTCACTTCCAGGCCGGACAGACACACACACCTTCACACGCTGACGTTTATATATAAGACTAGCTACTATCAGCATTATATACTCACATCACTATGTCTCTAGATCACTTTTAACAGAATAACACAATCACATTTCTTTTCAGTTTTCTCAAATCTCATACCCTTTACATATGGGATAAATATTTGCTTTTATTACAAATGCATCGCAGATACAGTTACAGTAAATGCTCTCATCTTGGGACAAACATGTCCACCATGATAAGGTACTTCAACCTGTTGGCAGTTTGGCACAAAATAAAAGAACTTTTAGAAACTTTATGATATAAACTATACCCCATAAGCTGAGGCTGAAAGATCTAATCAGGATTTATTTTTAACATATACAGTACAAGGCTAACCACATAACGGGAAACAAGAATATGTTAGAATGTTGCAGGGACTTAGAAGCCACACAACAAAATTCAAATACTTTGAATTGCCAATCTCTTTTCTATTTAGTATTGATTACAAGATAAATATCTATTCATGTCTCATTGCTTAACAAGAAGGTGATTTAGCCCTCCTTTGTCTTTTTTTCTTGAAATGAAAGATTTTTCCAAAATGCTTTTAACACACACTCCTTCTATAGCTGTATCTAAATTCCACAGTGCAGCCACCTCACAATTCAATCATAAAGAGGAGAAAAAAATCAATGAAAGCAGAAAAATGCTTGAAAGCAATCTGAGATACAGCCCCCCAGCCCCCACCGCCAGCTCTCCATCCATGGATTTACAGTACTTGAGCATTACTGGTTACATTCATGAAGACAAATTGCACATCAGCAAGTGTTTGAAGAAAATCCCAAAGGCATAATAAGTGTATTGAAAATTGCAAAAAAATAAAGATTTAAATAATGACTTTGAAACTGATAACGTTCCTTTTGTGGGTGATTAAAAGTTAAAAGTAAAGGAGATTCTGAACTGAATTAGAAACTCCTAATCTAGTATCTTAAAAAGGATTTGCATTTGATATGACATCTTGCCCAAGAAACCATGAAGAATACAGAGAGATTACCCTTCTCCGTGCATTTTCTATTCCTGCTTCAAAAATTCCTTTTCCAAGATCAGCACAATTCTTTTTAAGCAAAGGATTAAATTAAGTGTGGGCATCTACAATTAATGGGACAAAACCTTTTGAAAGAAATTCTGAAGACTGTGAATAATTTGGCAGAAACCTGAAAACAATAACCAGTGAAAAATTATTCAGATTTGACAAATTTAAGGAGCTGTAAATAATAAGTTTCCAAAATGTGCATAATGCGTAAGATATAAAATAAGTAATGCTACATACAGAGAACTACTTGCATACAAAAAGCAACAGTACAAACATAGCCAAAACAGTATTTTCAAAACAAAAAAGGAATTAGATGAGAATTAGTAGGCGTTATTTGATTTTTAATGCCAAGATACCTCAATCTGCTTTATATTTGTATTATTTCTGTAACCATGTCTTCTTCTATCAGGTTTGAGAAGAAGTTTGACAGAAGAATAACCCATTCGATATAAAAAATGGAACTGACAACTCTAATTTTTGTACAGATTTTGTAATATATATATATATATATATATATATATATA
>JANRMT010062836.1:3660311-3670475 GCA_026402145.1 Polypterus bichir lapradei
TCTATCTATCTATCTATCTATCTATCTATCTATCTATCTATCTATCTATCTATCTATCTATCTAAATGGAAGAGTATCATGTGGCTCACTCAAAAAGGTTATAATTAATGCACTATAAAACAAATGGAATTATTGCAAATCCTGGTTCTGACAAAACACAATCGATTCTACATTTAGTTTAAATTCTTGATCACAGAATAATTGCCTCTGATGAAATATCAATGGCCTTTTGTTTTAAGAGATCTCTATGTAGATTACATCTAAGTTCCATGCTGGGATCAGTGATCGCGGCCTGATCATAGTAGATTTTTAAAATGGCAAAAAACATAAGATAATGACAATGATGATGGCACAGGACTGTGGTGTAAGAATTCAGGAAATTATGACAGTTTCAGATGCAAAAGAGCTTTGAACTGTTTTTCCAGGAGATGTTAAAACCTGGATACTTGTGCTACATTCGTGTCAAAATATTACAAAAAAAGACATAGCAGCTTCAGAGAAACTCCAGAGAAGAGCAACCAGTTTGATTATGGGACTAAGAGGTATGAGCTATAAGGAAAGATCGAAGGGAATGCACCTTGTCAGTTTAAACAGAGGACATGACCTAAGTGTTCAGAATTATGAGGAAAGTTAGTTAGGATAAATTCCTACTTTTGTTTTAAAATACATTCTACAACAACAACCACAATAACATAGTTCGAAACTTGTTAAGGCCAGTTTTCGCATAAATGTTAGAAAGTTATTTTTTGCACAAAGAATCATAGACACTTGTAATAAAGTACAAAGCTGTGTGGTAGAAGAAACTTTACATCTTAACTTAATGTTATTTTGGAGAACAGGATTTTAAAGCTAATTGAGATAGATCAACCTTTCGTCATCAAAGTTGTTCTAATGTTCTAAAAAACTGTGATGTTCTCCCAAAAGAAATTTTTCAGAATACTCACAGCTCAAAGCCAAGACTGAACATCATTCAGCATGTGTTATTAAAGATTAGCCAGTCTTGCCATAGAGAACTCAGCTCTTCATATGGTGGGGGTCCACCAGCCTGGTGAAATAAAGTATGCCCATCTTTGGATTCATTTATAATGGTGACTAATGATTATTCTTTACAGAACAGCATCTTTTATCAGTTAGGTTCATTTACATAAAAAAGTCAAAGAAGCAGTTTAATTACAGCAATCGGAGAACAGGTAAATGGTATGACCCTTAAACATCCCAATGCCATTCTTTATCTAGTGAGGTAGAAGTTAAGCTTGTGCTTAGCATGAAATCAAGTGAAAAGATCGGAACAAAAGTCATGAGTATATATTTAATCCTGCATGTGATGAGGGATAAATTTAATCTGCCCAGTTTAAAGTCACAGGGAAAAAGTGATCATCGCAGCAGCACTAGTGTGAAGCAAGAAGTACATGTGGTGGATTGTATGCTGGTGCTTTGCAGGGCTTTATCACACAGCCAAGCAGAAATCCAGTAACAGAAACATATTAATAAATTGTCATTTAGCATTAATCTAGCAATTTGCTATAAATATTTTGAAATGGTGAGATCGGGCGGTGCAGTGGTCAGTATTCATACTGCAAATCTTTGGGTGGTCAAGTTGCGTATGTAAAAAGGGGATGAATGTAATATACTTTGCAGTGCATGAAGGACTACACATATCTATAAAACACAAGAAAATGATCACGTTTGGCTGTGTTTCTGGTTATTTTCATGACGGACTTACTGGCCAGCCAAATGTGCAGTTTTCTCATAAAAAAGTAGAAATAGTAATGCAAAAGTAAAACACTGTTTGTAATGCATTAGATTTTATAATAAGTAACTAAATAGCAGTAGTAATGTAACTAAATTACTTTCTAAAGTAATGTTTGCTAACACTGTTCACCAATTACTTTTGTTTGCTTGTTTTCATAACATATTTCACTGATAACACAGTTCTATTCAAAAAGGATCATATTTTTTCCATCCATTGAGAACTTGTGATCATAAATTATGTCTTTGATGCTACAGAGTAAAGGTTTTCTTTAATATTTAACCATTTAAATTAAATAATTTTAATCTTGTCAGTTCATATTTTAAAGCAGGACTCAAAGTGATTTCATGACTTTGGTATGCCCAATTTAATTTATATTTGTGACTAGCTGAAATACCCAGCGTTGCCCAGGAAGAAAATAAAGTGTTGTTTTTTTCATTGTTTGAGAAAAATATAACTAAAAAAACACAACTTTAAAAATAAAAATAAATTAACAAACAATGAAGACTCACTAATGTGCTTGTCTTGCAGTTTTGTATGAATGTTATCATCCAGTTGACACTCGGAACCGGCCAACTCTATTTAATTTCAAAAGGAACAGGTGCTCAAACATAAAGAATGCTGGCAGTCACCTCCAGCTCTCCCTCTGGTGGTCATTCCAAGTGTCAATTGGATGATAACATGCATAAAAAAACCGCGAGATCACCCCCCATCCTACCCAGAAGGGGGTGGGTTTGGGTTGATTTCACCCAACAGTATTTTTAGTCGACCATTGAGAAACATGCGTACCAACTTTCATGAAAATTGCTCCAGCCGTTCAGACGTGATGCTGGAACATACATACATACACACACTCATACATTGACCTTTATATATATATAGATTATTTAAATACAATTTGGAAATAAAAGTATGAAAACGTACCAGTATGTGACACTGTTGGGCCACTGCAGTATGGTAAAATAACTTCACACTTCACTGATGATGCTGTATTAACCTCCTTGCTAGTTCTTTTGAAAACAAAATATTAATAGAAAGCAACCTCAAACAATGCACCTTTAAAAGATATACACCTTTAAACCTTAGTAAAGCTTGGCCTCCTCTCTCTTTCTCTCTCTCTCTGTCTCAAGGCTACTACACCAATAATACATCAATATGAAAAGTGGACAACATACATTGCCTACTTGCTCATTTTCTTTCTTGAACGAATTTAAAACAGAACAAAATAAAAGCCCAGGTAAGTCTTGGGTCAAGGTTTTCATCATATTGCTCTCAGTCCTTTTTGACAAGGTGTGTTATTTGTGACTTTAAAGCTTTTTTCATCTCCAAGGTGAAAACTTAGAACGAATGTGTTAAATGTTCTTCTCTTCAGCACACATCATTTTAATTTAGAAAGATGATACGTTAACCGTTATCACAGAGTAACATCCCCAATTCCAAATCTCAACAAGACAGCTATCGCTATATCACTAGAGTGACTTTCCTTCATATTTGTTATCAATCCCACGGTGCCCCCTGCCACCCACAAAGGTATCAAGCGAAGATTTAACATTGCCCTCCAAATGGCTATTTATCCTCATTAAATTCATTTGCCCAACAGACATTTTTCAATTATGCTTCTCTAGCAGCTGGAAATATTTTAATATAATCTCTGAGTTATATAGTCCGCTCCCATGTTCCATTAGACGGATGCCGAGTGTCATTATCTACCCTGACAGCAACCCTGGCTCTTAAGTAATCATTTTACAGTGCTGTGATTTAATAACATTTACAGCAGCATGCGCACTCTGGATTTCCTTTTACAACAGTTTTGCAATACAAAATATACTTTGGTAAACCCTGTTAGCACCTACCTAATAGAGCTAAGAGATTAAGAAAATTCCAGTCCTTTGAGGAGAATCTGATGTGATTATTTTAGATGCCCTTTCTTTATTTAAATAAAATTAGACTTGCATGTTTTGATCTTCTGTATGACTCCTGCGAGGGGGGAACATTTTTTTTTTATTGCTAAATTCTAACCTGAACTGTGCCTAAGGAAAACTTTTCCTACTATGCTTAGGTCTCCTTCTTGTTGTCCAAAAATATGATTTAAGTTTATCTGGCAACATAAAATCACCCAAAAGTTTTTCTGTGTACCCTGTAATGGACGTACTAAATAATGAAAAATTGGCTCCCTATAATTAAAATCACAGCATGCAAGCTAAGAAAATGGAATGCTGAATTAATGGGCTTCCATTTGTCTACACATTTTTGTAAAACCTGTCATGCAGACTTTTAAACTTTCTTTTAACAGAGTGATATAACGAATGAAACAATAAATGTTTACACAGTCGAAAGGAAACCTACCATGTGCGCTTCCATCATATAGTAGCTCTTCTTTAGTGAGGCAATATAGATATGCAAAATAAATGTCTTTTCCAAACAACATTGCATTGCATCTTCTACTTTCTTTCAGGTTCTACTTGTATGGACATATTTAACCAATGCAGAAAAAAAGACAATAAAGGCCTTTGTACTGAGAGGTCTGACTTGTTTAAAAACCTGTGGCTTTACTTGATACTGCTCTCTCACTGGAAATGCTGTGTAATTGCTTGCTTTAAATGAAGAGAACTATGCAATTATTTAACAGCCAGAGGCTCTTGTTCCAAGGATGCCTGAACAAACAGAAACAATGAAGGAAGGCATTTCACATGCAGTGTACTTCAGTCACTCTGACAAAAAAAGAACTAAACCAGCAAGTGCTCAGCATGGCTAAGTGTTATTAGGGTTAGGGAAATAAAGCAAACGTGCCATTCAGAGAGCAAGGAAAAGCTTCCACGTGTTAAAGACTTATTCTCTGCACAACTTAACATTTCATGAAGCAATACTTAATACAAAGAGTGAGAAAGAGAGAGACTGACAGAACAGCAAGAGTCAGCAGAAAGGTTTCAGCAAGCAATAAACAATTAGAGCTCCGTAAAATAAAGGCATCAAGTGTAAAACCCCTCCAAATTGGGTAATCCAGATTCTCACACAAAAATAGTCTTTAAGTTTCTTGAGCTATCAAAAGCAAATGTACTGTATACAAATTATTAGGCAGACTTTTTTCATCATTATTCCTGCAGATCTACAGACTTTATAATTCAACAAGTTTATTACCTTGCATATGATTTTGGTCAAAATGATCACAAGCCGTGAAGATGTACTCACTAAAAACCTATGAACTGACAATGCTCGCCCTCAAGAAAAAAAAAAAAACACTCCAATCATGCTGGATATTTATTTAAGGACCTGAATAGTTCATTTAACTTCAACATGTGGGAATTTACTGCCTCAGCAGTCAGGAAATCCGCTCTGAAGAGGAGAAAAAAATCCTTGCTTGTGTGCCCCACTTCCTATGTATTCAGTTCAGCACTACGCAAATGAAGCTCTGGAGTGCAAGATTTCTTTTATGTTGTGACTAAATTTAGCACAGGGTCAGATTTAAAAGTGACTTAGTAATACGTATTGGAGGAATTATTTGTATCTATCACTCAAACTTAATGGAGCTTTCAAGTGCGATTCAGCTTACCTCACTCAGTTCGGTGGAAGAATCATTTCCATATTTCATAGCAACTCCAGAGTTCATGATTCCAGCTCTCAGTATTAAATTACTTTCCAGATTTATAAAAATTTTTTTCTTCCTGGTGGATGTGGTTTAGAAAGTGGGAGGGAGGATGAAGAAACCAGGGGAAGAAAAAAGAGTCACCACTTTAAGCTGTCTTCTTCAGTTATCCACATTCCACAAGAGCCAGCCATTCTTTACTAAAAATCTATGCCCCCCCCCCCCCACCCCCAAAGAAAAAACAAACAAAAAAAAAACCAAAAGACAGCACTTCATTAAACAAACACCGGTTTCAGAAATGCATATCCTTCAGCACGTATCAAAAAGACCTGAGCTTTTCTTGCTTTAATTTCACAAGCAGATCAGCTACTGAATGCCGATTAGCATCACTGGAGTATTGGATGCAGCGGCTGCAGCAGAAAATGATTTGACGCCTACTTAAGAAAACTGCCCAAGTCCACGAGAAGTCAGAAGGCACACAATATTTTCATTACAATTTCTCTTCTTCAACCTCCTCCAAAAAATGTGATAAGAAAAGAATGTGTAGCCTTGAAAGGAAAACAACACCTCAGAAATCCTGGCAGTACAGCAAATTATTCAGCAAGCCTTGGATTTATCCAGCAGTGTCAGTGCCTTTTCTAGCCAAGCTGCTGCTCAATTCCTGACTAAAGGGAGACTCGCTGTTCTGCTGCTCCACGCTGAAGTTTCTGTCTTTCCAGCACACTTACTCACTGATTCCCTCCCCTCTCTCTCTCTCACTCTCTCTCTCTCTCTCTCTCTCTCTCTCTCCCCCTCAACACCCCCCTTTCCTCTTCTCCTGGCCCTGTCGAGGAGTTTGGAGGTGGTTTATGATCAAACACAGCTGTCTTGCTGTTGGCCACAGGGTGAACAGAATGGGCGTTACCATTGAGCCAGTGGCGTGTTGTAGAGAGTTCATTTTCAAAAAAAATAAAGCCTAGAAGGAAGCAGAACTCCTCACCACACACGTACATTTGTTTAACATCTGAAGTTTAGGCATTCATGCTTTCAAAGAAAAAAAGAAAGCTCAGAACGGAGCTCTAGTCCAGCGCATACTGTGTTAGAGATGAAATCAAAATAATGTTATGGAAAACATCTTTGGGGAAGTCTTATCTAAACACACCACCAAACAAGTTTTGTAGTGATACAGTAATATTAGATTTAAACTGCTGCCTGAGGTAATTCTTGCTAAAGAATGCTATCCAACAGAAGAGTACAGCAATTTGTGTGGGAGGAATCCTCAACCTGCCTAATTCTATTTTATAATATCAAACATTACTGTTGTATATATGGCAGTCTTTTTTCATTTATAACATCTTAACCTTTCACTTCAAATTATTCTTTAACTTAATCTTTAATTGCCACTTTTCAAAGGACAGATCTAAGAACCCGGTTTCAAATCAGGGTGGTTCTACACGTGCTATTGATATATCTGCAATTCTTGCAGCCAGGTCTCACTGAGCCCTTTTGGCTCTTTAATAAAGGCTTAAGGGTGACCCTGGCTTACTAAACACGACTGTTCATTAATGTCAATTACTACCTTATTGGGCCCCACCGACTGTGAGTTGCAGGCGGTTGGTACATAACTCCACCACACAGTAAAGTATAGTGTTTTATTGTTGTGTTTTTGGTTAAAGCTCCACCAATCCATTCATCCATCCATTTTGGAGTCCTCATTGTTCATTACAAGGTTTTGGCGTACTACCCTAGCATCCATTCATGCATTGCTAAGTCCACATTATTCATTAAAATGTTTTGGGAGCTCGAGTCTGTCTTGACAGCCTGAGGCAGGGTGCTAATCCATAGTAGGACAATAAATCTTATAGCATTACTGTGTTTGATTATTAATGAGAAACATGTTCTAACATTTTTTAAGGTAAGGAAGACATATGTTTCTGAGATAAAATGATTATTTCAGGTAAGAAGGAGAGAACGTCTGATGTAAGGTTGTTATGTTTGCTACTCATAGCAAATAGCAGAGTCTGCCATGTTGATTAGCACATTAGCACTTGCAAGTAAGAATTTCACTTTACTCTTAACTCCATGATGGAAGGAAATGCAAAAGGGTGTGTATCCAAAGCATTACCTTCCTGAAGTGCTAGATGGCAGCCCCCCTGTTGGGATTTGTGGGCACCGCCAAGGGGTGCTGCAGCTGCTGCTGAGCCAATATGGGCAGTTCTTCCACCACACCCAGAAGTGGAACGACCACCTGAAGCACTTCTGAGCGCCTTATTAAAGGAGCCAGCAGCCACTACTCCGGGAGTCGGGTGGGAGAAGACAAAGCTTGTCCGGAGGACTGTAGGAGGAAAGAGAGAAGAGAAAGAAGAAGAGATTTGTGTTGTTCTGTGCTTGTGGGAAACGGGGAAAGCGTTTGTAAATAAATAAACCATGTGTCGTGTCTGTCTGTGGCTGGGCTATCTTTTACATGGCATTCCAGATGGGACCCTCTGCCTGGTTCAAGGCAGGGACCCATCGTTAAAAATAATTTGTAGAGTAGCCTGGCACAGCAGCACAAGACACACATGGTTCTGGCGTGGCACAAAGTACGCGCACTCCCGTGACACACATATACGTTTTGCGCCAGCAGCTCAGTCCCTTTGCTAGCCGCACTAGGCCCAGGAAGACACCGATCTCCCCAATGGTAAGGAAGTCGGCCAGGCACGGCCTGAAGACAGCAGGCAACCCGAGGGTACCCGTCGTCGATGAAAGGACTGGCAGCCCTGAAGAAGCGACCAGGCCATGAAAACTACCTCCGGAACAAGGGTTTCCAGAGGTAGGTACCAGACCCAGGTAGGGATTGCCCTGGGGCGTGAGTCGCTTTTTTCTGGGTGCCTACCTTGTAGAGGGAGACCATCCGGAGGCGTTTGGCTGGCGGAAGGATGCCAATCCCGGACCCTACGGTGGGAAGAAGTCCGAGGAGGACAGGAGCCTGCTTTTGCGGAAAAAAATCACAGTTCATGAAGGAGCACCTGGAGTCCCATCCCATGGGGAGTGGCCTGATGGAGCAGGCTGCGGGAAAGGGCCTGGATATGCCTCGTGAGGCAGGTAAGGGGGTGGAGGATATGTGCCGGCCTCCTGCTGTTAGCATAGTGCAAGCAGGGGCAGTGAACCTCCACCCCTCTCATGGCTGGCAGGTAAGGGCAAGCGGAACGTGAGTCCCCTGCCGGCTGATTTAATGAATGTGCTTGCGGCCATATAGGTGCTGGAGGAGGTCCTTCAGCCCGTCCGGTCATTTTTACAGATTTTCCACGTTCTCCGGGAGGCCATCGAGGTGCTGGAGGAAAAAGCATATGCGCCCTCGATGGAGGTATAGGAGTGGTTGAGGAGGTGCGACACTGGATTCTCCAGCCAGAGGAACACGGCGGTACAGGAAAGTGAGACCTGTACCATAAATGAAAGAGGAGTGCTGAGCGAAGGGGCGCCGGTATCATATCATTCCGGTCACAGAGTAGCCACGCCTCCTAAAGTGGATACAGTGCGGGTGGCTGATCATGCCATGGAGGAGGGATCCGGCGGAGGTACGTGCGTGGAGATGGCTAGTGAGAGCCAGTTGCCAAAGCACACCACTCTAAAGGACGATGGTAACCTCACTGAAGTCCACAGGGGCGCAGACAGCGTGGGTTCTCTCTTTATCCCATAAGGAAACCCAGACTGTCATTGTGCTTCAGAGTGAAAAGAGGAGGATCAGGAAACAGAGGACTGGGTCTCCTGACAAGGTGCAGTGTGGGCCTGTGTGCCCACCTGCAGTTGAGAGCCGCTCTCTGCGGGTGTAGAGGGAAGCCCCAAGCCTGGTTTTCATGTCTGGAGGACACGGGGACATGGAGGGAAGCGCCGCTGCTTTAAGTGCCAAAACCGTGGTCACAGGTGGAGACGCTGTCCGTACACAACTATGAAGGATGCCATGGGATGGCGTTGTGGTCACATCTCCCCGCCCTTATCTTACTTCTCTTTTTCAGGGCAGAACTGTGAACTGGGATATGCCGGCGCCCCAACCTGTCAAAGGACAGCCCTCGCGGGAGGGGCCGCTTTGCCCTACGGCTTCAGCTGGGGGAGGGGCCAGGGACCTTGCCCCACCGGGATGCCTGGAGCAGGGAAGGACTGGGAGTGGGGCAATATCTCCCCTAGGTGCAAGAGGGAAGCCCCCTTGGATTAAATCAGGAGCCACGGATACGGAGCTGGGAAGCTCGACTCTGTGGGGGTCCGTGGCCACCACCGGGGGTGCCTGGATGGTTCCTGAGCCCTGGAGGACAGCACTTCCGTCACACCAGGAAGTGCTGCTGAAAGACCATCACAGAGCACATGGAGCACATCCAGGGTGGGATGAAAGGGGCCGCCTAACTCCATTCGGACAGCCGGAGTCGGGAGGGAGAAGATGGAGCTTACGAGAGAGGAGTGGAGGCAGCTGAAGAGTAGTGAAGGAAAGGACTGAGTAGTTGTGTGAGTTTGTGGAACTGGATTGTGTATACAGAAATTGTAAATAAACCGTTTGTGTTGTGGACATCTGGTGTCATGTCTGTCTGTGGCCGGGCCATCTTTTACAATATATATATATATATAAAACTATAGTTTACTGTCAAATAATGCAAAAAGTACATGACACGTGTTTCGCCCTAATTCTGGGCTCATCAGGCGTACACACTCACTGCACTCCCTCTCGGGGAATCGAACCTCGGATGTCAGCGGCGAAGCCTCTTTACGTTGCGCCACAGCATGTGGTTCGTTTATTTGACAGCATGTAGATCGGGGTAAATACATTCATGGCATTCATAGTCTGAATCACAATCTGATTGTATGGGTGGTTACCTACCAGGTT
>JANRMT010062836.1:3673571-3803297 GCA_026402145.1 Polypterus bichir lapradei
TCTATCTATCTATCTATCTATCTATCTATCTATCTATCTATCTATCTATCTATCTATCTATCTATCTATTCATCCTCCAGTTCTTGTTCAACAATTGTGCAATCCTGAAGCAGAGTGTCCATGTTCATTTGACTTTGGCTTCAACTAGAGTAACAGCAGGGCACTGCACAACACATGTTTGAGCTACCCAAAGCCTGTGTCTAAAAGTGCTCCAAGACAGCACCTCCTTGAGAGGATGGAGAGTATTTTGTATGCTGGCATCCATTTTTTTTTTCTACAACAGCTTCTAGTGTGTCCAGTATTCTCCCTGTGATGAAGCAAACTTTCCTGATAAATTTGTCCTGACATTGTGCATGCATCTATCTATCCATTATCCAACCCGCTATATTCTAACCACAGGGTCATGGGAGGTCTACTGGAGCCAATCCAAACCAACACAGGGTGCAAGGCAGGAAACAAACCCCGGGCAGGGTGCCAGCCCACCGCAGGGCACCGTGTATCTTTTGAGCTCAAGTTGCATCCACAAGAGACTTCATCATAGAACAACACACTGGCTGCTATGCACTGATATTTGTTTTTTGCTGCTAATACTAATGACATAAGATGAGCAAAACAATCCTATTGCCTCCTAAAAGTGGAGTGTGGGACAAACGAAACAAGCAACATACATGTTAATATTGCAGTACATTGAAATTCAACAAAGTACTTGATAGTGATGTAAATGTGGCAGTCAATTATAGTAAAGGGTAAGGATAAAAAGCAACAGGATGCAGGATTTTGTGAGAACTGGCCAAAAAAGATATTTAATAATTAATAAATCACCTTGTGAGGCTTTAAATCGTCAATGGCTGACACTAATTATTCTTATTCTTAAAATAAAAAGTATATCCATGATAGGACACTTCTTGAAGATATTAATAAAAATCACACACACACGTTTATACATGTTTCCCTTGGTTACACTTTAATTCCATCATTGCATGTTGCTTCTTGTCTGGGATAAGCTACTGGGCACAAATATGGGAGCTATTTCACTTTGATTTAAACAACTGCAAGCTTAGGGCTTTTCTTTCTTGTAAAGTGCTCTCCTTTTACCATTTATAGCTTCATTTATAGACTATGAGAAAAAGCACGAAAGCATATAAAATATAAATGTAAAAAACTGTGATGAGCAATTACGGAAAGTCAATGGTCTACATTAAAGTGACCATAATCCAGTACTTTCACAGCTGGTCTGACTTAAATTATTTTGCTTTCCTTCAAATGAAAAAAAGTAGATAAGGGGGGGTGTCTATATGAACATAATTTTATTCAAATTGAAGTAACTTATTTATTTCACAGATCTTTCAAAGGACAGCTATGCACATGATATGATGAAATATCAATCCATCCATCCATTATCCAACCTGCTATATCCTAACTACAGGGTCATGGGGGTCTGCTGGTGCCAATCCCAGCCAACACAGGGTGCAAGGCAGGAAACAAAACCTGGGCAGGGCGCCAGCCCACCGCAGGGTGCACACACACACACATACACACACACCAAGCACAAACAAGGGACAATTTAGAATCACCAATGTACCTAACCTGCATGTCTTTGGACTGTGGGAGGAAACCCAGTGTGCCACCGTGCCGCCCATGATGAAATATATTAATAGTTAATAGATATAATAAATAAGCTCTTTGCAAAATAAAGGCTTAAAAGAAAAAAAATAAATAAATAAAATTGGAAGCAAAGGGTATTTTTTTGAGTAATCCATAATATGAGAGCAATTGAACAAAAAGAACTGACAGAAATAAACCTTTGTACGTTTACTGTGGTTCTTTGTATGTTTACAACATACTGTGCCATACAGAGCTCTTTGAGACAGAGAAGAAAAAGCAAAATACAGGAAAAATAATGACGGTGATGAATTTTCCACACTGACCTCCACACTTTTCTCTTACATTTTTATTAGACATCAAAAACCAATCAATAACAGACTGCACATTCACATTGCAGGAATATGCGTCCTGTGTCAATTGTTCTCAGGAGTAATGATCCAGTGTGCATAAGAGATCATCAGTGTCAAGGATGCAAATATATACATTTATATGATCATTAGATTTAAACACTAGACCACCACGTATAGGGCTCTATTGACCTTGACACATGCGGTATGTACATTGATAATACCTTATGAACATGTGTTCAACCACAAAGCTTAACTGAGCCCAAATCATTGGTTATCATGCAATTGTGTTGGGGAAGAGTTTGGGTTGTATATAAAAAATTTTCTTGGAGAACAGATAGATTGGCCAAACTGCCCTTACAGTACACTCATCAAAATGGTGCCCTGTATGGCAGGGGTACTAAATTACAGTCGTGGAGGTCCTCAGTGGCTGCAGGTTTATCTCTAAACAGTTTCTTAATTAGAACCTGTTTATTTACTAATAAAGCAATGCTTTTTGAGACTTACTTTTAGTTAACTTGTTTGTTATGATTCAGAACCTTTAACTGCCTATTTTAGCTTTAAACAGCTGCATTTAGGTTTTAATTGTTGCCTGTTTTCTTAACCAGCCATCAGTTAATAATGAGGTGCAAATGACAAAATAACCACCGCTCTTCAGCTAATGTGCTTCCATTTATATCTGTATGTATGCATCATGAAGCATCTGTGTTAATAAAATATTTTGAAATAAATAAGTGAAGTAGAACAAATCATAAGGATAATGTTCTCAGAAAACAATTATTTTCTTGGAAGAATGAAAGCATTAACATGTCATATGACTGAATACCAAATTTCATTATCTGTTAGACCTTTCTTCTAAATTCCAAACTGGTGGAATGAAAACCTGCAGCTATTGCACACCTCTAGGACCATAATTGAATACCCCTGCTTTATGGGTTGCATTCTAATACTCCAGCCTATGGGTGTCAAAATTTATAGAGACAATAACAATCCACATATGGACTGGTGTCAAGCAAGAGAAGAATGAAAAGCCATATAAGTTATGAAACTCTTGATGCTGAGGACAATATGACTGTGCAACCACACATAATGGTGATTCTGTCACTCATCACACAACCTTTCAGCATAGTACTGCCTGGTGCCAACTCTCTTGTCCCAGGGTTTCTCCCCTAGCTAAGGTTCAAAACCTTGTTTTATGTCTTTTTGTTCATTTTTGAATTACTTATTTATGTTAATGTTTCTTTTGCTTATTATCTACTATGCCTTGGTTACATTCCATGTGTTTTTTGGGTAGTCACCCATAAGATGGGACCACCTGCCAGTTACCGCCAGGAAATACTCTCTGTCCTATAAAGCTGGAGGGTCTACCATAGTTCCTAGGAGTTCATTGTGAATGTGCTCTGGGAGTTTGGTGAGTTCTTATGTATTTTTCTGTGCTTTTTCAAATCATTGCAATTTTGGACCTTCACACTCTATATTTGACTATGGTTCTGGATCACTGTATTGGGACTTTTTTGCTTTGGATTGCCTTGTGCCTCAGATAGCTCTATTTTGCTTTTGTGCTCATTGGAGCTTCTATGTAATTGGAATACTACATTGTGAAGAATACAGCTTTTATTTTATGAAGATTCTACAACTCCCTGTTTGTGTCTAGCTGGGGATTTTGATGGCGTCCCCCCCAGAATGGGCAGCATTATTGGAAGGGCTTTTTTGGAGCTTTTGGGTCTTATGTTCTTTGGAACCTCTAGCTCATAAAACCATTTTCCAGCAGGATCACGTGACCAACTTCAGCTGCCAACTCTCAGGAATGCATAGGCAACACAAGCACCCCTTTCTAACCCACACCTGAGTCAGGTAAAGCACCCAGAGAGCAATCTGAGAATTCAGGACATTAAACATATTCTTTGGAACTGGATTTCCCTGGTGGAGCATTTGCAAAATACTCATTTAAATTTAAATTAGAAATCCATTTGGGACTATTTATCCTCAGGGTTCTATATGTTGTGGGTTGAAGTTATCCGATATCATCAGTCGCCACCTTCCAGTGTTTTTATAAACACAGTGTCACACAAGTGCGAATAGGAGATAGCTAAAGGGCCTGAGTAATGATAATACCATATCAGACCAGGGGAGCGGCAGGGTGTGCTGACTGTCTTTCCCAGTTCCTTGCAGACCTTCCCAGGAAACCCCACCATGTTCCGGCGCCTTGGATGACATCATTTCTGGTTCCGGTGCCTTGGATGATGTCACTTCCGGTTCTGGCCACGATGATGTCACTTCCTCTCCGATCCTTTAAAACCACCATCTTACCTCCAGTCTGGCAGTTCTGTTTTGGACTCAGTCTTGTGAACATCTTCAATTATTTACAAATTTTGCAGCCAAGATATAATATACGGGTGGTTGCCCCAAACCTTTATAATGTCTGGAGAGAATTTCCATCCATCCATCCATTTTCCAACCCACTGAATCCGAACACAGGGTCACGGGGGTCTGCTTGAGCCAATCCCAGCCAACACAGGGCACAAGGCAGGAACCAATCCCGGGCAGGGTGCCAACCCACCGCAGGAGAGAATTTCTATTTAATTTATTTATTTAAGCACATTCATGATCATATTGCTAACTACAACATTGCAGAATGTAAAGTCAAAGAGCACTTTGAACGTGAAGCATGGATACCAAAATACAAGAAATAGCTTAACTTTTACTTTCTTACACTCTAAGCAGTAGGTATAGAGCCAATAGGTAAATACACATTCAGTCTTCCGATAAAAAGTAAACATACAATCATGTTATGCTAATGTCTTCTTTGAAAAGCTATCAAATCATTGCTACCAGAAGTCTGTCATAAATAAATTACTGCACATTTCAATGCATTCAAATTACAGTCAGTCATTTTCTAATCGCTGAAGTGCTGAACAGGGTTGCAGGAGCCTATCCCAGCAGGAACAAACACTGAACAGCAAACACACACACCAAGCACACAGTAGGGTCAATTTAGTATTGCCAGTCCACCTATGCAGAAACTTCTGCAGACATGAGAAGATCATGCAAACTCCGTACATGGAGGACTCAGAATATGTACCCTGGTCTCCTTACTGTGAGGCTGCTAACATTGCCGAAGTGAGAAAGTTAAGGCTTAATGACTACCCAGAGCAAAAAATAAACAAAAAAACTTGATTATCAGAGGTGATTCAGCAAAACAATGACCCCCTTATTACCACGCAAGGAAAAGTTTTAAAACCAGGTGTTGCAGCTTACAGAACCATATATCAGGAGTTCAGCAAGATAACAAAGGTAGCACAAATACACAAAGAAATGTAAGGCTCAAAGTACAAAGCTTCATGAACAAATCCTTGGAAAAATGGCATTGCATGTAATTCTCTTATGGGTTTTACAATACAAGGAACCACTGGCCTCTACCTGATGCCACTAAATATTTTGCTAACTTTAATTAAAAGACTTGCATACACAAGAAAAGGTTCTTACCATATTATGATTCTCACAGCCTGTTAAAAAAATAATTGGAAAACTAAAAAAGCCAACACATTCAACATATATATATTCGAAAGGTGCATTGGGATTCTGCTCAGCTTTCTTCATCTCTTGTATGAGATGATTTCAAATTCTACAAAGTCAGTATTGAGGTCGCGCCCGCAGTGCGAACTCTGTTAGGTTTCCTCCAGATATGATATTCGCCAGACGACTCCTGCTCAGATGCACACTGTACTGCACTGATGAGGCCATACATCAGTTCTCATTAAACTGTGCTTGAGGCAAGTCAAAGTGTTTTATTGTTCTAATTGCCAATCGAGTTGTTAAGTCAGGTGCTCTGATGCCCTCACCTTGGCACTCTTCCAAGCACCTTCTTCATTTCCCTTCGTCTTTCCACCTGAAGTCACTTCACAGAGGCCTTATTGCAATATAGTGACAATGTTGGGGATGGAAAAGATTATTTTAACAGCATCAGGCACAAGACAGACACCAACCCCAGATTAAGGCATCAGCAGATCACTAGACACAATTACACACACACACACACTGTACCTAGACAGCCATTTTAGACTCGACAACTGGCCTAGACTTTATGTCTTTGGAGTGTGGGGGAAAACCAGCATTCTTAATTATAATATCACACTTTTATTGAATATCCACACAAGGTAAAGCAGCCCAGAAACCACTTATGACTTTTAAAACCATTTATTTGTGTAAATTAGCTATTTCAAATAGCATGGTCTTTGAGTACAGCCTAGAGTCTGTTGAACTAAAAGCTAATTTACAGTGTTTCTTAAAGATTGTTAGAGAAGAGGTAAAACTGAAAAAAGGGAAGCAAAATATGAACTGGTAGAGGGGAATCTTCCAGTTGCTGCAATACAACAGATTTATTTCCCATGAAGTTTATTAAACAACCCAGCTATTTCATAGTTCATGTTGAAAAAAAAAAGATCTTTTTGTATACTTACTCAAACTTTCAATACTCCCTCTTACTCTTTAAAATTCCTGCAAAAGATATTACATGTTTTGGTTCCTAATTAGTTTTTTACATATGCATTGTCTGGAGGTGGCTTTCCACCAAGGAGTCCACTAGCACAGTATAGTTGTTAGTCAAGCGGGCCCAGTTTTTCATGAAAATGTAAGGTGTTCCAGTGTTCCAAGAAGAATTTTTTTATTAGAAATTTCACTCAGGACTCAAAAAATAATTTAGTAAACATAAAAATGTTCCCTGGTGTATTTGATTATACAAAAAGAATAATCAGATTGACGTAAAGGACCTCAAAAGTTGTTCCTACTACAACCTCCTTTTGGCAGGAGGACTGGGGGTGCAATTCCCTTTGAGTTTGGATAAGGATGGACGTTCCTCCTCATTGTAAATTTGTTCTGCCTAGGAATTCTTCCTTACCTTTATTAGCCCACAATGAACGAATGAAATAGTTCTTCCACAATAAGAATATTAACTACAGACATAAGAGTGGGCATAGAGTGGACAGTTTCTTCCTTAGCGTATATATCTTATAAGCCACAGTGATATGTAGTGTTGCTTAACTATACTTCAAAACAAAAACCACATGGCTAGAGATTAGATTGTAACAGCACTTTATCAGCATTTCTTAACTAGGATTCCACCTTTTTCCAAAAAGCTTTCCTACAATCCTGCCAACAGAAAATGACAGCCACAGACTCTAGCAGCAGATGTCAGTATAGCTGTCTCAAATTAATCCATCACCCAATAATCTGGGTTTCCTAAATGAATAACATCCTCATAACTTAGGCAGCAATATCTTCACATAATTTCATTTTATGTCATAAATCCGTAATTTAAAAAATCTGTTTATATAGCACTGTAGATAAAAGGCTGCACATAGCAGCACTACACAGATTTACGGAAGACTAAAAGGCAAAATTTCATACTTCTTTAAAGGTCTACCTCTGTTTTTTTACTTCATATAAGGCTAATAAATATGCCATATTTATCACAACTACTATAAAAGGCACATTAAATAAATAGCTAAAACAGTGTACTTTCTCTCAAATGGAAATTTCTCTGTTTTATTTGGAAAGATCAACAAATATCTGAATAATCTCTCAATATTACATAATTCAGACCATACATTATTAGCCGATGATGCTGCTTTTTTATCATTTATAGCAAATTTCAATTATCCAGCACCAGCCACTTCATCATTAGCACTGCATATGAAATATGGAACATTAATATTTCACAGCAGATGCAACAGACTGTTCTTTTTTAAATGGAAAATGGCATTGCAGTTAAATCCTAAATGATTTTGCATACAGGTTTCCAATGTCAAATTGTCATCTTTGTTCCTAAATAAATAAGCAAAAAATACCCAGTTTAAATGCAAACCATTTTCAAATATTCAATAGCTTGCCATCCACACATCCATTTTCTGTACTTGCGTCTCCTTGCTCAGGGTTACAGAAAGCCATGATGAGCACAAAGCAGAATCCTGGCCTAGATGAGAGGATAGTCAGTTGCAGGGTATAATTGCAAAACCAACAGCAGTTATTCAAATCTGAGGAATTTATAGCCTGCAATCAGCCTGATGAGCACACGGTAGAAAAAAGAGTGTCTGACAGAAACTTACGGAGAATATACTGTATTAACTATAGACTGAAGGCACTGAAATTCAGGGAATGTGTAGGGCAAAAAAAAACAAGTTAAACAAAAATTAAGAGTGTTTTTTGAGAGTGTCTAAGAGAGTTACTTTTCCAGACCACACAGGTGATTTGGCCAATCCATTTTTTATGAAATACACAATATATATACAGTATATTCCATATAAAACCTGGCTCTGTCTGTCTGCAGAAGAGTTTCAAACAGTAGTTTTTATACAGCATCAAATTACTTCTAAAATACTTTTGGAATGTTTGATAAAGTTTGAACTTTATTTTTTAACTTTGAACACCAAAATCAGATGGAGAGTAAATATTCTTAAATCCACTATACGACTCATTCTGGTCATGACTTTATTTTTTCATTACACCCAAATCCAACATACACACTTAATCAGTAGGCACTACCAATTCAAAATGACTGATTTCCATAGTTCAGCTACTTGTATAGACAATTCTTGTTATCCACAGGGATACATTTGTGAAAAAAAAAATCCTGCAGATATGGAAAAGGCAGATATTTAAGCACTAATCCCATGGGAAAAAGGGGCTAGGTTGCAGAATGCTGGCTCGGGGGAGAGACGGGGTCAGGCAGACACGCTGGACCTCCGCTCTCGCCCCTCAAGGATCAGTGATGATCTTTCCACTGTTTCATCTACAGAAACAGTGTGACAACTTTTACTTCCTCTATAGTCAAGTTTGATTTTCTTCTAGGCGCTCTGCCAAAAGGTTGTAAGAGACCACAGTGGGGCTGATCCAAAGACATCACTAAATCATCCAGTCAGTAGTAGTGACAGGCGGTATGCACAAAGGGAAGGGACCTAATCAGTGTGAGCTAATGACCGGCACTTGCTGGGAATTGCTTATTCCACAAATGGGATTCAATACTTACCCATGCCTCTGAACACCAGGCAGACATACTGTATGTTTATCCACACAAGGGCAATAGGAATCTCAGAATTTTTCTTCTGCTGTGCGTACCTGCGAATACAACCCTCTGATATCTTTTCCCCAGTCCAACCTGCAGCGAGGATCTTATCCACAAATAGGCATGATTAGACCATAAAGAATAACCGAATCTGCAGGAATGGAATCTGTGGATAGAGAGGATATTCTTATTTTTATTTGTTGTGTCTGATATATCTTGTATGCTTAGATATCCATTTATTGAATGTTTTTTTAAGTTGATACAGTTGTTGTACATTAATATTTGTTGATTTTTTTAATTGTCATAGCTTTGTTTAATAATTTGTGTCTGCTGTACCATGTAATGTTTTGCAAACATTTTTTACACCAGTTGGTCTATCTACCAGTTCTTTTCAGTGGTAATAAATTTTACTGAATTTAGATTAACTGAATAAGCAGTATTTTATAATCCTTTACATTCTACATGTAGCCAGGTCATTTCCTACCTACGATTCATTGTGTGATCATGAGCATATTAATAATAACTTTATATAGCACCTTATTATACATTTACATGCAACTCAAGGTACTTTCCACACATTAATCAACAAAAACATTGAATATATACCATAGTTACTTGGATATTGCCATTAACCATATTACAATAATTTCCAATAAATGTTAGTATAGTACTGTAAATAGAAATTCAACCTGGGCATTGTTAAACAAAATTCAAAAACTAAAATACAAAACAAAGCTTCACTCTTATCAGAAACTGGTTCATTGTTTTCTAATTAAATGAGACCAACCAGATCTAATTTACATATATATATATAAATAAATATATACATAATGTATATCTGCACTTGACTAAGGCATGTGCACATGGCAGCTTATCCAGTAGAGACACTTTTTTGGTATTAGGTTCAGTTAAAAGAAACAAAAGCAAATAAAGCAGTCCATAGTAGTTTTGGTTGATTGAGGATGTAGATGGAGTTCCTGATTCCTCAATGTGATTAGTTGACCAGCTAACACAGAATATAGGAAAGTAAATATTATTTACTTCACCACATTCCAGCCATTAAAAAAAACTCCATTTTGATCTTGTAGGTTACCTTTAGACAAGATGTTTACTAAATATAAGGTAATGAAAATTATAAATTAATGAGCAGTGCTTAAGATCTGTTGGTTACATGCCGTAAATTGTTACATAAATTCAAATGTAATATTGACAATCCTTGTTAAGAGTGACAAGTCACCACTAACTATTTTAAGAGATATGACTGCAGAAGTTCCTCATAGCACCTATGAGTGGGAAATCACTACAGGTCTATTTTGAAACAGGCCAAGCTACACCTGATAGCATGTGATGACTGAATGTTACAGATGCATCTGTGTAATTAATTTTTCAATGGATGATGCCATTTTGTGGCTTCACATGTAGTATGTTGCTGTAACCACAACTGTGTGGCCTGTGAGCCTAGCAGTGAGGCCTACACATCCCTTTCCCCAATCACACTTGCTAAAATCATACTGTGGGATTTCCAAGGAGTTCCCAGGCCATCTGGGAGATATAATTCTCCTAGCGAGCCGTAGGTCTTCCCTGGGGTCTCCTCCTAGCTGATTGTGCCTGTAAAACCTCCATAGGGAGGCATCCGGGAGCCACCTCAGTTGGCTCCTCTTGATGTGGAGGGTCAGCGTCACTTCTCCAAGCCTCTCCCAGATGTCTGTGTTTCTCACCCTATTTCTAAGGGAGAGTCCAGCCACCTTGCAGAGAAAGCTCATTTCAAACGCCTGTACCTGTGCTCTCATTCTTTCGGTAATTACCCACATGACCGTAGGTGACGTGACGGTAGAGTTGTAGATTGACTGGTAAATTCTTCACCACTACAGATTGGTATAGTGACTGCATAACTGTACTCACTACCCCTGTCCATCTATCAATGTTACCATCGCTTTTCCCCTCACTTGTGTGCAAGACCCCAAGATATCTAAACTCTTACACTTGAGGCAGTAACTCGCCTTCCCCTTGGAGAGAACAATCCACCCTTTTTCCAAATGAGGACCATGACTTTTGGAGGTGCTCATCCTCATCTCTGCCACTTCACACTCATTGCAAAATGTGACAATGCATGCTGGAGTTCACAGCTGGATGAAGCCAACATAACCATGTCTTCGGTAAATGCAGTGACGCAACTGTAAGGTCACCGAATTGGACAACCCCTGACTGCGCCTTGATATCCTGTACATGAAAATCACAAACAGGATAGAAGACAAAGCACAGCCCCACACCCACTGGGAATGGTGCTGATTTTTTTCCAAGTATGTGGACGCAGCTCCCACTGTGACTACACAAGGACCGAAAGGCACTTATTAGGGGTCCCTGAACCCCGTACCCTCCACAGAACACAGTCATGCACCTTCTCTAAGTCCACAAAACACATGTAGATCAAATGGACGCATTCCCATGCCCACTCTAAGTTCATCAAGACAGTAAAGAGCTGGTCCACTGTTGCACATTCTGGAACTGTGACAGCAGCTTCTAATATTTCAAACAGCATTGCATAAAAAAAAAAAAAAAACAGAATATCACCAGGTGATTATCTTTCACAAATGCAGAAGCAACTGGTTGACTGCACCACTCATAGTACTCTAACAGGTGAAGCAAAAACTCAGCAGCTAGTTTACCATAACATAAGGCACTACTTTGAATGGCACTATACTCAGATTCAACGTCTCTCTTCTCTAAAGCCCAGAATTGCAAATCAAATGTTTTTCATCCCTTCTGGACAACTTTATTCTCCCTTTGGAAAGGACAACCAGAGTAACATTAAACAGATATTTTAATTAAATAAGGTGTGAAAGGTGCCAAATTAGTGAAAACACACAATTTTGGTCTGCCTTTGGATGTTACTTCATGTGAAGTGACAAGGGCATCACACTGACCAAACAGAAGTTAACTTTGTTTCTCTCATCCAGCATTACAAGACAGTTAATCAGTCCATGTCATGAACTGCTTTGAGCTGTGCAGATGTTGGCTGCTTAACTGAAATTTTTATAGCCTTTCACCCGGTGGAACTGAAGCATCACCTCATCAGAATGACTGAACAGAAGCTATCACAAGCAAGACAATTACCTGACTTTCACTTGTAGGTTTGTCACCTGTGAAATGGCCGTCTTTAAGCTACTTAGAGTCTTTCTGCTTAAAATATTTTCATTCCCAGGAGAAACATCTAAAGAAGACTGTTTTAAGAAAAACACACTATGAGTTTAAGTGAGGAAAATAAGGCCAAGTGACCTGCAGCATAAAAGAAAATTTCTTGGGAGTACTGAATATTTTCTTAAGCTCAGAAATCAAACAATTATTCTGTAGCTTTGTAGCTTTTTTTCACAGTGAGCATTAACACTAGGCATTTTATAAAGCAAACAAAAAAAAACGAAAAACAATTAAAATACCATTGTATTCAGCAGAATCAAAGTGGCCGACATGTTAATAGGTCTCGTTAGTTGCTGTATTTTAGTGTTTTGCACAAGTGAAACACAGTAAACTAATTTCTATAAATTATGCAGTTGAACACATCTGTATGGTAAGCATTAATGTGAAATCGATCCTTTTAGAGCTTTATTGTAAATTAAAGAAACTGAATGTTTATCTGAATGAATGAGCTCCAATCTTTTGCCGGCTGTGTCTGCTTGTAATCCATGCCAGCCATGCATTGCAAAATAATATCAATGTTGGATTTATAAAGCTGCATTAACACACATAATAAAATATGAATATGAAAGCAACCCTATCTATTTTCTGGGACATAATAAATTTCACTTATCCAGCACCAATCATCACCTCATTCAAAAACCAAATGAAATATGTAACATTAAATCTGTACCACCCATACAAGCAGATCCTGTTTCAGATTAAACTGAAATGCACGAAAACAGAGGTTTATTAAGTTTTTCTGTACTGAATACTGTTCCTCATTAAGAATGCTTAGAAAGATTCTGCCACTAGATATAACAAATTCAAAAAAGCAACATATAGCACCCTCTGCTGGTTGATCATTTTAAAAAACTCAAACACACAGAATTTTTATTCTCATATCCATTGAATAATTTATCCTTTCATTTTAAAGATTAAACTAATTTGCAAAATCACACCATCTTAAGTTTAAAATTAACTAACCCACTCATTACTATGCACTTATTTAAAATTTTGTTCCAGTACTTCTACTACTACTACTCAGAATCCTGCTATTACATACACACATTTTAATAAATATAAATAACAGAAGCAAGTAAGAAGGCCTGTAGAAAACAAATAAACCAGTTCTGAGTACTTCTCTGAAATGTCGTCTCACACATAATGGACATCCTTATATGTATGTATGACTCATGGATGACACTTTAGATTTTACAATTTTGAATCTTACATGTAAATTCTCAAGCAATGTACTGCATAGCATAAAGCAACATCTGAAAATAAATGCAGTGTGTAACATGCAATAATGAATGCAGTGAATATGTAAACAGTGATAAATGCTTACAAAAAACTCCAAATTTGACAACCCTCTGTCACACACGCACGCATGAGAGGCTGTCAATGGGCTTACTGAGGGTAAATGCTGGGTCAGGGGTTCACAAAGTGCATTAATGTCTTTTCTATCTCCTCTGTAGATCACCAGAAGGAAAGACCACCTAAACTCCAAGCAGGTTCCACTTCCGTCTCCAGACCATGTCCTCCGACTGACCTCATTTCCGCCTTTTCCCTGTTGGGCCCTCTTCTTCCCCACCGCCTATAAAACTAGCCACTTGCCTTGACCAGTCAGTCCCATTTTGGACACAGTCCTTTAAGACTACTCAGCAGTGTTTACAATTTACAGGATGGAACCCCAAACTTTTCT
The DNA here is from genome assembly GCA_026402145.1 of Polypterus bichir lapradei. Lineage (NCBI taxonomy): Eukaryota > Metazoa > Chordata > Cladistia > Polypteriformes > Polypteridae > Polypterus > Polypterus bichir. Next base: position 3,687,460 of record JANRMT010062836.1, read on the forward strand.
CTGTCTTTGTGATTCTTTTTATACTGCGTATAGAGAACGAGGTACTGTATGTCTATTAAATAACGAGACTTTGATTCCACCTAGTAAACAAAGCAATCAGAACCGTTTATAACTGCATGCGTGGTGACCTTGAACATGTCTGAATCTGCATGACAAGCAGCAACACTCTATGACGTTCAGTTGATTGTGATTCGCCATTTAGTTTGGTTGTGTTTTCTGTAGTGTGCCGAAAAAATGCTAAGTTTAAAAGTTGAACAATGTGTCAATTTGAAATTTTTAGTAAAATTGCACAAAATACCAACAGAATGTTTTCAAATGCTTACTACAGCTTAAAAAAGCTTGTCAAAGCAAGTCAAAATTCAAAACCATGTTCATTGTGTTTTTTGATATCAAGGGTGTAATTTTGGAAGAATGGGTTCCAGAAGGCACAACAGTTAACCAGCATTATTATAAGGATGTTTTGATAAAGCTAAGAAAAAAAGTCAGAAAAAAACGGCCGCAACTGTGGGAAAATGGTTTCATTCTTCACCAGAACAATGTGCCTGCTCAAACAGCACTTTCTGTAAAGCAGTTTTTGACCGACTAGCACATTACTACACTTGAACATCCTCCATATTCGCCCAATTTAGCACCGTGCGACTTTTATCTTTTCCCAAAAGTTAAATCAGTGCTTAAAGGGACACGTTTTGAGTCAGTTGATGCATGTAAAGAAGAAAACGGTGGATGTGTTAAAACAGCTGACAGAAATTGATTTGCTCCATGCCTTCGACCAGTGGAAAACAAGACTGCAGCAATGTATTAGTGCAAATGGGGAGTATATTGAAGGGGACAAGCATTAAATTTGTAATACATATAAATAAAGGTGAGTTATTTAATCAGTGTTGTTATTTAATAGACACACCTCATATGCATTTTAAGGCTGATGCAGATGTGTGTTTATAACCGTATCAATGCATTCATTTTCATACTACATTTTGGCATGCAAGCACATGTGTCATTTGCTCTGTCTTCATTGCTCAGCAAACTTTACATATCTTTGATATTTTTTATTGTTACCAGTTTTCACACATGGCCAAGCATATGGTATGTTACTTGGCCTACAAAATATCAGGAGCAAAAGTTAAAGATATTACTACTGTAAACCAATTCCCAATGAAGACAGAGAGTTTACTTAAAGTATTGTGTAGAAGGAAATATTTTCTGCTTAAATGTTACTGAATTCAATAAAGAGTTACACAAGCATATAATTGTATATACAAGCTTTTAAGCATACAAGTTACATTTATAAATAGAAGGATGTAAGCATACAAATTATCCATTTTCTCATCCTTCTTTTGCACTCACACCCATAAGTGTTGTTCACCCATCTAATATAGCACCATTCTTTCCATGGACTGTAGGATATGCTGTTATGGCAAATTTCTTTTAATATCTGTGTTTATGAACTGAGTCATCAATCACTACTAAAGTGTCTATAAGAGCACAAATGAGAAAAAAGGTTTCTGCGATCATGTGGCGTGTTAACTGTGATGGAAGCATAGTGATTTTACTCCTACCACCCCACATTTTTGAACTCTTCCATCATCTCAACCATCAAAGACAACTACCTATTTAAATTACTTGAAGATCTTACTTGTCTTTCTGTATCAGAAAATGTACCATTAACCTCATGATTCACCAAAGAATTCCCCAAAGCCGCAAGCAGATGCCAGTGAGACAAACTCCTCATACTTGGGAGATGATAGAAGAGCCCTTTGAACACTCTTAATGCCAATATGCAAGCCTATTTTACGGAACTGTGAGATGAAATTTTTAGCATTAATCTGGATCATTCCCAAATCAAAAAAGAAATACAATGTCTGCACTCCATTGCCTCTCACCACGGGGGTGAAATCGGAGCACTGAGCACTCTGAACTTAAAACTGACTAACCAAGATGATTACAGGCACTTTCAGAAGCTTGGTTGAAGTGGTTTCCAGGAGTATGCGACATTACTTTTGAAACTGTTTTCCCCAGGTTCAGATTCAACAATCTCTCAGCCAGACATCTTCAATGGGTTATTTTCAAGTTAATTCTTTGTAATCAGTGTGGTTATATCCACTCCCATCGTGCAGCGAACAATATGAGATATCTACTGCATATTTTAGATGTAGCCCCTACTTTATCCCAACTGGCAGTAATTCTTAACTCAATGCTAAGATTTTCATTCACATGTACTGGAATGACCTCTGGCAGATCATGAAAGTGATGGGTTTTGTAAATCACTTTATTAATAAAGATAAAATGTTACACTCTTCTCCTACATCTATAATCATTACTAATTCAAATATATCTTAACCTTCTCACATATTCACAGACGCTTTGCGCAGGGTTGTCCACTTTCTTCGTTACTTTTTAAACTTGCTGTTGAATCATTCATTCTCAAGGTTTGATTTCTCCTGTCACAGCCTTTGGTTCTCAATATAAAATGTCTCTTTCCACTGATGATAATTTGTTTTTTCTTGGGAATGCTCCCTCTTATCTTTCACATGTGGTATGTTCTGGGACTACCCATGTTTTCTGGTCTGCTACTTCAACTTTCAGTCCTCCATTCTTTATACTAATACTCCTCTAGTACCTCAAATACTCCTTTTGTTTAGACCTATCTTCTCTTACTCTTACTGTAAACCAGCAGAGGTTATTCTCTGTAGGAAAAACTGCTAAAAAAACAAACAGCCTCTTGCTGGAAATTCCCTAACACTCTCTGCTTTACCCGTTGGAAATCTTTTGTCTATAACAGGGGTGCCCACACTTTTTCGGCTTGCGAGCGTCTTTTGAAATGACCAGGTCGAAATGATCTACCTACATTAAAAATGCTATATATATATATATATATTATATATATTATATATATATATATATATATATATATATACTGAGTATACTTTATACATAAAATATATGTTGTTGTACCTTGCACAACTGAATAACCTTCATGGCACAACAACAATTCAATACATTTATGGACACTACAGTATTTGGATTTAATAATCTTCATGTGGAAAAAGGCTGACTCGCATAAATAGGTAGAGCTGAATAATGCAGTCAAGGAGCTTTTGAATTTAGCCGAGTGAAAAATGACAGCTGTCCGATTAACTGCTATTTTAGTTCCCTCCCCTTTCTCTTTCTCAGATTGCTTTTCGGAAGGAAGTCAGTTTCGTAGTTTTTATGAATAGTTCGAAAGTTCCTTTCCACATTTTCCTTCTTTGGAAGAGCAATGATAGATTGAGAGATCAGACAAACGCACTTCGATTGTGACATTGTGAGAGAAAAAAATTCTTTTCTAATTCCCTTTTTTAGTCAATATAAATTGGAAGGCTAACTAGATCACAGCCGGAGTTTTGCAGCAGCTTGCACGTTTGATCGTGCGTGCGGGATGATCAGTGTGTTAGAAGAAAGGAGATCTCAGACTGGCTGCCCTGTATGTCAATCAAGTGGCAAATGCCATAGGGAGGATATATGATAGACTAACCTTTAAAAAAAATTTTTTTGAATGTAACGCGATCTACCTGCACTACCTTTGCTATCTACCAGTGGATCGCAATCGACGTATTGGGCAGACCCCTGGTCTATAGCTTACTATTACTGGGACTCTTCACAGTATAGATTAGTGGGTCAACTGTACAGGCATTCTTTCATTTAGCTCAATGTATTTCATATGTAGTTTAATGCATACAAAATAACCATTACTCCATATTTCTAGAATTCCTTCTATTTTATTCAAACACAACAGATACCCACGGAGAAGAAGAAGAACCACATTCATCTGAGTATTTTGGCATGAAACCCAAATAAAGGCAGCAGCTAATACCAAATGAAATGTATTCTTTGTTACCAAAGCTAAGGGTACAGAGGACATTCGCTGTAAGCATTGTGCATGTCTCCACTTGTAACTTATTTTCATACAGTCATTATTGGAATTGCTTTTTGATTTATTCCTTCTCAGCAGGAGCTTAACCAATCTAGTTCCATGGATTTAATTGGCATTTTGTAAGCTTAGCTTTCAAAACCACAAATAATTAATCAGAGGAGATTGCAAATCTATACTATGATTACAACTGCAACTCTGTTTTCAGAATTGTTTCTGCTAATCTGTCCTTGCATTCATTTCTGGAGGCTTTCTCAGAAATTGAGTTCATTGATGCAATATCATTCCAACATGGAACACTTCTTCCTTTCCCCAGCATCCATTTTGTCAAATTAAAGCTTGCAATGGCTGTAACATTAGATACAGTGCAGGAAATAACCTTCAATGCAATGTTGGTCTATTGTAGTAGGTAAGTGGGTGATCTGGCTGGGTGAAATTATTTTTGTGGTATGGATCGCGAAAAAACTGTTTTACTGATATGCTAAAAATTACAGGAAATCTTGTAAAGCATATAAAAGTAAAACATGTTTCATAAAAAAAATTGCAAATCCGTGCATCAGTCTGGTTCTATCCAGAGCTGTGCAAATCTTTCAGATGCCCTGATGCTGCCAGGAAAGTTCCTTGCAAGGAGTGGGTGATATACAAGTATGGAATTAGAAATAACCTTTTACCAGTATGCTAAAAATGAGTGGAAAACTTGCAAACACATTTAAATGTAAAATACCAAAGAAATTGTAAAGTTGATTTAATACTGGTGTATTAGTGCCTTCAAGGTAATGTCTTGGTATATCGATTTGTATGTGAACTGTGGGTTGCTGTCATTGAGTCATGAGTTACTGTTGTATTTAATGGTAAGGGGTCAAGGGTTCTGACGATTGTCCATGATTCTCCAAGGGGCAAGCTCTGACAACTGCCCATGATTGTCCAGGCATTCAACAAGGTATGTATACATTTTTTGCTGTTATTTCACAATGTTATTTTGTATTATTTTGAGTACCGCCATACAGTTAGGTCCATAAATATTTTTACAGAGACCACCTTTTTCTAATTTTGGTTCTGTACATTACCACAATGAATTTTAAATGAAACAACTCAGATGCAGTTGAAGTGCAGACTTTCAATTTTAATTCAGTGGGTTGAACAAAAAGATTGCATAACAATGTGAGGCAACTAAAGCATTTTTTTAACACAATCCCTTCATTTCATGGGCTCAAAAGTAATTGGACAATTGACTCAAAGGCTATTTCATGGGCAGGTGTGGGCAAGTCCGTTGTTATGTCATTATCAATTAAGCAGACAAAAGGCCTGGAATTGATTTGAGGTGTGGTGCTTGCATGTGGAAGATTTTGCTGTGAACAGACAACATGCGGTCAAAGGAGCTCTCCATGCAGGTGAAAGAAGCCATCCTTAAGCTGCGAAAACAGAAAAAACCCATCTGAGAAATTGCTACAATATTACGAGTGGCAAAATCTACAGTTTGGTACATCTTGAGAAAGAAAGCAAGCACTGGTGAACTCAGCAACGCAAAAAGACCTGGACATCCATGGAAGACAACAGTGGCGGATGATCGCAGATTCATTTCCATGGTGAAGAGAAACCCCTTCACAACAGCCAACCAAGTGACCAACACTCTCCAGGGGGTAGGCATATCGATATCCAAGTCTACCATAAACAGAAGACTGCATGAAAGTAAATACAAAGGGTGCACTGCAAGGTGCAAGTCACTCATAAGCCTCAAGAATAGAAAGGCTAGATTGGACTTTACTAAAGAACATCTAAAAAAGCCAGCACAGTTCTGGAAAAACATTCTTTGGACAGATGAAACCAAGATCAACCTCTACCAGAATGATGGTAAGAAAAAAGTATAGAGAAGGCGTGGAACAGCTCGTTATCCAAAGCATACCACATCATCTGTAAAACACGGTGGAGGCTGTGATGGCTTGGGTGTGCATGGCTGTCAGTGGCACTGGGACACTAGTGTTTACTGATGATGTGACACAGGACAGAAACAGCAAAATGAATTCTGAGGTGTTCAGAGACATAATGTCTGCTCAAATCCAGCTAAATGCAGTCAAATTTATTGGGCGGCGTTTCATGATACAGATGGACAATGTCCCAAAACATACAGCCAAAGCAACCCAGGAGTTTATTAAAGCAAAGAAATGGAAAATTCTTGAATGGCCAAGTCAGTCACCTGATCTTAACCCAATTGAGAGTGCATTTCACTTGTTGAAGACTAAACTTCGGACAGAAAGGCGCACAAACAAACAGCAACTGAAAGTCGCTGCAGTAAAGGCCTGGCAGAGCATTAAAAAGGAGGAAACCCAGCATCTGGTGATGTCCATGAGTACAAGACTTCAGGCTGTCATTGCCAGCAAAGGGTTTTCGACCAAGTATTAGAAATGAACATTTTATTTCCAGTTATTTAATTTGTTCAATAACTTTTGAGGCCTTGAAATAAAGGGATTGTGTTAAAAAAATGCTTTAGTTGCCTCACATTTTTATGCAATCTTTTTGTTCAACCCACTGAACTAAAGCTGAAAGTCTGCACTTCAACTGCATCTGAGTTGTTTCATTTAAAATTCATTGTGGTAATGTACAGAACCAAAATTAGAAAAAAGTTGTCTCTGTCCAAATATTTATGTACCTGATTGCATCTTACACTTCACTTTGCTCTTGATCCCTTTCACTGAAAACTTCACTTTCTCGTTTCAAGTTGGTACACCATTACTCAGTGCCCATGATTTGGATTCTTTAAATTGAAAACAAATTGCTCATAGCAACAGTTAGAAACAAAGTTAATATCAGGACATTTGCTGTGAAATTTTTACTTTGATTTTCAATTAGTGATTCTGGTTTGCATCTCGGACCCTTTCTGTTTTAAAATTCCAACTTGGTGTGCTCCTTTAGTACTCCATTCCCTGGTCTTTTATTCCATCCTGCTTCTGGGCATATCTGTTCCTTTTTCAAGATTATAACACTAATTGGCTAGACATTAATTATTTTTCAACATGATTAATGTGTTACTGAATTGTAAAAACACTTTATTAGCCATTTGTTAAATCTTCTGTAAATGTCTGAAAACACATTACTTAATATAAAAATGATCATTTAATGACAACTATCTGAATGTAAATGAGTGAAGAATCTGTTAATCATTATGTAACGCTTGTTCATGACTTATTAATGAAAGTTATTAGATTATCTTCTAGGCATTTACATATATTACTGTTTGCACTACAGCATTTAATGGAATGCTTCTCATTTTCCTGGTAGTTTGTGGGAGACGTTTCAATGGAGTTCAGTGGGAGAAACCAGTCAAAATAATGAAAGAATAATGTGGACTCATGAGGCAGAAGCTCATTACTAAGTTATAGAAAGATGAAGGAGAATCAAAATTCAAAGATATATAAGACAACAATGTTTGCTTTTATCAGCACTGTTTTTGATATTCATGGAAATGATGATGACAGGGGTTATGAAAGAAAGAGTGACAATAAGAGGTAAGCTACTGAAAAATATTAAGCTTCCAGAAGAACAGATCATAGTGTGATGGATACGAATTAGGACTTAAAAGGCTGATGAGTGCATAATGGACTAGAGACAAAGAAAGAAAACATGGAAAAACTTTGTGAAAACTTCAAAAATCAACTTAAGCATTTTTAGTAATTATTTTCCTAAATATGCAAAGAAAAAATTAAAACTTAGAATTACAATGGCCAAAGATGCATTTAACAGAAGACCATATGGCAGTTAGGTCTGGAGCATTCAGTCTCTTTGATATTCATATTTTACACATATTTGCAAGATCCCAAATAAAGGAAATGAAATCAAACTCATGAAAGACTTGACTGAATATGGAAACATTTGAAATTAAATTAGTAGTATTAGTATTGTGAGGATATGCAACACTCATATGAGACACAAAGGGAGGTGTGAAAAATGGATAAGGCTGACATTCATCTAAAACACAGATGGGTAAATAACTAAGGTCCTGGAGTGTTAAAATAGCCACAGGCTAACATTCTATTCAGTTACTTAATTAGATGGCAACACTTCTTCCTAATGGTGTGAATTATTTAATGATTTTAATATTACATTATTTTGCCCATGTCACAAATCAGAAAAAGTGTGGTGTACCTGGGTAGATTACTACCCCTTCATCCTAAACTTTTACTCTGTTATTTTTGTTTTTAAATACCTTATTAACGTAGCTTCTTCAAGTTTTACTCTCAAGTTTACAAACAGAATGGAGTCAGCTATTGGCTAAATTGATAGGTGCACCATCCTGTTAACTACCTGCTAGTTAAGAGACAAATAAACAATTAAGAACAGAGAGTCTTAAGAAGAAAGCAAGTTAAAATGGAGCAAAAAACATCTGACTTGTGTGCTGGGACCACTGTTATTATAATTATACACCAAACAACTACAACATTAAAATTACCTTCCTAATATTGTATAGGTCCCCATGGTGATGCCAAAATAGCTCTAACCTGTCGAGGCATGCACTCCACGAGACCTCTGAAGATATCCTGTGGTATGAGGCACCAAGTAATTATCAGCAGATCCTTTAAGTCCAGTAAGTTACAATGTGGGGTCTCCATGGATCGGACTTGTTTTTCAAAAACATTCCACAGATACTCAATCAGACTGAGATCTGGGGAATTTGGAGGCCAAGCCAACAATTTGAACTTTTTGTCATGTTCCTCACACCATACTTGGACAATTTTTGCAGTGTGGAAGGGCACAAAATCAAGCTAAAAGAGGACACTACCATCAGGAAATACCATTACCATGAAGGGTGGTCTACAACAATCATTATGTAGGTGGTACATGTCAAAGTAATTTCCAAATAAATGCCAGAACTCAAGGTTTAAGGTATTCAGCAGTTTGTGCTACAGTAACTCTTCTGAGGGATAGAACCAAACACGCTAGCCTTTACTCCCATGGCAATCAATAAGCATTGGGCCCCCATTACCCTATTGCTGGTTCACTGGTTGTCCTTCCTTGGACTACTTTTGATAGGTACTTACCACTATATAATGGGATCACCCTACAAGACATTGAAGATACTCTCACCCAGAGTCATCTTGTTATCAAAATCTGACCCTTGTTAAAGTCACAGATTTTTACGCTTGCCAATTTTTCCTGCTTCCAACACATCACCTCCAAAAATTGACTTACTACCTAATACAGTGGAACCTCGGGTCACGAATGTCTCGGACCACGTACAAATCGGGTTACGACCAAAAAGTTCGCCAAACTTTTGCATCTGTTCACGACTACACACTCGGGTGACGAACAAGCCAGTTTCCCTTCCAGTTTGTACACGCTGATGATTTCCACACGTGTTCAGCCTCTCCCTGTGCATTCCCTGTTCAGAGAGCGAGCGAGCGAGAGAGAGAGAGACAGAGAGAGAGAGAGTGTGAGAGAGCGAGCGAGAGAGAGAGCAAGGGAGAGCAGGTAGTTAAAGAAGGCAGTAAAAGAATGCACCGGGCTTGTTTTTAAAGGCACTGCAAGGTTAGTTTTCTCTGTTCAAGGTTTTCTCGGTGTTATTCAATGTTTTTACATTTAGTTTACTATACACTGTGCATTCTATGGTATAATTAACTATTTTTTCCTTCAAAATCTTTAAGAAAAATATTTTTACATACAGCTCGTACAGTCCGGAACGGATTAATTGTATTTACATACAATCCTATGGGGGAAATTACTTCGGGTCACGACTAAATTGGGTTGCGACCAGAGTTTTAGAACCAATTATGGTCAAGAACCGAGGTTCCACTGTATATCTCACCTCTTGACAGGTGCCATTGTGTCATGATAATGAATGTTATTCACTTCACCTACCAGGGACTTGGAGACAGAATACAGGCTCAGGTAGATTTGTGGAAGATGAAATTTAATGTAAGTAAATGTAAATGTATTACAAACAGGAAGTAAAAAGGTTAGGTTTGAAAACACAATGGAAGGTCTGAAGCTTGGAAATACAGCTTATTATAATAGCTTAGGAGCTGTAGCGGACCTGTGACTATCAACTTATACACAGTGCTCGGAAGCCATTAATAGCACTAAAAGAATGTTAGGTTGTATTGCACAATGTGTACAGTACAAGTCAAAGGAGGTTATTCTTTATAACACACTGATGAAAGGAATTGGTGCAGCAGATCCCACTTCTTACTTTAGACTGAGTTCAACAAAAATACAGGGACACCGTTGTAAAACTTGCTAAGAGTAATTTTGCGCAAACATTAGAAACTTTCTTCTCACAGAGAACCATAGACACATGGGCTAAATTACAAAGTACTGTGGATGAAAACAGGACTTTAGGGACCAAAATTTGAATTGACGTTAATCTGGAGAAATTAGGATTAAAGATCTTTGGTAGGCTGAAATAGCCCTCAAAAATTGTATCTAATGTTCTAATATTCTAAATCTATATATATAAAGGAGAGTTGGGATCCGAGAGACTGTGTTTGTGTGTTTGTGGAGGGATGGAGAGTTAAGGCTGGTGGGGGAGTCACGTGATCATCTCCCGTTCCATTTACCTCATTTCATTCACTTCATTTCGCTCCGAGCTGAGCTCTGCTGAGCTCCGCAGCTGACGCGGTCTTGCCGTTCTTTTTCCTTAGTGTTTAGTCCTCTCTCCTTTACTGATTTATATAAAGGAGAGTTGGCATCCAAGAGACTGTGTTTGTGTGTTTGTGGAGGGTTTAACAGTTAAGGCGGGTGGAGGAGTCACGTGATCATCTCCCTTCCCATTCACCTCATTTCATTCACTTCATTTCTCTCCGAGCTGAGCTCCGCAGCTGACGCAGTCTTGCCGTTCTTTTTCCTTAGTGTTTAGTCCTCTCTCCTTTACTGATTTACTGTTTTCTAGACGCAGTACTTACTGAATAGTATTTTTTCCTTTAGTGTTTCTACTTAGTGTTTCTTAGTGTTAAGTAGACGCGGTGTGCCAGTGTTCCCGGAGGTGTTGCTTACTTTCTACTTCGTTTTTGTATTTTAGTGTTTAGTAGACTTTTACTTATCTCATTTACTGTTGTTTTTTACTGTTGCTCCCGGCGGTGTTGCCCTTTTTTTACTTTATCTCATTTAGTGTTGTTCCCGGCGGTGTTGCCGTTTTTCCTGTTTCTATTTTTGATGTAGCATGTTCACGAATTAGTCATAGAGAAAATTTATATATTTTGGCTCCAGGAGGACAGACCAAAAATGTTGTATATAAAGAAGCTCTATAAGTCGCATGTAGATACATAATTATTCCAACTACAGCGATTGCAGCGAAGCGCACGAGGTCTGCTAGTAGAGTTACGATTTTAATTTTGTTATTATATTAGGTTTTGGTTTTGTTTATTTTTCATGTCAATTTTTAATTACTTAATTTGTGTATATTACTTTAGTAACAAGTGCCAGCATTTTGCACAGTTTTTTGGTGGGAATGACACTCATTGCTATCACATAACCTCGGGAAGACATTGCATGTAATGTCAGCACATTGCCAAAATATAAAATTGTAACATGTTGTTTGTAGCCATGCATGTTTGTGAATATAGAAGCAAAACCTTTCCGAGTAGTTTTATAAAGACTTTTAGACAAAGCATGTTTTTAGGTAGTTTCTTCTAACTTTGTTTCTTGTTTATGTATTGGGCTTAGTCTTTCGACTGTCTGTCTTACTGGTTTTGACCCTTGCTTAGTTCAGCATTCAATGTATCGACCTCCTGGTCCTTTCCTTTGCAGTTGTTGCCTGACAAATCTGTTCCAGTTCTGTCAGAACAGATGTGAAATCAACAATTTGGAATGGGTTTCAAACACTTGATAATTGATGATCTATACTAATAAAAGGCAAAGCCCTCACTGACTGACTGACTGACTCACTCACACACTCACTCACTCATCACTAATTCTCCAACTTCCCGTGTAGGTAGAAGGCTGAAATTTGGTAGGCTTATTCCTTACAGCTCACTTACAAAAGTTAAGCAGGTTTCATTTCGAAATTCTACACGTAACAGTCATAACGGTCGATAACGGTCGACAGCGTCCGCCATGTTGAACTTTCTTATTTATGGCACCATCTTCACGAAATTTGGTAGGCGGCTTCCCTGCGCTAACCGAAACCGATGTACATACTTATTTCGGTGGTGTGACACCACTGTCAGCCGCCATATTGAACTTTCCAACGTCACCAATTCTCCAGCTTCCCGTGTAGGTAGAAGGCTGAAATTTGGTACTTATTTCGGTGATATGATGCCACTGTCGGCCGTCATATTGAACTTTTCAACGGTCTTTGTTACTTATGGGCCCATCTTCAAGAAATTCGGTACGCGGGTTCCCAACGCTAACTGAATCCTACTTACGTACATATATACGTCCATAGCCCGCAGCTCGGTCACCGTGTGAGGCGGCGTTGGGTCCCCCATCCCAACGCCTCCCACGTTGTTGGCTGCCTGCCTATATAAGGCCGTCTGTCGCTCCAGTCTCTACATTCCCTTCCTTGCTTCGCCACGGTATTCACGTCTCCCTGCTGATAACTACAGCCTTTTTATTTAATCCACGGCTTCTCCGCTGTTTTATTGTTCATTTATTATGATTACAGTTATTGTGTAGGTATTTTAGACTTACTTTACATTGTTCAGGTACCCATTTCCTTTATCATTCCAACCGTACCCCCATTAACATGTCTATCGAGGTGATCACCATCGATCAAAGAACTGTCACTTACCGAGTGGTTTCCATGCCCGGAGATGGCACCTGCCTTTTCCATTCTCTTTGTTGCATATTGCATGGCCATATCAGGCTCACTCTTAATATCCGGAGGAACATTGTGTCTTATGTATTGAATGACTGGGACAGGTTCAAGGTGTGGACTGATGACGGTACAGGAGATAATTATACTACACAGGAGCACTAGAAGAGTGAAATGCTTAAGTGTACCGAAATGGCCAAATATTTTACACCTTTGGACAACCGCCAATGCCTCTTAAACATCTTAGATTCACAGGTGACGATTTCAGTAGTGGACACTTTGATGTTTAGAAATGTTTAAACTCTCAAAAGCTGGATGTGAAGTTATCAATGAAACTGGTTGTATACTTACAACACTTGACAGATGCCGAATGTCTCTTCAACACAAGTCCTACAAATACTGTCGTAATTAAAACAAACCATGAAACTCAAACCGATTATGACAGCAGCAATCCAAGCTGTGAGATTTGAAACAAGATTACTGTTCACATGGCCAACTGTTGCATGCTCAAGAGTAAACTCAGCACACAGCTTGGTCATATTACAACCGGAGGGCCGAACTGACAACATGGCATACAAAGAGATCCTTAACAAATAATTATTGGTATATTTTCCCTCAGTTTAAAAAGGTTTAATTTTCCTCTTAATAAAAATTTTAAGGCAGTACTTCGCCGCTGCGAAGCGCGGGTTTTTTGCTAGTTGTTATTATAAATTGTAGCAACTACATAAATAAATTCCATGTATGATGTATCCTTTAAAACTCACTGTCTTTTGACTCATCTCCATACAGTTACTGTGCTGACTCCTTTTTAAAGAAAAATAATAACAATAATAATAATAAAGAACAAAAATTAAAGTAACTTAAAAAAAGCAAAGTCTTAAAACAGGCCACGATCAAAACCAGAAATCCACGTTAATAAAAGGATAAGTGTCTTTGTATCTATTTATCTGTGTGACTGTCTGGTTGCTATGTCTCTGTCATTTAAAAGATGGTACAAAACAAACATTTTTAATAATGTTGCATTTGTCATTCCAATAGATGGCGCATCACAAACATTAACACTTCTTTTACGAGTCCCATAGCAAATGGTAAATTACATAGACATACGAGCTGCATGGTGCATCGCAAATGTTATTACTAAAGTCTACATTGATTACTTAGATTTCAATTCGTCTTAGATAGGAAGTACAGCTAGTAATAAATAAAAGACAAAACTTTTGTATAATAAAGATCAGTGGCAGTATGTAATACAGGGCACTGGAACACAAAGCGTCCCCGCTCCAAATATTTTGAAAACTCTACTTAACTTAATTAGTTAATGCAAAATAATCATGAAATAAATTTGTTCGTTTGTATAACATGCCTGCTGTCAGCACATGCCAACATCCATTAAAAATTGGTTCCTACTTGTATTTATTTAGTTTCTGTGTGAATACCGTTATTTCCTGAGTGAAAGACACCGGCCAAATGAGAATGTACCCATGTCCTTGATCTTTTGGCAAGTAGGAGACCTGAGGCTGCCCTTTAATTGATTGCTTTCAGATTTTTCCTGGTACGCAGTTCTGTGCATCACAGACACTCAAACATTTATTGGCAACGAATTAGTATTATATTAGGTTCTTTTAATCTAATGTGATTAGACAATCATTGATGAACTATTTCATGCTTACATCCATGGTTCACAGTTCACATCAGCCATTCACGTAACTATAGATGAGTGAATGGAACTTTAAGGAGATGACAACTTCAAGTGGAATTTTAGAAATCAAAGAAAACTTGGTTATTACTTTAATGAAATAATCCTTCACAAACCGTTTGCTTGAAGAAAAAAATACGATAAAAGAGCTTGGACTTGACAGTCCTGACTTAACAATTCAGCAGCAGGCAAGTGATTGAGGACAAGCTTATAGACTAACTTTTTCCAGCTCTTGTTAAGACAAACGGAGTTGGCTAACTAGATGTGATGTGAGTAATGCCTTTTTTTTGCTTTCCCTGTTTGTTGCTTCAAAGTGTCGGTACTGAAGCATTGTGGACAACAACAGGGGTACGAGACCTAAAACAGCTTTCTGAATAATGTAAGCGGCATTAAAGTAGCCACAGTCATCTAGACCAGTGTTTTTCAACCGGTGTACTGCTGCACAGTGGCGCGCTGTCAGAGCTACCCAGGTGTGCCATGGAAATAATAGTGTTGCGCACCTTGGTCTAAACCTGAGAGGTTCTAGGTGTGTTGTTGCCAGTGAGCCTCATAGCACTGGTGGGCAGTAAGCATACAAGTTGCATCTGAGGCTGAGAGAGGCAGGCAAAGGGACAAAGCAACTAGGAGATGCCAGCAAAGTGGTCGCTAAGTGCTATGTCTGCGAAAGCTTGATCTCAGAGCTTGTTTTTAAACCAGCTTCTCCGGTGATCCCACCTCTTCGGACAGTTAAGCACATGTAGGAGATATAATGTGTTTGTTGTTAGTAAAATAGTGGTGTGCATTGGGATGATTTTGGTTACAAAAAGTGTGTCACCATAGAAAAACCATGGGAAACACTGATCTAGACAACAGCATGACGGTAATTTTTTGGCAGGCTTAGTGAAATAAATCAATTCAATCAGAAAGTAACTGAGAAATTTTCAAGCTTGAAAATTTATGTTCAAGGAAATACAGACATCCCGATTATAAAGACAGAATAAGATTTAATTTGGACTTGTCCTGTGGATGTAGTACAAGACAAACTTGCATAGGACTAGGTGGACTGGCAGCAAGTGTAGAATAACATTGGTGTAGGAATGACTCTGTGGGTGTGCTAAATGATAAACTGGGATGCAAGACTTGAGAAAAATCACAGGACTAGTGACTGTACAATGTGGATTTATGGAATACAGTGGAAATGGCTAAGGACTGGGCACTCTATTAGCACAGGAAAAATAATATTTGGATTGAACTTAAGCTATGGATGTGTTATAGGACAGATGGAGGTACACATTATTGGAAGATTACGGACGTGGGGGTGCAGACATTTAAGCCTGGATTTGTCCTATGGGTGTGGTACTGGACAGGCCATGATGTGATTGACACTATGATGAGGACCACGACAGCATGTGGAATGACCAGATACATAGATATGAAAGGCACTGTATAACAGATAGATGTGAAAGGCACTATATAATAGATGAATGCTGCTTCAGTTTGTCCCCCCAAAAACTGTGCCCACTGTTAAAGATTGTGAATTATAAAAATCAAGCAACAGCTGCATGTATACAATTGTATTGTGCGTTATGTTCCAAACTTTGACTTCTTTTAAGTACATTAGTTCATTTATTATGGCAGAGTGGCAGGGTTTCCAGCTAGCAAAGGCACCACTGAGATCACTCGGGATAGAGGGGGATTTCCATAAGCAGCCTTCAAAGAGAAAACACCACATTAGCAATAGCAGAGTAACTATGCATCAAACCATGGAATGACAGAGGCTACAAGGTGGAGGAAGACCCTACCCACAAGACCACTCTGTCCATAATGTGAAACTAGCAGGTGTACCAGAACAAGGGAGAAAGACTGGCACTAATGGAGAAAGATGACAATACTTCCCAAGATGGCCAGGGGACTAACAGTCTGTGCTTAAACCTTTACTATTTGTAATTTTAATAATAACATATGTCCTAAATTAGGTAGTAAACTTATAAACTTTGAAGATGACACCAAAACTGGAAGGTTATCAGTTCAGAAGAGGGTAAAACAAACATTTGAAAATGACCAAGACAACCTTCAAAACTGGTTAAACATTAATTATAAACAGATCTACAATAAACATAATATTCATTGGCTTCAGGGGCTCTACTGTTAAAAACCAATATAGAGTTTGTAAAATCAGCACAGGCCCAAATCTACAGTCATGGTATGATGCTCCGTGAGGTTCGCTCCCAGAGACATTGTCATGGTCACCACTTCTCATTCCAAATTAATGGCCCATTGGTAAGGGCCATATGAACTTAAGGAGAGAAAGGGACTGGTAGACTATTTGGTTAAACAACGCAATTGTCGACTGGCTGAAAGTGTTTATCACATAAATCTGTTGAAACCATGGAAATAACTGGACCCCAATCTCTACTCCGGTAAACAACATACCTTCTTCACTTTAAAAAACAACCTCAATTTTGGTACTAACTTGACACCCAAGCAACAATAGGAGTTCAAAGCAGCTATCCTGTCCATCCCAGAAATGGTTAATGACAGACCTAGTAGAACCCCTCTGAGTAAGCATAACATTATAATTGACCTGGGTGTAGTTGTCCAAAAACACCCTTGTAGATTGGTGGAAGCAAATTGAACAGAAGGTGAACATAAGGTTCAAATGAACGCTGGATCTAGGAGTGATTGAGGAATATTTTAGTCCCTGGTCCGGTCTTATTGTATTTGTCCTGAAGCCCAATGGTAGTTGGCGCATTTCTAATGACTTCCGTCAGCTTAATCAAGCATCCCAGTTCAATATCTATTCAATGCCATGAGTGAACAAACTCGGAAAAGCATATTACTTCACCACCCTTGACATGACAAAAGAGTATTGGCAAATTCCCTTATTGGAATCCGCCAAGGAAAAAACACATTTTTGTGCATGGGGCACAAGCAACCCTACAACTTCTGGTGGACAGAGTGTTTCAGCCCCACAACTCATACAGTGCCGCCTACCTAGATGACGTAATCATTTATTCCAGCCCATTGGAGGAACAAGTGTAGCATGATCGAGAGGTTCTCCTAGCACTATGTAACGTTGGTCTTCGAATTAATCCAAAAAAATGTTATTTTTGGTTAACCAAACCCAGATATTTAGGCTATATGATGGGAAGTGGCAAGGTTCAACCGCAGTGTACCAAAGTTAATGCCATGCTCAGCTGGCCCCTTCTGTGAACCATGTGGCAAATACAAGCCTTCCTGGGCATTACAGGATACTACTGCTAGTTTATTCATCCCTCTTCCGAAAGGGCTGCACCCCGACTGATTTGACAAAAACAAGGGCTCCTTATATGGTGGTGTGGGACAATAAGATGAAAACTGCATTTTGTGACTTGAAACAGGCCCTTACATGTACACCTGTATTAGTGGTTCCTGACTTTTCTTTGCCTTTTTTAGTCTAGATCAACGCTTTGGACACAGGTTTTGGCACCGTGCTGAGCCTGGTGTAGAAGACCCCCATCGTGTTCCTGAGCCAGAAACTTTTGAACTGGGAAACCAGGTATGCAGCTGTGGAGAGGGAAGCATTGCCAATTAAATGGGCTACCCATCAGCTGAGGTACTACCTTTTTAGCCTTGAATTCACTCTAGTCACCGACCATGCACCTTTACAGTGGATGGCGCTGCACACAAAGTTGAACCCAGAGGTCACAAGATGGTTCTTGCACCTTCATCCCTTTAAATTTGAAGTCCTGCATTGCTGTGGTGCCCTCCATGCCAATGCCAATGTGCTTTCTCAGAGACATGATCTCATGGTTCAGGCTGGCACATGTGTGCTTGATACACATGTAGATAGATACACACACGCACACACACACACACACATATTTATGTATTTATATATGATCACTTGAAGTTATTTTATGGTATTTTACAGCTAGCCTCAAGTGGTAGTCCCTTTGCATCTGCTAATTATGCCTCAAAACAGATTGAATTATTAAAACAATATAACAATTACAACATTTTACACATTTCTTAATAATAAATAAAAGTACTAATTTGTTAAAGATACACACACAATAGTATTTGAAAACCTTACAATCACTGTCTTGGGAAGAAGTGTCTGTAAATGTAAAAATCAGAAAGCTATCAATTAAACCATTCACAGATGTGTAGACAAAAGGCATTCACATGGAAAAATCAATTTAGAAAACAAGATGACCCCATGGGAATCTATAGTCTGCTGGTGACAATCTCATATTTTAAAAATAATCCTGCAACTCAAGTGTACAAAAATGAAGAAAGAAGATGAAAAATTTGGTGTTCTAAATGTCTTCCATTAAGGTTATCTATTATCTGAAGACACCCTGTTGTGCTAAAGACAAGCTGTTTCAGCAAATTAAAATATCCAATCAAGAAAGCAGATGTCTGATGAACTGGAGACATGGCAGCACAGATGATTTTGACACCAGGTTGTAACCCCAAGTGAACAAGACTGATGAGAAATATTTAGCCATTTTAAGTAAAAAAAAAAATCTAAATAAGGTAGGATGAAAACATTTTTCTTTTAAAATAAAAAATGAATCTCTTGCTCTTGGCACTCCACTCTGCAAAGATAAAATGTTGCCAGATAAAGCTTTTTTTTCCACTTTGAACTGCTAGTAATCTCATGGTATGTTTCGTCTTCTTTCCAAGGACAGGATGGTAATGCAAGATATCTCATTGAAAGGAGGTTTTGGAATTAGTGAGGAGAGCATTTTCTTTCCTGAGACCAAAGAAAGAAGAATACAACAAAGTACTCATACAATTTTGTAAACCAGTTACAGAAAGAAAACTAATTACAGTGATAAAGGAATGGATAGAAAAGTGCAGAGGAAATAACTGTAATGGATATTACAGACAAGAGCAGTTAGCAACCATTATTAATGATGCCCTTATTAGCACAGATAAACTAGGCAACACCAAATGCTACCATTTCATGGAAACGTATGGCAATATAAAAAAGTAATCCAACATGAAAAATGTACCTCATTGTATATGGCATAACGCATTCAGTTTACCATGACAACAGCTGGGTGTAGGATTCAAACCCAGGACGCACAATTCATGGGCATGTGCCACTGTGGTGCCCAGGGAAAAACTAGGCAAGAACAAATCATTCTAAACAAAGTTGCTAATAGTTTTTACTTATTTAATTAATGTTGCTCCATTAAACCCAGTGAAGTGCCACTGGGACAAGACAGATTATTCCCTCAACATATAAATGAACAAATACTGCAGCTAGTTAATCATACAGGCACCTACTTTGCCACAGCCCACAACAATGTAAGAGAATGGCTTTCTATTTGATTTCTTTTGTGGATCAGCATAAGGGCAAAACTCAAACATGACAGGAATAAAGGGTAAATTACAACAATATAATTTTAATGGGAGAAGTATAATAATCAAATATATGTTTTGTTACAGTAAACAGTTTATGTCACCACATCACAAGGCCTAATATAAGAACAGAAAACAGCTTCCATAACTGGTTGTCTCCTATACAGAAGGGATCTGCCCTACTTAGATGATCTCCTCGATGTTCATGTGGAGCAGAAAAAAAGAAATACAACTTTTACATAGTGCAGTGGTCTCCTAGAGTTCAAATGGAACAGTGTAATTGGGAGATGGAAAGAACTGAGTAGACATACCAGAAACTCAAACCAAGGTCGTATAAGGAAACAGGCAAAAGGTAATCGAATTAAAGTCTTCGTGGAAGCATCTCTAATGCTAAAGAAAAATACCAATTGGCAGGACAGAACAAAGAGGAGGTCAGGAAGAGATCAACAATCTAAATTCCATAACAGACAAGAGGATATCAAGTGCAAGAACAAACTGAGAAGCAAAAAGTCATAGTTGAGAATCAAACTAATGGTAATATTTCTGATTTAAAAACATTCTATAATCTCATAAGAAGTTTAAAAATGAGATGCAAAGAACTCAAAATACAATTCTGGCCAGGTATTGTAATTGGTGTGGATTTAATGTTCTCATGTCCAATTTTTCAGGCAACATAAGCAGATATTTGCTGCACTTATTTCCCTTCACATAGTAAGCATGGTTGTTAAAGCACAAGGCTACATTTACTCTGGGGCCAAACATTAATACTTTCTGTAGGGGACCATATGTATTGCTACAAGTATGGAGTACAAAAACCAGTAACTCTACGAATTAACAAAGATTTAGTGTGACTGCCACATAGGTATCTCATAGGAAATACTGATGTTCTTACATCTGAACACGTTTTTGCTTTTAACTAAATGCGTTGTTTAAGCAGATGACCAAGACCAAATGGGGAAACACCTGCAGAACTAATTTTAAGATTCTGTTCTGTATGGACTTATCTACTAATCCTTGCTCTCAAAATGTCTGCCATGACAAGACATACTGGAATGCTTAGAATAGCTTGTTTGTACAACTCTAGCCTTATATCGCTCAGTTTAATTGGTGTGTTATTTAAAATGCTTTAAAAAAGTTCAGCTAAACTGGCTGAAAAAAAACAAAAACAAAACAGTAACCTTGTGCCCCCCTGGTAAAAAATTAATTACCCTTTTTGTTTTATGACACCTTTAGAAGCATGCAGCTCCATAACGGACTTAACTAAGCTTAAAAGATTACAATACTGTATCAAAAGAATACAACTGTATCAAAAGAGTAGACAACAATTTAATTTAAATTAATTACAATAAATAGATGGCATATAATCCTCTCTACTATTTTTTGTTATAAGTACCAATATAGATATATGGCGCTAAAAGTTCTGGCACAGAGGACATGACAAAAGGTTATACTCAGGTAGGTACACATTTATAGAAGGAAAGGGAGTTTCCAAGGCAGAAAACAAAATTTTATACATTAAGAAGTTCTCCTGGGTCGTGTCTTCAAAGAACCATGCTAATGAGAACCTACAGCAGTTTTTTCAGGCAGTTGTATGTTATTAGTAGACCATGTGGCATTAATTAGAGGTCGAATGGAAGTAATAGCCGTCATTCACGGCTTTTAATACCAGGTATTTCCTCAAACTGCGTGTATGTTTCCTTTTAATAGGCCTCTAGATTATCTTCAAAACTCCATATAGCCCCACGCTATCAGGCTGACTACCTTGTCTCACACATAAATAAAAAGAAAGTCCTAAGGCTGAATGCCATCGTTCACACACTTAACAAAAATTGGATAATGGAAGTTGTACAGCAATCATCTGAAGTATGTCAAGAAAAAAATGCTCTTCATTTCTTTATGTTCTTTCTGCTTCATGTGTTAACCATTAGAGAATGTGCATGCATTCCACAGACTGAATGGGAGGGGCATAGTGCAGGTCAGGACACGTTAAGCAGCAAGACAGCAAATGCTGGCTCTTCTTAATGAGAGTTTGTTTTAGCAGAGTGACTAAGAACATGACAAATCACTTTAACATACCTAAATGAGATTGTTCAACTCATCAAGACTTTTGAAATGGGCCCAGTGATGCAAGGGATAACATAAAAATACCCTTAAACACATAACTTGTCATTCTGCAGATCCCCTGCCTGTCACAATAATTAAGCCTCCAAGCAAGATGAAAGCTCCACTGGTCTTTGTAGTCTGTAATAATTTCAATTAATGCCTCCACAAGTCAAGTGGGTCTAAGAAGAAATCAACTGTTTAAAAGAACATTTTAGTTTAAGAGAAACCTCAACACATAGAAAATGCCATGATTAGGTAAACCATGCAGACAAATAAAGCATAACTCTGGAATTTATTGTGATAGTACCTGAATTAAAAAAATTAAAGTTGAACTAACAAACGTTACAGACTCCAACATTTTAAAGAACCTCCACAAGCCATCCAATTCAAGCCATCATCATTTATTTGCACTGTAAACTCAAAAAAGGAGTCCTACCTAACCTGTACTCATATTTAGGTTGCCATATATGATCCACTTTTGTATTATTTCTCACTGTGATTTTATGATTAGTTATTTTAACCAGATATTTTAAAAAGCCCAAGACCATCTATGATGTATTTTAATTAAAAGACATTCATACCTGGGTGGTGTGACAGATAGGGGGTGCTGTCGTCCCCTTGAACCCTCAGACCAGACGCCAGACACCAGGTAAAAGCCCAATAATTATTTTTATTATTAAAATAATGTGCACAAAGCACCCTGCACTCCACTATACTCATAAATCAATACAAAATTCTCAATAACAATAATCAATCCTCCACTCTCCCAGACGTGTTGTCACCCTGCCACCCGAATCAGCTCATCTGTCTGGGATTTCCCGGAGTCCTTTATAGTCCTTGACCCGGAAGTGCTTCTGAGCCCTCAGTCCATGTGATTATCCAGCACTTCCGGGTCAGGTAAAAACTCCTCTTCCTCAAACTGGAAGCACGTCATTTCCTCTGTCCAAGTGACTGTGACGTACTTCCGGGCTGTAACGAAAATACTCCTTGTTCCTCCCTGCAGCGTCCTCTAGTGGCTCCCATGGTATCCAACAGAGCTGTGAATAAAAACTGCATTGTCCAGGATTCCCTACTGGCCTTCATGGTACCTCCATGCTGCAGGGAGGGCTCCATCTGGCGGCCTGGGGGTATTGGTCGGGATGAACGACCGGCCATATGCCACAGTGGTGTGTTATGCGGTCATAGTGTTTGTGCTTTGAGTTAATAATAAGCAATGTAGAAAAAGAAACAAAGTAAAACATGTCTGTTAATGTCTTAATTAACATACTATTTTTCTTTATTTTTAGAAAAACATTAAATTGTTAGTGCTAATAAAAAAGGCTTAAGTAAAACATTTTTTAACCTCTCTATTGCACAAATAACTTCAGCAACAGATGAGCTAAATCAACCAGACCTGTCAAGCAACTGTTTTTACTACAATAGTAAGAAATGGTTTCTTCTTCTGCCTTGTGTAAAGCCCAGATTTTTTAAATTAACTTAGTGAGAAACACCAACTTGACATGTTGAATTTGGGCGTTTTCTGCACTGACTCGATTTACAGGTTAATGTGTCTTTTGTTAAAATTTATGTTGTGATTTGTTGTGGATTGATGTATACAATTGTCCTTGGGTTGTATGTTTGTATTCATATTTTCCTTTGAATGAGCGTCACCAGTGAAGTATTTGCTTTACTTAATATTAGGATTAGTTCAGCCACGACCAGCAGCTGAGGATGTACTAATCAAGTGCAACAAGCAGCATTATGAAGAGCAATACAGAGCAACAGAGTCCTTCACCCTAACAGTAACTAACTCTTATTGATGAGACTCTTTACGTGTCAACAATCTGGAGCTACAGACAAATGTATATCCTGACAACATCAGGAATCAAAGTTAAAACATTTATCACAAAAGCCTATTGTCACTCATGTGTGTCTAAAGATCTCCTTGATGGCGCATTCAAGGTAAACGATAATCAATCACGGTGATAGGGGGCGCTGTCACTAACTCTGTTTCCTTTTCACCCCACAGCTCCAGAAACCTCCCAGTGAGGGAAATTAGCCCTGCCTGTTCCGGTCATTCCATTATATAAAGACCGGTGCCTCCACTAATTTGTTTTTTGATGAGACCAGTTCCGACGAGTGAAAGCTCTAGGAAAGCCTTCCTTTGTTTCATCAGCTAGAATTAATGCTGAAGCTATTTTCTGTTTTGTACCCTGCCTTCTTATGTTAAGTGTTACCAGAATGCACCTGTTTAACTTTATCGAGAGATTTGAGAGAATTAAAAGGGATTACCTGGCTGGTGTCCCAAATATTTGTGATTTGTTCCGGCTTTGTTTGAACCTGTGTTCAGCCAGCTTACACTATATAACTGGCAAGAAAGTGGATTAGTGTAGCATGTTCCACATAAAATAATTTCAACATAGCATCATAGCATACAAGAATGTAATTCAACAACAAATTATAATATATTAATGACAGCATAAGTAAACAATAATTGAAATGTTAGGAAAAATAATTTTACACGAAGACAAGTAAATTAAACTGAAAAAAATACACCAATTAAAAACTTTCAACTCCCTACTAAAGGAAATTATTAGAAACTTTATAGTACTTTGTAGTGTCCACTGTTTATGGCCACAGTTTGGACCAAAGAATCTCTCTATAATATTATGAATGTAAATGGAAAGTCATTTATAGCTTTACCTGTATTTTACATTTATAGCACTGTCTTTGTAGAGTTTGTATATTTTCCCATGTCTGCAAAGTTTTTTCTCCAGGTACTCAAGATGTGAGAATTTGGTTACTCAATTAGCGCGTTTATATGCAGTTTAGTAACCCGATTATACACAGAAAACTGATTTCTAAAATCTAATGTAAGCCCTTATTTCAATTAAAGAAATCAGGTTATTGGCCTCTGATAAACATGGTTAACAGAGGTAGATTTATGTGCAAACAGTTTGATTATGTGACCATGTAAACTCTTAACCGGGTTACGGTTAAGAAATGTGTAGTTTGTGCATGTCCATTGCACTCTGTCAGCCTGCACATGTGTTTGCTTTGCACATGCTTTCCACAGCCATGTTTAGAAGTATCCACAAAATGCATATTCAAAGGCAAATGTTCAGGTGTTCACATTATTCCTTTTCTGGGCTGAAATAATCTGTCTCAGTATTTCAGAAATCAATAAATTTGTGTTGATGAGCTGAATGTACAGTGCTAAGCTCAGCAATATAATCTCAACAGCACTAGGGTAACGTGTGTTAAGTGGTCAATTACTTTTCAAAGTAATAAGTAACCTAATCCAATACTCATCTTATTGAAGTAAAAATACCTGTATCTGCACTGGGTATAAGGCAAGAAGCACACATGCCCGATCCTTTAAAGGACTCAATCACATAGCCAAGCAGAAAAGAGTTTGCTGAGTGCAATCCAGTAACAGAAACCTATAAATAAAGAGTCAATTTGACTAAGTATATTTATATATAAATAATTATATTATATAATTATAAATAAATAATTATCACAGGCATCATGCTTATGTTCTGATTCACACTGGCTGAGGATGACTTTTGAAAAAGGAGAACTCCAGAAGATTATTTGCGCATGTACACATGGGCTATTAAGAAAACAGGTCTCTGCCTTAATCGGGTTATCTACCTTGACCTAATTATGTGTGCATATAAATGCACTGAAAGACTCTAAATTAGCCATGTGTGAGTGTGTGTGATGGCGTACTCTGAAATGAAGCTCCGTCCAAAGTTGGCTCCTGGCTGTAGTTCAGTGCCACTGCAACCATGAACATTGATTAAGCTGGTTTGACAATAGAAGGATGGACTATTGAGGCATTATGTATATTCAGTTAAGCGTTAATGAAGTTTTGAAATATGGTACATACATTGTTTCAAGAAACTCTCAACAACATTGTTAATCAAGCCCATAAACTTAAGCTACAAAATGCTGGAAGCACAGACAAAGAACAAACTCAATGAAAACTAAAGTATTGATAAGGGCTTTTGAAAGAAGAAAGTATAAAAATAAAATCTTACTGACACACAACCATCAGAATCTAAAATCAACTTCAGTATGACAAAATGAAAGTGGCGAACAGGGAGAGTTAATAAAAGAAGCATTGACTGAGACTTTGATAGCATTTCTCTGCATTTTTAAAATAATTTAACAAATATTAGATGCCACAGAAAAAGAAATTCTACTTTGTCAAAATCATCAATGACTTGGAACTAACTAAACCAGGACCGATGCAATTAAGCTAAAATACAGGTCAGAAAATTTTATGCACGCAATTATTAATTTATGAAATGAATTTTACTGAAAAAGATCTACAATAAAATGAATGTATATATGTGTGTGCCCCGGGTTCAAGAGAAGAGTGAAAGCTATGGGCAACCCAGGCATCACAATGGCCTTTAGAATGAGCTGACACAGTATGTCTTAACAATACTCTCATACTGTTTTGAAATATCCAGAAAATCTGTCTTCAAATCGAAAATGCTAACCCAAACTGACAGTGAAAAAAATGAATTGGCAAAGATCTATAACTCAGATCTCTGCGCACAAAGTTTTTATAATCATACCACAGTCTTTATATATATATATATATCCATTCATCCAAGTATATACCGGTATATATAAAGTATATATATATACCTAATAGATATATATATATACATAAAAGATATATCTTTTATGTATATACATTGTTATTACATTGTTATTTCTGAAACAGAAACAATATAAAATTAAATAAATATTAGTAAATACAAAGTGTAAAAAGAAAAAAACTAAACTTTGAATCAGCTTTTAAGCTGGGGCCACCACTTCTTGTTTTAAAAAAATACAATAGCTAACATTCATTTAATGTATTTCAATACTATAATTCACAGATTTGGTACATATAATGATTCACATAAAGTATATATTTTCAGAGAATCTGTATCTATATATAACTCAAACTCCAATTACTTGAATTATATTAAAGCTCCAAAAGATCTATGCAAATAATTATTAAAAAAAATAGTGCTGTGTGCTTTTTTAATAGAGTAAATGTCATTACCATGCTAGGGTAAAAAAAACAGCTCTCAAAGCTGATAGTGTACAGTAAATCTTAAGTGTCAGCTCGTTCCAAGTTGAGTTTCATTTCTAAATAAATTCACCTTCTGACACAAAGTCAAATCTATGCTGTCACCATGTGGAAGTATCCTGTAGTACATTTATTGGGTTACATTTTGTCATGCCTGTGTCTACAGACGTTTTTAATTAAAAAAAATCATGACTCAATAACTTTAAAAACACAAAAAATTATAATCACTTCAATGTGGTAATGGCCAACGTTTTACAAGAGGACATAAAATCAAAAATGCACAACCTGTCACAATCTAGGCTCAAAACACTTTATATAAAACATGTTTTCCGTTCCAAAGAGAAGACTTCCTTAAATGTCAAGCATGTCTTAAGTAATTAAATGAATGGATGTACACTCACTGTATTAGCCAGCTCCAGGTAGTTCGCTCCCACTGGTGTGTTCAAACTGCCGGCCTGAGAAAGGAGTTTATAAAGGACTGTCTGCTGTTCTGTGGAGCTCCCTCTGAGTGTAAATATCTTTGGTAATGTGGGGTGGCTCTGCTGATCAGGACTCTGAAGATCACGTGCTCCAGAGTCATATTCCCAGCTTTCCCGAGCACCAGATAAAGCACCTAAAATGTAAGAAAACAGACATTATTTTCTTTCATTACAATAAGACATTTATTCAAGCAGTTCTCTGACTTATTTCACCAAAAACACTGCATGTAAGTCCTCCTGCATTATTAGTTTCTTAAGAGTGGAAGATAAGAGCTTCCTCACCAAGAGTTCAGAAATGAAGAAATGACAGTTTTCTTTCAAGTAGAGTCAAGTGTCTGCTTTTACATGATGTCTTGGAGTGCCCTGCCCGGTATGCAGAACTAGATCACAAACAGTATGTTTAGGCCAGGAAAGGACCAGTCAAAGGGAAGCACAAAGCCCACTATGATTTTATGTCAAGGATCAGGCAAAGGGATGTCCCCAAAAATTGGTATGAATGGGGTGCAAACAGACAGATGCACCCCTATATTGTGGTTTTGGGAAAACTGGAAATTAGCATGAGTGTAAAGCCATGTGAGGAACCACCATAATCACATTTTTACTCACTTGGGTGAAAGAAACACCGGAGGGTACTGGAGTTTCTGGATCTCCAGGTGAGATTAAGACCTGTCATGTACATGGCAAGTGCAGACAGTGAAAGGCCAGTCACGTTGTACTCGGTCCTCTAAGTTGCACTGCTGGGAATCAGGGCTGCAGCATAAAGAAATTGTCAGCAGCCACTGATCCTGAATGGCATGTCCTAGCCCTAGAGGTGACACTGGATGAATGACTAACGATGAAGGATAATGAGATGTGGTTCAAACCTTCAGTTTCTTTATAGACAGTGTGTGCCTTGGATGGATAAAATCAAGGCAGAACTATACAAAAATACAGCTGAATAATTTTCTACAGTACTATAATGTTAAACTAATTGATTGTGGTGACATTTATTTTAAGGTAACTATTATACTGAAAAACTTTCTTTCACTGCATCAAAAATAGAGTTTGTTGTTTCTTTGTCATTAACGCTAACACTTTTAATACTCATAGACCATGCTACAAACTGCCCAGTATTCTCTACCCAGCTGTGTGTTACAGCTATAAAAGTAAATCAAATCTGACAGTTGATATTTCACATACAAATGTGTGAAGGTAAATGAAAATCATTCCCATACAAATCAACATGGATAAGGGGAAAACATTCAAACTCTATAAAGACAGTGACCAGACTATTGTCCGAGTAAAAAGAATAATGTCACAAAATAAAAATTGGATAGACTTGTACATAACAATTTATTTTGGAATGCCTCCAATAAAATTATTACATTTGTTAAACATTTATTAAACATATTCAGCAACTTGTCATCTTGAAGGCTGAAATGTACTGATAATTTTGCCTATTTTCATAAGATGCACAACCCAACTCAACGGCCCAAGCGTTTCCCACCTTGGCAACTGGTATTCCTCAGAAGCTCAGGCAAGATATTTAAGTGCAGGGATTCCCAATGTGGGGTGCAAGATGAAATGTCAGGGGGGGTGCGACAAAGAGAAAGGCTGCATTGTGATTTGCCAAAATTGAGTGGGACACATTGTCCGACTTTATTGTGGTCCAATCAGTATGCTTTCATTTGTAGGTCATTTATTAGCCAGTGTTCATGTTCTTTGTTATGAAAAGAATCAAGTTTTGTGCGCACAATTGTTGTCACCTGTGAATGAGCTGCAAAAATGGGTTCTCATGGGTTGCTTGTTGTGGGTGGAGCATTCGTAAACGCAGATACAGTTTTTTAAGAAAATGGAATTTGGATCTTGTAATAATCCACATAGAAGGGCGAGGTCTGGTATTGATTTCTGTGCAAGCCCCAAAGCATCTTTAAGCATCACTGATTTCAAAGTTTGATCGACATTTTTGCCAGGGGGGACAAGGAGGACTGAACTGGGTGCAACACCTGCGGCTTACACTCAGCCCATCTCTCCCGCTGGAGGTCCTGGCAGTAGCGCAGCATTTTTAACTGTGTTGTGCATCTCCTTTTGAATTGCAGTGCAGGTGTTATAGGGGGACAAAGCTTGTTGACTGCGTTTCATTGCTAAGTGGCACATAGGCACCAATAGCTCTACGATGGTCTTGAATCAACTAAACCCCTCGATCATAGATCATGTGTCATTCCCCTATGGCATGTGATGCTTTGTGGGATACGACACAAAAAAGCTCATGGGGGACACACTTACAAGATTATTGAGATTTATGAAGGTACATTGCTCAATTTATATTTACATTTTACGCACTGAAATTTGACTTCTTCATCTTTAAATATGATATTACTTTTATAGGGGTTGTGAACATAAATCCAACATTTTCTCTAAGTTTGGGACATAGAAGAGACTGTGAACCACTGGGTTAACAAAAAATAGCTTTTCTTTCCCCATTTAATCAATTTACGTAAGAGTACTTTTTAAGAGTAAAAACTGCCCGCTGAAGAGCAGTATGGTGACTCAGCAATCGGCTGTACAACAGCAACTGTGATGTTTACTCCTATGAGCCAACTTAGGCTCCAGATTATTGGATGGAGAAGCTTTACTAATTGAATTGTGGCCTGACATGAGCTATTACATTTCCTTTACATTGAAGGTTTGTAATTTTACCCATACATTTTTTATATAGCTGGGTAAAAGCCCTTGTGCAAAGGAAAGTTTTTTTTGCTTCTCATTATTTTGAGAGTAACACAGTGAGGATTATTTTTCTATGTGTATTCCTTTGCTTTCCATTGTCCACTTGTGCGTGTATTGGACATGAACTCTATTTTTGAATACTCCTATTTTACACTGTAAATATTCTTAACTTTAAGAATTTACCTATTGTTGAATAAAATTAACCTTTTATATTTCAACATCAGTTGCCACCACTGTGGTATTGGTTTTATTCTGCCTCTCACTTTAAACTATGTGTGGTTGTACAAATAAGCTTGGAGTTTTGACAGTACTATATTTTAATATAAAAAAACAAATTCCCAAAATAAGATTCAACTTTAATTTGGGGTAAATTTAGTCAATTCTATTTATTTCATTTTTGAATAGTACTCTTCACTGAATGCAGGCACAATTTTCCAGCTTTAAAGCAACAACAAAAATAATTAAACTATGCATCATTCAAACAAGTAGATTGAACCCACATTAAAAAGCACATTTCAACCTAATTAACGTGAAATCATGAAAATACACTGTCAGTCCATAATTGAATAATATTCAATGTTATATTCAATACCATATCTGGGGTAAGATCTCTCTATTATAAAAAAAATCTTGGGACGAGACAAAACTTTTTTTTACTGCGACGAGCCGTGATCTTTTGAAGAGAGACAGAGAGACACTTATACGTCCCACGAGACAGTCACGTCACGTCATACTTACAACCTTTGGAAGCAAGACCTGTGAGACGGTGGCTTTTGCAAGTCACGCCCTATTACAAAAATTTTCAAACAAGACCACGGTCATCTAACATCTCAGTTGTTGGAATGCTTTTGACAGACACACTTCATGTGCTCTCAGCTCTTAAACATTTTATACGTTCTAGATGACACGTCAATGACTAAGCGAAGAAGAAAGAGCAGTGCGTCGAAAAGAGACCCAGAAGCGTTGGAGAGAAAAGAGTGCAACAAAGAAAGCAAAAAAGAACAAAAATAATCTATGTGCAAATTCTGAAAATAAGGAAAGTAATAATCAGCCCGTCCCGTAAGACTAGACTTTGTGCAAAGAGATTTAAGCACACCCAGGGCCAGAAAAAGACAAAGTAGAATATCGTAAAGAATTCAAAAACGTTGGCATAGTACACATGCTGAGCAGGTTAGAGATAATGGAAGTAGGAAAATTCGAAAGTCTCAAAAAAATGATAGTAAAGATCACATTAGCTCAAACAAATGGAAAATATTAATCAGTGAAATAACGGAACAGGGAAAAGAGTTCGAATAGTGTTTGAGGATGTCTAGGGGAAAAGAGGGACAGGGTAGTGAGATAAAAGGACAGCTGTTGTACAGGCTTTTAAACGTTCAAAGTGCCGCACGAGATGCAGATCACATGGCACTGCAGCAGCAGCAAGCCAGCAACTGATCAAGCAAAGAGGAGGTAAAAAAAAACTGTATTTGTTTCTCATTGTATCACTGCTTAAGAGGGGTTTCGGAGAAGCAACCACGTCTCCTTGGGGTGCGTTCAGCGCCCTTCTTCACAACGGCACATAGCGGTGGTGGGGGGGGGAGAGACAGAGGAGGGGTTAGGCGAGCAAAGTGAGCAGGGGGCATAGCCCCCTAGTGAATATAGATTTTTTTATTTGTTGAAACTTTATGTTTATGGCTTTTAATTACTCTTGTTGTTGTGACAGTGATGTCAACATGTTTCCGTTTTGAGTTTCTTTTTTTGTTTTCTAGAGATGCCATTTTGAATAGGTGGTTATGGTGCTGCCATCTTCTTTAGTTTTCCTGTCATGTGACACAAAGATATTATGCCTTTATTTCATATCCTTTTTCCATAAATAAGATGACCTCCATCACAACATAGAAACACAACACAAGCTAGAAATTTGACTTTGCTTCTGGTTTGTGCATTTGCTTTAATGCTTTCTGACCCTTGCCTGAATTTTGCCCATATTTCTGCCTTGCCCTTTAACTCTTTAATTCATTTACCGGATTCATTTGTGTATGACCTGTTGAATCTTTGAGCCTTTCTAAGAATCCCATCAAATATGGCCAGGTAACAAAGTAGTAAAGAACAATAAAAAGTCAAATCAGCAGCATTCCTGAAGAACATAAACCCCTAGGGATCCACAGTCAGTCTTCATAGACAATGTCACCGTCAAAGTCAGAAAAAGTTGCAGTTCTGACATCTTCACCTTCCTTGTCATTCTAAAAAAAATAACTACATGTTTTATACAACCTAAAATGACTGTTAACTCCTCGCATTTTTAGATTTTAAAGCTCCCACTGTCTCTGCATCACTTCCCATAGACAAAAGATTTTAAGCAGATGTTTTGCCCACAGGTAACACATATTCAGTTCAGTCTCAATGTATTTTTGAAATGTGAGTTTGAACAAAAGGAAGGCAGGTGGGCTCCTATTCGGCTAATATGCAACCTATACAGTGCATCCGGATATTATTCACAGCGCATCACTTTTTCCACATTTTGTTATGTTACAGCCTTATTCCAAAATGGATTAAATTCACTTTTTTCCTCAGAATTCTACACACAACACCCCATAATGGCAACGTGAAAAAAGTTTACTTGAGGTTTTTGCAAATTTATTAAAAATAAAAAAACTGAGAAATCACATGTACATAAGTATTTTCCATTTTGGTATAAGGCTGTAACATAACAAAATGTGGAAAAAGTGATGCGCTGTTAATACTTTCCGGATGCACTGTAAAGTACCGTCACAGTAGCCTTTGGCCCACTACAACCCGGAACTGGATTAATCAAATTTAAAATATTTTGTTAAAATTGCCAACTATAGGACGTTAACAAACATACACCTAAAATACACACAAGTGAAATCTCTTCAAATAATTATGATTTATAAAAAACATTGGAAGCCTTTTTAGTGAAAGGGTTAAATAATTATGGAAGGGCATTCAGAAACAAAAATTTACATCATTCATTATCAGCCCCACTTAAAATGCAGTTAAATGTATAAGTTGCGATAGCCTAATAAAAAGACAGCATAAACTACAAATTGCATTACTAAATTATTAACATTGTAAAAGCATCACATAAAAATCTTGAAATGCCATAAAACACGTCCTACTCAAAATGGGTCACATTTTATTAGAAACTGGTTGAAAATGACTATAAAAGAATTAATGTGGAAGCAGCACTATTCTCAAGGTCACACATCCACTACCAGATTTTATATAAATTAATTTACTACTGCGCTAAACAGATCATACTGTGATAAAGCCATGTAGTACATGCAGCTTGCTCTTTGGGGGAAATAATAGGTATCACACATACAAATAAGAGAGAGATGAGAGATGCTGGGAGCATGCATTGATACAGCACGTTGCTGCACCCACCACACAATGAACCGCCGCAGGATCCCAATTAGGACCCAAGCGCAGCCATGCAATGGGTGACACCTTAGCATCACATTGGCTCAAATGGAGTGGAACAGTGTGAGTTTTTTTTTACAGTGGCTGGAGTGCCAAACCTGCCGCCCACCCCTGCATTTTTTTCCTGCAAGTTGGAGGTCCTGCTTGTAACATGCAAATAAGAAAGTGGTAAACTGCTTGACTCCACCTCTCTCTGTGATATACTGTACACACAGTTAATGGTTTGTACATAAAGCAAACGATGCAAAAAGTAAAAGCAGTGTGCTTTTGAAAAGCGTAAATGAGGAACTAAAAGTATAAAGTTGCAAACAACTCTAAACACAAGCCACAAGGCTCGATAATGCATGAATGATTTATTTGAGATGCAGAACAGAATATCAGTGCACCATAGAAGATTATTATCCAAAGTGTTAACTACATTATGGCACGGTTTTAACATGTCATAATTAATAACATATCAACTAAATGATTGATTGCTTTTCAACTACTGCACACAATTTTCATGCCAGTTTAAATTTCGAAACAAAAGAGAATTGCATTTTAATTCAAATCCATAAATCTCGTGTCATAACAAAAAACAAATTGTACGTATTGTACTTCGCTTAGCAGCTGCTCCGAGTGTATTACATTTTGTTTCAAGACCACACATTAGTCATACCAAAACTGAATGTAGTCAAATGACCAATCGGTATCAAAATATGGGTTGGGGCAAGATGTGTTCCACTTCTAAAAATGTCAGTGTTCCAGCGGTAAGCATAGGTTTCGTCAATGTGGAGTGATTAACTAAAATGGCAAGAAATATTTTTTAGGTCTTGCTAAAATAGTTGACTCTTATGTTAATTTCTCTACATAATCTATTATGCTTGCCTTATAACTTAATTGTTCTGTTAGTCTTTACCAATATGTCAAGAATTTAGCAATAGCCTGTATGGTCATCTGCTGGTATTTCCAAACCATAATTAGGTGGCATATTGTTGTATGGATGGCCCAGCTGATGATCTACAGATTCATAAGCTGCATCTCTACAGGACATTAGATCTTAAATTGATTCTAAGGATGTTCTTCTCCTGTTGCTGCTTCTCTTACACCAGCCCTTTACAGCAACCAGTTGACACGGAAGAGAATGAGCCTGTCATTTACATCACCAAATGAAACTTTAATTTACTTTGCTAGCTTCTAACTGTTAAATGAAACAGCCAATCCTCTACCTTATCAACTCCGCGTCTCCCATGGTTAGCACTGGGTGAACAAACTCGTGATTGAACACCTCTTAACCAAATTGTTGATGCCCATTGCCCCACCGTTTGGTCTCTGATTGCTTTTAGTTTTGGCATGATTATTGTGTAGTCTTGAACTGAAATATAATGAACATGGAGCAGCCACTAAGGAAATAAAATATGTTTGCTTTGCTTTTAGTTTTGAGATGCAATCTATGCACATGAATTAAAAACCAATACACTTTTGTATTGTATTTTAAACTATTACAAAATATACAATAAGTAGGAAAGTTCACACACATTAAAATATAAAGCATAAATCAATCATTTAGTACAGAAGAACCAATCAATAAAAAGAAAACATACATAATTCCACTAGTCATGAAGTAAATATACATAGAAACATATAATTTTATTTTTTATAAAAAAAATCTATTTTACATAAGAGAAAAATAATACATATAAAAACAAGACAAAATTGGCAACTAATAATGAATTGCAATGAGAAACATGCAATAGTTAACTCCACAATTAACATATATTTATTATGAGGTCTAATAAATTCATAAGATGAAACCTCTAGAAGCAATTTTAAACTGACATGAAAATTGCATGCCATAATCAGAAGCAACCAATCATTTGGTTTCTCTGTTTTTAATTATAACATGATAAAACCATTCCAAAATGAAATGCACCGTGTTCATATGCAATGCACTACAATATAATTAACATGTTGAATTGCATTTAATTTTGATACAAGTACATATACATATACATATAGCACCTGGATCTAATTACCTACTTAACTAAAGGCAAGGAAGGCCATTTTAGGTGTTTTTATACATGAACTTTGTATGTTGCAATCTTTTTTGCTGAATAAATAACAGTCAACTAAAACATTGTCATGGAACTGCCAGGATTGTATCCCTGTCTTAAATCTCTTTGCTTTCTATTTAAACTTTTTGTCATTCTTTAATTATTATTTAACAGATTCTGTTACTTGACATATTAACATCATAATGGGAAGTTGTACATTTCATCATTATTTATAAAAAAACTACCAATTAGTATGAAATTAGCAAAATTTTATGTGCAGTTCATTTTAACTATACTGTTGACTATACTATGTATGCTAAATATTTTATTTCAGATATTTCAAAACTTTCATCGAAATGGTCATGTTTTTGCAATAAATATGTACTGATGGAAAATGGAAACACATTTTCGTTAATGAGAAGTCTATAGTTATGGCTTGTGTACTTCCACAAAAAGTTCTTGACTTGTCTTAGCCCTCTAGCCAGAAATACATCTTCATCGGTGAGGTACTTAAACTTAGAAAACACACAAAAGCTTGAAAGGTGCACTTTTACCCAGCAAAGTCTATACAGGAAAATGCCTGACTAAGTTACCTTAATTCAAAGCTTAGGTCATAGCAAGAAAAAAGCCAAAGTTAGCTTTTGTGCATTCCATAATGCCTTGAATGTCACCAGAAGCAAGAAAAATGGCTATTGGCAAGCTGCAGGCAGGCACATCATGCGCCAGAATTGCCAGACACTAAGGATTAATATTAAGAGCACACACTGATACAGTGCATTGCCACACCCACCACACAACAAACCAACTCAGGATCCAGACTAGGACCCAAGTGCAGCCATGCAACGAGTGATACCTCAGCACCACACTATTTCAGATGGAATGGAACAGTGTGAGGTTTTTTATGGTGGTTGGAGTGCCAATTCTGCCACCAAC
Source organism: Polypterus bichir lapradei (assembly GCA_026402145.1). NCBI lineage: Eukaryota > Metazoa > Chordata > Cladistia > Polypteriformes > Polypteridae > Polypterus > Polypterus bichir. The sequence goes on from JANRMT010062836.1 coordinate 3,723,894, forward strand.
CCCCAAGTTTTTCCCTGCAGGTTGGAGGGTCTACATGCAGGGATGGATGCAAATTAACATCATACCCAGGACGGAGCAATTGCAGGTGAAGGGTCTTGCTCAAGGGCCCTAAGGATTAAGCTGATGCAATTTTATTCCGACTGCAGGCAAAGTTTTAGCAGACTAGCAGGACAGATTTAGTTATCTTCAAGTGACTATGCCAGAGCAGGGCTTCCACATCATACTGGTTCATCTCAGTGATTGTTTTAGACCTGCAATGTGTATTGCTTCTGAAACTTTCAGCAGATGAAATTCCTGCATCAGCAAAAGGACAGTTAGGGACAGGCTCCATGTTGCTAGCCTTAAAGCAGTGTTACTTAAACTAATGTTTTCCATGGGTTAAAACATGACTGCATAGTAGCACTTTCTGTTCCAACTGCCCGTATTCAATTTGTCAAGCTGCTGCAAATGCCATCCAACAGCCACCTTCCATCACTACCTGCAGTTCACTGGAGACACGTAAAATCGGGGATGATGGTATACATGCAATGAGTGGTGGACAAGTTATTGTCCTCATTAGCTCATGCAGAAGTTCAACCATAGAAGCACCATTATGTGCTAAATGCTGTTTCAGCGGTCATGGACAACTGATTGGTAACATGTGTAACAGAGGTGCAAAAAATGTTTTCCATTAGGTTTATTGTGCCTCAGCTAGGACGAACTGCTTCTCCTAATACTATGTTAAAGTGTTTCAGTAAATCTTGATCTACTGGTTGTGCAAAGGGTGTTATTTGTTGGACCATTAAGAACTGGAAGAACACCAGAAAATATTGCAAGGGTGACACAGGCTGTAAAGTTCTTGACAATTTAGCATGAAGTTAGACGTTAGGATTAAATATTTCAAACTAGACAGTTCAACAAATTATTTACTAAGATTTATGCTGTCACCTGTATACAATACAAATAATAAACACAGATTTGTTAGTAATAATTTACTTAACATTTTTACACAGATTATTCACTTTATTGAATTGTTAAATGAAAAAACAGGAGGTTAACTATTCACAGATTTGTAATGTATTGTTAATAGTGAAACTCTTTAGAAAAACATTATTTTTAAAAAAAGTTATTTAAGACAAAGTACATAAACTGCATCAAATATTTTTTCCCATTTTATTCCTTATATTTCCTACTGTTGTGATGTGAAATTTTGCATACAAGTTGATAAATATTTTGTATGTGTTTATTTGTAACTTAGACAAAGCAATGTAATATTAGTGTTACATTACTGATAGTAACAACAGTGGTTTAAGAACCCCTTCCCCCTTTAAAGAATGAGTCTCTTTGTAATTTTACGACAGGGTTGCGGGAAGTGCCTCAAACAAGTTTGGCTAATATTTCTCTGCTAAAGTCTCTCAGTCAACCCCTACAGGAAAGCCAGGCTGCCTAACTGCCAAGCTTTACCTTAACACATGGTTTGGAGGGCAGATGTGAAGGTTTTCTTTTCTCCCATTGGTCTGGAGTATGGCTGTTTGGAACTGGCTTGTATCAAAAGCCTTTAAGTACCATGATGACCTATTGGCTCTAGGGGCTAGACAGAGAGTCTATAAACTTGCTTGCTTTACCCAACCCTTACCGAACTGATGAAAGACCATCTCACACACCATGAACTGAAAAGGACAACACAATGAAGAGCATAGCTCAGCAGCCATATTGAGACAGGCATGTGGCCTGTTCTGAAGAAAGTTGACCACAAATGATGCCTTAAGTAGAGACATTTTAAGTAACTAACAAGTCTGTGTGCCACCTGAAACTACACATCACAATTTATTAGGTTGTATGGTTGCCAATATTCAAATGTACTTTGCATATTGTTATTGTTTATAAATATTATCAATAATACATTGTTTAAATTGTAACTTAACTTCTGCTTGTCTTTTAATAGACCTAATTGCCTGAGGTTGTAAATGTAGAAAGAAAGGTGAGGAGAAGTTATAAAATACAATACCTTATAAACAGTGGTAAGTCTATGAGATTTGAGGCATTCTGACAAAGGCTACATATTAATAATACAAAAGGGGAAAGTACAGTAAAATATTACTCTACCAAAACAAAACACCTACATTCCAAGTCACAACCTCAGATCTACTAATAGTGGTCTGCTTATTATTCAAAATGCCAGACATAAAAGAAGTGGTGAAGCAGACATTTGCTGTTATACACCAAAAATCTGGAATAGTTTGCTAACAGAGATACGCCAGGCCAATCTGTGGAACATCTTAAAAAAACAGCTAAAAGACAACTTTTTCGTAACTACATTTTAGTCCTATTCTTAAGAGGCTAGATTTGCACAGAATCATCATATTCATCAATGAATTTGCAATCATTATTAATCTTTTGTTCATTTTCTTTTCCGGTTCTTCTGTGGTGAAGCACTGTGCAACGACCTGTGATGTTTAAATGAAAGTGGATACCCCAGCTTTCCATGAGACCCAGTGTGTCAAATTCTTTAAGACAAAATCTAAAAAAAACAGCATGAAACCACTTAAAACAGTTCTGTTAGGTAGAATGCCCAGTGCGGGCTGGGGGGTCTTTTGCCCTTGGACCCCCTATAGACTTTGTTTTTTTCTTCATTTAGAGGTTTTTTTTTGTGTCCTCCTTGGCTATCTAACTTTATCACCAAACTCATCTTTAGAGACTTATAATGTAATGATTCTATAAATGAGGACTCTTCTTCTCTATTTATTATATATGAATGTTATGTAGGTGCATTATTTATTTTTTGCATGATATTTATCCATAATTATTCTTATCTAATACTAATTTGCTTTTCTTTTATTGTAACTATTTCTTTGACATCTTGTAAACCACTTTGAGCTACATTCTGTGTATGAAAACGTTATATAGAAATAAATGTTGCTGTTGTTATCCAATGCTATGAGTCTAGTGACTAAGTTAAGTGACAAATCATACTGTCCTTTCAAAAAAATCATCATATCCTCGTGCCACACTCATTATAAAGAATTTACGTCTCCCAGCTTTATTAAAATTTAACACTAAACATTTACAAAGGCAGTGATACACCTCAGGAATCTATTCCCTGTTTTGAATAATTATTGTTTAATCAACAATATTTTTGCTTTCCACTTCTCTCTCATAGTAATATTCATATGAGAAATGGAAGAAAGACATTTAATGTTTTTATTACATGACCATTGTTATTTCTCTATGTATAACTCTGCTTTCATTATGGTAAATAATTCTCATTTTGGGTCGTATTATGGTACTGATTTTCTTTTTTGAGTCTTCAGATTAAAAAGTTTAAGAACCCCTGTTTTATAGCAGGGCAGCACAGTGGCGCAGTGGTAGTGCTGCTGCCTCACAGTAAACAGACCTGGGTTCGCTTCCCGGGTCCTTCCTGCGTGGAGTTTGCATGTTCTCCCCGTGTCTGCGTGAGTTTCCTCTGGGTGCTCCGGTTTCCTCCCACAGTCCAAAGAAATGCAGGTTAGGTGGATTGGCAATTCTAACTTGTCCTTGGTATGTGGGTGTGTTTGTGTGCGTCCTGTGGTGGGCTGGTGCCCTGCCCGGGGTTGGTTCCTACCTCGTGCCCTGTGTTGGCTGGGATTGGCTCCAGCAGACCCCCGTGATCCTGTGTTTGGATTCAGCGGGTTGGAAAATGGATGGATGCTTTACAGCAAGGTGATGTGTCAAACTCGTAGATGACCTGACTATTCAGCAGAACTATACCAGGCCACAAACAGCTGCTGAGGTCTCAAATGTCCAGATGAATGAATGTTGGTGTGCAAGTGCTGCCTTGGCCTGCCTTCTCTCCTGACTTTAACCCTATAGAGCACCTTTGGGATCCATAGGATCACAACAGTCGGGGACATGACTCAGCCAGGAAATTCCTCTGGGCCTTCTGCAGGATTACGATAAACTCCCATAACTGCCAATCTAGAGGCTCAATGGTCTGTGAACCAGAAACATAATACAGTGATGGCTGGAAGAGGCAGACACACAAGACGACGAGGGGACTGCAAGATGACTTCTGTTAAAAAAGACTTAATTCAAAGCTAAGTCTGAGCGAAACAAAGAGCACACTTTGTAAAGCAGGTCCATAATTTCACCAGAAGCAAGGATCATTATGTTTCCATTGTTTTCCTGTTGTTTTTATTGTTGTAGTGTTTTGTTTTTCAGTCATGCTCTTTTGTTGCAAAAAAAAAAGTTTGAAATTTTCAACTAACAATGAATGCTTAGATTCTTTTTACCGTAAGTATATCTTTAATAAATGCTAACCTACTTGATTGCATCCTTTCAATAAAGGGTTTCAGTGTGCATGTCCATTTCATAGATTCTTTGGACTTTTGCTGATTTTATTTATCTATTAATACATAAAATATACAGACAAACCAATGTCTATGTTCTGTACAGTACATAAAAAAATTATTTATAGGCAATTCAAACTTGTTTACCATCAGTTATCGTAATACACCACATGGTATTGTCATAGATGCCCAGATGTTAAAGGTCAAGAACAAAAGAACCTGAAAACCTGAAAACAAAAAGAAGCATTGTGACCCAAGGGTGAGTTAATAAATGAGACACAGAGCATTTTAAGGAACATAACCATTGGCATGCTAGCAAATGTAGCCTGTGATAAATAGGGTATCATACTCAGATATTTTCTTTCAATTATAATTGCATTACCACTTATCATATATTTAAAAGATAGACTTTTCACATTAGATAACTTTTCCAGCAATTTTCAATCGTAGATTTCATTTACATCCCCAAATCAGAAAAAGTTGGGACGGTATGGAAAATGCAAATAAAAAAAAAACAGTGATTCTTAAATTTACTTTGGCTTTTATTTAATTGCAGACAGCAAGGACCTAAGATATAGTTTTGTCAAGTCAACTTCATTTCATTTGTTAATATATATCCATTTCATTGGGTATTTCAGGCCTGCAACACATTCTAAAAAAAGTTGGGACGGTAAAGCATTCACCACTTTGTAATGTTGCCATTCCTTCTCACAACACTTAAAAGATGTTTTGGAACTGAGGATAGCAAGCGATGAAGCATTTCTGGTGCTTTTTTGTCCCATTCTTCCTGCAAACACGTCTTAAGGTGTGAAAAAGTATGGGTTCGTCAATGTTGCATTTTTTATTTCAAAATTCACCACAAATTCTCTATTGGAGGCAGGTCAGGACTGCAGGCAGACCAGTCCAGTACGTGTACCCTCTTCTTTCACAGGCGTGCTTTTGTAATATGTGCAGAATGTGGTTTTGCATTGTCTTGCGGAAAGACGCATGAATGTCCCCAGAAAATTTGCCCATCTTGAAGGCAGCATACAGTATGTGTTTTGTGCATTAATTGCTGCTATCACAGAAGTATAAATTACCTGTTAAACTTGACTTGCATTTATGGAATGTTTTTTAATTTTAATAAATTTTTAATTAAAAAAAAAAAAAAGAAGTATAAATTACCTTTGCCCAAGGACATTGACACAACCCCATACCTTGACAGATCCTAACTTTTAGACTTGTTGCTCATCAGTCTTTTTGTCTTTGATCTGGAGCACATGGTGTTTTCATTTCTTACAAAAAAGATCTGGAATACTAATTTGTCTGACCAAAATACACGCTTCCACTATGTGATGGTCAAACCCAGATACCTCTAAGCCAAGCGAAATCCATGCGGCTTTTGGACATGGTTAACATATGGCTTCTTTTTTGGCACAGTAAAGTTTTAAGTGGCATTTGTGAATGTAACTCTGTATTGCAGTGCTTGACAAAGGTTTGCCAAAGTAATCCCTTGTTATATCAGCTGTTGATGAGTGACTGTTCTTGATGCAGTGCCATTTGACGGATCAGAGCTCATGGGTGTTCAGCTTAGGCTAGCACTCTTGCCCTTTACACGGTGAAATTCCTCCAGATTCTTTGAATCATTTAATGTTATTATGCACTGTAGATAGAGAAATATACCAGTCCCTTGCAATCTACCTTTGAGGAACATTGTTTTTAAATAATTTTCACACGCATTTGTTGACAAACAGGAGATCCTCTGCCCATCTTTGCTCCTCAAAGACTCAATCTTTTGTGCATACTGCTTTTGTACCAAATCATGACTACTATTACCTGTTTACGTCACTGGTTTGAAATAACTTCACTATTTAATTATTTTTATCTCATTACTGGCCCTAATTTGCCCCTGTCCCAACTTTTTTTGGAATGTCTTGTGGGCCTGAAATGCAGGAATGGATGTATATTAACAAATGAAATGAAATATCTTGGGTCTTTGCTGTTTACAATTAAATAAAAGTCAAAGTAAATTAAAGAATCACTTTTTTATTATTTGCATTTTCCATACTGTCCCAACTTTTTCTGATTTGGGGATATAAATGAAGTCTATGACTGAAAATCACTGGAAAAGTCATCTAATATGACAAATCTATTAACAAATGAAATTAAGTTGACCAGACAAAACATGAAATATCTTAGGTTCATATTGTCTACAATGAAATAAAAGTCAAAGTAAATTAAGCCATTCTGAGGCAGTTTGCAGTGTGTTTCTATGAAGCTAATTGTCTAATATAACACACCTAATGATTAAGAGCAACTAGACTGCGACTGGCTAGGATAAAAACAAACATGTTTGGTTTTCTTGTTAGTTGGAGGGGTGGGCTATGTACACAGAAGAGCTGATAACCAAATGAACTAATCAGTGCTCATCAGGAAGTGCATTGCATAGAATGTAGCAATGAGCTAAGAAACACATGTTTTGAAACTCATAAGCAGACAACAAGCTCATCTGTCTGATGTCTCATATTTTTATATACCATAACAGAATGGAAAAAAGAATTAAAGGGTAGAGATTGTGGCTGAACTCACAGTAGCTACTAAGCCTTCGTAAAATACTGCTCTTTCAGGCAGCATGTAAATATGTATGCGCTGGAAGATCACCGCTCATTCGGTAAATGTGACATTTATTCTTAGGACTGTTCTTCACTCAACCATAATACAAATATTAAATCAGGCAGCTTAAGAGTTAGGGGATGGGTTCCCATTAAAGGTTAGAATGGGAGATGCTGGTCAACCACAGCGAAAAATGAAACAAAGATGGTATGCTGTACCAGTGTATAACAGCCCACTTTCAGTAAAAAGGCACAGAGTCAGTGCCCCTAATTAAGAAGTCACTCAGCTGCTGATGTGGAAAGTGGGTGTTGCAAGATGATGGTTTCTTCCATGCTGTATTACTTTATAGTGTCATGGAAATATCTTTGCTGAGATATGTGATCTCTCACAATATGTATTATATACTGTAGAATTTGTGTTTGGCTTTGAAAACTGTGCCATGATTAGACATTCTTTACAAATACTGTCCACCCTCTGATTAGGTATTTTTTATGCAGTATGTTTTAGGGACTTGGTTATTAAGAAAAGCTGGGAACATAATGAATGACAACTCTTCTGTTATTTATATAATTGAGAATAAAGTTACAATGAGAGAATTGTGCTTCAAATATGATTCTACTAAGGTGTTAAAGTGTAACTCTTGTCGTCATTACTTTCCATATAGTAATTTCAGGGCCTAGGCTTGAATAATGTTATTAAAAATAATTGAGCTCTGGTCCATAGATAAGATTAACACAATTTTTAGGGTCTATTTTGGATCTTAAAATTATTGGCTTATCCACAATAGTATGCAGTAATCCAATTAGATAACAAGAACATTGCCTAATAATTGTTCATGTTTTCATCTTATGAAGCTTTTGAATTGCATTTTGCACCTTATTGTAAAAATAAAATCAGGAAATGAAGCAGTAGTTAGTCCATTTTTGTGTATTGACTGTTATTGCAAAACTGTATTTAAGTGGAGTGGCTGAATCACTAGCTAGCACTGCTCCTTCACAACTTTTTCTTATCAATCTATCTGTGATAAGTTTAATAATTTTTGTCATGTCTATTTAGGCGTTCCATGATTATTTGGCTTCCTCAAACATCCCAAGTCAGGTTATTTGGTATATCTGAATTGGTCAAGTACATTTGCACATGTCCTGGAAAGGACTGACATTCCATCCTGGATTGTTTCCTGCTTTGCACACAATATTACAGGGATAGGCTATAACCTTGATCTGGTTAAAAATATGGTAAATACACAGCATTTGTTAAACTAAATAAAAATATAAAAAACAGTCTGTAATTAGAGGAAGAACATTAGTGCAAGAGCTATTATTCTTCTAAATGGTATTCCTGGAGATTTTAGTCTAGAGAGGCACAACTCAATCAAACTGCTTGTAATCACAGAATGGGAAAACTTTTTGTGTGGATCTGGCATGTTTTCTTGACATTAACACAGATGTCTTAGCGGTGCATCAGTTTTCCACCCAAAGAGTGCATTCAGCATGATGGGCGACTTTAAATTGACCTTACATTAGAGCATGTATGAATACATCAATGAGTAATGAACTGGCTCCCTATCTGTGGGTGATTAGTTCCCGGCATAAGTTGCAGCTATGACAGGCTTCGGCTGCTCCATAACCCGTAATGTGATAAAGCTATTACAGAAATGGATTATTTTTGCTTTCTTTTAATTTATAACGCATTAAAGAGTAAAAGACAGTAAGGAATGGGTCGCAGAAGAAGAAATTAATTTTATTTGCATGACGTACTATGAAATACCACTTTGAGTTATGCATATCTACCACAAGTGCCACAGTCAATTAGCAGCTTAAGGCTACTGGAACTTGTAGCTTAAAAACAAATAACTTTGCCACAGTGTTTTTAATATCACATATCATAAATCTCAGTTGCTACAAAAAATTAATCCATTTTCACCATAAACTACAAGTCTTCTTCTAATACTTTGTAACCACTAATTAATAAAATAGCAATGGGCAAGACACATTTCTCAAATGGAGGATCATTTATTAAATATCTCAACTTCACATGCAATGTAAAAGCAGCTTTAAAACTTTAAAAAAACATTTCATAAATGTGCGCCATAAATGGAACCCTATATGGCATGGGGGTAACAGTAATGTGACCAGAATTTTTTGGGCCAATCCGGAGATATGGGGGGGGGGGGGGGGCTAGAGAAGCGTATACTACATACAAAGCGAAAGCTTATTGCGTGATTTCTTGTCAAAGTTGCAGGATGCAGTAAAGCATAACCTCCGTCAAAACACTGAGCATGCGCGCCGAGTTCAAATTATCCTGGTGATGAGATACATTCACAAAAAGTGAACCAGCTGAAACCGGGGACGAAATCTTAAACCGGGGACATGTTTCTGAGTGGGGATAGTTGTCCGAAAACGGGGACTGTCCCCGGAAAACGGGGACGGATGGTCACCTTAGTAACAGTATATCGTCAGTGTCAACAGGATAGTACATTAAAGGTCTAAGTAAACTTCATATACTATACTGTATGTAGAGGGCTATTCAAAATGAAACAGCAGATTTCAAAAATATATTTCATACAAACTGTATAAGACAGAAACACATTCCACACATCACTGGATAGAGGAAAAAAGAGAGAAGGGACAATCGTGCATTAATTGAAAAAATTCACATTATCATTAACGTCTGGGGTATGACAAAATCTACATTATAAATTTACGAACAGGTGTTACCTCAGTAAAGGGCAGAATTGTAGCCCTCTGATTGCAAAACTGCACTTATGAATACAGATGGGTTTGTACTCTGATAAAGATTTAACTTTCCTTGAAACAAAAAGATAACTGGCCAAAGTGTTTCATCTTCAGCAAGGCCATACTAAAACCACTACTCACTAAACTGACCTCACAAGCTATATGTAAGGATGGGAAGCATTGGGGTTCACTGTTTCTACAGTCCGTCTCACTTGATCACTTTTCACCATCCCCTTGCTTCATGTGTGTTTTGTCCTCATCTGCCACGCTCATCTGGTTACATTAACGATTGTGTTGGGTTTAAGAGGCTCCCAAGACCGAAGAGGGAGCAAGGAGCTGACCTGCATCATCACAGCAGGTTATGAAATACACAGCTACAACAGTTGCTGAATCAAAGTCCATCAGTGAGAAGTGAGTGTTATGGTTCTGTGTGTTTTAAAATTTCCTGAGCACCTGTTTAAGCTCCTTTTTTTTAAATAATTGTGCCATTCTGTCTGTTCTGTTTTTTTTTTTTCTTTGGGCGCTGCTATGTTGAGTTGTCATCATTACAATGTGGTGTTGGTTACTATGGAGTAGGCCTCCAGAAATACTATACTTAACATAATCAACAATATAAAGCAACAATATAAAAAGCAGCGCATCAGACATGTAATTACACAAGTTTGCAGATATCATCAAAAAAGAACTTTACGTGCAAATGTGTTTAGGTCTTATGCTTTAGATTCCCTAGCTTCTGACTCTGCTTTGTCTCCTTACTTTTATTCTTTGATTAGTGTTTTGGGAGTGACAAACAATAGGACAGATCTCTGGTTTTGACTGGCTTCAGTTTACATTTCCTTTCCTGGTCATCTCCATTTCTCAATCCGCCTTTCTTAGGGCAAGGTATAATAGTGGGGTAGATTTGTGAGAACATTCTGCCCCAGTATTTGACTACTTGGTGTTGTTGTTGATTCTGTTAGGTGTGGATGAGGAATTCCAACAAGTGTGTATCTCAGTTTCTTTCCTGTTTGTGATTTTCACCAAGTTATCAAGGCGCAGTTGAAATTTTAACACTTGTGTGTCTGCTATATGCAAATAATGTTGTTCTCCAGGGGTCATCAGGCTTTGACCTCCAGCAACAGAGTGTCATGCAATTAGGATAGGAACTGGAGGAAATGTAAGTACTATGGGGTCTCGTTTTAAAAATAGCGATTAAAGTAACTGCAAGTTCATCAGTTGCAGTTTTGCAGATGGTGTACCAGAGTGAGATGATGAACCAGAAGTTAATACACAGATGAAGATTTCAGTTTACCAGTAATATTATATCTCCATCAATGTCTATGGTTGCCTAAGTTGGCTAGTAACTGAAGGGATGAGATCACAAGTGGATTAAACAAGATTCCATCACAGGGTTCTGGGTCTTACTCTGTATGGTAGGGTGAGGGATTGAACAATGCAGGAGAACTTTGAAGGCCTTTGAAGTTTAAGTACTGATTCTCTGAAATGACAGAAGGTAGTGTAAACAATTAATTTAATATTAGTATTTTTGTATTAGTATACTGCTGCTGGATTATGTGAATTTCCCCTTGGGATTAATAAAGTATCTATCTATCTATCTATCTATCTATCTATCTATCTATCTATTAGGGCATGTAGTTAGAACGACCAAGGCACCCTCCCACATGGAAGTGACCCAGGACATGCTGAAGCCAGGACATACAAAGACAAATGATAGTCTAACCTAGAGCAGCATTCAGAGTTGTGTGAAAGCATTGTGGGGGTTTCACTTAAGAACTTAATATCCATTAAAGCGGCAAATATCAATTTCGTATTTACTGTACTTATCTATTAATTTTTAACATTCAGACTTATGAGTGTGCTAGTCAGTCCAGTGTTGGTTCCTGCCTTATGCCTGATGATGCCATGATAAGCTCATAAAGTCCAGTCCTTGGGACACTGAACCGAATATGCCACTTAAGAAAATGATTGGATGGATGGACTTATGTATTTTGTGTAATGCGCTGAACTGAGGCTTTCATGTAGGGGAAAAATGCTACATGCAGATGTTTAAACACCAGTTTGCCACCGCGAAAAAGAGGCATAGAAGTCATCTATACATAGGTATCTACTCTAGATGTTTTGTATGTTTTTGCATATTCAACCCTATGTAGTAAAATGTTAAGATGAATGACAAAACTAAACAACTAAAGTTCTAACCCAGTTTCAGTGATTGATAATATATAATGGCAAATAATATTGCTATCCTTTACTGTCCTGTACTGTCCCTGGATTAAATGTGGAAAAAGACATAATGTTTAGGATTTTTTTGTCTATGATTAAAAAAAGTTGCATACCTCTTGCAAATGCCAGTTTTAGAACCAGGTAAATCAGTTTTGTTTTATTTTTGGATTGTGTTTATTCTATTTTTCTATTGTTGATCATTTTCATCATTAGTTTCACTGATAGCATTTTGTTACCATTTTACAACTTTGTTTTATCACTGATGGAGATATTATGTGAGTAATTTTAATGGGTACTGCCATTTTGTCTGTATGTATCTGCGTGGTTTGCTGGTCATGTGTTACCTGCATAGCATGATGCTTAATATGTCAACTTGCAGACTATTACAGATGACTACACATAGTAAAGCACAATTAAATGTACATCTTGGTTCAGGTTAGTAATTACATTTACAGTACTTATTTGGTTGACACCTATATCCAAGGTGACTTACAACATTTGAGATACAATTTATTAAATTTGTTTTGTTTTTTTTTAATTTAGGATTTACTGCGTACCAGCCCCTGGCTTTTCCAAAGAACCCTTTCTTCATAAAAAAAAAATAGTTTAATCTCTGCCACTCAATTTGCATGGACTCTCTTCTGTCCAATATGAAAATTAAATCCTGAAATTATTCAATCACAATTACCCTGTAGTTTAACGTTTTGTTTTTTACGCTCTGTTGTTTTCTGAACCCCAATGTTGGGTTTTATGTTTCCTTTCATGTCATCTGAGGACTTAGTTTCAGATTCTCCAATATGGCTTCAGGGGAACTTTCTCAGATACAAAACAGTGCTATCAATTTAACACTCTCATACAAAACTGAAAGCTGTTAATTTACCTCTCCATTAATTTTCTAGGCCCCAGTTTAACCACAGCATAGTTGTTTTAAAATCAGACACAGAAAATAACCAACATGAGTCAATTATTGGACTGCTTCTTTCATACACCACACTCACTGGAAACAGGCCGTTTTAGATTTGTCAATCAATTTAAATAAGCAACGTGCAAGTTCTTGGAATTATGTAAAAACAAAACAGTAAAAACACAGTACAACCTCCAAAAATCAAATTACTGGTGATATTACCACAGATTTTAATCACAGTAAAATAAGAATAAATATATATATTTTTTTATTATTTATTTCTATCTTTTGGATTTTATTGATTTTATTAAAATCACATAACATTCCATACAAGCAAGTCAGGTTTAACAAAACTAGTTTTGAAACAAATCAACCCCCACCCCTGAGAAAGAGAGCTAGGCCAGCAGAGTAAAACTTTAAACTAGTAAAAATATGTAAATAGATAAATTAATAAAGGAATAAAAAAATATAATAAAAAAGAGGGGAGAGAATCCGCTTCCTCAATTTACATGCTTATAATATGTTAGTTTATGTTAGTATGGTAGTTTAACATATTTCTGAAGGAGATGTAGCCTGTATTTGTTTTGAGGCACAATATAAAGAAAATAAGAGAGATGAAGATCGGGTGTAGACCTCGTTAAGTAAAGCAGATATTTTACAATCAATACACTTACTGTCATGAAGAGAAAAAGGTGACTTTCACAGTGCTGTCATATTAGACAAATGCTCTGTACACGTGACAGTACTGCTACAAATGCTTGCGTTGTAATTCAGGTCGTACAACAGCTAAACTCAGTGGTGATTTCATCTTTTCTTATTACATTAGTGTAAAGAATGCCATTACTCTACATTTGCAGTGTATGTGACCGGTAGTTCTCATATTATAATTATCAAAACATCACATTTCACAGAATAATCTGTTTATTTTGAAAAATCAAAATAAGCATACTGGATATAACCTGCATGTAGTTATAAGAAGCATAAATAACAGGACTGAACATATGTCATTGGAGTCAATCAGAGCTGCATTATTACACTTTACATTTGGAACCTTGATAGAATTTGTTTTCTTTCTTTTTTTTTTACACATCTTGCTTTCATATTACAATAATACTAATACTGTTTATAAAAGAAGCAAAGACAGAAGACAGGTACACTACTGGTCAAAAGCTTTAGACCACATCAGTTTTTTTCAGGTTTTATACAAATAAGTGCAGTTTAATGTCTTAATGTTTCCTGAAATTAAGGCATAGGACAAATAAACAATAGCAAATAAAAAAAATAAGTAAAGGAATCATTAGGGGTAAAAAACTTTATTCATATTTTTGATTCATCAAAGTAGCCCCCTTTTCCTTATAATACAGCCAAACTGTGGTATCCCTTTTGATTCAGAATGCCATTCACTCTGTGCAAGTCACCAACTATGCCTCCACCAAAAGAACACAGACCATCACACTTCCTCCTCCATGTATGACAGTTGGTGTCACATACTGAAGAACCATCCTTTCACCAACTTGACGGCGTACAAACACTACATGATGAACCGAAGAAATCAAATTTTGATTCATCGGTCTATAAGACTTTCTTCCAGTCAGCAGTAGTTCACAGCTGGTATTTCAAGTCCCTGTTTTGTTCTTTAAGGAATGGCTTTCTTACTGCCTGTTAAACCTGCAGCACAAAGGCTCCTCTTCAAAGAAGAAACTGAGACTTGCTTTTTTTGACCACTGTTAAGTTGTCCTTGAAGCTGTTCTGCTATGAGGTGCCCATCATGCAAGCTGATGACCCTCAGAAACATGTATTCTGATTGGGTTGTGACTTTGGGTCTGCCAGATCTCTTCTTATCAGAGTTTCTTCCAGTTTCCAATTGACTTTGGATTGTTTAGGACACCGTACTAATTGACACTTTTATTTGTTTTAACAATTTCTCTAAATGAAAGGCCAATACTTCTAATGGTAATAATGTTCAATCTTATTGCATTTGTTAGTTGCCATTATCACTTTCTACAGTGTAATATTGTCCAAGTAGTACTTCAGAGGGTGTAGTAACACAGTCTGTTCCAAATGACTGACAGACAGAGGGCTTTTAAGTAATCAACAGAGGTTGGGACACCTGTGCAAACTGTTTGCTTCAACATGCAAGGCTTAATTCACTTTCATTGATATTTTTCAGTTTTTGCTAAGCTAAAGTTTAAATTGAAACCTCTGGCAGTTTATTGCTTACCTTTTCACCATTTTAGGTCGTTCATTACATTTCAACGGATTCAATTTTAAGAAAAACTGAAAACACTGAGGCATTCTAAAACCTTTGACTGGTAGTGTATATATTTTGCAATGTTTCATTTTGCTGTAAGCGTAAAACTGAGATATATTTTTAAATATTTTATTAGAAGACCTGTCTAGTGGTTCAGGCAATGGACTGTGAACTAGAAGATTTACGGTTCAATCCCCACCATTGATTCACTTTTTGACTCTCATTAAACAATTGCCTTGACTGCAATTCAAATGTACAATATAATTATCTATGTGGTCAGTATAGGAAGGAGTTATATAAAATAAAGTTATACTGAGTAAATAAAAATAATACAGTTAAATAAATAATAAATATAGTTAAATAGACAGTAAATACAGTAATAAAGTTATGCTACTAGACAGATAGATAGAAAATATGAGTTTCCCAATCGGAAGTTTTATATGAAAGCCCTTTGAAGAGGTAGCATCATGTAGAAAAGTTTGGAGAAGAAAATTCTGCAAGCTGGGACATAATGCTCACAACCCCAGTCAATAATATAAAATTTAGAAAATAATAACTTGGTCAGCTAAAAATGGCATTTTTAGGGTGAAACTGTATCCAGAGCGGTGTTTCTCTACCACTTCGTTATAAGTTGCTATTGTTTATAGTGGTTGTGGTTTGCAGTGGCTCATGCTTGATCTCCCCCACAGTTGATCAAGCTTGATTAATCAAGGGTGAACCCCCAGTTCCAACAATCGCACCAAATCCCCTTCTGTGCCCTGCGCACTAATAGTCATATTCAGTTCACCAAGAGGGGATTCTAAATGGATCGCAAAGACACTTACATGGAACAAAGAGGGCCGTGACAACAGAAAGGTTGAGAAATACTGATTGAGAGTGTGCAATACACTTTAAATATGTTTAGTTAGCTTGAAAGGTCTGCATTGTCATGGAAAACCTATGGGACCCAACTCAAGGTTATGTGGCACAGAGCCCAATTTAAGGGTTGTGAATGGATGTGGGGCCGTTAGATCTTATTCATACCGTCAGGAGTGGGCAGTAACAGAGTGGGTGAACCTTCGTGTTGGTGAAATGAGTAGAAATTTTCTGAAAAGAAAAGGACTTTTCTTGCATCTTTTAAAAAGATGCTTTATTTTCTGTGCTGAAACAGCTGTTATGTTAAAGCAGCTTGTCACATTACTTGGTTATTGAAAACGTACTTTGTCCACTAATGAGTTGTATTTGCTTAAGAATTACCTGAGAGTTTGTTAACATGATTAAGTAGAAAGTGTAATTAGCCTTGCTATGTTGTGAGTCTAAATGCAAAAGCTGTTTCTAAGTTATACAGATATGCTGTGCTGTTGGCACCCATTTATGATGTCAGAAGCTTGAGCTGATTTTGGAAACATGATTTTAGTATTATGAACTCTGGATGACGATACAAGCACACTTCTTAGAACGCCTGTTTCCTAGTTAAACAAGCATGTCTTATTATACCTCCTGACTTTAATGGCTGAAGCTTATTAGCACTTGAATGCATTTTTTGAAGACATTTAATTGTAAAAAAGGCAAAGGAAACAGGATGACCACATCATACCTAGATAAACTTTGTAAGATCAGTATAAAAGCTGAATAAAGAGAACATCAATAACATTTGAACAATCTGGACGAGAACAAGGAATTCAGCCCAGCAAAGCTTGTCAGTCCTTTCCACTTAATCCTTCCAAAATAATATCAAGTCTAGCTTTGAAGTTCCCTAAAGTTCTATTTTCTAACACACTATTTGGCAAATTAGAAGAAAGACACTAGGGTGGGGAAAGTCAATCCAAGAATGTTTTGATGTAATGCTGAAACCTCAAGCAATGTGAGAAATGGGCTGCCTGGAAAAACTAAACATCGAGCACCACCAAGTTGGATGATGTTCATACTTTATTTTGATTTTCTTTATGGTAAAAGAAAGGGTGACAGCAGTCAGTCCTGACAGTGTGATAACAATAAAGGATGTAAGACATTTTGTTAAGGGCTACCTAATAAAGACTATAAAGGGGAATACCTACAAACCTACCATGACAAAACACTTGGTAAAAACTGCTTCATGAAAAGTAAACTATCAATAATATTCTAATATTATTCAATACTGTTTCACTGTGAAAAGAAAAGAAGAAAACGATAGCAGGCATACTTCTTTTATGCCATGGCATCTCACTTTTTTAACTTAATTCTCAAATAAACTATGACATGCATTGTGCATAGAATCTTGTAAAGGTACAGTAGGTGAACTACTTGAAGTATATTTTTCTTTTTTTCCCTCTTGGTGATTCTGCTGTTTTAGGAATCCACATGAGGATATGTGGCCAATTCATGTGTCTTTTAGATAGAAAATGAGAATGCAGTTGTGAGCAGGATGGAGCTTTGGTTGGAGTTGGAGAAAGCCAGCAGAAGTGGGATTGTACTTTGTTGGGAGCAGCCAGAAGCAGGATTTGAAAAATCCATACTGTGAGGACCTCTAGTTTCCTGTTACTTTTCATGAAACAAATTAGAGCTTGTCTTTAATTGATTTTGTAGGAAGAAAATAGCAATGCAAAATTGACCTTGCATTTCTCTCAAAGTCCAACCAAAATTTGCAGTAACACAACAAAGTAGGAAGGTGAAACATCTCAAGTGGAAACTGTAACCCCCCACCCTTAACAACTAAATGCAACATTAGACAGGAATGGTGTAATGATACTGTTATTTATTTCAGTTTATATGTTTATGGGGTCATTATTGGCTGTAGGTTTAATGTTTATATGCTTTCTTGATATGTGGGACATAAGCTTTTTAAGGAAAGCAGCTGAAATTAATTTTACATTATAATCTTCCATAACATTTTAACATTCTTATGTGAAAAGGAGAATCAGTTGGTGGTAGTTTATCTCAAGGGTCATTCTAAAGCCTTTCATATTGTTCTGTTCCAATATACTGTACCTGAAAGAGTAGTTTAAGTCCTTCCAGTGACAGAATTCAAACACATAAAAAGGCAAAATGAAATCACTTTGAACTTTTCAAATAAATCATTAATTACTTCAAAAGCTAAATGGTGGTGAATATCAAACAAATAGAGCTAAACTCAGGAGACCACTGTGCAAGTAAAATAATGAAGACTAACTGATTCTTAAAAGAACTGAGTATACAGGGTAAGAAATGAAATAAGGCTAAAGAAAAAGAAGTGTACAGTTTAAATCAATATAATTTTAAATATAATCAAATTAGAATGTAAACTGCTGTATAATACAGGCAAATAATTTTAAGTTTGTTAAAATTTTGTTAAATAGCACCTGTTTAGTTCCAAATTTTAAGAATGATTAACTGATTTCAAATTTTGCTTTTTCTGTAATTAATTACAGAAAATTACAACCCAGCAACTTGAGTCTTATCTTAATGAAATATTTCAGTCTAGTGTTCATCTCAGTCGCAGCACAGATATGGCTGCAGCTCATACTGATGAAATAAAATAATGCAGTCATTCAGCTTTTAGATTTAAAGCACAGCTTTTAATATTATTGACCAGTATAATACACAGACTGGAGAATTTAATTGGGTTACTTCATCAAGCACTTATCTCATTGTTTTCAATATATGCACATGTCAATACACCTTACTAGCACGTTTAGATATGGTGTCCCTCAAGATTCAGGGCTCAGACTAACTTTTCTTGACCTGGATTAGCAGCAGAAAATGAATTGACAGATGGATGGATATTTTGCCATTAGGTGATGAAACTCTAAAGTACAGCATTGAATTTTGTTCATACACTCGAAAGACTGCATTTTTGAGAACTTTCACAGTTAATGTGAGCACCTTTTCTACAATCTAATGGAAGAAGAGGGACGCATTTTAATGAAGAGCAGGTAAATTTACTGATGTAACTTACTTAGATTTATGCATTTTTACTTTTGAACTTCTAGCAGTTCTTAATAGGCCCAACATCATGGTTTTATTTTAATCGCCATTAATTCTTTGATACCAGAGTTTTGAATTCAAAGGAAACTACAAATACCACATACTTATTTGTTACAGGCTTTATAACACCACTCTGTGATCATGAATTCAGTGATGTGGTTTCAGGGATTTGGGATGTTATGTTATTGCACAAATATTAATAGATAAATTCATGTTGCTCAGATCCAATGGCACCAGCAGGACCCCCTGCATCAACCTTTCCACTGTGGCTCAATATGAGAAATCCATGATCACAAATTTAGGTGTGACAATGGATTCTACTTTAAAACTTGATAGCCATGTGAATTCAGTGGTAAAATCGTGCTTTTTCCAGTTGAAGCAGCTGTCAAAAATCAAGCCTGTTTTGTCTAAACGCAACCTTTAAACAGTGATACATGCTTTTAAAACTTCTCGTCTAGATTACAGCAATGTGCTTCTTTTTGGAATTAGCCAGGCCTCTATTGCTCGCCTACAGCTAGTGCGATTTTTAACTGGTACAAGCAAGCAAGATCATATTACCCCAATTTTGGCTTCCCTTCACTGGCTTCCAGTTTGTTTTCAAATCCATTTTAAGATTCTTGTATTTGTTTTTAAATCCTTTAATGGTTGTACTCCATTTTATCTGTCAGAACTGCTGAACCTATATGTACCATCCCGCTCTCTGAGGTCAACAGACACAGATACTTTTACTTGTCCCTAAGACACAATGCAAAGTTAGAGGTGACTGGGCTTTTTCAGTTGCAGCTCCAAAACTCTGGAACGATTTGTCATTGCTTATTAGGCAGGCTCCTTCACTTACTGTCTTTAAATCTTATTTAAAAACAAACTTTTACTCCCTGGCCTTTGACCCTGTGTGAGATGTTGACTGGAACCATAGTTGAATATCTGTGTACTTTTTTATTATGAATTTCTTCAGCACTTATGTGTTTCTGTTTCTTTTACCTCTTTGGTTATTTTGTGTATTATATGTTAGGTTTTATTGTACAGCACTCTGGTCAGCCTAATGTTGTTTTTAAAGTGCTTTATAAATAAATAAATAAATAAATAAATATAAATATAAATATAAATATAAATGAAAAAGCTTGTACTTACCTAAACTATTATCACTGCTAGTTGGCCAGGAAGCAATACGATCCCTTAATTTTTTCTTCTTACAGGAATCATCTGACTTGACTGAGAGTTCGCCCTCTTCTTTTCTAATTTCACTCACTAGCTGCATGCGACATCTTGTAAAATCCTCAAAGGAAATTTTGCCCTGTTCATTGGCTCCAAGTTGATGCATTATCTCTGCTACAGAGTCCTCCATATTCAATTGTCGGCAAACCATAAGTAAGTCATTCCTGGAAATGGGAAAAATAAACGGCTTTACAACTTTTAGGGAAAAGGGGCCGACTGATTGAAAGCAAGAGTGATGTGATTTGCTGCACTTTACTCCACATAATACACTGAAAAAAAGAAAGCAAAAGGTGCTGCCTTTCTTGGATTAAAGGAGGTGTGAACAATATAACACATAAAGTAACAGGATTGCAGTCTATTTGTTAGTTAATACAGAACTCAAGTTATTGTGTTACATTTTTGATTATAAAGGTCTATGTCTCCCTTGAGACATAGAAATGAAGGTTAAGGAGGTAATGTATCTATCAGCTATTATTTCTACAGCTGCTCATTATAAATCACACTGCCACTAAAAAACATGTCTGCAGATTACAAAATAAGTGACAGAACTTTTAGAAAAAATTAGTCTGTCACTATAATTGCCTCTAAATAAACTTATGGCCAGAGAACCTGTTAAGGGGCTTTTAGTCACTGCCCACTGTGAAACAACATCTGGAAAAAACATTATGTGAAACAATTCAGCAGTTTTCTTGCCTACTGGATTTCCAAGCAGACGGCAATCTAATCTCCCCTAATCAGTCTTTTATTGAATATTAGCTGTTGAGTTTTATGCCTGCATATATGCTTAATATGTTCACTTTAATTACTCTGAGATTGAGTGATTATTTGCTCTACACTTTAAGCTAAACAGCCACTCCTTGAAATCTGAAGTGAAATGTAGAGTCCTTCTGTATTTAGCAGTAGAAGAATTCAGTACTCTCACTTCTACATTTCTAAACATATGGCATCAAGGGACACCTATACAAATGCAAATAGTAAACATCTTGATACAGCAATCATCCATCTTTTTACTCCAGGCTGAGGCACCATGAAAACTTTTCATTTTGCCTAAGGTAGCAAGATGTTAGCATCTCTGCACATACAGTTTGTTCTGAAACATCTACACAATTAAAGACCAATTGTGCAACTGTATGACGGAATGACTTATTCCATTAACTATTACATGGGAATGAATAACTTATGAGTGTTTCCAGAAAAGTACAGTACGTAGATGTTACATTTCATTTCCAATATGTATTGATACTTGTTTGCAAACTTTTCAAGGTACAACTATCCCAGTGTATGTAGTGTATATGCTCTATAAAACCACAAACAAAACAAAGTACAATCCTTTTGTCCATTGCCTATTTTCCCTTCACTGCTACTCATACTACATACACTCACCTAAAGGATTATTAGGAACACCTGTTCAATTTCTCATTAATGCAATTATCTAATAAACCAATCACATGGCAGTTGCTTCAATGCATTTAGGGGTGTGGTCCTGGTCAAGACAATCTCCTGAACTCCAAACTGAATGTCAGAATGGGAAAGAAAGGTGGTTTAAGCAATTTTGAGCGTGGCATGGTTGTTGGTGCCAGACGGGCCGGTCTGAGTATTTCACAATCTGCTCAGTTACTGGGATTTTCACGCACAACCATTTCTAGGGTTTACAAAGAATGGTGTGAAAAGGGAAAAACATCCAGTATGCGGCAGTCCTGTGGGCAAAAATGCCTTGTTGATGCTAGAGGTCAGAGGAGAATGGGCCAACTGATTCAAGCTGATGGAAGAGCAACTTTGACTGAAATAACCACTCGTTACCACAGCAAAGCATTTGTGAAGCCACAACACGCACAACCTTGAGGCAGATGGGCTACAACAGTGGAAGACCCCACCGGGTACCACTCATCTCCACTACAAATAGGAAAAAGAGGCTACAATTTGCACGAGCTCACCAAAATTGGACAGTTGAAGACTGGAAAAATGTTGCCTGGTCTGATGAGTCTCGATTTCTGTTGAGACATTCAAATGGTAGAGTCAGAATTTGGCGTAAACAGAATGAGAACATGGATCCATCATGCCTTGTTACCACTGTGCAGGCTGGTGGTGGTGGTGTAATGGTGTGGGGGATGTTTTTTTGGCACACTTTAGGCCCCTTGGTGCCAATTGGGCATCGTTTAAATGCCACGGGCTACCTGAGCATTGTTTCTGACCATGTCCATCCCTTCATGACCACCATGTACCCATCCTCTGATGGCTACTTCCAGCAGGATAATGCACCATGTCACAAAGCTCGAATCATTTCAAATTGGTTTCTTGAACATGACAATGAGTTCACTGTACTAAAATGGCCCCCACAGTCACCAGATCTCAACCCAATAGAGCATCTTTGGGATGTGGTGGAACGGGAGCTTCGTGCCCTGGATGTGCATCCCACAAATCTCCATCAACTGCAAGATGCTATCCTATCAATATGGGCCAACATTTCTAAAGAATGCTTTCAGCACCTTGTTGAATCAATGCCACGTAGAATTAAGGCAGTTCTGAAGGCGAAAGGGGGTCAAACACCGTATTAGTATGGTGTTCCTAATAATCCTTTAGGTGAGTGTACATTATACTTATACAGGACTTCCCCAACTTACAAAGTTATTCCATTTCTCAAAACCCCATCATAAGGTACATTTTTATAGCACATGCCCTAATTACCCTTAATTAAATTGAAAACATTTTTAAGCATTCTCTGGTCCCAACCATGATGCCCATTTTTATTCAGATAACACAAATATATTCTATATGAAAATTGACAGAATTTGTTTAATAATAGCATTAATCAGTTTAATGAATCTGTTTACCTACACTTTTTTGCTTTAAGTTTCACATTCAAAGAAATAGTCTTTTGATCTCTCTTGGCCTTTTCTAATTATTTCACAATCTTTTTTGAAGCCATATTGCTCAAGATAATGCAAGAAGAAATGTAACCAAAATAGATGACAAGTTGAGTGAACCACAGCATGTGACCGCACCTTACTGTAGCCTGCGAATCCAGCTGCACCCCATTTGGCAGGCTGCTACGAAGATAATCTCTGAGCCTCGAAGCATCTGGTAGCAGAGTCACAGTGCCATGAGTCAATAAATATTTAAGACAAAATGGCAGTGCAGTTTTAGGATGGAGGTCTTAGAAATGTGGATAGATAAGCAAACATCAAAGAGCAACGACAGAAGTACATCTCAATTGACCCTGACACTCCTTGGAATTTCCCAAAAACAACTGGAAAAAGTTGCTGATGACAGGAATGGACTGGGCTGGCTAGTCCCCCTGACCAGGATAACCCAATAGAGGATGGTAATAGTAAGTACATTAAAATAACATACTGCACCTTACAAAAGTAAGAAAATAAACTTTTTTGGGCAAAATGTCATACCTAATGTATTCCATGACTTTTCTTTAGGTTTTATGCTTTTTTAAAATATATAAAGGTCTTAGTATCTCAAACACATATTTATTAAAATATTGTTCTTACATCCAAAGTATTGCATTCGCCTCTACAAGGTAAATCCGTTAAAGCAAGCGATACAAACATTAAATGTGTTTAAACGATGTAAGGAGGAGCTTGCTTTCTAAAGAAAAGTGCTATTTATTATTTTACAAAGACTGCTACTTAACTCAAGTTTAAATGCTTTGTTGCATCCAAAATGCCTATAAAATGTATACTCAACTCAATCTGCTTTAATTGATATGTTGAGATGTTTACTCTGAACAGAGTGGAAGGCACTTCACAACTTGTTACGAATGGAATGCAGAAGCCAATAAAACACACCTCTTGTTTCAAGTAGGCAAACCCTGATTAAAAGAAAACATCTGGAGAAGCAATTAAAAAAAGAACATGCCTTTTCAAATGCTTAATGCCTGTTGCTGAAACCAAGACACTACTTAATTAAAACAAAGTTGGAGACAGGTTTCAGAAATGTTTAACAGGTCAGGTTTCACTAATGGAGAATGTTACATGCATAATTTTTTGTACTTTTCTGGTGCAAACAAATTTCCATTCGGGATAATAAAGTCTACCTAACCTAACCTAACCTAATGTCAAATGTAAGTATAAAACACATATTTTTAGTTGAAAAGCAGAAAGGTGCGAAAGTTATGAGCAGTCTGTATTCAGGTATGTATACTGTACATATTAACATATTTGAGGTTGGTGCTGGATGAAACACTGGTGGAGACTGAAAGAACACTATATTTACTGCACAAGGTGGCTGCAGTTTTTGTGTAAAATTGGAATCAGGAGATGTCACCGATACAACTATTTCAACTAAAGGGTCAGAACCAGAAAGACAAATATGTTAAGCAAACAGCAAAATATGTTAAGCAAATTCTAGTCAGAAAAACAGTGCAGAGAACTTCTAAAACCAAAATTAATTATAATTACATAACCAGAGCCAAAGTCAAAAAAGTAGGACAAAATTATATTTAAGAGGAATTTGGTGATAACAAAGGATGAATGCAAAGGTCTTTAGGGAGAATCCAAACTTGGACAACCAGGAAGCACTTGATTTGACCTTTATATCTTTGACCTGGTAATGTTATGCACTGTACACCTCCAGTTATGACCACCAAAAAGTAACTCTCAAAATCTTGGCGCCGTAAGAAAAACAAATTGGTGTTGTTGCGGAATGATGTTTATTTTTTACATTGTTAAAAATTTGTACAAGTACAAAAATCAAGATGACCGCTGTCATGGTTTTATAGTTATTTATGTATTTTATTGCTGTTTTTGAATTTTGTGTTTTATATTAATGTATTCTTTACATTAATTTTTATGTATCCCTGCTATGAGTTTGTGTTTTGTGGGTGGTTCCCCAAGAGGCGGGGCCACCTGCCTATCACCACAAAGGACTGCCCTTGGCCCTATAAAAAATTAAAAAACAAGCAGTCCCCTGATATTCATTGAATAAACTTGGCAGTTTTAGTGAGTTCTAAAGATTTATTGTGCTTTTTTGTGATTCCTGTATTTGTGATCTTCATGCACATGCTCTGTTTCCACATCATCCTTGCTGAATTTGTATTTTTGGAGCTTGTTTGCTTTTGGATTACCATTCAGGCAATGCCTACTACACCTTTTGTAGTTTTTGTTAAGAAGAGCATTTCTATAATAATTTTATTTATAAAGAACCTTCATCTGTCCTTTATGTATACAAGCCGGAGGTTGATGGAATCTTCCTTTTGTGTTGTCATTTTGCTAGAGTTTGTTGGGGCTTCATGCTAAGGAAATTCCAAGTTCATGGCAATCATGAGATTCCTTGACCTCTAGAACCCCAAAAAAAGTCTCAGAAATATTTGAGACCAAGGAGAAATAAAAAAAGTCAAAATGAAGACCCTGATCATGACAAACACTCCTTGCCATAGTTCAGAGGAAAAAAAATATGACTTGAGTTAGAGACTTACTGGCTTGGAGAAAGAGAAGCCAGATAACAAAAAAAAAAAAAAAAAAAAAAAACTGGTAATATGTAGGTTATATGTGATTTTAGAAAGTGAGAATATGAGGAAACCAACCAATCTAGTAGACATAGCATGTCCTTTATAGTCAGGGCCAGTGTGGCATTAGGATTTTGTTTTTGTCATCTTTGTCTGTCATAATTTATGTTCTTGTTTCACCACTCTCTAATTCTGGTTTATAAAAAAATGACAGTCATACCCACTTTCCAGCTTAACTAAACATTTTCTAGCTCCTCTAATGTATTCTTTTTGCTATCTGTATCTCAAATATATACAAATTTATTTTCAAATTTGAAACTGTCAGGCAACCAACATTCCTCAGGAAAATCTGAAAGATACTTAGCATTGATGCCATATTGGTCTTCTTAAGAACTACAAAGGTGATCTATATTGTGTTTTTATCTGTTAACTTACCATGATTAATATTGCCCAACTTCTTCTTGGTCATATGATGTTGACTCACTGGAATGCTGGGAGCTTTTACCCTGCTTGAAGGCATAGCACTGAATAAATGTAAAATACAAGCTGATTGATGTTGGTCTAATGTAACTAGAACCCTTAGTATAATTATTTGCTACACTGACATAACAATAAGCAGCTGATAGAATACATACATCCTCAGTTCAGTGTCCTTGAATAGGACACTCAGTTCCTGAGCAATTCAGATGTGATTGTATTCTGTAACAAGCTGACATACCCATCTTTGACAGGTAGAATAATCAACAGTATTTAATTTCGGAAATAAATAAATCAATATGTATTCCACTTTATAAAGCATATCAATATTATGTTAATGGAACATTACAATTAAATTGAAATAATAAATATACAGTTACTTATGTTAAAAGTAATCCGAGGCGAATAACTGTCAGCCTTCAAGTGAATGCATCTTTATAAACAACCTTTTTTGTTGCATTTCGTGGAGCGTATATAATCAAAGATCTGTTTGACGTCACCTGTTAGTAAGCAAAATAAAGCTGCACACGAAACAAAAACTCTGTTCTTAAATCAATGCCTGCAATTTTCAGTGTCTGACCTTGTAATTTTTATGGTCATAGCAAAGTAGACACAAATAATAAATTGCAGATGTTTAAAAAAAGAACAGAAAATTATTAGGAATCAGAGGTATTCTAAGGATGAAAATGATTTGACCTGCACCATCGCCTGTCAACATTTCAGTCTCTTTTATGTGGCTGCGAAGAGCTATAATTTTTAATGTACAATTTCAAATTGTTGTTTTGCAACTCCTGGCTTTCAGAATTCAGCATCAGACATTTTCTTCTGACATCAGCAGTTCTTGGATTTAAACTAGTTCTCATTCAAGAAAGCATATTATTTGAAAATAAATAAAAAAGGAAATGCAAGGAGTAAAACATACTGACTTCATTCACACAGATCATGAATTTCTAAATCTGACAAGGTGTACCCTCAGCAAAGATTTTTTAATTGTCAAAGTGAGTTTGCCCCCAGGAACAGTACTGAGGTAGTGCAATCTGTTTGTATACATTTTCTATTTGAGACTGAACACCTAAGAATATAATATGTTGCATAGCAAGATTTCACAAAGAAGTCGTGTTTGAGCCCTTCCTGTAGACAGTGCTCATGTTTTCCACGTGATCTAACCAGAATTTGGTGACCCTTTTATTATATCTGAATCTGCACTTCATTCTTGTAGCATCTTTTGGTTGAATGAATTGAAACAAAGATGAAATAATACCAACTACAATTAAAATAATAAATCATAAAACTGACAGAATGTGGAGATTTTGCAAAAGTGCTGCCTCTGCTATTGCCCTTAGGCACGGCTTATGTTTATATCAGTCATCATGCCCCTATTCAATGCCGATGGAAAAAATTGGCCACATGCAAAATGTACACAAGGAACTGACCTTTCATTAATTACTTCATTGCCAATTAAAACTGTCACTTTTAAGAAATAATAATAAGCAATGACCCCTCAATACATTGCCTACATTTTTCATGTGGAAAAATTGTGGTGTGCCATATTGGGTATGGCATCTTGAATTTTGAAAAAACTATTTCAGATTTCTAGTCTGTGACCCAGAAAAGTCCAAACTGATTGGTCAAAATCAGTTAATAAAGAAACAGTACCTACATTTTTCATGTGTCAAGAAGATGAAATCAGGGGGAGTGTGTGGGGGGTCCAGCATTTTAATCGTACCCTATCTTGTATGTATAGCCCTGCAGAGTAACATTTGCAATGTTTGGTCCAGATTGGACAAAGGGTTTAGATTTGTATAAGGGTCATACAGACAGAAATACTGTATATTTTATAAATATATAATTGTATACAGATTGTATAGATACTGTGGACGCTAGGGGCTCTGTTGCTCCGTGAAACCCACCAGACAGACGTCCAAGATACACGTGTAAAAGCACTAAGAAGAATTTTTAATATTTCTCTTCAATAAAGTGCACAAAACACCACACTTGCCACAATTCACAAATATCCAATAATCATCCATCCATCCATTTTCCAACACGTTGAATCCTAACACAGGGTCACGGGGGTCTGCTGGAGCCAATCCCAGGGCGCAAGGCAGGAACCAATCCCGGGCAGGGCACCAACCCACCGCAGGACACACACACCCACACTCACACACCAAGCACACACTAGGGACAATTTAGAATCGCCAATCCACCTAACCTGCATGTCTTTGGACTGTGGGAGGAAACCCACGCAGACACGGGGAGAACATGCAAACTCCACACAGGGAGGACCCGGGAAGAGAACCCGGGTCTCCTAACTGCGAGGCAGCAGCGCTACCACTGCGCCACCGTGCCGCCCATCCAATAATCAGTAAGTACAACAATCCAATCCTCCACACCCAGCAGCTCCATCAAACACCCTCCCAACTCCAGTGCTCTTTGCTGGGTCTCGACCAGTCCTTTAAATATTCCTCGACCCGGAAGTGTTCCTCCTCTTCTTCGAGGTCACACAACACATCATCAGTTCTCAAGTAGCCCGGAAGTACTGCAGGCTTCCATCCTCGTAACTCCGAAGTACTTCCGGGTTGTAGTAAGAGTAGGAGTTCCCAGGTTCTTTGTGAGCTCCCCCTGGCAGCACCCACGGCACCCAACAGGGCTGAGGAAATGGACTCCATGACGCAGGATGCCCTGAGGGAATCCAGAGAACCATTACCATCCAGGGGAGGTGCCACCTAGCGTCCCGGGGGAGGCAGTGTCCTGAAAAGGCTACTCTTCTCCCTTCTTCCCATTCTAGGACATTCCAGCTGGACTGAGCCGCCGGCTGTCCATCACAATACTTAAATATACAGACATTTATATACAGTACATTATGTGTATGTGTAAATAAATATATATTTTATTTATATACAGTATATTGTGAAGGACAGCTGGTGTGCACAGAGCATTATCTCTAGACTGCAGCCCCCCTGGGTGCAGCATTGGACATGGAATTATTCAACTTAGCCCTGCTGGGTTCCATGGGTGCCACCAGGAGGTGCTTCAGGGACTGGGGAGCCCTACTTCATGTGGTTTCCATCTCACCCGGAAGAGCTTTCGGACCATGTATGTGGAAGACCGAAGTACTCCTGAGTGGGAGATAAAAGGATATGCCTGCCTCACAAGGACGAGCCAGAGTCAGGTGGAAGGTGGACAAAGTTTGCATAGAGCAGGCTGTGACCAGTGAAAGACAGAGAGAGAAGACAAAGAGTTGCTTTACTGTGCTATAAAGTGATTATACTTATGGCAGTGGTGGTGGGAAAGACTCTTTGGGCTTTTTACCTTGTGTCTGTGCCTGTTTGTGTTGGGTGTTTGGGGAGCTGGAGTGCCCCGTGGTGTACACAATATATACAACCCTAAATCAGAAAAAGTTGGGATGGTATGGAAAATGCAAATACAAAAAAAAAAAAACGCAGTGATTCTTAAAATTACTTTGACTTTTATGTCACTGCAGATAGTATGAACCCAAAATATTTCATGTTTTGTCTGGTCAACTTCATTTAATATTAATATACATCCATTCCTGCATTTCAAGCCTGTACACATTCCAAAAAGAGTTGGGACGGTAAAGCATTCACCACTTTGTAATGCTGTCATTCCTTCTCACAACGCTTAAAACACGTTTTGGTATTGAGGATACCAAGCAATTAAGTGTTTCAGGTGTTCTTTTGTCCCTCTCTTCTTGCAAATACATCTTAAGGGGTGCAACAGTATGAGGTCATCATTGATGGATTTTTCGTTTCAAAATTCAGAACAGCAGGCAGGCCAGTTCAGTATCCGTACCCTCTTCTTTCATAGGCATGCTTTTGTAATGTGTGCAGAATGTAGTTTTGCATTGTCTTGTGGAAAAATGCATAGAAGGTCCCTGGAAAAGATGTCATTTTGAAGGCAGCATACTGTATGTTGCTCCCAAAATCTTAATGTACTTTTCTGAATTAATTCTGCCATCACAGAAGTATAAATTACCTTTGCCAAGGACAGTGACACAACCCTATACCAAGACAGACACTGGCTTTTGGACTTGTTTCTGATAACAGTCTGGATGTCCTTTTCGTCTTTGGTCACACGGCATCCATTTTTCCAAAGAAGATCTAGAATACTGATTTATTTGACCACAGTACATGTTTTCACTGTGTGATGACCCATTCCAGACGCCTCTGAGCCCAGAGAAGTTGACGCTACTTCTAGAAATGGTTAACATAAGGTTTCTTTTATGCACAGTAAAGTTTTCAGTAGCATTGGTGAATGTAACTCCGTATTGTAGTGCTTGATAAGCGTTTGCCAAAGTAATCCTTTGCCCATGTGGTTATATCAGCTATTGATGACTGACGGTTTTTGATGAGATTATAGGTGCTCTGCTGAGGCTTGCACCCTTGCCCTTTACGCACTGAAATTCATCCAGATTCCTTAAATCGTTTAATGATATTATGCACTGTAGAGGGAGAAATATGCAAATCCCTTTCAGTCTTTCTTTGAAGCACATTGTTTTTAAACATTTAATAATTTTCTCACACATTTGTTGACAAACTGGAGATCCTCTGCTTATCTTTGCTCCTTAAAGACTCAGCCTTTCGTGGATACTGCTTTTGTACCAAATCATGATTACAATCACCTGTTGACAACACCTGTTTAAAATTACATCAATATTTAATTATTTTGCCTAATTACTGGACCTAATTTGCCCCCATCGCAACATTTTTTGAAATGTGTTACAAGACTGAAATGCAGGAATGGATGTATATTAACAAATAAAATGAAGTTGATTAGACAAAACATGAAATATCTTGGGTTTATACTGTTTGCAATGAAATACAAGTCAAAGTAACTTTAAAAAACACTGCTTTTTCATTTGCATTTTCCGCACCATCCCAACTTGTTTTGATTTGGGGTTGTTTATGTATATATAAACTGCTCAAAAAAATTAAAGGAACACTTTGAAAACACATCAGATCTCAATGGGAAAAAAATCATGCTGGATATCTATACTGATATGGACTGGGTAATGTGTGAGGAATGAAAAGATGTCTCAGAGTTCGATGGAAATTAAAATGATCAACCTATGGAGGGCTGAATTCAAAGACACCCCGAAAATCAAAGTAAAAAAATGATGTGGCAGGTTAGTCCATTTTGCCAAAATTTCATTGCAGCAACTCAAAATCGTACTCAGTAATTTGTATGGCCCTCAGGTGCTTGTATGCATGCCTGACAACGTTGGGGCATGCTCCTAATGAGACAACGGATAGTGTCCTGGGGGATCTCATTCCAGATATGGACAAGGGCATCATTGAGCTCCTGGACAGTTTAACCTGGTGGCGTCGGATGAAACGAAACATAATGTCCCAGTGGTGTTCTATTCAATTTAGGTCAGGTGAGCATGGGGGCCAGTCAATCGATTTCTTCATCCTCCAGAAACTGCCTGCATACTCTGCATACTCCACATGAGGCCAGGCATTGTCATACACCAGCATAGGATCTGACAATGGGTCAGAGGATTTCATCCCGATACTTAATGGCAGTCACGGTGCCATTGTCTAGCCTGTAGAGGTCTGTGCGTCCCTCCTTGGATATGCCTCCCTAGACCATTACTGACCCACCACCAAACCTGTCATGCTAAATGATGTTACTGGCAGCATAACATTCTCTACGGCTTCTCCAGACCCTTTCACATCTGTCACATATGCTCAGGATGAACCTGCTGTCATCTGTGAAAAGCAAAGGGCGCCAGTAATGCACCTGCCAATTCTGGCATTCTATGGCAAATGCCAATTGAGCTCCACGTTACCAGGCAGTGAGCACAGGTCCCGCTAGAGGACATTGGACCCTCAGGCCACGCTCATGAAGTCTGTTTCTGATTGTTTGGTCAGAGACATTCACACCAGTGGCCTGCTGGAGGTCATTTTGTAGGGCTCTGGCAGTGCTCATCCTGTACCTCCTTGCCCAAAGGAGCAGATACCAGTCCTGCTGATGGGTTAAGGACCTTCTATGGCCTGTCCAGCTCTCCTAGAGTAACTGCCTGTCCCCTGGAATCTCCTACATGCCCTTGAGACTGTGCTGGGAGACACAGCAAACCCTCTGGCAATAGCATGTATTGATGTGTCATCCCGGAGAAGTTGGACTACCTGTGCAACCTGTGTATATATACTGCTAAAAACATTAAAGGAACCCTTTTTAATCACAGTATAGCATCAAGTCAATGAAACTTCTGGGATATTGAGCTAGTCAGTTAAGTAGCAGAGGGTGTTGATAATCAGTTTCAGATGCTTTGGTGTTAATGAAATTAACAACAGGTGCACTAGAGGGGCATTGTTCCCTCCTCATCTTTTCTGACTGTTTTTTCATTAGCCCTACAGAGGGTCCAGGTATAATTTCAATTATTATTATTATTATTATTATTATTATCATTATCATCTTTGGAATGAAGCAATCACATTAGTATCGGAAAAACAATCAAACATCATCATGTTTCCAAGAAAACTACAAAATTTCATGAGTGCCATTTTGCGGCTCGAGGCGTTGTCAAATCATGACAGCATTCATTCTCAAACATGAACTGCTACTCCTAGCTTGGGAGTAGGTGTGGGACACATTATAAATATTTCTTATGTCCTACTCTGATTGGGACAAATTCATATTCTAGTCACACTTTTAGTGCAGTTCCTAGGAGTAATTCCAAGCTGTTTGATAAATACGGGCATAGATGTTAATCCATTAGAGAATTTGTGGCTAGACTTGAAAATGGCTGTTCACTCCCGATTCCCATGCAGTCACCAAGAGATTGAACAGTTTTGCAAAGAAGGATGAGGAAAAATTGCAGTCTCCAAATGTGTAAATTTGATTCATAGAAGCAAGGCTGGATTGGCTGCCAAAAAGGGATGTAATAAACACTGTCCTAAAGAAGGTGAATACTTGAGTGATTAATTCTTCTGTGTTTTATGGTTGTAATTAATTTAGTTCATATTGCAGAGATCTGCTTCCACTTTGACGTTAAAGAGTCTTATTCTGCTGATTAGTGTCAAAAAAGCAAAATTAAATCCACTGTGATTCAAATAACATAACAACAAAATCTGAAAACTTTCAAGTGGATAAATACGTTTTATAGGCAGTGTATCTATAAAAAACATACAGTACTGTATATACAGTATATATGTGTGAACATGTCATTAATTAATACTGTATAAATATGTTTGAAGCTTTGTTGCTTTCATCATTATTTGAATGTTAAAGCCTAGATCATATAGTTTAATTTGCTATACAGCAGTGCCTGGTATATTTTTAATTTGTGGAGTTAATTCCAAGCATGTAAAGGTGGTAATAAATATGTGAAAATAACATAAAACATGTTCCTAATGCACATTTCAACTCTTAACAAGTAGTGTCTTTAAGTAGACTCATTAAATTGAAGTCTGTTAATTAACACTCCGCTGTTAAAACAGCAGTTAATTATAGTTGCAGACTGGGACTTGCAGGCTACAGGAGACTACAGTGGATCTTTTGATGTTATAATGCTAATTAGCGGCAAAATAAAGAATGCATGCTTGGGCAAGTGTGCATTTGTATATTAAGTTATACAGATGAAAATGTAAGAGTTTAATATTCATTTAATATTTCTATTAGGACAATAAGGCTTTTTGATGCTTTGTAAGTCTGTCAAAGTTTGCACATATGATAAATCTCTTAATAAACTGAAGTAGGACAGAACAACACTGCAAACAATGTATATTTGACAAGCTTTCATTATACATTAGTACAGAGTTTTGTTAATTGCTGTCTTTTGGTCTGGTCCTGCTGTATGCCTGGTGTGAATGCTATCTAGTCTGGCCAATTTTAAACTCAATTTTAAACTCAATTTTCAAGTCTCAAAATGGAGAGATGGATGCTTAGCAATCCAGCAACTCAAAAACAAAGTTAAGTATTTACAGAAAGGTTTTGAAATGTATTAGAAAACATAGATCCAACCTATAATGTCGTTTAATACAAATTATAACAGTCAGTCGATACATTTAATAAATGATTCATCACAATCAGTTTAACTTGCTGCTTCCAGTCTGATAGTTAATTTCAGTAAAAAAAAAAAAATCTGAAGATGGTGGCATGGTGACTTTACTGGTTAAAATCTCTACATAAAAAGTGTGACCTCCTCTACAGTAGTTTAGCATAGTAATAAATGAGTTCATTGAGTCCAGTGAGATAAGACTTTATAGGGTGCATGAATTAACTAACCTTTGCCAGATTTACAAGGAGGCAGCACCTTAAGCCTTCAGAGAGCCTGAAACTGATGATTTTTTTCTCGGGGCACTCAGAGTTCTTCAAGAGTGATTCCAAAAATGTGAACTGTGTGTCCAAGTATGTATGTATGTATGTATGCTTGAAGGTGTTCTGCGATGGTAATGGCACCCTATGTATGGATGATTGCTGCCTTGTGCCATGATTCATGCTTGTAACCTCACATCAGAAGTAGCTTGCAATGATATCTTGGGAAAAACTCAAAATGACTATTTCTTATTCTTTTAAGCAAAGGAATATGTTAACAAAAAGAATGATTATTGGAACAGTTGAGTATGAAACTAAAAGCATCAAAATCAAATTAGCTGTAGACACTATATCTGATCTACTGAGTAATCAGTGGTGTCTGAAAATATTATCATTTAATACTAGTAGCCACCAATCAAAAATTACAGGCAAAACCAAATGTAAATATTATACCCATTCGTCCAATTACTGAACTCCTTTCCTTTTTTTTTTGGAGAAGAAGGACTAAGAGTGAGCAATTTAGGCAAAAATCTATATCATGATATAAATAAAAATTCAGACATTTCCAACAACTATAATGTATTTATATGTACTTTTCAGACTGAAACTTTTTTTTTTTATAAATATTGAATGTATTAATGATTAACTGTGGACATGGGCATGTCTCTTAAACTTCATAATACTTAATGTTCTGCTACTCAAATGGATTTGATAGCAGGTATTCAACTCTCTTTGTTATAATTTGATATTGAGTATGTTTGCAATTTGCATTTACTTCAAGCTTTACATTTTTTTAGGATCATTGTTATTCATTTCCTAATGTTTGAAACTATAAACTATGTTTAAGCGCTATTCATTTAGTTTTGCTTTTATGCTGAATTTTCCCATGATGCCATCTTCCTTTTATTATTGGGAACTCCCATTTTGTATAATTGTTGCCATGACACTGCGACCTGTCTCTGAGGGCAGGAAGTCACACATGATGATGTCATTGACACCGCGGTATAAATGTCTGCACCACGGTTAGTACATCGTCCAAAACTGTGGATACTTTCTCAAAGACTTCCACTGTACGTTTTTAAAGTTCTTTTGGTTTTTGACTTCTGGTACGATTATTTTTGGTTATGTATTGGGCTTGTTTGAATGATCACCTGATTTCGGAGTTCTGACTCTCTTATTTCTTTTGACTACAATTCCTGTATTGCTCCTTTTTCTACTTTCTCACTCACATGCTCACTCACACCGTAACCAATCAAGTATAGTACAGGACATGTCTTCCTCCTGTCCTAGATTCCTGTTTGCATTGACTCACTAATCAGCTTTAAATGTCCTTTATTCTGGGTAATATTCTTAAACAGGCAGGCTCCATTAATAAAACCAGTTCACTTACAAGTCAATAAACAAAGACATTACCTTTAAGACACTAATTTATCCCATTTCTTTTGTGTTTTATGTTTAAACATGTTTAAAAGTTTTCCTCTCATTTGTAGCATACTGGTAAAATGCTTTTAATTTCTAATTCCATTCCTGTATAGCACTTACTCCTTGCAAAAGAACTTTCATCAGGGCATCTAACAGGAAATCAGACCATCATAGTCTTCCTTCAAGGACACACCTGCATTCATATATACAGCCAACATAACTCCCATGTCTGTAACATTCAGAAAGATAATGCAAGCCCCACTGAAAGACTCTCAGGGAAAGTTGAAGAACATAAAAACTAAATGCAGAAATGCCAAGTTAGGGATTGAAATCAGCCTATGAATCAAATTAATATTTCATGCTTTCTTTCCTCAAGTTTTAATCCTGAATTATACAAAACCTTGAAGAGAATAAAATTTAAACTAGTACAAACTAAGCAATTTAATTTAAGTGTTTTACATAACACGAAAGAAGGGAAAAAAGATGACCTTGCAAATATCTATAAACTCTTTACATGGCCATCAGGTTTCTCAGGTAGCATGCTGTTGGCCATCAGATAAAGAGGCAAGCTTGCGATTCTTGAGAAATGTGAATCAGTGCCGAAAAGTTGTCACGCAGTTGTGCAATTTAACATCCCAAGCAAAATCTTGTCATGTAAATTGACATACTCTGTTGATTAGATAAGCAACTGAAGTCATCAAGTTTAACATTCCCTCCAACTACAAGTTTTGCAATGTGACATCGTCTTTACTGGGCAGAAAGAAAATAAATGTGAAACAAAGTTAGTTATTCATAGATACATAAACTACAAAGTTCAATCTTATTCCATGTTGGAAAGACTTTGTGTGCCACCTTAATGCCAGTCACAACAGTAGTTATTCATGTACTTTATAACTGCCATAATATGCAATGCTAGATGCCAATGAAAATGTTCACTTTTAGAATGACTATAGGAAACTATTAGTTTAAAGCGTATGTGCTTCTGTGGACTGCCAGAATCATATCACCTCTCCAGTTTTATGACATTTTAAGGAACTTGTGTGTTCCGTTATCAAATTCCGACAATTGGTGAAACCAAGAACACCTTTCTTAAGACACTACATTCAAATGATCAAAAAAGACTTGTTAACTCCATTTAGGAGTCATTCTATTTATCAGCCATGGGTTAATTAAAAGTGAAAGTCTTTAAAAAACCTTCTGAAATTCACATCAAGCAGGATTTCATGTCATTAGCCAGGATAAAATTAAATAAATGAAATGATTTATGACATTTCATATTAGTCAAAACGTGGAACTGTTTTACACAGTGATCTAAAATGATCCATCAATCCATCTTCTAAGCATGCTTCTTCAGTAGTGAGACACATTAGCAGCAATCAGGAAGCAGACTTGAATGGAATGCCAATTCATTAGCAGACTAGCCTCTGATAAGAACCCTATGACGTCTAACAAGTAAAACAGTTATCTGACACTGTTTTTTATTTTGCATGTGTTTCCTTTTGGCACAGACACTCTAACTACAAATTTTTAAGTTTCAAATATAACAAAACAACACCCTCAATGTCCACATATCAAGACTCTCCCAAGTTGTAGCTTATGTGTAAGTGTAAATTCTCTTAAACTTTAATATAATGTTTAATCCAGTAAAACAAAAATATCATTATGTTAAGAGCACCATAAAGGTGGGCAATTTAAGTTTCATTATGTAAATCTGGGTGTTAAATAATTATTACCAAATATTTACAAGTCCTCAGGTACTTAACATATTGAACCAAAGATCTTAAGTAAAATATATTCTAAATGTATTTTGCAAGTGGGAGAGATTTTAAAGGTTTTATGTTTGGGAGTAGCCATGACCATAAGCAAGGTCAGGGCATTAAAATCATAATATATCTTTCTTCATGCTGCTAAGACTGAATCAAAAGTCATGAAACAAAACACAGGTCAAAGCCAACATTTTTCCCCCTAATCGCGTGCTTTCTTTCCTGTTTCTTAAGTACTGCCAAAGTTCAGATGCCTTGCTGTTCATGCTGCCTTCTTTTATAGTGCATAAGTGTGTCATTAACCAAAAATTTTGATTCTTATTAATAAATACAAGAATCTGCCAAAAAAATAAAAACAAGAACTAAAAACGCATAACGTGTTACAACGAAAAAAACTGTAACCCTTAGAATTTACATACTAATGTTCTTAAGGTCGCCTTAAGACAAATTAGTCAAGTATGCATTAATAAACAAACTTTTAAAAAAGGCAGAAAAAGCAGTCCACATGCTTTGTATTATAAGTAAATAATGAAAGGTAGAGTGTTTCTCACTCATAAGGTTTTAATTAAATACACTTTTGCCTTCAACTTAAAACTGAAACATAAACCAGAACTTAAAACTGATTAAATCTATTAAATAGTAGCTCTAATAGTGACATTAACTTTGTTTACTCCTTTACTTTAACACTGTAAAAAAGAAGAAGGATGAAACAAAATAAAAACATTTTTGGAATGAAATAACACTGCACAACCAAATAAAGGAAACT
The DNA here is from genome assembly GCA_026402145.1 of Polypterus bichir lapradei. NCBI lineage: Eukaryota > Metazoa > Chordata > Cladistia > Polypteriformes > Polypteridae > Polypterus > Polypterus bichir. The sequence goes on from JANRMT010062836.1 coordinate 3,762,199, forward strand.
AGAAATTTGTGTCATTATTAAAATTACAGTCATATCACTGCCAAGCAAGGGACACACCACTCAAAGCCTACTGGCATCAGGAAAGGAGTTGATTTGCAACTCTGTAATATATAACATAGTTTGCTTTCACCTTTAATAAAATTGAGACACAGTGTGCAACTGCTGCTATCAATAAGCAAACTTGAGATAGACAGATAGATAGATAGATAGATAGATAGATAGACAGACAGACAGACAGACAGACAGACAGACAGACAGACAGATAGACAGATAGATAGATAGATAGATAGATAGATAGATAGATAGATAGATAGATAGATAGATAGATAGATAGATATTTCTTGACACACTTATGCTAATTAATTTGTTTACTGAAAACACTCAATTTTAGTGTGTCCGGGCCGCTCGATTTCAGTGGCGTAGTCGGCAGGATGCTCCACCTGGGTCGAGGTGGGGACCTGCATTCAGAAAAATGTCTGTGAAAGGCCTGGCACAACAGGGGAACCCACCCACGTGACGCAGGGGCGGCGTGCACCCAACCCTGCAGCAACGAAGTGTGGCATGGACCAGTGGAGGTCCATTGGCGGACTTTGTGAGTAAGGGGCGGCTCACCGACATGGGGCCCAGGAAGGAGGCTGCTGAGAAGGTGAGGCTGTGGCTGCGGAAGCTGCAGCAGCAGCGGAGCTGCCCGGAGAGACGCTCTCCTGTGAGAGAGGAGAGCGAGAAGGCCGACCAAAAGTCCCTCCTCATTACAAGCACGGGATTGGACAGCGTGTCCTGTTCTCTCGCCAGCGATTGGTCGAAGGTGAGAGCAGGGAATGTCCGTCCCGTGCACCCAGGAAACCCGAGTGGGCCGCAGGGAAAGGCCCATAGAGAGCAGTCGGTCGATGGAACCCTGCACAAGGTAAGCCCACCGATGGCTGCTTCTCTCTCCTTGGCGGCTGTGTTACAGGAGCTGCGAGAAGAACTGCGCCTTGTGCTGTCGCCGCCGGCCGAGCGATGTGCCCTCCGGGTGGAGACGCTGGACTCAGGAGGGATGGCAGTGGCGTCGGGTCGAGAGCCGCAGGCAAGAAAGGATCGGCGCACTGCAGGAGCTCCTGGACGGAGAGGTACAGTGGGGAATGTAGGTGAGACCGACCCCGTGAAGCGGGGCCGGGTCTGCCCTCTTACGATGAGCAGATCCAAACCGCCACGGCGTCCCAAAGTAAGCGGAGGAAGCATCTTGGGGAAGCAAGTTCCTCCGACATGGGAGGATGTGTCGCTGGGTGCGCACGTCCCGCGAAGGGCCAGCCTCTGCGGAGGCAGAGGAGAACCCCGCAGCATGGGAGGTGGACAAAACGCCTGAGCCCACTAGTGGTTCCGTGGCAGGGACTGTGGACTTACCGTATGTGGAAGCCGAAAGAGGGAGCATCAGAGGGCTGATCGGAGCGTTGGGTCGTGGTGTTCCCTGTTTGAGAGCCTTGGTCGCAGTGGAATTCCCAAGTCACTGTCAGGGGGAGCCGACCGGAGCCAAGGATCAGTAAGGCGACTGACAGTAGCAGGAGAAGCAGATATTGTAAAGGTCAGCTGCAGAGAGAGAGCCTCCCTTGTTGCGGGGCCCAGATGGGTGAAGCAGGAGAGACGCTAGTTTTAAAAGAAGGCACCGGGTTTGTTGTTGGTTTTTTAAAGACTGCTACCTGATGAACGTTTTTAACCTCGTTTTAAAAGATCGTTTGTAATTTTTAACCTCCACGTTTTTATGGATTATTTATTTAAAGAAGAGTTTGGAAAGCACTGCACTTTATTTAATTAAACACTTTGTTTTTGATTGTTGGATTTTTAATAAAAGCACTATGCACTTTTTACCATCCCCTTGCTCAAATGTTGTTTCACTGTTTAGCTCATCTCGGTGACATTACCGACGGTGTTGGGTTCAAGTGCTTCCAAATAGCAATGGGAGCGTGGAGCTAGAACCCACATCGTCACAAGATCTCCTTAATATCATTTTGGTTACTCCTTGACAACAATGAGATCAGAAAGAAAAAAAATGGAGATATTCTCTTTTGTCTCCTGCTTCTCAGTATTCTCACAAGGATCTCCTCCTGAGTTTCAGCAGAGATATCAGTAAAGTCACACAATGGACTCATATCATCCAAGTAGTGTCTTGACATTTTTTTTTTTTTAATTTGAAAGTATTTGCATTATGAGCTCAGTAATATATGGTGAAATGTATGGACGGTTGTAATAAAATACTTTACTATGATTACAAAACTGTACTCCTTGCTTCAGAATAATACTGTTAACTGCTGCAATTTACACTGCTGTGCTCCAGTAAAATCCTACTCATTCTAGAAGAAAAGGCAGGCAGTGTGGCATAGTGGTTAAGACTTTGGATTTTAAATCCTAAGGTTGTGGGTTTGAATCCCACTGCTGACATCTTGAAAGAGATCTCATAAAATATCCCTTGCTTTTCAAACCAACTTCTCAATTTTGATTCCTTTTACTCAATTGTATCTCATGTCTCCTTTTTGCCTAAGACCCTGTCCATAAATACCCAAGTACTTTTAAAAACATAGCTTTTTGTATGCCTTTTGCCCTTTCGTCCACATGCAAACTACGTTTTATGGCCCTGAAAACGTAGCTTTTAATAACCTCCTTCCAGGGTGAGGATGTTAACAAACTCCATCTTCCCTGTTTATGTGTATACAGGGAAAATTGAGTTTTTGGCTTGTAATATCAGAGTGCTGCAGTGGGCTGGCGCCCTGCCTGGGGTTTGTTTCCTGCCTTGCGCCCTATGTTGGCTGGGATTGGCTCCAGCAGACCCCCGTGACCCTGTGTTAGGATATAGCAGGTTGGATAATGGATGGATGGATGAATATCAGAGTGTGACCCAGTAACTTCTTTATTGACATCAGTGTGTGCACCATTATCTGTTTTGTTCACATGAGGTAATTCTGTATAATTGAGGTCATAGCTAAAGCACTGCTGGTGTTAACCTTGTTAACTGGACGTTTTACATGTTTACATTGAAACGTACAATCACTTTATCACTATATTGAGAAAAAGAGGCAACAGAATGCGCTATGGAGGTCACTGCTACATCGAACACTCCAACAACACAGACCTCAGTTTGGTGAGACAACTTTGAGAACGAAGTGGATGTTGCTGAAAAGAATTTTCATTTGTCAAGGACATCGCTGTTGTCTTTGAGTGAGCTGCTTCGCTCGCACATCGAAGAAAAGACAACTGTAATGAGATTACCTGTCAGAGTTGTCAAAAAAGTTGCTTGCACACTTTATTATTTAGCAGATGAGGCGAGACTATGCAAGACGGCAAATGCCTTTGGGTGTAAAGACAGGTGGCTTCTAAAATAGTGAGCTACCACAGCTATGCTGATGACACACAGCTGTATTTATCAGTAGCACCTGATGACCCCGATTCTATTGATTCACTAACACAATGTCTGACTTGTATCTCAGAATGGATGAATAGTAACTTTCTCAAGTTAAATAAAGAGAAAACTGAAATCTTAGTGATTAGCAATAATGGATACAATGAGGCTATTAGAAATAAACTGGATACATTAGGATTAAAAGTCAAGACGGAGGTAAAAAGCTTAGGGGCAATTGTTGACTGTAATCTGAATTTTAAATCGCATATTAATCAGATCACTAGGACAGCATTTTTTCACTTAAGAAACATAAGTAAAGTTAGACCTCTTATATCACTGAAAGATGTTGAGAAATTAGTTCACGCGTTTGTTTTCAGTCGACTAGATTACTGTAATGCACTCCTATCAGGACTACCCAAGAAAGACATAAATCGTTTGCAACTAGTGCAGAATGCAGCTGCTAGAATCCTAACTAGGAAAAGAAAATCCAAACACATTTCTCCAGTTCTGATGTCACTACACTGGTTACCTGTGTCATTCAGGATTGACTTTAAAATTCTGCTTATGGTTTATAAAGCCTTAAATAATCTCGCCCCTTCTTATATATCGGAGTGTCTGACACCTTATATTCCAAATCGTAACCTCAGATCCTCAAATGAGTGTCTCCTTAGAATTCCAAGAACAAAACTTAAAAGAAGTGGTGAGGCGGCCTTCTGCTGCTATGCACCTAAAATCTGGAATAGCCTGCCAATAGGAATTTGTCAGGCTAATACAGTAGAGCACTTTAAAACACTGCTGAAAACATATTACTTTAACATGGCCTTTCTATAACTTCAATTTAACTTAATTTAACTTAATCCTGATACTCTGTATGCTCAATTTCCTCATAATAACTATTCAGGGTAGCTCTACAATCCGTACTGACCCCTGCTCTCTTTTCTGTTTCTTTTTCCGGTTTCTTTGTGGTGGTGGCCTGCGCCACCTCCACCTACTCAAAGCTTCATGATGCTCCAACAATGATGGATGGATTAAAAGGCAGAATTCTATGTGACCATCATCATCAAGCCTTTCCGTGAGAACCCTAAATCCAAAGAGGACTGGTCTGGAATCCCTACAGATTTTATTTTTTTTCTCCAGCCGTCTGGAGTTTTTTTTTGTTTTTTCTGTCCCCCCTGGCCATTGGACCTTACTCTAATTCGATGTTAATTAATGCTGATTTATTTTGTTTTCTTATTGTGTCTTATTTTTCTATTCTTTATTATGTAAAGCCCTTTGAGCTACTGTTTGTATGAAAATGTGCTATATAAATAAATGTTGTTGTTTTTGTTGAAGAAGTTACAGTCCAATTGGGCCCTGTGTATATACAATTACCTAGCATTGAATCCAAAATAGTGAAACTTGTAGCAGGGTTTCACTGAGACACAGGTAGAAATAAAGCAGCCATCCACAAATTCCATGGATTATTTGAATAGAAAGGGGAAGTTTTCTCTTAAAATACAATACATCCGTGATTAAAAGTGTTTATTTATTGACATTGTAGTGAAATGACCAGGTAGTGTTCATGACGCTCATATTTTCACAAATTCCATGCTGAACACACATTTGAAAAAAAGGGCGATGTGCATTAATCTAAATGACATTCCTTTTGTTATCTATGGCTGTTTCATGATCTTGACAGTGGATTTTTGCGTTTTCATGTGGTTGGAGATTTTTTTAAAAAAAGGTGCATGTGTGGGCAGGTTTTTTTTTTTTTTAATTAAGGAGGAAAAATCCTGTTTTAAAAATACCAAGGTACACATGGACGAGGTCTAAAGCTGTTTCTCCTACGGAATTTTAGGAGAATCAACTTGACAAAGGTGATCCTTAAATGAAACACAAATGAGAATCTCTTTTAAATTTTTTTGAGCCATCAAGACCAACCTTTGAGAAATAAAATTTTCCTACTGGTGTTTCTCTCAGGTCCGGAGTCAAGGGTACTACAGTACTTATAAAACAGAAAACAATTATCGCACTTGGCTGTGTTTCACGTCAGTTTCATGAAGGTTCATGAGTTTAGAATCTAATAGCAAATGTTGGCCAGCAAGTATACAGATTTCATACAAAGGAAGGAAAAGCAATGTGAAAGTAAATGCACTGTTTCTAACGCATTTCATTTTATAATAAGTAACTATGTAACATATTTAGTTATTTTTTTGTTACTAGTTATTAATGTAACTAAGTTACTTTTAAAAATAATGTTCTCCAACACTGATTAGGAGTAACTGAGGTTTTATTAATAAAAAAATAAACTGAACAAGAAATTGAAATAAATGTAGGACAGTTTACACAAAGTTAAATATTTACACTAGGTAGCTCTGGATGTCCACTTACAGTCACATCATTATTCTTGGTCTGGCAGACCCCATATATAAAACCAAATATGTGAGGGTAATTTAAAAGAAATTAATTAATTACATAAGGTATTGGACAAATTGTGAGGAAATACTTTTTTTTTTTTGCATATTTCATATTAACGTTGGATGGACAGTATTATATTGGACAGTATGGTAGTAATAACTTGGGTTACACCACATCAGAGACGCCATCCTGCTTGGAATTTTCACACTTTGAAGCCTTAAAACCTAGTTTGAAAAAAGACGGATTACTGTCTGAGCTGAAGCATTAGTGTGAAAGAACCTAAATTTTTATTGGTTGTAGCAGTTCTCCAAACATTGTCTACTCATTTGGGCTGATACTTGCTCACTTCACACATTGATGTCAAAAAACAGTCTTGGAGGATGGTCATGCTTCAGAGGAGTTTGTAAACTGATGATCTTTCTTTCTTGGTCTTTCTTTCAGCAGGGTTCCAATATGCTGCTTAAACACAGTAAAATAAAGAGGCAATTTCCTCCAATTTATTACTTGCTATAAAAGTTACTTTCAACTATTCTTCTAAATGGAGTCAAATAGTTTCAAATACATGCATGTAGGGCTGAAATAGATAATTTATTAAAATATAATTTCTATGAAAAAGTTTTGTAGTGAAATTTCTTACATGCAATTCCTCCACTGGAATTTTCTGATGGAAAAAAACACATTTCCTTTCAATTCTGCACTACAATTATTTTCCCCAGAAGGTATTGTTGATTTGTGTTTCACTTAATGTTCTCAAACCCACTATATCACGGGGACCTAAGCCTATCCAAGCAGCACAGTGCACAGATCAAGAATAATCTATGGATAGGTTGCAGATTTACCCCAGGGTCCATTCACTCACTCATCCACATTAACCCAATTTACAAATATCCAGATGTACATATTTTTGGAATGTGGGATAAAAACTGGAGCAATCAGATAAAAATCCATGCTGGCATGATATAAATGCGTAAACTCCAGACAGAAACTAACCAGGCCAGGATTAAAACACAGAACCATGCTACTCTTTCCTTTTTGTCTTCTTTATTTCAGTTTATAACACTTTTTATATATAACATTTTTATATGTCTGTTGATGGCTAGCATGACTGTCTTTACAGTACATGAAAATAACTGACAAAATAAGTGCCTGCTTATTTATTTCCCAAGGAGAACAGAAACGGGACAGTATATTTTGTATGGGGCACATACTCCATGAAAACATTTTTTTAATCCCACAGCCTAATGCTAGTGCTGAAAACCTAAAAATAATAAGCAAAGTGAAACAGATAAAAATATCACTTAGCTTAACAGTTGATGCTGATTTAACTTCACAAAAATATCAGACAACACATCCTAAGAAGAGCAGTCGGTACAACAGGAACGTGGACAGGCTTCTTACTTGTGGCTGGGGTCTCAGCTCCCCAAGTGTCTAAATTTTCTAACTTTGAGTGGAAATGAGCACAAAAATTCATGTATGCCAAAATCAGGAACATAAGTACAGCAAAAAATAATCAATTTATAAAACCTGGCATTTGCTCATTTCTATGCAAAAAAACCTTCATAAATCACAATCACCTTGTAAATGTGCATACATGGATGGGACACGACCCCCACCTGCTTACCACTCTGAAAGAAGTACATATGAACTATGTTAATCAGCCTCATAAATATGTAAATATGATGCTGCAGAATTTCATTGGCTGGTGCAGAAGCCTCTCTCCTCACCCATCGAGTCCCAAGATGTGCTCCGCAGCTGAGCGTGCAAGAGTATGGGCATCATTGTAGCACATCTCCTTTGCATTCTTAAGTTCAGTGAAAGCGTCAGTGTATGAGTGGGTAGCCACTGTCACCCAGCACATGTCTTGACGTGATTGCTGTTAAAATGAATGGTAATGCCACATGAAAAACTAAAGGTGTTCAGCCAGTTACCTTACCAAAAAGCCAGCCACTACGTTCAGTACATCATGTCTGCCAAAGCCACTGTCTCATAATAAAAATCATTGGTTTACCCAGGCTATTGAGCCATGACGTTTGTCAGTCTCATCTTGGCATTCCAGATGACTTCTGTGTTAAAGGAATGTAATTGCTCATGGTTAACAAAAGAATCTTCATTCTCGTTAGGTGCACTTATTGCAATGACTGCAGTAAATTGCTCAAATTACTTTAGGAAAACCAGACAATGCTGCAGATTTCCTTTTTGTTTTGACAAAAACATGTTATGTTTTATGTATGTAAACCTACACCATATCAAAACTGAATATAGCGTCTCATAGGTTGTTTAATTGCTTCCGGCACAGAGAGCTGAATTACAAGAAATATTTAATCTAGTATGCCAGATCAATCGGTTTATCACTGACTCCTAGCTAAATTCAACTTAATAAAAGGACAAGTGTCTATGCATGAGTCTGAGTATCTGTGTGCCTGTTTGGTTGCTAGAGTTAAGAAGAAAAACTTTAAAATAGGCAAAACATACAGAAGAAAGGAAAAGAATCAAAAAATTATAATAAGAATACCAAATAAGGGTATAAAATAAAAAAACTGGTTTTAAAAACATATTCTGTTGTCCGACGTTATACGTGGGCAACAACAGCATGGTAGCAACTTTTTAGAACCTGCTCAGGCCACATGTTTTATACCGTATATTATAGAAATGCTGTCTGAGTCCCCAAGACTGATCAATATCTCTTCTGGAATAGAAACAGGTGGGAGGTGAGGAAAACTGGGCAGATTTTGCTTAGCAAAGTTTCTAATTTGGAGATAGTGGAAAAATCGTATTGATGGGAGATTAAATTTGGAGTGTAATTGTTCATTATGTAAAGACATTATTTATATACAAATCTCTAAATGATTTAATCCCATATGTTTTCCAAACATTAAAAACTGTGTAAGTTCGAGTGGGTTGAAAAGGGTGGTTATCATGCAGAGATGCAACAGATAAAATATTCTCTAACTTAAAGTGCTTCCTACATTGATTCCATATTCTGAGTAAATCAAGGACAAACGGGTTTTTAGTATATTGACGATACCTCATATTTACTGGTGTAAAAGGGAAGGAATATAAAGAAGTACTGCAGGATTTATTTTCTATTGTGGACCAAGCCTGCATCTATTCATCTATTTGTGTCAATGTCCTGGTTTTTCATAACTTGTATGTTTGCCGCCCAGTAATAAAATTGAAAATTAGGTAGTGCCATGCCGCCTTCTGATGTAGGTCGTTGTAGGGTCGCCTTTTGAATGTGAGGATTTTTCGAATTTCAAATAAATGAGGTTATGATTGAATCTAATTTCTTAAAAGAAGATTTGTGAATGTATATGGGGATGTTTTGAAATAGGAACAGAAGCTAAGGGAGGATATTCATCTTCACAATGTTAATTCTTCCTGCCAAAGTAAGATGGAAGGTAGACCATCTATGCACGTTTTGTTTTATCCATGCAAACAGCAAAACAGAGAAAATTTTCAACACAAAACACTTTGACTGTAAGAGTGGTCAGTTTGATGAGCAATATCAAGAGGATGCATCGAAAACAAGTGGCTTTTTTTTCAAAATTGAAAATACTGCTGCAAAGGAAAGGGATTGGGTGCTTGTTTTTATACCAGACAAAATGGACAACCCATTTATCAAATAAAAAACATGATGTCTACAATGATTACTTAGATTTCAACCTGTCTTAGATAAGTAGCACTATAAATAAACAGAGAAAAAAAAACATGTCTCCACAACAATTTAAAGCATAAATTACAGAGGTGTACTAAATATTGTCTATATTTGGTGCACACTACACTCAGATTTTATATTTTATGACCGACTCCCCTTTTTCCAAGAAATATTAAAACATTTTCAGATTAAACCTTTTAAAGTCCTCCATACCTAATTTTTTTATCCACCTTGCTTTTTTAGGTTGCCTTTGGTAAAGGGATGAAATAAAGAACAACAATAATTATACATTCTCAGGGAATTTTGCACAAACATGTGCACATCCATTTAAAAAAGAATCTGGTTTATTCTTTTTTCCCTTCAAGCATATAAATATCATGCAACTAGCAAAACAATTTTCATATGTAATGTAGCAGCTGTCATTTGAAAGATAAAACTGGGAGCATCTTTCTGTATGCAGCAGGCTACCCTTTTGCGAAATTAATACTGTCAGGGTAAGAAAGCACATTTATAAATGTATGTTATAAAACGCTGCTGTCATAAGCAATATATCATCTGTTAAGCAGCACTACAGACTTATTAAAAGTTGACATAACTTATTACATTTTTTTGCTTGAGTTGAAATCCTGTCACACCTTTTTTTACATCTTTGATAAGATCTTGTGACTAGTAACATTTAAGTGAAAAACAAATACTTTTTAGGAAAATATAAAAAAGATAGAAAATTAATACATTTTAACAATTAAATGCTGCATTTAACTGCTGCCTTTGCCTTGATTACAGCCTCCTTAGATAGGCCCGTCAACTAAGCACACCTGGATTTACAATATATCTAACATTCCTTTGCAGTAGAATTTATAAACTTAGTCACCTGTAATTCAGTGTTATTTCTGAAACTGACTGTGCTTCTAATCGTCATGCTTCCACATGTTTTAAAACCATAGGACCTCATATATAATAGTATGTGGTGCATGATCCTAAATCCAAATGTGCAGTTATTTATTAAAAGTTCCTACGTCCTTCCCAATCATAATTCTTTATAAATTATGAATCATTTTAAAATTGTGCAAACATGGACAAATGTGTTGTCTACATTCAAGGAATGCTCTCCAATATTCTTATATGGTACAATATAATGAAATATACATGACAGCAAATTACCATTGATTAACTCTGATAATGCCAAGTTCAGAGGAAAAAGAAACATTTCTCTTCAAATAAAATTGAATTTCTGATGACAGAGGTAGATGTCAGGACAAATATTTTATTTGGTATCCTGAGCACTGGGGCCCATCAAAAATAAAAATATAAATTGTTTAGCAGAGCCTAATGGCAATTGCAGTCAGTAATGGAGATGGCCAAAATGAAGTAAGCTTACATTGTCCAACCTGTTTTCAAATTTTCCCTTGAAGGAACCCTAAGTACAGAGGGAACTTGTACCTGCACTGAAAAAAGCACAACTAGAGTATGTATATTAGAGCTCTCAATGGTGTGCACAGTCTCTTGCTGAAGTCCATAAGCATGGCAGTTAGTGGCTGATAAGGCATTCATCATCACGAGCGAATGTATTTTCTGTGTAAAGTAATGTTGGCAAAGTTCTCTAGTACAGCAAGTGCAACCACTGCTCCTTACTCTTCAAAGATTTCTGTCCACATGCAGTTTATATGCAGCATACAGTATTATATAGTATAGTAAATGTCAAATAATGTTTAACAATGCTAAAACTGCTTCGAGAATGTCACATTTTTACTAAGCAATATTTAGCACAGACAGTGGGTCTATCGTTATACTCCACATTAAAATCAATTCTGGTATTCCATATGTTTTTATTTAAATGGAATTAAACAGTTCCTTTGCTTACTCAAAATTTTCTTTCTACATTGCCCTTTCGCTGGCCTATTTGAACACATTAATGTCTTTCTCCTTTTTGTTGTCCTGTTTTGATTGTCTATTTTTAATTTAGGTTTACTGTTTTAACACTTAATGTTAGCTGAAAGTTTTGTATATATTTTGTACTGCCTCCATTCAGGGATAAAAGGGAAAAGCGACAAGAAATGTTGAAAACTTCATATGTATACTTTACAGTATGCATAGTATATGTTTTCACATTAACTGTATAAATTATTAAATATAAATTTAAGATTTTTAATAAATAAGGGCTGTGATTCCTTCCATGTTAGACAGAATCTATACTAATAAAAGGCAAAGCCCTCACTGACTGACTGACTCACTCACTCATCACTAATTCTCCAACTTCCCGTGTAGGTAGAAGGCTTATTCCTTACAGCTTACTTACAAAAGTTAAGCAGGTTTCATTTCGAAATTCTACACGTAACGTTCATAACGGTCGACAATGTCCGCCATGTTGAACTTTCTTATTTATGGCCCCATCTTCACGAAATTTGGTAGGCGGCTTCCCTGCGCTAAGCGAAACCGATGTACGTACTTGTTTTGGTGGTATGACACCACTGTCGGCCGCCATATTGAACTTTCCAATGTCACTAATTCTCCAACTTCCCGTGTAGGTAGAAGGCTGAAATTTGGCAGGCTTATTCCTTACAGCTTACTTACAAAAGTTAAGCAGGTTTCATTTCGAAATTCTACGCTTAATGGTCATAACGGTCGACAACGTCCGCCATGTTGAACTTTCTTATTTATGGCCCCATCTTCACGAAATTTGCTAGGCGGCTTCCCTGCACTAACCGAAACCGATGTACATACTTATTTCGGTGGTATGATGCCACTGTCGGCCGCCATATTGAACTTTCCAACGGTCTTTGTTATTTATGGGCCTATCTTCAAGAAATTTGGTACACGGTTTCCCAACACTAACTGAATCCTACTTACGTACATATATACGTCCATAGCCTGCAGCTCGGTCACCGTGTGAGGCGGCGTTGGGTCCCCCATGCCAACGCCTCCCACATAATTGGCTGCCTGCCTAGATAAGACCGTCCGTCACTCCGGTCTCTACATTCCCTTCCTTGCTTCGCCACGGGATTCACGTCTCCCTGCTGATAACTACAGCCTTTTTAGTTAATCCACGGCTTCTCCACTGTTTTATTGTTCGTTTATTATGATTATAGTTATTGTGTAGGTATTTTAGACTTACTTTACATTGTTCAGGTACCCATTTCCTTTATCATTCCAACCATACCTCTATTAACATGTCTATCGCGGTGATCACCATCGATCAAAGAACTGTCACTTACCGAGTGGTTTCCATGCCCGGAGATGGCACCTGCCTTTTCCATTCTCTTTGTTACATATTGCCATATCAGGCTCACTCTTGATATCCGGAGGAACATTGTGTCTTATGTATTGAATGACTGGGACAGGTTCAAGGTGTGGACTGATGACGGTACAGGAGATAATTATACTACACAGGAGCACTATAAGAGTGAAATGCTTAAGCCCTTCACCTATGGTTCTGCATGTCAGTTGATGGCTGCCGCTGAATTGTTCGGTTGTTGCTTTCAAGTGTACCGAAATGGCCAAATATTTTACACCTTTCGACAACCGCCAATGCCTCTTAAACATCTTAGATTCACAGGTGACGATTTCAATAGTGGACACTTTGATGTTTATGAATGTTTAAACTCTCAAAAGCTGGATGTGAAGTTATCGATGAAACCGGTTGTATGCTTACAACGCTTGACAGATGCAGAATGTCACTTCAACACAAGTCCTGCAAATACTGCAGTAATTGAAACAAACCATGAAACTCAAACCGATTATGACAGCAGCCACAAGCTGTGAGATTTGAAACAAGATTACTTTTCACATAGCCAACTGTACGTTGCATGCTCAAGAGTAAGCTCAGTGCACAGCTTGGTCATGTTACAACCGGAGGGCCGAAACGACAATGTGGTATACAAACAGATCCTTAACAAATAATTATTGGTATATTTTCCCTCAGTTTAAAAAGGTTTAATTTTCTTCTTAATAAAAATTTTATGGCAGTACTTTGCCGCTGAGAAGCGTGGGTATTTTCCTAGTGTTAAATAAATATAGTTTCTTAACTTGCCAGATATTAAAAAGCCAATCCATGCATTCATTCATTTCAAAAAGACTACTGTAGCCAGGCTGAACAGATCATTTATTTATTATTCTACAACTAATTCAAAATAAGGTGGCAAGGATCATAATAGTTACAGGAAGTTTTTCTCATTATACTGCAGTAAAAATTGTTGTACTTAAAGTGTGCCATGACCCAGAGAGTCCCAAAGCATAAAAGAACCAAAAATACTCAAAATGGCCACTGCAGGGTTGGTATGGAATTCCATCAATCCCCAGATAGTAACATAAAAGGAAACATAACTTTTACAAATAAAAGATGTATTTTACAAAACAAAATAAAGTTCCCCATAGTACAAAAGACAAACAAAGTTATCTGAAAAGGCAAAGGCAATCCAAGGTAAACAAGTCCCTATCTCATATCCAGCAAATGAAGTCAAAAAATGAGCATATGGTCAAAAATCCAGTAATTCACAATAAATTATCAAAAAGCATAACAAATTCACCAAAACTAGTGCATTCAGTAAACCACAAGGAACTCTGGGTTGCCCCACCTTTGCAGGGCTGATGCAAGCCCTTTGAGGCCCTGCCTCTTGGGGAACCACCCACAAAACACACGGCACATAGGGCAAGATGCACAGATACAGTAAACAGAAAATAAATGATCAACCAAAATAACATAAACAAAGGAATCAAAAATGAACAAACTTCAAAACTGCATTTGAACCCTGGCTGGAACATAACAAAGTGAATGTGTCCTCACCAGTAATGAGTCCTATTGTTTGATGTTTGTGGTATTCTACAATAATCATCTCTGCTGTGTGATTTATCACATCAGACAGAGTCGTTGACTTGCAATCACAAAATATATAAATAAACCAACACATTAAAGGGATAATTTACCCTTAAATTCTAGACTTTTTATTTGTTACCTGCTTTTTGCTTTTAATATTATAGCAAATAAAAATTTTTAATGTTATGTTCGGACATGACAAAATTTCTGCAACAATGGGCTTCAGTAGGAGTCAGCAGAGATCAATATGGAACAACATCAAACAATATTAAAACATCCATGAAAAACATCTCAAGTTACTTGTGTCACATAATCCACATGTTAGTTATGCAATCGTTTGACCACAATGTCCAAAATCTATGCATTTTTTCCTAAAATATTGTTAAATAAATACTTCCAGAAAATGAGGGTGATTCAAAAAAAGTGAAGGGTGTTCAAATGGGATTAAGCTTGTAAACTGAAAACACGCATCTCATTAATTTACTTCACTATTTTATTCAAACACCAATTAAAATTTCTTTTTATTTAAATACATTTGGCAAAACAGCTACAGTAAATTATTTGGGCTGAGACATACAAGATTGCAGTTTTAGTCCCCAACATTTCATTCCTGCAGGACCCAGAAGTCTACTTTAAGTATTCCACTTGTGCTCCATTTTAAACTGATCAACAGCTTCTGCTTCAATTTCTGAATATTAAACTGAAAACATTTTGTCTTTTATAAAATGTTGCCTTCCTGATCATCCTTTTTCACAACAGACGTAACACCATCCTCCCACTCCTTTATCATCGGCCATACAGAAGTATTACAGGCAGAAGTCACACTGACATTCGATTTAGCCACTTACTGCATGTGGGTAACATCAACAAATTGATTAAAAATTATTGTTGAATTAGTGTAGTACAGAATATATTTGAATGGTGTACACTTATCCTTTGAACTAGATAGTAAGACATTACTAGATCGTCTTTGAAAGGGCAGAATACTGAGGAGAGCTGCAGCTGAAGGAACATTTCACATTAAATCCTAAAGCAATTTACAGCAACTGACCTATTAGTCTTAGTTCCAGCAGTTAAATGGTCAAGGGAATGCATGGTTCAGTGCGTAGTGGTGGGAAAATAACTACTGTATACCTCTCTTACAAATCTGAATCGTGGTGTTTGCTTAAGAATGTTTACTGTTTGTTTTGAGCAAACACATTCAGCACTATTTGCTTAAATGCATGATTGGAAATGAAGCTTTCATTTTTCAGTGCAAAATGTCAAATTTGTTAAAATGCTGTTAGTTTCAAATAAGGTACCCAAGGGATGTAGGAGTAAAAACTTGTTCCTTTAAAGCCCTTTTCACTTCTTTGGTGTTAAAGTAGCTTACATCATCAGATATTAACACAGTCTAACAAATGACTTCCTATATGAGCCAGCGTGTGACCTGCAACATGAGTAATGGAAACTCTACACAGGATTGTACATATTTCATTATTTGTCTGTGAAGATCCAGAGAGGTTATGTACATATATTGACATTCACTTGAAAACATAAATTCACATCATGTATAAAAGACACTAAAAGGAAAGGATGACTTTTTCAAAGGACTGACTTGTCTCTGAAAGGATACATTCACAGAAACAATTTGCATCTATGGCTAGTGATCCTTTAATTCCCCTAACAAGGATAAACTTCTACAGGTCTGAAGATAAAAAAATCAGAGGATGTGAAAAAGGCCAATTTCAAAAAAGTAATATGAAAGGCTAACAAATAACTAAAGGTCTGAAAAGGTCAAACAAAATCAAAGGCACCACTGAATTGTTAACTTCAATGTTGAACATCATATTGTCATCTGCTGATCCAAAATGCATGCAAAAGTCAAACTGAAGGCTATCGGTATTACATCTTTTGGAATAAACTTCAGGTCTTTTAATTAATTTACTGATATAAAAAATAAATTCAGCTACAGTCAGGACACAACTATATGAAGTTCACTGGTAACACTTTAGGTACTGCAAAAATGCATCTATTACTCATTTACTATTATGTAACAAGACCTTAACAAACACTTCTTTGAAGCTTCATAACACTTATAAAACATCAGTAAAGAGCTTCTTCATCTACTAACAAAACTTTAGTCTCGAGTGGTCTGAGGTGACTTAACTGACACACATTTCTCTTGATGTTAAATATTTAGTATAAGACCTGTGAATCCTTCATATTAACAAGTCATTTTACCATCACCTCAATATGCCACACTGCACAGAGATGAATAAACAATCTACTGATGTTTTATACTGTAAGTGTGATGAAGACCAAAAGAAGTCTTTGTTAAGGTCTTGTTACATAAGAGTAAATGAGGAATAGATGCATTTCTGCAGTACCTGCAGTTCGCTTTTATATCTCTATACAAAGCTGTTAACCAGTATCAGCACCAAAATGTCATATTTTGCTGTAGGATGCAAAAGTATGTTGAGAATATGTAACCCCATAGTAATATTTCAACACACACACACTATTTATACAGTCTTTTTCTAAAGTGATCCTTACCTCTGGGCATTTAAGTACTAACTACAGTACAATAAATACATAAATATATTTTAATAAATGGAACACAGACAAGTCAAGTGATTTTTTTCAGCATCACTAAATGTATGTGGTTTACACTCAACTGCCTTGGCTACTGTGACACTCTACCTGCTTAACGGTGAGCAAACCAAGAAATGAGTAACTAAAGAGACTGTGGCTTCTCCTGTTTCTTTTCAAACAATCTATCATACATATAGGAAGAAAGCAATTATAGAGCAGAGCTACACATTATGTGGATTTTAATTATACAGTTTTAAGGAATCAGTGTAACATGGCTCAGGGTTATTAATACAGCCTCATAGCTACAGGTGAATGCCTTTGAATTCTGAGCTGGTCTCACTGGATTTCCTTCTCTCCCTTAATAAAGTAACCTTTATGTTCTGTTCTTCAGATGTAGTCACCTTTTCTGTCTTCTACTGTTTTATTCTGTCTGAAAGTTGTAAAAGTTCTTCAGATTTCTTTATGACAGTCTAAACACCACATCTTGAGAATATGGCTTGGTGTGCTACTGCTCACCTTGTTGATACAATATGCCTGTGTCCTACTACTGGGTGTGTGGACTTTGTACCGACTCTGCAAATGTCTAAATGTGATGGGAGAGGTCCATAGAAATACACATTATTAAATAAATAAATAAATTGTACGGCTCTAACTCTGTGGTGGCTGATTGCATTTGCATGTGAGAGGTCTCTTAGATCCAATTGCCTCATTTGGATCCTGTGGAATGTAATTGAGATGCTGCGCCCATGGAGGGATAAAATGGAGCCTGAGTGAGAAAAGGGGGGAGACAAAAGAACAGAATGAGAAGAGAGGTTAAAAGAGCAAAGAAAAGTAAAGGTGAGTGGTGAGGAGCACAGGTTGCTGAAAACAGAGGCAAGGGGTTGGGAGTGAGCCCCAGCGAGGGGAGCATGTAGCCAGCGCTCGAAGGGACTAAAGAGGCTCATTCCTGCTGAGCACCACATGGAGCAGGAATGGCCCATGTAGGCTTTCACAGACACCGGGGAATGGCAGTAGGAGTAGGAGCAGGGCTTGTAGGGTCCTCAGTGTAAGCCAGAGGGAGAGCAGCAAGGGACAATGAGACAAGGTTTGATGTTCGACTCCGCCTGTTGGCAGGCGTCTCCTCATGATGTAAGACCCTTATGTGATAAACAGAGGAGGCATTGTTTCAGAGTGATGCACTAAGGCTGTAGGTTTTAAGAGAAGACCTGTCTGAATTTAACCCAGTTTTTATGGAGCTGTTTATTGTTATTTATTTGGACTCTTAATTTCTGCACATCAGCTGATTTTATGAATTATTTATTTATTTATCATGAAGAGCACTGGACTATTTTGCACTTTGATTGTTTTAATAACAGCACTTAATGACTTTTACACCAACCTTTGCTGACTGTGTATCCTAAATTGCCCCACTTATTCTCAGCTTATAACCATCAATGGTTCTGGGTTCCAGCTGTTAGGCTGGAACCTGCAAGAAGTGGAACCAAACCATACCGTCACACTGAGTTCTTCTGCAGGGGCTTGGGGTTCCTTCCATATAACCAAATACAACTTGGCAAGTTGTGAGTGAGGGTAACTGTTTCTGTGAGTAAGCCTTCTGATAGACTAGTTGAAAAATTTCCGATTGCTCACTCCCTTTCGTTCCAACAGATGGCATATTACAAACATTTTTGGTAATGCATTTTATTATTACAAATGTTTGTGATGCACCATCTGTTGGAATGACAAATTTAGGGCATTTTATTACTACATGCATTACAAAATACATTGCAATAGATGGTGCACTGCAAATGTTAATGCCTGCCAACATAAGAATATTTCAATACCGACATTAGCGAGTAAAAACTTTTAATAAATAATACAAGTCCAGGTTTGGAGAAGAAACACAAAAAATCTTATCAGCTTATAAGTCGATATCTAACATTGTTCATTATCTAGTTTAATCTGACAGCTGTATTTGTCAAATCTGCACAGTAAAACATAAGCCCTTAATTTAAGAAATGGTGTAGATAATTAATCAAAATTAAATATGCTGTTAGTGAATAAATATAATTTGTAAAATGAATCTGCTCCATTAAAAATGGAACCAAATGCTCTTAGAAAACCACAATTATTAAATTTTAAAACAAACAGTCCTTTAGCTGGCTAGTACGCATAAGCATCATGTTATTATATTTATTGGCATCAGTGTCACACGCACAAATGCACATGTACAATAGGATTTGCATTTAAACCTTCTCCTCAAGATCCACATTAGTTAAATACAGTAAAATCAATGCTAAGTTCACTGCAACACATTTCCCTGTTGTGCCATTACCACAAATAACCCTTAAGTCTTCATCCACACTGGCTATACTTGTTGCTTTGCCTTGAAGCATTTCCACACCCAGTTCAGTTTTTTTTGGTTCAACAGTTAGTGTGCTTGTGGTTGTTAATTTTCAAACAAACAATCATGTTTGTATGTTCACAGAACCATTTTTTCTTCAATACCTAAACACAAACATCTAAAAATAATAAAAAAATAAATAAAATAATAAAAATAAAATCCTCATTTTGCTGTTTAGAGTATATGTATTTTATTCCTAATGCAGGGTATTCACCTATACCTTATTCTTAGAGGCTTAATATTATTATTAATATAATTCCACTAATTCTACTGTGTACCAGTTCATGTCACTATATAAATACACTGCTGAATTCTAGCCAACCAAGATCTATCTTCAAAGTCAAAAAATAAATATACTGTCAAACAACACTGCCAAAATTTTGATTTTTGTGTGTATGCATTGTTACACTTCAATTAGCAACAGCGGCCACTGGAAAAGCTGCACCACAGAAACGACCTTAACAGGTATTGTCAACAATATTGCCATAGAGTTAAGCATTGTTCACTACACCATTCTATTTCACAGGTTTGAAAAGAACATCTGGCTGGGATTTCAGACATCCTTGTTATAATGGTTTATTTCCTGCTAATCAAATGATTTTTGATATCAACTGGAATGTGATGACAGCACTACATAAATTCACTCTAAACATAGGTATAGCGACCCTTAGGACCAGGACCATCAGTGTGTTAGCTTTATATTGCGACACGTGAGTCAGTGTCTTGCACCCCAAAGACGAGGCTGTGTCTCAGTACTTTA
Organism: Polypterus bichir lapradei; assembly: GCA_026402145.1. NCBI lineage: Eukaryota > Metazoa > Chordata > Cladistia > Polypteriformes > Polypteridae > Polypterus > Polypterus bichir. The sequence continues at coordinate 3,782,148 of JANRMT010062836.1, forward strand.
GCAAAACCAATTTTATTCTACTTGAAACAGGAACAGCAGGGTTACTTATTGTAGCGGGATCTACTGTTCAACTATACACGGACACAGCAAACAGACAGGGTTGGGGCCAGGTCAGTGGCCAAGTTATAATGTTTCCTGCATCACCCACGTGGTGACCGGCGCTTTGTGCGTGGCAGCGGTCAGCTCGTAGTTGTTTATGTGGCGCTGCGAATCTGCAGTTGCAGAATCTGCAGAGGCAATCGCGCTTCTGTGTATCCTCACGTTGAGGAGGGTCTCAAAGACTTCAGAAGTCTCACAATTTGCTTAGTTTAAGAGATTCAGTATTCATCTACTCACATGCAGATGAGTAGTAAGCTGTATCCTGTCATTATTTAATACACTTACCTAGTTCAAAATTGCAGGGAGGTGGTACTTACCCTGGCACAAGATGGGAGTAAGCACAGGTGAAGGTGCTAGTCCGACACAGGACACAGCCCACCACACCCAGCTAATTTAGAGTAAAATAACCTGCTTTGGAAAACCAGAGTACACAAAGAAATCAAAAAACAAAGCAAATAAAAAAACAACACAGAGACACAGAAGGATGTGCAAACGTCAAACAGTCAATACTTAGACAAGGACCCAAATGCACATTAACACCAATCACTGTGCCATGATTCTATCCCTGTATTTACCAATAAAACCTAATAACGTTTCTCCTAAGACATAACACATTGGAAGAAGGTTACCTCTTCTTAAACAAAGTAAAAAGAAATTCATTCGTGAGTGATAATGCAAGGGATAGTAACACGATACTTCATTTTTAACCCTAGGAAACATTTCCACTACTGTGTATTCCTGTTCTTAAACAAAAGCAATCTCCATTCACACTATAATTTTCAAAAGTATTTTCATCCATACTAAAAACACATTTGAAGTAATCGCCCACCTACACTGGGCTAGCACACAGCATAGACGTCTTTAACTGGGCATACACTGTGCAGTTTCGGCACAATCGTAAGCCTGATTTTCAGTTACTGACTGATTTTCTAAGTCAGCCCAAATTTTAGCTTCATCGGCCGTAGTTTCACATATAGTAACAGTGGGGTTGCAATGCTTGATTGCATCTAACGACTAAGACTGATCTGCTGCTCGATTGGATGAATCTCCTTCATATCAGAAATTTCATTCGGCTGTCTTGTAGTGTGAGCAGTCTCAGAATCTCATTTTCTGATGTCACCAATACATTTCCTGAAATTCATTGTACATTGTCCATAGTGAGTGTGCATTTTACGCATATAGTCTTAGCACCCATGTTGTGGCATATCAGTCTGACCAAACATACTCATGCAGTTTGAGAATAAATACAACTGGCAACTTTATTGTGCAATGTGACTACTCATTTGATCACAATTTCTAAAAATCACCCAAAATTCTATTTAGATCTATAGATATACTGTAAACAACACAACAAGCACCATGGAAAGGAACTCTTCTATGCCTGCTATGTTGGAATATGTTTTTCTACCATGAAAGGTGACCAATCAGAAAATAAAACTTTAAATGAGCTGCGTAATAAGGACAAACCAACCAGAATGCAACTGAAGCAGCCTTTTCAGATGTCTTTGTTATCACCATTCTACACTAAAATGCCACAGCAGCATTTTTAAAAGTATCCGGCTCTGGAAAGCATTTTCAGAAGTATTTGTTTCTGTGGGTTAAAAACACTGGTGTAGTGTGGATGAATGGGGAAAATGGAGACAAATGCCTGTGTATTTAAATGAAACAGCAGTAGTATGGACTGGGTCTTAGATGGCCTGAATAATAATTTTGCTGAATCTCTTAAATATTGTCTTTAGCAGTTTATAGTCATATCATTACAGTAATACCCAGGGATGTTTTTCCAGGTTTGACATAGACGAAAATGAAAGAATTTTCTCACTATGCAATATATAGAAAAGTTAATTTGCCTGTTAATTTGACTGCTACAGTGCTTAATTGTTATATTTCCAACCTACAATCAATTCAAAGGGATGCTGCAAGCAATATAACAACAACTAAGAAGTAAGAATGTACAGCTCTGGCTGCTAAGTCCACATTCTCTACCAGTAAAGACTGGGGCCAATTTCTATTATCAATCCACTTTCTACTATATAAAGATGTAATTGGTCTTGGCTCTCTTTAGTAGAACTTAAGCTTATATTACAACTCCAACTGTGTATAAAACTATGGTAGAAGGTAAAGCATTTAGCTAGAGAGCCCCCAAATTTCAGAATTATCTGAATACTAGTGGAAAGGATTCCCCACCCTACTCATTTAAATCCAGGCTGAAGGTTCACTACTTTATTCTTGAACAGGGGTTCCCAATTTTTTTTAAGCCAAAGCCTCCCAAAATTTATACCACCTGGTTAGGGCCTCACATTAATATAAACCCAATGCTGTCACAATGGACATGATCTTGGATCTTAATTTCGGCTAACAGAAGTCACAAAATATGATTTTGGATAATAGCACACATATTATTCAAAGCAAATGCTTAACTATAGCTAAATGTTGACAAATATGCAATTAAATATCATTTAGGCCAAGAGTTCTCAACATGTATTTTAGAGTACCACTTGAAGTAATTGAAATGCTTTGAAATAAAACTTTTTCATCCTAAATTCTTAAGTACCACATTCTTACTAATCACAACTGAAGCTGATATTTTTTAATTACCCCCTCTCTAATATTTCTTTTGGGAATTACAACAAAGTGATCATTAAAAAAATCAATCCTTACAACCTAACATATAAAAAAATACAAGATATTTCAAGAACTACATTTTAAAATAATTATTTGTTATCTGTCAATGATCTGACAAACACATAGGAAGATAATTGAATGTGAGTTGTTTATTGGTTGTGTAGGATGACAGATTTCTGCTAAGGACTAAATGCAGTTGAGCATAATAGCATAGCTACTGTAAATAGTGAGCAATGCAGTGAGGCTTATACTAAACTGAGGGGAACCTCCTACTCCACTCATAATCTTCTCTTTTTGGTAACATGCAGTGTGTTGTTGTTGAAAGATGAGATCCGCTTAGTGCCAGCCACATCATGCAAATTTACATGTAACAAAAGCAAACAACATATGAGAAACAAACAAAAAAGGAGTAGGTTGTAAAATAAAACTTGTGAACAAATAACACTGATTAATTTTCAATGCACCTTTCATCACAGCCCATAATTATGTAATGATCTTCTGACCAACACAAACCTTTCACTAGATTGTTTAATTGTAAGATCTCCCTGTTTGCATTACAAGAAAATGTAGAATTAATGAAGATGGATTGCAAACGACATTGCAAACGACAAGTTTTATAAAGTGAATAAATTTAAACGTTTCAGCAAAAGGAATAAAATTTGGATGACAAAATAAAAAATATTTCTCTGTGTTTATCATTGTTGGTTTTAATTAAACTGGAAACATATCAGGAAACTTTTCTAAAGCCAGTCCCTGTTTCTGCTCCGTACAAACTTATCCATAGGTTCCATACTTGGCTCAATTCTTTGCAGCATCTACACATTGACACTTTACTGCACTGTCAGTACAGTACTGTCGGTACTGCAATGTTTTGAACCCTCCTGAATGCACTATGGCTGATCATCTCACATGCCTCAGTGTTTAGCTTAGTTGCTTTATTTGAAGAATGTCACAAGGCCAATAAAATTCTTACCTGCACTACCAATTTAGACTCCGACTCTTCCATTTGTAGACTAATATATTTACTAAGTTGATTGAAAGGACACAACATACAAGATACAAGGCACTTCATCACTGCCTGCGTGACTCATCAGGCTACTTTTTTTAGCTCTCTAACCTGTTAAGGTTTAGGTTTAAGTGTTGTAGTAATATTGTTGTGACTTACTAACACTAAGTGATATTAAACATAAGACTAAACTTACACGATTAAAAAAGAAGCTATATTTTTATCAAAAGGCTGGAAGACAAAATATTTTAAGTGAACCAGTACATGTGAAATTGGAAATTTTAACACGTAATATTGCAATTTATATTTAGTTGGAGTCGTAGTCGGAATTATTTTACCAGCTCCACCTCCAATGCCAGTATACCCAGTAATTGCTTCTGAGTACAACTCTACAACTCTGACTCCACAGCCCTGCGTGCAATAACGAATAAAATGTTCATTATTGAGGCTTCCTATGGTATTTGCATGAAATGTGTTATCAGGTAAAGTATGTGAGCGGAGCACAGACTCACATGTTACAGGGGCAATCTCACTTCTCTGAGCTAATAGGCCAAGCTATATCTACTATTGCAGACTGATGTGCAATTTTCAATGATTTGAAAGAAACTACACAAAATTTTCTAAGCCCAAAGCCAAAGACATATGACTGATAGAGCAATAGAGTCAGATGGGGAGATCCATAGAAAAACAGGGATTTTATCAAAGTTAGTGGAATATATTCAGTTAATACCCCATTCTAACACCCATACTTAAGTAAAGGAGAAGTAATAATTGAGGATTTAACTCTTAACAATCCAAAGAAATTGACATTTTTATTGATTTTAGATTGTAGTGTGTCTCTCTGTTAGAAGATAAAAGAAATTCTCAAATGATCACTAAATGGAGAATACCAATGGGCAAAAACATGTCGATCGATTATACCTAGTAAAAAAACATACATTTGTAAACTTAGCTCTAAGGCACGCCTTGTGAGTTATTTCTGTACTACCTGATTGAATGTGTTGACTCACGGGATAAAAGGCCAATCCCCCTGGTGCATGCTTAATGTTGATGACATTGTGTTGTGTAGCACCTATATAGAGGAAGTGGAAAGGAACTTGGATGACTGGAGATGGGCTTTGGAAGATAGAGGGTTGAAGACAAATTGGAAGAAAACAGATTATTTCTGGTATAATAATGATCAGGATTCAGAAGTTTGCAAGGAGAGCTATTACAAAGAGTGGATAAATTTAAAGAAGTACGATCAGTGGTAGCCCAAGATAGAGAATAAGATGCAGAGGGAACTCACAGATTGCAGTGTGGATGGAATAATTGGAAGAAGATATCAGGAATATTGTGTGAGCGAAAAATTTAAGCAAAGGTTTAAAGTAGGGTTTTTAAGACAGTGGTATGATCAGCAATGATTTGTGGAGCTGAGACATGGGCAGTAAAGGGCACACAGGAGAAGATGTTAGATATGGCAGAAATGAGAATGTTGAGATGGATGTGTGAAGTTACAAGAAAAGGACAAAATAGAAATGAGACAATTAGAAGAACAACAAAAGTGGGAGAGATATCTAAGAAAGTACAGGAAAGTAGATTGAAGTGGTATGGACATGTGATCAGGAGAAATGAGAAAGTGAGGAAGGCCGAAGAAGAGGTGAGTGAATAAAGTAAAAGAAGATCTGAAGGAAAAGGGTTAGACTGGTGTGATGGATGGCTGGCGTTTCAGTCTGGCCGGGACATCCCTCAACAGAGGAAAGAAAGAAGAGCAGCCTTTTCAGGGCATTGCATCCCCCGGGACACTAGATGGCAGCTCGCCTGAACAGAAACGGTTCCCCGGATTTCCTCATGGCAGCATGGGACATGGAGTCCGTTTCTTCAGCCATGTTGGATGCCGAGGGTGCCGCCAGGGGGAGCTCACCAAGAACCTGGGGACTATTATTGCTATACCAACCCGGAAGTACTTCGAAGTCACGAGGACGGAAGCCCGCAGTACGTCTGGGATACTTAAAGAAGGAGGATGTGGCATTTGACCCAAAGAAGGAATACTTCCGGGTCATGAACTATTTAAAGGACGATGGGAAACCCAGAAGATTGAGCCGGAGTTGGGAGGGAGTGTGACAGAGCTGCTGGGAGTGGAGGATTGGTTATTGTTTATTAATTAGTGATTAGAGAATTGTGAAGTGTGCGGTGCTTTCTGCACTTTATTGAAGAATATTATTAAAGAAATTATTCTTGGTGTTTTAAACGTGTGTCCTGGATGTTTGTCTGGTGGGTTCAACGGGGCAACAGCCTCTAGCATCCACACTAGGGATGAGGTGCAGGACCTAGCTGTACAGATAAGGTTGATCAGGTATAGCAACCTCATATAGAAGAGTTAAATTGTAAAAAGGAAGTAAGTAAGACAATAAGCTCTTTCTTCACTGTGAAAACCAAAATGAACCCATATACTTCATGTCTTTCTAGGTAAAGAATTTTCAGCAGCTACACCGATATTAACCAGTGCTATTGCTCTTGAATGATGCCAATATCTTAAACTGAACAAAACAATTAGAAAATAATTAGATTTTATGATAGGGATATAACTGTAGCTATATCTATTACTTTCTTAGGCTAATTATGTTGTTTTTTTGGCCCATGATCCACCCCACTAACATTGGTAATTTCCTTGTCCAACAAAATGCTGCAAGTCAAAATAGCTGAAACTCACAGCTGACTGGTCACATCTTTACACTTTCAAAGCAACATAACATTATAAAAACTACCAATAAAAAAAGCCTTGCATTTTATTATATATGAAATGGTGGGCAGTTCTGGCAGGCACTGCAAGGCTGTAGAAGCTGCATGTTTTTGGTTTAGAAGAATTTACTTTATAGATAGATAGATAGATAGATAGATAGATAGATAGATACTTTATTAATCCCAAGGGGAAATTCACATATAGAACAATATTAAATTACAGAGTGATAACAATCCACTCTGCCACGGATGTCAAACTGTCCAGCTCCGTGCCTACAACAGAGCCTGCCTTGCTCACCAGTTTGTCCAGGCGTGAGGCGTCCCTCTTCTTTATGCTGCCTCCCCAGCACACAACGGCGTAGAAGAGGGCGCTCACCACAACTGTCTGATAGAACATCTGCAGCATTTTATTGCAGATGTTGAAGGACGCCAGCCTTCTAAAGAAGTATAGTCGGCTCTGTCCTTTCTTACACAGAGCATCGGTATTGGCAGTCCATTCTAATTTATCATCCAGCTGCACTCCCTGGTATTTATAGGTCTGCACCCTCTGCACACAGTCACCTCTGATGATCACGGGGCCCACGAGAGGCCTGGTCCTCCTAAAATCCACCACCAGCTCCTTGGTTTTGCTAGTGTTCAGTTGTAGGTGGTTTGAGTCACACCATTTAACAAAGTCCTTGATTAGGTTCCTATACTCCTCCTCCTGCCCACTCCTGATGCAGCCCACAATAGCAGTGTCGTCAGCAAACTTTTGCACGTGGCAGGACCCCGAGTTGTATTGGAAGTCCGATATACATAGGCTGAACAGGACCGGAGAAAGTACAGTCCCCTGTGGTGCTCCTGTGTTGCTGACCACAATGTCAGACCTGCAGTTCCTGAGACGCACATACTGAGGTCTCTCTGTAAGATAGTCCATGATCCATGCCACCAGGTATGAATCTACTCCCATGTCTGTCAGCTTGTCCCTGAGGAGCAGAGGTTGGATGGTGCTGAAGGCGCTAGAGAAATCCAGAAACATAATTCTTACAGCATCACTGCCTCTGTCCAAGTAGGAGAGGGATCGGTATAGCATATAGATGATGGCATCCTCTGCTCCCACCTTCTCCTGGTATGCGAACTGCAGAGGGTCACGGGTGTGACAGACCTGTGGCCTCAGGTGGTGAAGCAGCAGCTGCTCCATGATCTTCATTACATGTGATGTCAGAGCGACAGGCTGGAAGTCGTTCAGCTCACTAGGACGTGATACCTTTGGGACTGGGGTGATGCAAGATGTTTTCCAAAGCCTCAAGACTCTGCCCTGTTCCAGGCTCAGGTTGAAGATGCTCTGTAGAGGACACCCCAGCTCCAACACACAGGCCTACAGCAGTCGTGGCGATACTCCATCTGGACCCGCTGCTTAAGTCAGTCTTCCTAACTCCACTCCATGAAATGTCCTAATAGTTCAAATCAACTTTACTAAATTGGTTGCTATAGTAATTTTGCATACTTCTACTACCTTTTGATTGGTCCACTGTGATTATTATTTTCATGGTGTATTCACATGAAGTATTAATAAGTAGGAAGAAGCACAAAATTAAAACTTACAAAGCCTTTGCTCCACCCTAAAACTACATACAAAACTCCTCATCAATACTAGCTTACCATCACACATATAATTGCTGTCAAAACAAATCTGTAAAGCTGTTTGTATTAGTACTCCAAAATTGCTGTCTATGGTACTTACATTGTGTGGTTTCCTCTTTGTGATCATATAACATTATTTCTATGTATTATCTATCTTATTTTATGTTCATATATTTTATTACTATTTATGTTTTATTGTTTATTGTTTTTGTTTTTTCTTTTATTCTATTATTGTAAAGCACTTTGGCCACAGCACTACTATGTTATTTTAAATGTGCTATATAAATAAATTGACATTGAATTGACATTGACAGTGGGAACCCTTTAGACTCTTAAGAACATCTCAATATGGCCTTGTCTGGGCTTCCCTATCCAGTTAACAGAACTCTCTTAATTATGCACATGTATTTTTGAGGCTGCAGCTACCTTTATGTTAAAATCCAAAGAGAAGACTCAAATGTTGTCCAGAATTTTAATTTCTGTCATTTTCAAATGGCACACTAACCTACTAACTTGGACTGCTAACTTTGAAAGCTCTATACAGAAAACTGATTCTCATTGCCATGAATTTTTTCTTTTAGTTTTCAGCTTCTAATCATATTTGATTTGAAAAGCTCCTTCCAATACTTTCTCTTAATATTTCTCACAAACACTTAGAAGTGTTCACCATCACTGGACGTTTCCCTATTGGTTTCTAATGTGTTGCTCTCATTGAAGAGGCAGGATGATGGTTCAAATTCCAGGTTAGTCATTAGGAAATTTTACACACTATTTCCATTGGTAAGTGGGCCTTTTGTCAGAAAATCTCATTTCCAAACATACCTAAACCTATGGGATTCCTTAGTGTTTAAGCATTATTTACACCACTGCTCATTTTTGAAATTAACATTTTAAACTTTACTATTTGACTGAAATTTACCAAGGTAGGATTCTCTGATTCATTCATTGTTCAAAATTTGTCTTCAAAAACAAAGTTGTTAAGACAGGTTTTACACGTATAAGAGGTGTGTTACCACAGTAAGTCAATTAAACATCTACCAGCACAGGCTTCAGTTACATATTATAAATCGAATGATGTTTCCAATGTAAAATATGCCCTATATGCTGCTGAATTGTATAAAAAGGATTTAAAAATTTTTACCTAAATAATATATATATACATATTTCACTGTAGAGTGGCACAGTAGTATTGCTGCTGTCTCATAAAAAGGAGCCTAGGGATTTCCAGGTACTCCCCATACAGGGTTTGCATGTTCTCCCAGTGTTTCAGTGGGTTTCCAACATGTATTCTGTTTTTAGTTCAGTGTCCAAAAACATGTAGGTTAAGTTAATTGCTCTTGCAGAATTGAACCTTGTGTGTATGTGTTTTAACCCAGCAATAGACTGGCACCCAGTCAAGGTGTTTTTCCTGCTTTGCACTCAATGTCTGCTGGGATAGGCTCCAACTCCCCTGCAACACTGAGCTGGGTTAGTGGATTAAGAAGATGGATGGATGGATGGATGGATGGATGGATGGATGGATGGATTGATTGATAAATGGATGGATGGATATTGGACAGTCCTCATCAAGATAAAAATGAGAGCAAAAGTGAAACAATGTGATACTTTTCTGGATATTTATATAAAATCAGCTGAGGATTTTTAGCAAATTTTCAGCTGTATTCTTGAACAGAAAAACTAAACATGGATCTGAAACAATGTAGCCTTAAACAAATCACTTCTTATTAATTTAATTATAAGTTTTACTTTTTATAAGCCAGAAGAAATAGACAGCAAACCACAGAGAATACTCCTTAAGCTGAAATCACATTATATAATGCTTCCAATGATTTTCAGTTATACTTATTTTTACATAAACTTAAGAGGATCAAAGTAAGTCTTGAACTGTTGCAGCATGGGATAGTAACCTTGAGTCGTGCAGTGTAACTTAAACTTAATCACAGCCTTCTGAGACTCACTACAACAAAATCAAACTAGTTTGATTTTATTATAGTGAGTTGCCAGTAATAATTGTGAGCCCTTGTGTCTGTCAGAGTTAAGAGCCAATGAGCTCTCAACTGGAAATACAACGCACATAATATCCAGAAGAATAATGACAGCTGTTAAGGTAGAAGGAAAAAAAGTGTTTTGGATCATGCAAACAGAAGAGAGGCTCATCTAATTTTAGAGCCAGCACACATGTTTGTACAAAGTTTCATGTTTAGTTACATTCAATGCTCCCCTTCCTGTTCCGGTGTGCTGTAAGTTCATGGACTGCCAAATTAAGCAACCCTGTGGTAATTTCATAGTGCAATACGAAATTTGGAAGGGTGAATAGTTACAACGGAATCTTACCCATACGTTTCTTAGTTGTATAGTTCGAAATTCTCAAAGGCAATGAAATTCTCCAACTGCAGTTAGTAAATTGGACATGCTTACCAACCAGAAATCATGGTGAATCCTGTAGTGTGGTGCTGGTCTGTTATCTATTTGATAATCAGCCGATGCACATTAACATTAACATTGCCAAAACAATAATCAATTTCCAGTGCTCTGCATAAATTAAGAACAACACATAGTTGCAGTGGTTTTGCTGTTGCCTTACAGTTCCAAAACCCTTGCTAAGCCCAAGTTTATACATTTTCCCCAATTTGGTGCAGATGCTCTTCCCGTACCCCAAAGATGTCTGTGTTAATCTGCCAATTTCAACGTGATATGGTGTGAGTAATTGTTGCTGTAAGTGTGTGTATGCATCCTAGAATGGTCTGTCAATCTGTTCAAGGTCGGTTGCCACCTTGGCCTTAGTGTTGCCAGAAATGGCACCAGCTCCGTCAACCCTGAATAAACAGGTTAGAAAATGGATGGACCAATACATTGGTGACTGATATTACCACCATCCATCCATCCATTATCCAACCCGCTATATCCTAATGACACGGTCACGGGGATCTGCTGGATCAATCCCAGCCAACACAGGGTGCAAGGCAGGAAACAAACTCCGGGCAGGGAACCAGCCCACCGCAGGGCACGCATACACACACACACACACACACAGCACACACGAGGGTCAATTTAGAATTGCCATTGCACCTAACCTGCATGTCTTTGGACTGTGGGAGGAAACCAGAGTACCCGGAGGAAACCCACGCAGACACGGGGAGAACAGGCAAACTCCATGCAGGGAGGAACCCGGGTCTCCTAACTGCGAGGCAGCAGCACTACCCACCGCGCCACCCTATTACCACCATACAATATTTATTATATAATCAGAATGCACTGTAAGGGTTAATCACGTACCTCTGAATTTACTGAATTTATTTAATCAAAATTACATTTTATTAAGTATAAACAGTCAACAAACTTTATAAAATTCAAATAAATTAAAAGGGTATCATTAACATAATTAAAGCTTCATGTCATTTTACACTATAAACTACAACATTAATAGGATTTTTTAGGAGTATTTGAAGAATTATTTAAAATAAATCATAGTTTTGTTGTAAATACAACTTTTGATGTTTATGTATAGATAAAGAAAATAATCAAATGGTGCTAGATTAGGTGGCAACGTAAATTCATCAAGTTGGGTCATATAAGTGACTGTGCCCAGCAATGGACTGACATCCTGTCCAGGAATTCGCCCCTGATGCATCAAGGGAAGATTCTCAACCACTGCTACCCAGAACTGGACTGAGTAGATGGAAGGGATTGACTGCCTAATCTTCACACTTTATACACTACATTCAGAAAGAATTCAGACCCCTTCATCTTTTGTCACATTTTGTTTTGTTGAAGCCTTGTGCGAAACTCATTTAAGTCAATTTTGCAACCATCAAGCAGCACAATACCTTGTAATGACAAACTGAAAAGAGGATCTTACAATTTTTTACAAGTTTACAGTATTAAAACCAAACAACTGAAATGTAACATTGACATAAGTGTTCAGACCCTTTATTCAGTTCTTAGCTGAAGCACATTTGAGAGTGATTACAGCCTGGAGTCTTCTTGGGTATGTGACCAGCTTCTCACACCTGGATTTGGAGATTTTCGGACATTTTTCTCTGGAGATCCCCTCAGGCTCTGTCAGGTTGGATAGAGACTATCTGTGGACAACTATTTTTAGGTCTCTCCAGAAATGTTTGATTGGGTTCAAGTCCGAGCTCTGCCTGGGCAACTAAAGAACATTCCCAGAGTTGTCCCTAAATCACTCCTGTGTTTTCTTTGTTTTGCGGGGCCATTATCATGTTGGAAGGTGAACATTGATCCCAATCTGAGGTCCAGAGCATTCTAAAGGAGGTTTTCCTTAAGGATTTCTCTGTATGTTTCTCTGTTCCTCTTTCCCTTAATACTGTCTAGTATTCCATTCCCTGCCTCTGAAAAATGATATTACAGCATGATGCTGTCACCACCATGCTTTGTTGGAAAGGTATTGCACAGTTGATGAGCAGTGCCAAGTTTCCTCCAGAGTTGATGCTAATCTTGGTTTCATCAGACCAAAGAATCTTGATTCTCACAGCCTGGAAGTCCTTTAGCTGCCTTTTTGCTAACTCCAAATGGACTTCCATGTGTCTTTTGCTGAGGAGAAGCTTCTGTCTGGCCTCTCTCTCTCTCATAAAGATCAAAATGGTGTAATGCTGCAATAATGGCTGTCCTTCTGGAAGCAGGCCCGGTCTTAGGTATTATGGGGCCCTAGGCAAAAGGGGGGTCCAGGGGCCCCCTGAGGGGTGCGGAGCCCCAATGAAAGCTCTGCGAAATGCGTGAAAATTAGACCAAGGAGACGTTTTCTTGTAACGTTACGAGGTCATCACCCTGCGTCCCTTTTTCGCCCGGAGTAGTTAGCTGCTACAATTTAGCCAGTTTGAACTGTTTCCATTGGGCACGACGTGGCGGTATGTAGCTAAGCCCAGCTTAGTTTTTTTTGTATTTTTTCTTTTTTTAGTTTTTTTGTCCTTTTTTATTTTTTGGGATATTTGAAACTTTTGGAATGTTTGAGAAATGATCATTTTCTGGGTTAATACTTAATTCTTATTTTATTTTACTGAAGTAATTATGAGTCTCGGGATATATTTCAAACTCCCTGTTTCTGGAACACTTTATGACGAACGAAGCAACAATAAGATTACAACTAGTGAGCAGGCGTAGCAGCAGTGATTGGAAAAAAAATCGAAAAACCACGTACTGTAAACAAAGTGTTATTGCTACTCCGCTACTACTGAGCTACATGCGATTAAAAATTGATTTTGCGCGCTTTCTTTGAGGCAAAGTCATGAAGCAGCTCAGAGTAATCCAAAATTTGAACAATGTTTTGTTCTATAGAAATCATCAGTGCTAAGCTATTTAAGCGTTCTTGCGTTGTTGTTGTTCTCAAATAATTCTTTATTATCTTCAGTTTGGAGAAGCTCCTCTCCCCAGAAGCAACTGTTACTGGAATTGTGAGTGCTATGCGCAAAGCAATAGCTAAATTGGGCATTGCGGTAGCTAGTCTATTTTGTTGCAGATATTGAAACGCCCCCAGAGCAGTACAATTACTTGCGACTAAGCCAGCAGACATACGTATTTCACTACACAAATCAACTGGATCAATGTATGAACCTTCACATGGATCCGTCAAAATATTTGAAAGATCCATGCAGAATTTCATCAGCTCATCGTCAGTCATAGTCACAACATTCTGCAAGTTGTGTAAGAAGCCAAAATGTTCATAGTGTTGTTTTGTTTGGTCAAATCTTTGATTCATCGATGCGATGGCCTGATCCACAAGGGTATTAAAAAACTCTATACGAAACTTGTCTTTTGGATCGCTCACAGGCTCTTCAGCAGCTTCATACTGGCGTTTTTTCTTTCTCCTGCGCACAGTTGACAGAGATGGGAAAACATTCTCCTCATTGGTCATCTCTAATTCTTCAGATAATTCCTTTGCTACAATCTGTGCAGATTCAAATCCATATTCTCTGTAAGATCTCAAAAAATCAGTCACTGTTTCTAAGCATTTCAGTGCAACGTCAAGTTGCATGTTCTCATTTTGCAAGATCTTGCTAGCAACATTAACCTGCACCAGAACATCATACCACACAGCTAATGACACCAGAAAAGGGTAGCTTTTCATTTGTTTTGCTAGTCCCGCTGCTTCACTTCTGGCCTTCGGATCCTTTGCTGTTTCAGCTATCTCAACGATAGCATCATATATGGATCCCACTTGGTATCTGACTGCTTTAACACTTGATATTCTACACTCCCATCTGGTATCTGAAATGGGCTTGGGTGTCAAATTTTCCACATGTTTTGTCAGTATTTGCCATCTCGTGGTGGAGGCACTAAACAACGTATATATTTGGTGTAGAATGCCAAACAGAGACAGAGCTGGCTCCGACGATTTCGCGATATCACCAGATTGAGGCTATGACAGGCACATGACACATAAAATGCTCGGGGATTTTTATCAAGAATCTGCCGTTGCACACCATTATGAATGCCTTTCATATTGGCCCCATTGTCGTATCCTTGCCCTCTGCAGTTGGCCAATGGTAACTGCAATTCTTGAAGCCTTTGCAAACATGCTTCAGCCAACCCAAACCCAGTACTGCTTTCTACAGGTGTGTATCCAACAAAGTGTTCTTTAATTTCTACTTGCGTTGCTCCAACATTTACTGTTCGGATTACCATTGTCATTTGTTCCTGATGACTGGCATCAAGAGTGCAGTCAAGGATGATTGCGTAGTATTTAGCATTCTGTATCTCTGTCGTAATTTTCCTCAAAACAGCATCCCCCATGAGTAGAATCAGGTCATTCTGTATCGTCTTCCCCAGGTAGTGATCATGGATTTCATGATTCTTTATTCTGCGTAGATGCTCTGCCATGCACGAATCAAATTTGCCTAGTAATTCAACAATGCCCAAAAAGTTGCCATTGTGTGGCTGAAACAACCGATCGACACTACCGCGAAATGCTAAATTCCTTTCCGCAAGAAATTGTACGATTGAGAGAATTCTGGTCAAGACATTTCTCCAGTGCTGAACTTCCTGCAAGACTAGCTGCTGTGCACGTTTATCAATTGTTTCATTTTGGTTCAACCTGGTCTGTAAATCAATCCAAGATGTGGAAGCTTTTAAATGAAAAGGTGAAGATTCATGAGTAGATAAAATTTTGCCCAGGTTCTTCCAATCACTCTTTCCATTAGTTGTAAGCTTGTTTCGTTGCTCACAAAAAAGCTTGCAGGGAAAGCAAAATACAGCATTCTTGCTAGGTGAGCAAATCAACCAAGGCCGATCAATTGTCTCGCCATTTGAAAGCTTTCTTAAGAAGAACCCATTCGAGAAATGGCGTAAATTGTCATCAGGGGGATATTTCAAGCTCAAACCGCGATGAGGCCCCTTTTCAACTAGGAAAGTACGTTCTGAATCAGATATTGGCAATTCTGGCCAAAACCCTGGATCTTTCCACTACTCAGAAACACCGGATGTGTCATTGTTACTCTTACTGTTAGGAGCTGCATTTCCTTGATCATCATCCGTGCCTGCAATCGCTCGGCTTTGCAACTCGGGAACCCGAGAAAGTTCAGCTTCTCGTTCAGAATCGTCATAATCCTGCTCGTTTTCGGAGTCGTGTCTAATGGTTACGATACCAGATTGAGTTTTCATTTCTGCATTACCATCAGTGTCACAAAGCCTGAGGCTGAGTGTTTGTGTTTCAGCAGTCTCTAAATCTGATTCTACCGATGACGCACTCTCTCTGTGGGGGCTGTTACCAGCACCAACTCTCACAAAATTGAGCAAAGCTCCTCTCTGAGACGCAATGAAAGCATCAGTATCGGCTTTTTTCTTTCGCTTAGCTGCTCCAGATTCGTATTTACGCTTCGAGGACATACTGACAGACAGGGGTTTCGTTCGTTCTCGCAACTAAGATCTAAGAACTAAGTTCTGCCTTCCCGCTCCCGTGCCACCTGCTGCCACTGACGAGGTGGAAGGATTTATGAGATCTTGACTTCTTCTTTCTTCTTCGACGAATGATGATGAGGGCTGATTCACTGATGTGAACATTCGACCCATAGAGATCTTGACTCAAACCGCTCCGCTTTTATAGACAGCCGCCCACGCGGACAAGCCCCCGCTGGCCCACGTGATTTAAACATGCGAGGGGAGGGGCGGGCCGGGGGCCTGGCCGCCGTCGATCCAGGGCCCCCCGGACGCCGGGGCCCTAGGCGGTCGTCTATTTCACCTATGCCTAAGGCCGGGCCTGCTGGAAGTTTCTTCAAATCTCCACATAGATTATCTGGAGCTCAGCTAGAGTTACTTTTGGCTTCTTGGTCGCCTCTCCTACCATGAACGATTGCTTAATTTGGCTGGGTGGCCAGCTCTAGGAAGAGTTGTGGTTGTTCAAATGTCTTCCATAAAAATGATGGAGGCCATGGTGCTCTTGGGAGCCTGCTGTCTCTGTGCTCAGCAAGAAATTCTTTCAACCTAATAATTCTTTCATAATCATGCCCAGTCAATTGAATTGACCACAGTTGCCTTGCAAAAAACAAGGTGCAGGAACATCTCAGTGATGATCAATAGAGTTGGATTAACCTGAGTCAGAGTTTAAGTGACATTGCAAAGAGTCTGAATACTTGTGCCAAATTGATTTCTTTTTTTTTTTTAATAAATTTGCAAGAATTTCTAAAATTCATTTTTCTGGGATATTGATTTTTGCTTAATGTGGTCTTGTTTAATTGATTGTAGCACAAAGCTGCAACACAGCAAAAAATGAGAAGGCGTTTGAATACTTTCTGAATCTGCTGCGGTTTAAAGACACTTGAATGGAATACTTCATGTGATCTTAAACTGCAAAGCCCCAAGTCCAGCTTGTTAGCAGCTTTCTAGTCTCTTGCTGCTAATCGATTTCCAAGACTGAATTTCAACGAGGCATTTAATCTCCTCCTAACTCCACGTCTGCCAGTGTTGTGTTACAGTATGCTTGTCTGTCTGCCAGTGCTCTCTCTCCAGTGCACAACAATGGTTTACTTCCAATTAATATACTGCAGTAGTTGCCTTCTTTAAGCAGTTTCCAAAAATGTTTGGTTAAACCTGCTGCAAGATTACATGTTTAAGATGGATGACAATCCCCATTTTGGTAGTTATTTAAGTAGGAACGAAGATTTTGTACCTGTCAAAACATATTAAACAGTCTGAAAAACTGTAAAATCAAATTAGACATGAAAGTGTCTTTAGTTTTAATCCCAAAGCCTTTGTTGAACCGACAATGCAGATCAATGTGCTGGTCTGCAAGGATGTAGTGTGGCTTAATGGCACATACACTTGCATTTCAATCCCAACTCCTAACTTAGTGTGGCAACTTGTTTAACTCCCAGTTTGCTAGTAGTGCTTTGTGCTCGGTTTCTTACTAGACAGAAATGGACTTCTTTAAGTTATTTGTTCTTTCCATTGGAAGTTGTCATCAGCAATAATCAGTTCATTTTAAAATGGATCAACATATTTAAAACATTCTTAATTACCTAGTAGACTTTTATTTTTCAAGAAACAATATAGTATGCCGCTCTCCCTTTTACACTTAAGTGTTGTTTTCAGGTGGCAGTGTAAATGTAAAAATACATGAACATACTACTAAAAATAACTGTTTGTATACCATTAATCTGATGTTAATTATATATACATTTTTTAATGTTTTTCTATTTGAAATGCTCGAGCTTAACCCGAGATCATCAGGCGCACCACAAGAACCAACCACGGAAAGGATGCCAATCCACAACTACCATAATTACATGCTCAAACCTGAAGTGCCACAGGAAACTAATTACTTCGTCATAAATCTGCATCTTTAAAGCCTGCCTAAAAGTAGCGTTTTAACAGTTGAAACACCCATCCACACCTTTTCATGGCAATTTTAACTCCAGCCATTTCTTTAAGTAAAGGACACTTTCTCTCCCGCCCATTTCTAAGGTGACACAGCTTTAGGGCTACAATAATACCAACAATTAAGCTTTTATTGCCGGCATTCATTACATCCAGTCGATGGGTAAAGGCAAATCCAATAATAAGAGATGAGTCACGTACCCAGCGTTCGCCGACACTATAAACTTTAGTTAGCCTCGCGGGGCAGACTGTGCTGGGGATGTAGTTCTGCCCACATTAAGCACATGGGGCGTAGGGATGTAAGAGAGAATCTGGACGCCCTTCAGCTACCTGGGGGCATCCCACAGCTATCACGCGGAGAAGATCAAAGCAAGCACGCCTCCTGAGCAGACAAGCTGTGTTATCGCCGAGATCAGAGCTGCTTGCCAGCAGCCGGGCTCTCTGCGGAGAATATAAAGTTGTCAAACGCGTGCAAAGTCGCCGCTCGTGCGCGTTCAGCAAAACCTCACGACATCCTCAAGTAAGCTGCAAGCTCATGGATCGCAAAACTGCAAAGCAAAGTTGGCATGTCCGCTGCCAGCAGAAGTAAAAATGGCAAATCGCGCAACTTTTTCAAAGCGTTCACAAGTTGAGACAAAGTTGACATAAGGAAAAAGGAGCGATCGCAGTTTCTTGTCAACCAGTAGTGCCTCAACTTCGCTAAATTATTGTTTTATTGAGTAAAAAAGTTGCATTCTGCTGTCTTGCAGAGGCACTTTTCGTTTCTTCACTGTGCAGTTCAACCTCTCGCCCCTTCCAGCGACGCCCCGATTACCTGCTAATATATCCGTCTCCGTCCCCGTCGCAAGTCTGGAAAAGCCGCTTCATCCTTTCTTCTTCGCCGGTGCTGGATGTGTCGCTGCTCCCGCTGCTCACACTCACCTCCAGCGCGGCCGCCGCCATGATCCACCCCCTCCCCTCCTGCCCTCCCTCCACCGGTGCCAAGCCGCTGTGCTCCGGCCTCACGATCTCGGACGCTTCCAGCTAAGGATATTCCGAAGAGCGCACTGATCGATCGCCAGTTCCTCTTGGTATACCTCGGGAGCCTCGGCAGTTCACAATGCAAAGCGCAGACCAAACAAGGGACGCGGGAGCGCGCGGGCGTGCACACGCGAAATCCTCTACAGGACGCGCGGCCGCGGCGCGCATATTTTGGAAGCGCTTTGTGTTACTTTGATCCAGTAAAATTCGAGTGAAAACAACCTCAGAGGAATTTCATTTCTTTAATCCCTAGCATGTCATCTTGATAAGTGAGGAGCAAGTTAACATGGATGAGGCACGTCTTTAATGAATGAGACAAGCAAAACACCTAAGGACTTTCTTGCATTATTATTCAAACATATAATAATAATACTAATAAGAATAATAAACATTTTCAAACACAGCAGCACTGGGTACAAAACTGAAAACAGCCCAGGACAGGGCATCAGTCATTCACTCAGGGGCAGACTTACACACAGACATGGCCAATTTGAAAACACCAAATAACCTAACCAGCATATCTCTCGGGATTTGGAATGGAAAACTGAAATACCAGAGAAGAAAATGGGGAGGGAATGCAAACTCAGCACAGGCAGAACCCTAGTGTGGGATCTGCAAAGCAACCACAACACCACCCATAATAAAGATGTTATAATAATTATCAAGGTATCAACAAAGTGAAGCCCAATAAACATAGCAGAAAACAGATAAAATCCGTTAATGAAACCTGGCAAATACATTGGATTCAGAAATTATTCAGACCCCTCTAATTTTATTTACACTTTTTAATCTTGCACCTTTGAGCAAAAATCACTGAGATTCCTTTTTCCCCACATGAAGCAAAACTCAGTATCTCAGAATGACAAAAGCGGAATTTTAGAAATTTTTGCAAATTTCGAACAAATCTTAAAAATCTGAAATATATTGGCACAAGTATCCAGATCCTTTGCTATGACATGTGACATCTGGTTCAGGAGCATACCATTCTTTTGATCATCATTGCAATGTTTCTACACCATGCCTGGAGTCTACCTGTAGTCAATTCAATTGATTGGACATGATTAGGAAAGGCACATGTCTATATACTGTAAGATTGCACAGTTGACAATGTGTATTAAAAAAAAAAAAACAACAAGCCATGAGGTCGAAGGAATTTCCTGCAGAGCTTACAGACAGGATTATGTAGAGGTATAGATCTGCGGAAGGCTAAATTTCTGCAGTATTGAAGGTTCCTAAGAAAACAGTTGCCTTCATAATTCTTAAATCGAAGAAGTTTGAACAACCACAACTCTTCCTAGAGATGGCCACAGGGCCAAACTGAGCAATTGTGGGTAAGGTCCTTATTATCTAAGAACTCCATTTTTATTTTGTCTGAGTTTCAGAAAACAGGTTTAGAGATGGGAAAAACTACCAGAAGTTCAGCAATCTGAGCTTTCTGACAAAGTAATCAGACAGATCTCTTTCCTTATTTAAAGATACGAGGAAGCCCACTTGGAGTTTGCAAAAAAAAAAAAAAAAAACCTAATGAACTCCCACACTGTGAGAAACAAGATTCTGATGAATCCAAGATTAGCTTAATGTCTACAGAAAACCAGGCACTGCTCATCGTCTGTGTAATACCTTCCCAACAGCTAAGAATGGCAGGGAATGGGAGACTGGAAAGGGTTGAGGGAAAGCTGAAGGGAACAAAGTACATATCTTTAATGAAAGCCTGGTCCAGAGCACTCAGGCCCTCAGATTGAGCCAAAAGTTCAACGTCAGACAAGGCAATAACCCTACGCATAAAGCAAAGGCAACACAAAATTGGCTTAGGGACAACTCTGGGAATGTCCTTCAGTTGCCCAGGCAGAGCCTAGACTTGAACCTAATTGAAAAACTCTGGAGAGACCTGAAAGTAGTTGTCCACTGACAGAATTCATCCAACCTTACAGAGCTTGAGAGGATCTGCAAAGAAGAATGGCATAAAATCTCCAAATACAGGTGTACGAAAATTGTCATGTGACACCCAAGAAGACTGCAGGCTGTAATCACTGCTGAAGGTACTTCAAGTAAGTAATGAGTAAAGGGTCGAAATATGTGTGTCAGTTTGATATTTCAATTTGTTAGTTTTATTCAACAACAACAACATTCATTTATATAGCACATTTTCATACAAATGATGTAGTTCAAAGTGCTTTACACAGATAGATAGATAGATAGATAGATAGATAGATAGATAGATAGATAGA
>JANRMT010062836.1:3803307-3832958 GCA_026402145.1 Polypterus bichir lapradei
ATAGATAGATAGATAGATAGATAGATAGATAGATAGATAGATAGATACTTTATTAATCCCAAGGGGAAATTCACATAATCCAGCAGCAGCATACTGATACAAAAACAATATTAAATTAAAGAGTAATAAAAATGCAGGTAAAAACAGACAATAACTTTGAATAATGTTAACGTTTATCCTCCCGGGTGGAACTGAAGAGTTGCATAGTGTGGGGGAGGAACGATCTCCTCAGTCTGTTAGTGAAGCAGGACATTGACAGCAGTCTGTTGCTGAAGCTGCTCCTCTTTCTGGAGATGACACTGTTCAGTGGATGCAGTGGATTCTCCATGATTGACAGGAGCCTGTTCAGTGCCTGTCACTCTGTCACGGATGACAAACTGTCCAGCTCTGTGCCTGCAATAGAGCCTGCCTTCCTCACCAGTTTGTCCAGGCGTGAGACGTCCTACTTCTTTATGCTGCCTCCCCAGCACACCACCACGTAGAAGAGGGCACTCACCACAACCGTCTGGTAGAACATCTGCAGCATCTTATTGCAGATGTTGAAGGACGCCAACCTTCTAAGGAAGTATAGTCGACTCTGACCTTTCTTACACAGAGCATCAGTATTGGCAGTCCAGTCCAATTTATCATCCAGCTGCAGTCCTATGTATTTATAGGTCTGTACTCTCTGCACACAGTCTCCTCTGATGATCACGGGGTCCATGAAGTCCACCACCAGTTCCTTGGTCTTGCTAGTGTTCAGGTGTTAGTGGTTTGAGTCGCACCATTTAACAAAGTCTTTGATTAGCTTCTTATACTCCTCCTCCTGCCCACTCCTGATGCAGCCCACGATAGCAGTGTCGTCAGCGAACTTTTGCACGTGACAGGACTCTGAGTTGTATTGGAAGTATGATGTATATAGGCTGAACAGGACCAGAGAAAGTGCAGCCCCCTGTGGCGCTCCTGTGTTGCTGACCACAATGTCAGACCTCCAGTTCCCAAGACTCACATACTGAGGTCTGTCTGTATGATAGTCCACGATCCATGCCACCAGGTGTGAATCTACTCCCATCTCTGTCAGCTTGATCCAAAGGAGCAGAGGTTGGATGGTGTTGAAAGTGCTAGAGAAGTCCAAAAACATAATTCTTACAGCACCACTGCCTCTGTCAAAGTGGGAGAGGGATCGGTGTAGCATATAGATGATGGCATCCTTCGCCCCCACCTTCTCCTGGTATACAAACTGCAGAGGGTTGAGGGTGTGGCGGACCTGTGGCCTCAGGTGGTGAAGCAACAGCCACTCCATGGTCTTCATCACATGTGACATCAGAGCGACAGGCCGGAAGTCATTCAGCTCACTAGGACGTGATACTTTTGGGACTGGGGTGATACAAGATGTTTTCCAAAGCCTCTGGACTCTCCCCAATTCCAGGCTCAGGTTGAAGATGCGCTGTAGAGGACTCCCCAGTTCCAGCACACAGGCCTTCACATGATGAAGAAAGAGAAAAAAGACAAAATAAATAAGAAAATAGAATTAGGGAATAAAAGTAAGGTCCGATGGCCAGGGAGGACAGAAAAAAAAAAAAAAAAAAAACTCCAGACGGCTGGAGAAAAAAAAAACAAACAAAATCTGCAGGGGTTTAGAGGCCACAAGACTGCCCAGCCCCGTCTAGGCATTCTACCTAACATAAATTATCTCAATCAGTCCTCATTGTATTCAGGGTTCACATGGAAGAACTTGATGATGACGGTCATGTGGACATCTGGCCTTTAATCCGTCAATGTAGGAACATCACGGTGCTTTGATCAGGTAGTGGTGGCGCAGATCGCCACCACAGAAAACCGGAAAAAGAGCAGAAGAGAAAGTATTCAATTTCTAAAAATTTCTAAAATCCTACTTTCACTTTGTCATACTGGGTTAATGCATTTTACTTAATGTGGGGGAAATGAATTTAAATGATTTTAGAAGAAGGTTGCAACATAGCAAAATGTAAAAAAGGATAGGGATCTGAATACTTTCTAAATCCATTGTATATTTAAAGGAAAAAATTTCACAATTACAGAACTCAATCAGCAAATGTACAATACTGGCGTATTGATTTAAAATTTGAGTTTAAAATCATAAGAAAACCAAAATTAAAAGGGTTCATGATGAAAAAATAGGCTAAAAAACAAAATTAAAATCAATCTAATGGAAATCATGATTCTGAATGAGTCATATAAAGGAGTCACAAGCCAGAATTGCACCAAAAAAGCTGATAAGCTCAATAAAAAATATCATATCAAATTCCTGATTAAAGTCCACAAAATAAATCTCTAAGCAAAAGCCCAGTGACTGAGAAGATACACACAAATATTGTGTGAATACACAAATACACGTTGAAATTTTACCTAGATGCCAAGAAGTTCTACAGAGAGCTCAAACAAACACAAGCTCCTGTAACCAAACCACCTTCTCAAAATCAAATTGAGAGCTTCTGATAAAAGATACTTGTGGATGGCAGCTCTCACAACACAAAGAGAACTTCAGTTGAACAAAAGTTAAAATTCTGAAAAATTCTGAAATATAAAAGAGTAATTTGTTAGTGGGATTCAGAATTGTCAAAGATTTCCACAATTGCAAGGCACCAGGTCCATTCATTATCACTACTGCTGTTCTGCATAGCACTGATTCTACTCGCAGTCATGTTCAATAATTGTAATCTAGTATGTAAGATTGAGAAATACAAGAATTGTCAACCATTTCTTATAAACAGGTATTATCATATTGTTTGTAAAAGGCAATGGTAAAGTGGATCTGGAAATTGTACAAATGTTCATTGATGGAGTTCACACAATATATGTTGTTCTCCGCATAATGTCTCACTTTGATTGTGGCATCCAAGTTAGAATTTTTCTTTCTTTTGAATTTTCTTGCTTTGTAGTCATTCTGGTGTGTGTTGGTGTATGTGTAAATTTATATTTTATTTATTTACTTACTTTTCTGCCCATTTATGTATTTATTTACTATTTATTTAAAGAGCTTCTGTAAAAAGCCAAATTTCTCCCTAGGGGCAAATAATGGTCTATCTATCTATCGTCACCATCTCATTAAAGAACTCTTGCCAGATTGAATATGCAATGATCAAGAATCTTAATCAGGGTCAGGTCATTGGGTACCTTGTAGACAAGAGCTGTGGTATTCACCAAAAATAATGAAAGAAATGGCCCATAAAGAATATTATTACAGCTTAAATTTTATTTTTAGCACTGAGCCAAAGCACTAGATAGATAGTACTGAAAGCTTCCCAGAAATCCTGAACACATTAAGTGGGTTTAGAAAATGAATAGATGGATGAATGCTATCTTCCATATTCCTTCTATGTTCCTAATGTCCTGTTGGGTTCTTTATGTTCTTCACGTCCTGCGGTGTCTAATGAGAACACTGCTTTTTTGATCAGTGACTTTCCCAATTTTGTAGTGGATGCTTGTCCATTGACAAATATTACAGTCAAATGCTGTGATCTGTTACAATTTTTTTTTTAATTTGAAAGTAAAGTAGTATTTATTAAAATAGAATGATAGCAGTAGAAGAAAATATAGCAAAGTCAGGATAAATATAGTTTTAGAAACCATATGGAAAATCAGCAGCAATGGCAAATGAGGATATCGACCTGAGGAGTTTTTAGATTCAGCAATCAGGCTGAAACGTGACATGTGTTCTCTGCCATTCAGATGAACTGGTATCTCTTTCTCTGACATTGCTCTCTCTCTCTCTATCTATCTATTTCTTCTACTTGATCACCTGTTTAACTGATCTTTTAAAGCTCTTTACTTTTATCCAAGGTTCATAAAAGTAAAATCAGGTTCCCAAAATCAGCTGCCTTAGCTAAAGCTTTTGACATAAGAAATAGATTGATAGAATGAACAAATGAATGAACAAACAAACTTTATTTGTCCCCAGGAGGAAACCTGGCTTTTTACAGAAGTTCTTTAAATAAATAAATACACAAGTAAATAGATATATAAATATATAAACACACACAGACTTTGGTCTAAACACACACCAGAATGACTAAAATGGAAGAAAACTTTCTTCCTGAAAATTATCCAGGACAGCATAGGCTCATCTACCTGCATACCTCTGAGCTTACCCCTTAACGGTAATGGCTAGATGATATTGAAAACACTTAAGAAATCCATCCATCCATCCATTATCCAACCCGCTATATCCTAACTACAGGGTCACGGGGGTCTGCTGGAGCCAATCCCAGCCAACACAGGGCGCAAGGCAGGAAACAAACCCTGGGAAGGGCGCCAACCCACCTCAGGGCTATAATCCTCACAGTGCTGTCAGCATTGCCCAGGTGAGAATAAGCCTTCTGGAGCAGATAGATAATTGGACCCTATACTCCAATTAAAAAACAAGGAAGCTACTAATGACATACAGCTTCCACAACCTAAAAGGTGATACAGACATACAGTACATAGGAGCAGTAGCGAACATTGTGTTGTGGAGACAATGGAAGGTATGTATAAATGGCAAAATCATAGATCTCTGCAAATACTTTAAGCAGGCTAATGACAAATTTATCAGCTGGATTCTGAGTGATTAAAGAACTAAATACTCTGTAATCAAGAAGGTAAAGAAATTAAAGATAAAAGAAATAAAAAAAATTCTGAGGCCATTGATTAGGCAAATTCTTCCAGATGGGGCAATTTCAAACTAAATCTTTGCTCATAGTAGAAAAAATGAACAACTTATTGTCAAGATTGCTTCTTGGTCAGTTCTTTAAAGATCTCAATAAAAACGTTACACAGCAGAGGACTCTAGTGAGAAACAGAGTCTTATAATAGCAACTCAAGCTCAGCCACTCAACACTATCAGAGAGTGACATTTAAGCAGAATGTAGACAGCAAGAGCAGATATACTGCATGTCAGTCACAACAGTTCTGGCTGTCCCTTGCTATTACCAATGGAATGCACAAATCGACACAACAAAATCATTATCTATCCACATCGTCCAGTCAAAGCTGCACTCAGAGGTTTATTTATTTTGACCAAATCAATAGACAAATAATATAAGACAAAAGTAAGATGCCTAGATAAAACACCATTCTTACTTCTGACATGGCTGTGTTCTCTCTACATCTTAGTTTACAACTAAGTGTCTCCTCATGCTATGCAGGGCCATCACAATGCTCCTATTCATTTATTTTTGTCTGTTTAAAGAACTACAGTATATTCTGTTTTCTGACTAGAATCCAGAAGAAACAGATTCTTTGCTTCCAATACATCTTTTCTAACAGTTACAGGAAACAGATGTGAAATGTCTGGGCATAACTGATTCCTTCCCCAAATGTAGTGGATAATGGTGACTCTGCAGCTGCTGATTGGTTATAGCTGATACAATATGTGACAAGCTTATACTCAATAGAATTTTTTCTCTATGTGTAATTTTTGGCATTTACATCAGTTTTTGGAATTGACTTTTTTCTGCAATATCTGTTTATATATAATAGAGTGTTCAACATAACTTGAAATCATGATTCGCAACAAACTTCTCTGTATTGGCGAATATCAAAGACATTGCCAGAGACCAGTGTCTTACACAGAGTAAAACACTATGATTAAAATTAAGATCAAATGAAAGATTTAGAATGCTGGATATAATACAATTACTAGTAATGTCTATTTTGTGATTTTTTACTTCTTATGGAAAAATATCAGGAAAATTTCCAATTTGCTCTCTGGTTCTAGTGTGAAAGTGACAAAGCATAACCATATGTGATTAAGCAAAGCTTAAGCAACTTTATCTACTCACTCTACCCATTTATACTCTCCCAGGAACTGACATCTGTTTATTTTCACACTATATTTGAGTTGCCCATCTAATACTTTAAGATCCACAAAAATCATAGCTTTAAATGCATTATTGTTTTTGTCAATTAAAATTACAATAAATATTGTAATGATTCCAAGAATTAATAAAATTACAGTGGGAGGGCGAGCTTTTAGTTACAGTGCCCCTAAACTGTGGAATGGTCTGCCTGCTACTATAAGAGGTGCCCCTTCGGTCTTAGCTTTTAAATTCCGACTGAAGACTCACTATTTCAGTTTAGCATATCCTGACTAGAGCTGCTGATTAACTGTACAGACTGCATCTCTGTTGTTAGTCATTTGCACTAAAACATAAGTAACATGATAGTTATAATTTGATACTAACCCTCACCTATTCTGTTTCTCTTCTTGGTACTCAAATGTGGCACTTGGTGCCACGGCCCACCTGCCAAGTTGTTTTGCCTGCCTAGAGTCTAAGAGAGGCAGAGCCTATCCCAGCAGGAGTAGGTGACATGGCTGCCCTGAATGTTGTCCCTTTAAATTGCAGCGTTCAATGTCCCGATTCTGAAGGGTCATAATGGAAGGGTCAAAATGAACAAAAACAACAGCACAGCAATAAGAACAAAATTAACAAAAAGCAAACAAAAATAAATAAATAAAAATCAAATTGAAGGAACTGTATTAATTTTTATCAAATCTCATCATCTCGTTTTTGCTCCTTTTATTGTTCTGTGTTTCATCGCAGCTACCTTCTCAGATTTAGTTTGCAAACAATCATAATATTAAATTTATTTGGAAAAAAAATAAAATAAAAACTTGAAATGGAAATTTAAAAACAAACCACATGCAAATGTAATGAATTCTACTCATATAGAAAAAAAAAATAAATAGCATTACGTTTAGTTAAAGAGACCTAAAAAAATTAATTAACCCAAAATTTAAAATTTTAGAGTGATTTCCGCACCTTCAGAAAGGGCTGTGGATAAGAATAAGCCAGATCTTTTTGTTTTGTTAAATATATTTTTGAATTTTTATTAAAACAATTATTAACAAGACTAAAAACATATGATTGTTAATATTTAATAAAAATGCTTTCAGTCTGAGTCAGTTACATTGTGCATTAAATGTCAAACTGTCCACAAGTACTCTGAAAGCCAGGTCATTCATCGGTTTGCAGTAAATCTTTTGTTAAATTCTATTAATTTTATGGATCAACTTACAATGAATGAGACATAGAACAATCCAAGATTCAATCAAAACTATTTTTCATACATTTATGTTCCGCATGAAATGAAATCAATATCATCACCCTCTACACCCATTTAGGAGAGCTATGTAGACAGAAAACCCAATACACATTAGTGCCTCATTCAGTATATGCTGAGACATCAAAAAACTAAACAAAGGCTTTTAGTACACCATTAATAACTTATTGCCAAATTCTGAAAAAAAAGCTTTTTAGATCCTTCCAAATAGGGAAAATTTTATTGGTTTTATTTTTTTAGTATACTGTAATATATACTTTGACAGTTCAGTTATAAAAATTAATAGGATTTTTCCAATTCAGTAATGCAAGACAATGTGTACACTTGACAGATTATTGTCCCATCTGGTGTTTTTTTTGGATGATGCTACTGCAGAACATGGAGTAATCATAAATCCAAAGCTATCTGAATATCAATATTTTTTTCAGTACAATCTGAGTGTAGGGCATTCTCAAAAGTATGTCCTAGTGAATTTCCCCTTGGGATTAATAAACTATCTATCTATCTATCTATCTATCTATCTATCTAGTGAGGCATGTTCTTGATGACATCATTTACAAATAAGGTGTTGCCTTGGATATAGTTTGGATAATCTTAACTGTTATCCCATGTACAATTTTTAGCTGAATTACACTATACTTTATACAAGTAAATGAAGAATGAATCTTGTCATTTGACTGAATTCCTTTCAATATCTGATATTCTAATTTAGAGGCCCTGTCTCTAGAACTGTTTTAGATCACCTCTGGGTGGACATTTTGAAATAATTTGGTATTGTCTAGAAATGCTGTCAACATATAGTTGCAACCATCAATACTGATGGAAGATTGCAAATATTTGGCAGCTTGGGCAATCCATAATACTGTAAATCAAAGCTACCTATTAGTATTTGCACACCGACAATACAGATGGTGTTATTTGTTCATATATCAATTATAATGTGAATGAGACTGCATGTTGTCATTATCTAATTATGTTTATTGTTCACATCTATCTTATTCTATTACTGGTTCAAACTAATTTGTGTATTTATGTATAGAAATGTTTTATGACGTAATGTATTGGTAATGTATTATATTTTAAAATATATTTTAAACCCTTAAATTCATGTTAAGGTTTATTGTCATGTGTACTTAGTACAATGAAATGTCTACTACTCACTAAAGAGTGTTATGCACAGAACATAATTGTAATTGAATTGAATTCATGTTCAGTTTTAATAAATGTCTAGTAGAAATCATGTTGAAGTTTGAGTAAAGTAGTATTAAACTCTGTGAAAAATTATTACTTGTAGGGTTTTATGTAGTGTTTCAGCTACTGTGTGAGATCACTGTCAACAATAAAATATTCTACACAAGAAAACCATTGATTACAAGGAAACTTAATGTTTTTGCCAAGCAAAGCTGTATTCACCTCAGCCCTGATACAGATTTTGGGGTTTGTCAGTTGGGTATAGACATTATGCTATGACTGAGAGTCCTAAAGCATGAAACCCAAAAAGCACTTCCAGAAATATTCTGCCAACCCCTAGCTTGAGAAATGGGCAAACACAGAAACGTTCTAAAATAGCAAAATGGAGAAGTCAAGGCAACCCAGGCAAACAAAGTCTCAAATCATAAATCCAGAGAAAGGTCCAAAACACAAAGAAGTAGTGGGTCATACATCCAGTATTTGCGCAAAAGCACAGCAAAATGCAAGAACTCACCAAAACTCCCTCTCACATTTGAAATGAATCGCCAGGAACTATGGGAGACCTTCTGGGTTTATAGGGGAGAGACCAGTACCTGGTGTGATTGGCAGGATGTCCCACCTAGCTTAAATAAATTATTAAAAAATTAGATAAGAACTTGAACCCCAGCCAGCGGAGAGACCCTACTGAAATCCACATTTCTGTTTACTCTTTAAATACAGTATTTGTCCTGAACATAACATCTAAATGTTCAAGCACTGCATCCATAATTTTCTGCTTCTGTAATGATATTCCTCCATATATACAACAAAAACAAAGAAAATAATTCCAAAAAAGTAGTATTGTCACATGCTTCTACATGAGCAGCATTTTGGTAGACAGTGCTAGAATGAAATGAGTGAGTTAGAAAATGTCATTTTCAGACAATTATGGCATAATAGTTAAACCATTCATTGCACAGAGGCTATGGTTTTTCTGTAACCCTAGTCAGAAACTGTTTGCGATAAAAAGGACACAGACAGATGAATGTTACCTTAAACACAACTAGACATGGAGCCCTGCTTTTAAATGAATGTATGGTGCTTGTACCTTATTTAATTACATTTTCGTGATGCTTGGATAATCCTTCCATTATCACTGTGGCTGACCTTTAAAAACAATAAAAAATGGTCCAGGTCATTAACAGAAAAAAGAATACTCAGTAATCACACAATATGTCATATACATGCAGTTGACATGGTTTGGGTGTCTAGTGTTTCAGAAATGGTTCTCTAAGAAGAAACCCATTGGTGGACCTTGGACTCCTAGAATGATTCTTTTTGCAGCTGGCCTAGAAGGGGCAGGTGGGGTTTAAAACTGTTTGTGGGGTTGTGAAAGTCAGGTCTGACTAACTCCATCTATTTCCACTGTAACCTTCATCAGGATATATTAAAATGAGAAAGAAGTGGAATAAAAGTTCTATACCATCCTAGTTCAATCTAGATAAAGCAAAGTTAATAATTTACAGCCCTTCTAATTCACATGACTATGTTTTATATTTTTGTGAGTATACAAACCTTTTAATTTTGGTTAGTGACTTTAATATTCTCATATACAGTATGTTAAAATGTGTAACAATCCAAGAACTGCATGCTATTTTCCAGATTATGAAAGCTTCTACATACTCTGAGTCAGTTTTTTTGATCATGCATGGCGAGCATTGAAATTTAAAATATAATTCCTTCTTTTTAATGAATCCATCAATTATGTTTGACTGTTATGAATCACATAATTAATAAATGTGCTTAAAGCTTTATTGATATCAAGATATAGAAAGATATGACACTGATTTAAGTAAAATTAAAAATTGGTACAATGTAAAATGTGCTTTTGAAAAAGTAGCTTTGCTTAAAAAAAAAAAAGATTCACCATCTGAATAAGTCCCAAAAACACTTCAAAACATGTACACTATAGGGAGATTTTGCATTAGATTTCAAACCCTTGGGGCAAGCACTGAATCTTTACAAAATATATTTTTTTTCACAAAAGTATTCTAATTACTATGAAGCTCCATGGAGCCCAAAGACAAAATGAAGTTGCCTGAACCACAAGGCAATACAAGCAAACAAAGTCCCAAAACACAATGTAATTAAAAGATACAGAGGTCAAATAATATGTAAATCACAAAAGGTACAAAAAAGTACAAATAAACTCACTACTCCCAGGCACATTCAAAGTGAACCACCAGGAACTGTGGGAGACAGTCTGGTTTGATAGGACGTAGGGCAGTTCCTAGTGATGATTGGCAGGTGGCCATTCTTCTCGGGGAACCTCCCACAAAACACATGGAACATAAACAAAGGCAGCTTACAGTATATACATGGGCAAGACCAGAAATAAGGAATGATGCACATAAAATAAATCAGAGTATCAAAAATTAACAAAAGAGACACAGAGATAGGAAGACATGACACACAGATGAAGCTCGAAAGGGATTTACAAGATGTTAAAGAAATAGTTACAAGAAAAGAAAAACAAATTAAAATTACATAAGAATAATAATGAATAAATAACACACACATAAATAATACCTACTTACTTAACAAACACAGTACATAATTAATACAGAAGTAGAGTCCTTATATAGAGAATAACTTTTTAAGTCTCTAAGGATGAGTACAATGATAAGGTCAAATGTGCAGGGAGGACAGAAAAAAAATTAAAACTCCACATACGCTGGAGGAAAAGAAAAAACTAAACCTATAGGGATTCCAAGGCAAAAAGAAGATACAAAAGACAGAGTTCCAAAGAACTATCCTAAATACTTTTACAATATCAAACATGTTTTTAAATATATGCTTCCATTTACATACACATATTCTCTGTACCCCATTTTCTCATTATCAATGCTTTCCTCTTATAACCACTAATATGGAGGCACATGACAATAAAGTATATAACAAATCTATTCAGTTAACATCTAGATGTTACAGAACACATTAAAAGCTCACCCTATTGTACATTGATAAAACAATATTCTTAAGTCCTGTTTTTGTTCAGTCCCTAGAACATCTTAAAATTCACACCATCTACCAAAGACTTATACGACAGACGTTCAAAAAGTTTCCGCACTTTTGTATTTTCATTGGAAATGGTGAAAGCGGGAGTAGCAATTGGGCATTAAAAAGTTGGTACAACCCTGGGAAAATTGCATGGCAAACGAAGGTGACTATGTAGAAAAGTGGTGTAATTTGTTTTTGAAATTCTTAATAAATAGAGTTAAAAAAAGTGCAAAAAACTTTTTGAACGTTACTGTTATTAAACAATATTAATAAAAATATATTTCCTAATACGCAATACATAAAATTCATTATTAGCACATGGGATTTTAGTTAAATATTGCTATAATTTTCCAAGTGACAGATGTACATATTAAGGACATATTGCTATTAATTCCACTATATTTGTATGCCTTTTAACATAACAAAGAGTTTCTCCGAATAATTTGCTAAGTTACATAAATCCAAGAAAGAGTTGGTTTAAGTTAGTGCAATACTTCAATCGCCTCCATATGGCAGCAGCTGTTACTTTGGATTTGTTGTAAATGAGAAGAGATTTACTACCGTGCTGCACACTAAGCTCAGTGCCAAAGTTTGCTCCAGTTGAACTTAAGGTGGAGCACAAGTTTAGTCTGCAATTGTGTAGTAACCAGGGGCTGAACTTCTCTTAATATGTTACTTTTATACTGTAACTTTAGAGTTGATCTCCTAGATTTTTTTATAATAATAGCTATTTTAAGAAAAATAAATTGAAATAAAACCTTGTACAACTCTACCTAATATTACTTATTTTGGGTATATGTTTTTTTCTAAATTCATGTCAGATTTCTTCACTAAAATCTTAGGAGAGTAACTGAAATTGAAAGTGATCTTTGCTTAACTGGCAAAGCTTATGAGAAGGCTTTTTAGTGATAAATGTGAGAAGTTTAAGAAAATTAACAGTTATATTGTGCCAAAATGAAGAAATAGATTTTTTTGAGAAGAATAGTATCTACTGTACATCTTTATGGATTTTTCAGTGGTGATGGCTAAGCTTGCAGCGGCCTCTTCGGACTAAAATAGTGTTTTTGTGTAGTTTTTTTTTTTTTAATCTAGAGAAGAGGGATGTGTATAACTGAATTAAGAGGAGCCTGTGTGCCGCAGACATCTGCTTGGGGTCATATGTTCAGTTATATTCAGGTTGTGGTGGAAGAATACGCCCATATGTTCATTTCATTTAAGGACATGAAAAATAATTTAAAAGTACAGTACTTCTGTCGAATATTTCAAAATCTGAATAGGATCTGATCAAAGACTGGGATGGATAATATGAATGGACATTAAGAAATAAACATTTAGCACTACTCTGAGAAAGAGGTTACCTGAATTTCTAGTAAACATGATAATAATAAACTTTGCAAAATTCAAAGGAGGAAAAATATGTATAAATTTTACTATAATGAAACAAAATGTAAGAATTTATTTCTCTCAAAAATAAATTTTAACATGTAAAAATCATATAAAATACATATTATATTATATTGATAATTCATTATATTTTATAAGCTGGAATATTAAAGGTTGCAATCCTTATTTGCATTTAACATTTAAACATCCTTAATATAAGTAATTCCTCTTTATTACTTGCCTATGGTTGCTATGTGACCAGTTCTTTTACATTAAGAAATGGTTGTCCAAATCTTATCAACTTTGCTTTATTTGGTGTCACTGCACAGATAATATTCCTTCTTTAATTTTTGATATATCATTATTTAGCTACTTTAAATGAATTTCAAATTAATGGTAAGTGCATTGCAAAGAGACAAAGAGGCAGAAGTTTGAAGGTAAGGAAGCAATAATCACTGATCATGGTGCTGGAGATGTGCTGCATGTTGATTAGCACATGAAAGTAAGGATTTCATCTTACTCTGTACATGTGACAGTGTTGACCACCTTTTTCTGTTTATGGTTACTTCACTTTTGTATTGTTTTAGTTCCTTCTATTTTTGCTCATTCTTTTTATCTTTCCTATTTTTTCTTCTATCTTTTTTTTTTTATTACTTTATCAAAACTATTTCAAATATAATTTTAATACATTAAAATTATTACCACTTTTATCCTCTTTTATTATGATCACATTTTCTCTCTCCCCAGTGAGTGAAAAGTTGTTCTAAAAAAGAGAAATTGATATTCTCATGAAGGGCGATAAGACCACTGGGGTTGTGGAAAACTGCAAAAAAGAAGAACCCATCTCTACTTTACTCTGTCCACCAGTCATGCATCAGCTAATCTAAAAATTACCATTTGGTAAAACTAGAACTAGACAAACCATTCCACAGTGCAGAAGCCTCAAGAAGTGTCAGATTATAAAAAGAAGATTTCTAAAGACTGATGTAGAGAGAATCTGAAGATTCCAGATCCAGTTCTATGATAGTAGTACCTAAAGTAAAGAGACTGTCCTGGAGAAAAGTAGATGGAACTAGAGAAGGGCCAAGAAGAAGAGAATATGAAGTAAAAATGGGACATCAGTAGAGATAGAATCAAAGGTAATGAAGCAGCATCAAATAATCAATGGGAGAGGACAGGAGTACTGCATCAACAATGTACATAAACATGCCAGATGTGTTTAAAGAAAAGAAACAACAGAATAAGGGGATAGTCACATAACAAAGCACTTAAGGGGAGTAAGACAGTGAATTGGATTTTTGGAAGTCAGAGTGATATTCTTTAAGATTGAATTCTAGGAAAAAGTGGAGTAGATTAGAAGTTTTATAAGTGTTTTTGTTCATCACAGTGCATAGGGTCCGACTAGGGAGACAGTAATTAGGAAAAATGAAAAAAAATGGTGAGATACAAAAGAGAGAATAGTGGAATGCCATTTTTTAGAATGTACCTCAATTTGATGAGCAGCGAACTTAGATTGCTGACACTGAAGTAGTCTAAGACCTAAGTCCTCACAGAATTATCCAAGTGAGATAATGCACCGATGAGTCCTTGTGGAAAACAGATTGACTACCCATCAATCTGTTGGGCAAATAGATGTTCATGAATGTCATTTTGGACAGTTATAGAGAAACCCCTCAAGCTGATACCATGTTCTAAGTGAATACATAGTAAAGGTCATAGTTTAGGGAAAGGGACTCCGTTTCAAAGAGGAAAAGGGGAAGGTGGCATCAATATCTATCAAAAGATAGAAGCACATGCACAAAGAAAAAATACTCTGTGGGTGATGTTTTTTATATTATCGCTAAATTGGACTCTAACTTGTTAGACTCTGATTTTGATGCAAGTAAATGAAAATGAAAATGAGGTGCCAGCTTCAGCTGATCAGTCCCCAGGTGATCGTGGTGCTGAACACGTTTGTGTAGCTGACGCACCTACAGGAACGTTTGCCTGGGAAGACTGCTGCTTACAATTTCATTGCACTACTCCTCAACACACAAAGACAACCTGGGAGCCAGTCTTCCGTGTATTCCTGCCAGCCATCATGCCACCCATGAGTGACTCAAACGGTGAACTGGAGGCCACAGCTCGCAGCAACAGGCTTTTTATGTTGATTTATGTGTGAAAGCATTGCATTGTGTGCATTCCAGAAAAATGCATTTTAAAAAAAAAAAATTTCAGCCCTCAAAGAGTTAATGAAGAAACTATTAATAATGAATTAATTGCCTGGTGGGCCGGATCAAATATGGCGCCAGCAGGAAACACTACAAAGCCAAGACACTTGTCAGTTGCTCCCATGCACCCTAATAATTTATTCTGGTCATCCTTAACATATACAATGTTTAACTCATGGAAGTTACTAGCCATTCAGACCTTTAGGCAGCAGCATATTCCTCTTACTATGAGCAAGTACGAAACTTGCCAATCAGGTAGGGAAGCATTGCTGATATATGTAGCACCTGCCTGTTACCTTAAATGTAAAGTTGATGGGATAGAGTGTATATTATGGGATGGACTGTGTATTACACTATGTAACACAATTTTTGTTCCTGGCTTCCAAGAGTTATATTTCAACTGCTTATGTCTAAAGCCTATGGAAAAACGACTACATTCAGCACAAACTTTGATTTTATGACCACAGCCCAGAAAATTTCGTATTTATAGTGACAAAACAAGGGAATTTTTATCTTTTCGTTCATGCGGTCTGATAACAACACTTGCATGGTAAATAGGCAAAGACAGTCAAAACCACTCAAAAACGTTCAGAAATGAGTAGGTTTTCTAGATTTGCGACTGTAATGCAAATCGCTTTCTCAAAGAAGCTCCCAAATGTAGTCCCCCATCATGTTTTCGTTATACTGTCCTTGCTAACGACATTGAAAGTCCAGTATATCCTGATGAAAGCACTCGCCTTGCTCCTCTGAGTAAGCTCCCATGTTCTCCTTGAATTTGTCAAGATGAGCGTCAAGGATATGGACTTTGAGAGACATTCTACATCCCATTTTGGCATAATTCTTTATGAGAGCCTGAACCAGCTGCACATAGTTTTCAGCCTTGTGATTACCCAGGAAGCCTTGAACCACTGCAACGTAACTGTTCCAAGCCGTTTTCTCCATCCTGTTCAGCAGCTTGGCAAATTGGTAGGATCCACCATGCAGAAGTAGCAGTTGCTTGAGTGGTCAGTCGGTTGCCACCAAATTCGCGGGATAGCAAACTTCATGGCTGTCTTTTCTCTCCTGTACCAACCTTCAAGAGTTTTCTTGCAATATTCGCATGTGCAATGAGGTGCCCAGGGCATGTCTTGATCCCCGACAGGCATGCCGAAGTATGCCTTGTAGGCCTCGCACATCTTACGACATGCTTTCACGGAATACTTTCTCACTCTTGTCTTTACAAATTGTCCACAGATGTAGCAAAATGCATCTGCTGGGTGCAAGCAACCTCTTGATGTCATCTAAATCAAATAAAAAAAATAACATAAGCCGAAATGTTGGTTCGAGTCACCTGTGCTTTTATACTTGTATGACTACTATTGGACAGTCCGAGAATGTTCTAGAAAGTTCTAAAAGCTTCTTGAAGGTTCTAGATAATTCTGGAAAATTCTAGAAACTTCTGGACAATTCTAACAGTTCAAGAATATTCTAGAAGACTACTCAGTATTGAATGCGAATCGAGAATTTTCTTGAAAACGGACAAATTTCAAAATATCATTGTCCTGATCACAAAAGCAAAGTTTTTGTGGAACAGCAGCTATTTTCTATTTTTTTTTTTTTTTAAATTTTTATTAATTTTATTACAATCCATACAAAGCAATCAAGTTTTTACAAAGAGAAAAATTAAGAACAGATCGATCCCCACCCCTGAGAGAGAGAGCAAGCCAAACGGCGTTAAATTTAAGACTTGGAGAGATACCTAAATTAATAAATTCTCTGTGCCTTTTGAACTTATTTTAAAATATTACTGATTAGATCCTGCCATGTTTTGAAAAAAGTCTGTACGGATCCTCTAATTGAATATTTGATTTTTTCCAACTTCAAATAATATAACACATCGGTTTCCCACTGACTTAAAAGAGGAGAGTTTGGGTTCTTCCAGTTTATGAGAATAAGTCTACGTGCCAAAAGTGTAGTGAATGCAATCACAATTTGTTTGTCTTCCTCCGCTTTAAACCCATCTGGAAGAACACCAAACACAGCTGTTAATGGGTTTGGAGGGATTGTAAGTCCAAGGCTATCTGAAAGGTAATTAAAAATGTTTGTCCAGAATAATGTTAATTTGGTGCAGGACCAGAACATGTGACCTAGTGAGGCTGGGACTTGGTTACAACGTTCGCAGGTTGGATCATGCCCTGGGAACATTTTGGAGAGTTTTAGTCGAGACAGATGTGCTCGATATATAATTTTGAGTTGTATAATTGTATGCTTTGCGCATATGGAGCTCGAGTGAATTCTCTGCATTGCTACTTTCCACTCCTTTTCTGATATATTAATTGAAAGATCTTTTTCCCAGTGTCCTCTTGGATCTTTAAAAGGGAGGGATTGTAAAATGATTTTATATATTGTAGAGATGGAGTCTAAATCCTTGAGATTGAGCAATATTTTTTCCAGCATGGATGAGGGTGCAAGATGAGGAAAATCTGGAAGGTTTTGTTTAACAAAGTTTCTGATTTGAAGATAGTGAAAGAAATGTGTAGCTGGAATGTTAAATTTGGAATGTAATTGCTCATAGGATGCAAAGACGTTGTCTATATAAAGATCTCTAAGCAAGTTAATTCCAAATTTTTTCCAAATATTAAAAACTGCATATGTTTGTGAGGGTTGAAAGAGGTGGTTCTCTTGCAGGGGTGCCACAGATAGAAGCTTCTCCGTCTTAAAATGCTTTCTACATTGGTTCCAGATTCTAAGTGAGTGGAGCACAATTGGGTTATTAGTGTATTGCCGATAACGTGTGTTTATTGGAGCACAGAGCAAGGAATACAAAGAAGTACTGCAGGAATTTAATTCTATTGCGGACCAAGCCTGTGTATGTTCTTCTATTTGTGTCCAGGTTCTTATCGCCTGTATATTTGCTGCCCAGTAATAAAACTGGAAGTTAGGTAGAGCCATGCCGCCTTCTGCCTTTTGTCTTTGTAGGGTCGCTCTTTTGATGCGTGGATGTTTTGAATTCCAAATAAATGAGGTTATTGTCGAATCTAATTGCCTAAAAAATGATTTATTAATGTATATTGGGATGTTTTGAAATAAAAAAAGGAGCTTAGGAAGAATATTCATCTTAACAGTATTAATTCTTCCAGCTAGTGTGAGATGAAGGGTTGACCATCTATGCAAGTCTTGTTTAATTTTTTCCATGCAAACGGCGAAATTTTGTTGATATAGAGCTTTATATTTACTTGTGATGTTTACCCCTAGGTATTTAAACTGTTCTGCAATGATAAAAGGTAGGGTATCTAATTTAATATTATATGCTTGAGAGTTCACTGGAAAGAGTACACTTTTATTCAGATTAATTCTGAGACCAGAGATCTTTTGAAATTCTGTGAGTGCTGCTAAGACTGCAGGTACAGAATTTTCTGGGTCTGATATATACAGTACCATGTCATCTGCATATAATGAGATTTTCTGTTCCAGTCCTTCTCTGCTAATCCCCTTTATCTGATCAGTATTTCGACAATGTATTGCCAGTGGTTCAATGGCAATCGCAAACAGCAGCGGTGACAAGGGGCATCCTTGTCTAGTGCCACGTTCTAGTTTAAAGTAGTCTGAGCAAATGTTGTTGATGCAAACTGAAGCTTCTGGGTTAGTATACAGTAATTTAATCCATGCACAGATGTTTGGGCCAAACCCAAACTTCTCCAATATAGTAAGAAGGTATTTCCATTCAATCATGTCGAATGCTTTTTCTGCATCTAATGATAATATTATTTCTGGGGTGTTTGATTTAGTTGGTGAGTATATTACATTAAACAGGCGTCGAAGATTGGAAGATAAGTGCCGGCCCCCAATAAATCCAGTTTGGTCTTGTGATATTACCGAGGGGAGCACTTTCTCCACCCTTCTGGCTAAAATTTTTGAAAGTATTTTAACGTCGTTATTCAGAAGTGAAATTGGTCTGTATGATGCACATTGTAATAAGTCCTTATTTTGTTTTGGAAAGACAGTGATTAATGCTTGGCGAAAGGTTTGTGGAAGAGATTGGTTATCTCTGGCTTCTGTAAATGTTGCTAATAAGAGGGGGGCTAGCTGAGCGGAGAATTTCTTGTAAAATTCTGCAGGGTAACCATCAGGGCCTGCTGCTTTCCCGCCTTGGAGTGATTTTATAGCATCTAGTAATTCTGATAACATCAGAGGTTTATCAAGTTCCTCCGCACTACAAGCGTCTATTTGTGGTATCTGTAATGTATCCAGAAATGCATTAGATTGTGTATTGTCTTCCTTAAACTCAGTAGTATATAGGGATTTATAGTAGTCTCTGAAAGTGTGCATTATATTTTGGTGTTCGACGATTTTATCTCCGTTCGTACTAGTGATTACCGAGATTGCGTTGCGCACTTCTTGCTTGTGAATTTGTTGAGCTCAAAGCTTATTAGCTTTCTCCCCATGTTCATAGTAATGATGTCTGGATTTGTAAATTAGTTGTTCAGTTTCTTTAGTTGTCAAGAGGTTTAATTCCGAATGTAGAGCCTGCCTTCTCCTATGTAGAGTCTCGCTTGGTAGTCTGGCATGTTCTTCATCTATTTTAGTAATTTCGCTTTTTATATCTGCTACTTTCTTGGCCTCGGATTTATTTCTGTGGGAAAGATATGAGATAATCTGTCCTCTTAAGAAGGCCTTAAGAGTTTCCCAGAGTATCCCTGCAGAGATCTCGGGGGATGTATTTGTCTCTAGAAAGAATTTGATTTGTTTGGATATAAATTCAGTACAATTCTCATCAGCTAATAGAAGCGGGTTGAGGCGCCATCTGCGGGGTGAGTGCATGGGGCTTAGTAATTTTAGCTCCAAGATCATTGGTGCATGGTCAGAAATAACAATAGCATCGTATTTGCAAGATTTAATCTTAGGCAAGAAGTTATTGTCTATAAAGAAGTAATCGATCCTTGAGTAACAATGATGTACTGGTGAGTAGAAAGAATATGTTCTTGAATTTGGGTTTAAAAACCTCCAGGGGTCTGATAAGTTGTGATCAGTTATAAACTTTGTAATTATTTTTGCAGTGTTAGATGCCGTTCCCCCTGTGGAGGAAGTCCTATCTAAAAGTGGATTCATAACACAATTAAAATCTATTCTATTTTTTTTTGGCATAACGGGTTAGGAAAACACACTTTGTACCCAGAAACAAAATAAAAATAAAAATTTGTTACATAGTGTTATGGGATGTATGAAAAATATG
Source organism: Polypterus bichir lapradei (assembly GCA_026402145.1). Lineage (NCBI taxonomy): Eukaryota > Metazoa > Chordata > Cladistia > Polypteriformes > Polypteridae > Polypterus > Polypterus bichir. Next base: position 3,823,405 of record JANRMT010062836.1, read on the forward strand.
TTAAATGCACATGTGATTTGTTGTTTCATCTCTTATTAATAAAAAAAAACCAGCAGAACATTCAGCAATAAGGTAATGTCATTTTATAACCCACTTAATTCAGAGCAGGGTTTATCTTAGGCAGTACAGGGTGCAAGGCAGTGAAATCCTTGGACAGTGTGACAGTCCATTGCAGCATATAACAATATTGATTTGATTTAATTGAAAATGAAACATAAGTGTATGAAAGTAGGATTAATTAAAGACTTGCTTTTTCTGTTTTTAAATTTGTCATAATTCATTTTAATATAATTCTTAAATAAATATTTTTCTAAAATATGTCAAAAGTTTTAATTAGCTAAGGCTTTATTTTTCTATTGGTTTATTGCAGTAGAGCTTGGCATTGCTAATACTTTCAATTATCATTGACCATTGGGCATCTGAGACTATTGAGAAACATTTCCTTTACTAATAGATTGTGCAACAGACTTTCTTCCTTCACCATGAACACTCACTCACCATGAATACTTTACTTCTGTGTATATATGTCATGGTTCCTTGTGATACTGTTGAGACTTTTCATATACATCATTTATTTTTAAGTTATGGATATACATTGAAGAAAAATGTTAAACAGAGTACATCATTGGGGTGGTGTTTGTCATGGTGTACATTTCTAAGTGGTGCTGTTTCACTGTTCCTGTAGACTGACTTAATATCCTGTCTGTTAGTTTACTGTATGGATTCTGCACATTCTCTTTATGCATGGATTTTCACCTACATCCCCAAAGATGTGTAGGTTAAGTTGATTTGCAACTTTAAATTGATTCTGGGTGAGTGGAAGTGTAGGTAAGTTTGTGTGCATGTGAGAAGTCCCCATGATGTACAAGTGCTCTCCCCATGTCTAGTTTCCTGGTTAATGCCATGCACCCAGTGCTGCTAGTATAGGTTCCAGTCCCCCATGATCCTGAAATAGATTTACCTATTTGAAAATATTATGTTAGAATGAATTAAAAATGCACATTAACAGCATAAGATATTTACTCACATAACATAGAAAAGTTCCTACCTGAGTTGCTGACATCAAAATGTAATAATCAAAAATCTAGATACAGCAGAAAAAATAAAATGAATTTGTTATTAACCATCAGCAGTAAGTTTAATCTAGAACAAGGACAGGGCAATGGTCTTAATAAAAAGCAATAGATGTAAACTGCTCAAAAATGTGATTTTTGTAAAATGTAAAAGCATATTCAAATATCAGTAAACAAGAATTTTTTTATGTAAAAATAATAATGTCAAAAACAAACGCTCATGAACTGCATGAATACAATGTAACAAAAATAGTTTGCAGCCAAGTCATCTTCCTAATAAAGCATTATTCCTTCAGTAAATAAATAAAAGGGAAGCAAAACATACTAGACCTAACAAGACTAAAGTAACATGAGATGAAAAAGCTGACACAGTGAACAAGGTCATTGAAAGCATTCCACAAGAGGCCCCTAAGGGCTGAACCACACTGGCATGCAAGGATTCATCCTGGAGAAAATTTTAACAAGAGACCTGAGTGACGCATCTGCCCGCAACCAATCAATGCAGCTCCTCCAAAGAAGTCATAAAACCAGGGAGAACTACAAGCACAAAAGAGCTTATGGCCCTTAATTGCAGCTTCGAAATGATGTTGCCTTTTCGTCAATGCCTTAGATTGAATCAACAAAAAAAAGCATCATTATTTTCTATTTTGTCCCTCATGAAGCTTTTTATAAATGAAATAGACTTGATTGATAATGTTAAAATTTATCTGTTAAATGTATTTTTAAAATGTAACATGTTCACCTTTGTTAACTTACTGTAAGATGTTTGCCCACTCATTTATGCTAGTGCACTTTTACTTGGTGCTACATAGCACAAAAACATTTTAAATAAATCTGTGCATTAAAGTAAAACATGGATTTACTAGGGTGAAAAAGGAAACTGAAATAATTCTTATAACATTACTAGCAGACCACGTGCGCTTTACTGCAGTCGCTGTAGTTGGAATAATTATGTATCTACATGCGACTCGTACAACATTTTTGGTTTGTCCTCCTGGAGCCAAAATATATAAATTTTCTCTATGACTAATTTGTGAACATGCTACATAAAAAATAAGAATGGGAAAACGGCAACACCGCCGGGAGCAACAGTAAATGAGATAAAGTAAAAGTCTACCAAACACTAAATGAGATAAAGTAAAAAAGGGCAACAGCGCCGGGAGCAACAGTAAAAAACAACAGTAAATGAGATAAAGTAAAAGTCTACTAAACACTAAAGTACAAAAACGAAGTAGAAAGTAACAGTAAACCGCAACACCGCCGAGAACACTGGCACACTAAACACTAAAGGAAAAAATACTATTCAGTAAGTACTGCGTCTAGTAAACAGTAAATCAGTAAAGGAGAGAGGTCTAAACACTAAGGAAAAAGAACGGCAAGACCGCATCAGCTGCGGAGCTCAGCTCGGAGCGAAATGAAGTGAATAGGAGGGGAGATGATCACGTGACTCTACCACCCGCCTTAACTCTCAATCCCTCCACAAACAGACAAACACAGTCTCTCGGATCCCAACTCTCCTTTATATAAATTTGTAAAGGAGAGAGGACTAAACACTAAGGAAAAAGAACGGCAAGACCGCGTCAGCTACGGAGCTTAGCGGAGCTCAGCTCTGAATGAAATGACGTGAATGGGAGGGGAGATGATCACGTGACTCCCCCGCCCACCTTAACTCTCCATCCCTCCACAAACACACAAACACAGACTCTCGGATCCCAACTCTCCTTTATATGTATAGATAACTTTGTTAAACCAAAAAAAGATGAAATCAAACTAGTTTGAGGTTTCCATTTTACAAGTTTTCTGTATCTTTAGGGAAATACAAGTATTAAGGCCCTTTATAATTGCAGACATGGGGGCACAGTACAAATTCCATATAGACAGTGACAAGTCCAAGATTCTAACTTGTCTGGTGGAATCTATACAGTAGTATAGATTGCCACTGTGGTATGCTCAGTTCCATGATCATGTTTATAGAAATACACAGCAATTAAGCACAATACCTCTAAATCCAGGAATTCACTGTATAGCTAATGTTAGGCTATGTATTCTGTATAATTATATGAAATGTAATGCAATATATCTTCCTTATTGATGTCTCTAATATGCTCTGTGATTTGAGTTGCCAGCTGTATATCTGTGTATAGTAGGCTGAAACACAGTGGGGAAGCAAAGCACCCTGCATGGGGTTTAATAAAGGAAACAAGAGAAAATTACCAACAGGCTTTATACACTATGTAATATTATATGTTATTCACATTTTGAAATGAAAAAGATTTATGATTGTGGAACCAGCTCCAAATTAGAAATCTTACAACACAAGAATCAAATACCAATACTGAACTAACTGTGTGTGTGTGTGTGTACAGTATATGTACATAAATGTGTTGCATACATGCATAAACACTATACACACTCATTACCATTTGCACATTTTCTTTATAATTGCACTATTCTGCAAATGCCATTATTATTTGTATGTGATGTTTTGTTTCTGTTATAAGCAGTTATAAAGTTAAATTAGCAGCTGTAAAGTTAAATTCTTATACATTAAGAACTGGTAAACCAAAAAACGAAAGCCAAATTTCAACAAGCTAAATAAATTTACAAAGGCAACAGGAATAGAAGAAAATAAAAAAAGAAAGTAAGAAAAAGAGCCAAACAAGAAAAGTAAGCAGTAACTAGGTAAAACCTCAGCACTGAACTGAGTCAGACAGGCGAAATACAATATATAGGTTTTTGCAGGTTACACCAGAAGGCCCTAATTGTAATCTAGAATTAAAAGGGACCAAGATAGGGCTACAGACATGATATTAAGCATAAAGTGAGGAGTGGGGAAAATCACAAACTTTACACAAAATGAAGAACATTTATAAACAAAAGCAAAATTGTAACAGTAATAGATACTGGATCTTAATTTCTTAACCATCAAATTGCCTGGACAAAGCATCAGCCAACATGTTTCTCATCAAGAAATTAAAGCTTACAAAATAAAATCTACCGATGAACAAAGATTATCTAGCTTGGCAAGTATTTATATATTAGCTCTTTTATAATATGTGATTTTTTATAGTGGTGCCTTCAAATTCTTCTAAGTCCAACAGATAATAATTCCCTATTTCCATCATCACAATATTACATTTGTTTTGAATACCACTAAATTATTTAATGGTTTCTGAAAATTTTTTTTATTGTTGGTTTTAAATTATGTTACATTAATGCCAGTGCTATTTTGTTAAAAGTATTTTGGCATGGTGTTATGTTTTATGATGGCAACCACATTGTTTTCATCAGTAATCTTAGTTACAATGGCATATGACAAATGTTTACGTAACACATGATGTGACAACATCACATTATAAATGATGGTGGTATATTAATATTAACATCAGCTTCTGGATTCCATTAAAATTTTTTTTTAACGTTACTTTAATTCTTGGAAAGACATTTATGGTTTTGATTTCTAGCTTTGTTGGTTTGAACACAAATGTTGTGGAAATGTTGTCCTGTAAAACACTGTTTATTTTAATGGTCCATTGACAATCATCAGCCTTTCAAAGGATGCTTTTACACTTTGTGTATAATACATATTTTTTCTGTGCATTCCTTAATTGTATAGAGGAGAAAGCATAGAAACCTCACTTTATAATTCAACGGAAATGGATGTTGTATTTAAACTAAAACTGCAGTAAAATGTTCTCTATAAGTAATAGTCGAAAGCTTTTTCTAGTCTAGAATCTTAACACTGGAGCTTTTAACAAACAATTTGTCTATACAGATTTCTTTAGTGAAAATGGAAAGTGTTATCTCACTACTTTTAAATTTCTTTATAAAACATCTACAGTAATTACCAAAGCTTACAAACAATAGAAGTTATTTAACAGATATTGGAACTGGTCATTCTTTACACCAAACCTTATTTCACACCCCAAAAAGTAAGATTCGGTTTCAATGAAATTTATTTATTTTTCAGTTTAGTACAGTATTCTCATGCAGGTGCTGTAAGATTTCTCTATAGCGAGAAACATGAGTACAACTTAGTACAATTAGGTGAAAATATGAAAATGTTGTCTATATATACCAAGGTGGTATGACCAAAAAGGTCCTTTAAATATACTGTAAAACAGAGGGAGCATTGGCCAAACTATGAAAATGACTAAATATTTGTGTTGTATTTAATGCTGTTTTCCATTCATTGTCCTCTTTGATCTTGATTAATGTACAAGCACTGTGTAAATATAATTTTGTGAAACTGTATTTGGTTGAGTAATGATGAAGATAATGGAAAGGGGAAGTTATTTTTAATTGTTATTTTATTTAATTTTGTGTAATCTATAAATGGGTTATAAGAAGCTATCTTTCTTTTCCAAAATGGAAAATTCTACGCTGATTGGACAATTAAAGGTCTCATAAAAAGATTAGCTAAGCTTTTGTAAAAGTGAGTTTCAATAGCTTTACCTTCTCATTTTGAAAAAGAATATAAAGGATATTCCAGGAAGTACATCTATACCGCAATCATCTGATCTACTGTATGGAGTGGTAGCTACAAGTATTTTTCTTCATTAAACATTCTGTGATAATAGATATGACCCAGGCAATTTAGGTCAGTGTTTCTCAAACTTTTTTATTCCAGTCCCCGCTAACCCAAAATAAATATCCTAATGGTTCCCTTCTCAATAAACTGTACAAAATTATAAGGGAGTGGCAATCATCCTTGGGTACCTAATGGTTTAAGACCAATCCTGTTCAAATAGGATTTTAAACACATTGACTCACTTTTGTACTGAGACTAAGCTCTGCTTTTAGTGAACTGAACATGTAATGGGCACAATTCTCCATGAAAAAGTGAGGAAACCACAGAAAGGAAAAGAGAGGCATCTGCTAATAAAGTAGATTAAAGGGTAGCTTGTTGAAACCTCAGCATCCTCATATCTCTCTAGCTTAATCATTTTCATCTCCCAACAACTTATTCTGCAACCTCCCTGGTGGGGCTGTGGGCCCACAGTTTGAGAGGCATAGATCTAGTAAATACACAACAGAAATGAGGACAAGTTTTCTTGTTTTCTTAAAGATATGAATTACACTTCCTTCTCCAAGACATTGCAATGATTTATAAGAGACACCAACTGCTAAAACATTAAAGGAAAAAATAATTTTAGAATTTTTAAGTTAACCTGCAGGGCAAGGGGTCAAATAACAGAAGAAACTGGAGAAAACCTTGTAACCAAAGCAGAAGTGCAAGGTAAATAATAGTCAAAAAAGGTCAAAAGCCGATACTAATGATATTAATTATTTTTCTCCTTAACTCACATTATAGCAATGTTTTTATTTAGAAAAGATCAAACAATAAGATAAAAGAAGATGTGTGCCACCATCTATTATACACAGAGAAACATGACATACACAGTCTTGTGACGTCCGCATCACATAATCGGCAATGAGCACAGTGGCTTGTAAACAATTGGGTCATGGCCATTCCAAATGTTCAAAAAATTGTGTTGAATATTTAAACACTGGCTACATAATATTGTCTAGTTGATATCACTGTAATAAAAAAATACATACATGACAATAACTAAAAGTTCCAAAAAGAAATCAAAAAAACATCAAGGAAGCTTTAACAAAAATGAATGACTACTACAAGTTCACCATGTTGTAGTAAATAAGAATGTAAGTAAATAATAATGCAAACGAATAGTTAGCAAGTCTGAGGTTAAAATGTTTGTAGAGATATACGGTGTATATATAGTGTAATATTCTCATGAGACCTGCTTTGAGAAATTTGGAGGTATGCACATAAAGTAGGAAAGACACTTCAGAATAATACACTGAATGTAAAATTTGCCAAGTGCCTTTGAAGGTCACTTTTGCTATGCTTGTTCTTTACAAGATGCCCCTACAGTTCTGAAATTCTCTTTCTGGTTTGTTTGATGATAACCTTGTAGGTCCCTTTACTTTCCTAGCTGCTTCTCCAGGAGTACAATAAAGGGGAAGGAAGCCAGGAGATGTGTTCAAAACTTTTAAATCTTTAATATGGACACTGCAAATTAACGTGGTATCATGCCTGCACATCTGAGGACCACTTTACCGGCTCTGTTCAGGTATGTAGTAGCACCCTGGAGTGAGTGGGAGTGCTGCTGTTAACTGTTTTGTCTGTTTCCTCTGAAGTTATGAGAAGATGCCCTAGGAAACCGATTGACTATACGTCATCAGCTCTGCAAGCCCTACTCCTTCCTTTCCGGAGCATATAAAACCACCCATCCCCGGATATGACCCTAACTCTCTTCATAATGGAGCCCCAAGTTAGATCCCAAATTTTTGCTACAAGCGATATTTTGTGTTTTGGTGCCCCTATGCCTTCATTTATTTCCTTGATGCTACAAACATTAATTTCCTTTGCAAATAAACGTGGTGGCCCGAATGGCACCCCAACTATTTCTGTGACTGCACATCAGTCTTTTCCACAATAAATAAGTTCTGTCAAAAACAATGAACCGTTACAGCAAAGGGGTCAATAGGGTGGTTTCCCCAGAAGTCTACACAATTGTCTGCCCTCTGACTGCAATGTGTCTCGGAAATACAGTACCTGTAGTGCTCAACTGTCTGTGTATTTTAATGAGCTCAGAGCAGTTTGTCATCTTAAAAGCACTGAACATATTCTTTTAGCTGAATATTTAGAGTCCACTTATAAAAAGAACACATTTATAAAGGACTGATACAGTCTGAATAAAAAGACTATGTAACTTTAAAATACATAAAAAGCCTTAACTTTTGAGCTTCCATGAGAGTCAGAATGCTCTCAGCAGCATCACCCTACATCATTGATCATTCTTATCACTCTCTCTCTCACTCTTTCCAGCATCAATTATTTTGATTTTATGTTGAGAATCTCCAGTCCCTGAGCATTTTTTGTCCACCTCTGAGAGTGTTATCCAACATGATACATTTGTCAGAGTGCAAGGTATACATGCACAGCTCAATGAACTGCCTCAACCTGAAACCCAAAATTGGGTCATGTTGTGCCAACCATAGGAAACAAAGAATAAGTTTATGAACAACAATAACTCAAAATGAAATTTTCCATCTGTTGCAAATACCAGCTGTCCTCATAAGAGAGGTAGTTAGAGTAATGATTCATCATGTTGTAATGAACTGTCATCAATTGTTTGAATCTTTATTATAAAATTATTGCAGATCTTAAGCAAATGATATTGATCACCTAAACACAAGTCAATACAATTCTCTACAGCTCCAGAATTCACTACTGTATTAAAAAAAAGTTTTCCCAACATCACTGGTGTCATAATACTGTCTTATTTGGTGGAGTGAATTATTACTGGTTAATCAATCATTCCAGATTTAGATGAGCTTACCTTTCATCCCTGTAATGTTAGGCTACAAACACACAAGTGGCTAGAATCTCTCTGTATGCCATCTCTTACTCTCTCCTAAATTAACAATTGACAGTTCCCGATTTCATAGAAGTTCCTGTTTGTTTTTTTCTTCTGCATAAGCAAGTTTAATTATTCTTGCTGTAACATATATTTTTTCTTCCTATAACCTTGTGCCTGAATTTATCATTTGACTAATTTGCACATTCTAAACTTTCTAGGGTGAGCCAATTTGTGCTTTGTTTATAAATGTACTGGTGCAAGCTTTCCCTACTAATGAAATCATATGAAGTGTTGCTGATTTGATCAAAAGACAGCAGCATACAAGTGATCCAAAATGTTAGTTAAGGACATTTGTTGTTAACTTTAAGCTGTAATTGCATTTGCTTTTGCTTGATGGCAAAAATATTAACAAATGTATAATGTCCCTCAGTCTCTATACAACCAGTTGACCTAGGTTAGCAATATGCACCTGACTTAATGCTTATTCTAAAGAACAGTGAACATCTCATAGGTTAATTTTTTTCTTGAATGCTTTCAGATTATTTTTTGTTTCCTGTCTTTAAAGTCAACTCAATATCTTCAAATAGCTCACTTTCCTATTAGTGTAATTTCTGTTCCATTTCAGCCAAAATGTATACATTTCTCTGGTACTTCTTATTTAAATCAATATGTGTGCCCACATATTCAAATGTTTCATGATTATGTATTTGTGAATCAGTATAAAAATTCCTAATGTTTGCTAAGTGGAAAAGCTCACACAGAAAGAAATTATACATAAAAATATAAATTACTTACATCAGGCTAATGTAGAGACTATGGTTAACCTAACAGTTGTCTTTGAGATGTGGATGGAAATCAAAGTAGTCAGAGCAAACACATTGACAAATGGGGAGGATGTTCAAACTCCATGCACAGTTACTAAACTAGGAAATGAAACATGGTTCATGGAGTTTAGGAATTGAATTTGATATTCTAACCCTGAAATATGTGTAGGAGTTAAATATTATAAGCTTAATACATAATTCAATCAGTCAATGGACCATTAGATAGATAGATAGATAGATAGATAGATAGATAGATAGATAGATAG